>LR999981.1:10032500-11283750 GCA_905220455.2 Deilephila porcellus | reverse complement strand
TATGAATTAGCCAAAAAATCATTTATTTAATCTATCTATGCATTTGTATCAATCCTTATTATAACTCCACAGTTAGTCACAGTTATATTCTATGATATTGCAATAACATAACAAATGAACTAAGAACTGAAGTTAGTAATAGGCGCAAGAACTGAAATATTTACTTGCAATTTCAAGTTACGCTTTACCTGGCTTCTGTTCCGCCTATGCGGTTAACTAGTCTAATTAGATTTTTGCTATCTCCAGCTTAGTTAGGGCTTTCTTCGGTACGATGGAAATCTAAAGATGGACATCTTGATAAACGTAAATTGGGTTATCTTTTTTTAGGTAGAACTTAGTGCTGCAGACTTCACCTCTTGTTCTTTATAAAATAGTGATAATGTAATGTTATTTGAATAAGTATATTTATAAGATGTATTCAATAGTACAGCATTTAGAATACAAATATAAATATTATCTTAAAACTTTTAACTTGATGTGTCACATCATTTGTATAGCAAATATTAAAATGAAAAAACAGTTTTCTAAATATGGTGTAACTCGTGTTTTGTGGTAATACGTTTAGGTATTACGTTGTTGTCAATGGAAAAATATTAAGAAAATGTCCTGTCTTTAAGAAATCATTAAATAAAATACACAAGCATAAATAATAAATTGTTCAATTTAATAAATTTATCTCATCATTTGTATTTCCATAAGAATATTATGTCCTTTGTCAAGTTAATCCCTTCACGCCTCATCATGTTTGTTTATAAATGTCGCACTGACTAAAGAAATTAATTTTATCGTTTGATCGTATTACTCCGACATTATCCCTGTCACATCAGAAACCTGAAATTTTATTATAATGAGAACACCCGCGAGTTAATAAGACGTGTATTAAAAAGTCCTTAAAACGAAACGGCATAATACAAGAGGCAACAAAAACTGACATCGAGACGTGGATACGAATAAAGGGACTCTGTGACAACCGGAGATCACAGGATACCAGACTTACAACAATTTATTTGCAGCTATTAAACTAATAAACAATCTAATATAACCTTTAAGGTAATTAAAATAAGAACCAACGATGTAGGTGATGTGCAGCAAATTGTTTGCAAACTTAAACCGTCTTTTCGACGTCTTTAGGTGTAAATTATTCAAACGCGACTCATCTCGGCACGCCTGACTGATTCTGTTTTTTTACAGCCGCAAGCCCGAATTTAAACATAAACGCGGGAATTATTTAGTGAGCTGGAGAATTAAGCTGCGAGGTGTCATTCGTGAGTGGTGACCCAAATCACGCAGCATGTTTGATTGGCAGTTTTGAGTTTCGTTATTAGCGAGTTGAGAGGATGAAATGATATTAGGTTTTAGGAGGTGTAAACAAAAAAATACGTTTTTGAAGGGGAATGTTGAGTCACACTTTAAGAGTGATGTGTGACTGATTCTTTTAGAGAAAATAAGGGCGATAAACTAAGCAAAATTTAAATGGTAGGTACTAATTAACAAAAAAAAAAATTGTAGCTATACTATACCTGAAGCGCCAATTTATTAGTATTTAGAAATTGATCGAAATTAACTGAATTATACTGTGTAATCATAGAACACCATGAAGATTTGGCTTTTGGTCAAGACTTTTAATTTAAGTCTAATTACTACAATTTTGTAAGGATAAGGCGTTTTTTGCTACTGTCCTAAAATAAGTCGTAAAATTGAAGCTTCGGACGTAAAACAGACCGTAGTTTTAACTAGGTAAGTCAGCGAAAATTAGAAGAATATAAAAAAAAGATGAACATCCATCAAAGTAACAAGTAATAGTGATTACTCTTTTTTGATTATTGTAATGAATGGCGAGACAAGCATTCTATTCGCCTGATGGTAAGCGATATGACCGCTCATGGACAATAGCAAAACCAACCAACACCACGAATTACAAAGGAATGCTTGGAATTCCACCGCGCTCGCCATCCTGAGACATAATATCTTAAGTCTAATTATGTCCAGTAGTTACTGTAGTTACAATGTCCTTCAATCTAGAATATAACAGTGCATTTACACTGATGTTTGGTGGAAGAAATAGACATTCCGTTGGTATTAACCCAGGTAGCCTCCCACATATGAGAGACATACCACCAGTATTATATCAAAGTTCTTTTAAAATATTATCTCAATAACACGTTACATCAATCCCATTCGTAATATATATAGTATAAGCGTTGTTATCACGATAAGAAACATTATCAAATTAATCACACATAATCAGTGGCGGTAACTAGCAATCACAAAAGTGTAAAAAACGATATTGTATTTCAAAACTAATATTGTTTTACGGAAATAGAACTATAAATTATAGTTTATACTTTGCTATTTCCGTTTCAGTTTCTACTGGACGATGGTTTGCTTTAATTATTTTGTATTATTGACGTTTGTTGCAATTATGTGGCGTATTGTTACCTCGATTTACGAAGCTCGAACCATAGTAAATCGTTTTAAAGTGCTTAGCTTCTGAATAATTTGTGATTTGTCCTATCTATTATTTGTCCTACAGCGAGTTATTCCGACAACAAAATGTATTATTTATTTACCTTTATGTTTGTTCGAATTGGATTCAAATGCACTAGATTTCGCTTTGTTAGTATTCATTTTGTTTGCGTCAAGCTTTGCAGTGCTTTTTTTTTAAGTGCGGTAAATATGAAAAAATGGTCGTGTTTAAATTTCATATGCACAATTTAATTTGTGTAAACATTTATAAATGCTTAAACGTAGAAATAGAATATGAAGTTAGAAGTTCTGCCCATGTAATAAGTTTTACCCTCGGCCTTTTTTGATCAATGATCCCTACTTAATCTTAACCCATCCACAAGATTTTAGTAGCCTTGCAGTTAGCTTATGATACTCTCTTATCTGTAAACCATTTTTATAAAATAAAACAAAAACAAAATATAGTATAGGTTGCCCACGGCATAAGTTTCATTATATAATGAATTACACCATAACCTACAATACTTTTTACCACCTTATTTACAATTAACTACGAAATTATTTATTTTATTGGGCGACTTCAGCACAAATATGTGCATAAAACTTTAACAATAAGGAAATCGAAGCTCTTCCTCTAGCTATCCAAGCAAAGGCCGACCAGAGTTCACTCGTAAAACCACTATAAAATGCTGCAGGGTTGATTCTGTCCACGGATTCATGTCACATTATAAAACGGCCACCATAAACTATGAAGAGGTAACCGTGTATGGTGTTATATTGAAGGCGCGAGTCGTGACTGCGAGGCCATTCGTCGCGCGCCAATCTCGTTGCAAACATGGCGACTTTATGTCGTGCGACTAATTGACCACCGCGATTTTGTGTGGGCTTGCAATTGCATACTTTTAAACTCAGACTAGAGAGGTGTAACTCTCATTGACGGAAAGTGCCAATGAACATCAGCAACACATGACAAAAAGAGGAGTTTTGTCAAATTTTGTGTGAGGATGGAAAGAGAAAAGGAAGATAAGGTCTGTTGAGCTTTCAAGGGTCCCATTAAACGAAACATTTTGGAAAAGCTGTTACATATATAAGTTTTCTGTAAAATATTACCCTGGTCAGTTCAAGTTCAATTTTAGTTAAAATTTAAGCATGTTTCGACCCTACAACCTGTTCGACTAGAGCGATAATATTGTTATATGCAACACTGATATGCTATGGACCCATCGTTTCTGTCTCTATTCCTTAATCACATCAATCTTACAGACCTTTACAATTCCATTAGTATCGTGGGTGTTTAAGACCAGCGTTGGTCAACCGTCAATTGAATGAATTGCAACAAAAACTTTTAATATTAAACCTTGCAATTACAAGTAAGGGTTGACTGTGCACTGTCCATATAGTTTATGGTCGAGCCGGCGGCATCTCTCCATGCCTCCGTACGATCCCGCCTACATTCGTGCTTGCCTTTTTAGGTATCTCGAGGTCTTGACATTGTGTTTACACTGTTTTCCACGTATAAATCGGGTGTTACTACCCGGATGGAGTTTTAGTCTCGGAATTGCATTGGTAATTGTCTAGTAGGAGTAAAAACGAATACATTTGCTGGCAAGTTAGGTTTGTGACAAATTTTGCAATCAAAAATTGGTTTTAGTGTGTTTTAAATATTTTTAATATGACTATGCAGGTGATATTATAGGTACTACAAATTTTGAAAAAAAAAATATTAACATTCTAAATAAGTTCCTCGGATTGTAGTATATTGAAACTAAACAGCTGTACTTAGGAATCCAATTCAGATTATTACTGTTCAAAACGAGGCAAGTTCGACTATAAGCCTATTAATTTATTTGTACACGTTTTTTGTGTCAATAATCATTCCTATATTATTATATTAAGCCTCTGTGGCGCAGTTGCTTAGATGCTGGCTGTGAAAAGAGAGGCCCACAAATATTTGTCTCAGGTCTGGGTGTTTGTGAGACCCATGGGTACCGCCTAGGTAGGTACCACCGCAATGTCTATTTCTCCCGCCAAACAGCAGTGTAAATGCGCTGTTGTGTTCCGGTTTGAAGGACATTGTAGCCAGAGTAACTACTGGACATATTGAGACTTAACATCTTATGTCTCAGGATGGCGAGCGCAGTGGAATTCCAAGCATTGCCTTGTAATTCATGGTGTTGTTTGGTTTTGCTACTGTCCATGAGCGGTCGTATCGCTTACCATCAGGCGAATGGCATGCTCGTCTCGCCATTCACTGCAATAAAACAAAAAAAAAAAACCCAAAAGTCTCTCGTAGTTTCTGATACCCACGACACGAGACTTAATTAATCTTCATGTGGGGTCAGGACCATGTATGTATGTGACTGATGGAATTACTTATTTATTTATCAGGCATGGGCAATTTTGAGTGTATTTTCGTGAAATCTATCGATCAAATAGTAGTGGCGTTTCTTTAAAAGTTTGTCATATCAGCGCCGCCGGTGATGGATACCCTGCCGAGCAAAAAGACATACAAAGTTATGCCAAAATTTGATATGAAACATTGTTCGGAGTCGGGCTGCCAATTGGGCCGATAATATGTAACTTCGAAAGCATGATCGGGTTAAAATGAAGATGTAAGTATGTATCAGCTGATATTTTATTATCATTTGTGTGCTGTGGATATCTTTGAAGAAAGCCTATACACTACAATGCAATTATTGGGGCTATCAATGATGATGATGATATTTATCATCAACAGCCCAAATACATGTCTTTGAGCACGGTCATCTTGTCCCTGTGATTTCTAAACAGCCAAGGTCTACTTCTTCGCCATGTTCAGGCTGAAGAAGTTTTAACTACACACCATGCCAGATAGATGTATCTGTTCATATATTGAACTATTGTTCTACTGAACCAGATCCCGCTCTCATTGTGTGTGAGAAGAATGGGTCTAAGATAAGCGCATTGGATTATTATAATATCAGAGTATGTTTTCCATGATTGGTCTCATAACAACCTACTCAAGCTGATTTATTTATTTATTGAATATAACGTTTACAGACACCACTTACAGTATTCACTATTCAACACATATGATATCATGTAACATTACATTATTAAAATACCGCAATAACCGTAATACTGCTCATATTTATTTGGTAAAAGTCGAATATGCAGCGTTTTATCGCTCCTGACATGTCACGAGGCATCCATCAATAACGCTTCGTCGCTCATATTGGATGGAAAATTCAATAAAATTTTATCCAGCGATTTCATAGTTTTCACTGCGATAATTCTTACGCTACGCTTCATTGGTTCTCAATTAGATAGCGGCAGTTTATATTCAACAGTTTTTATCTGCGATAAGGAATGAAAGTATAATCCGATTAGTGTTTAGTGGATTTTTTCTGGAATCTTTATAGGCAATATTACTCGTAGTTTGATTGTTATGCGACTGTAATAATACGTGACATTTTCTGCAAACTTATCGAGGTTTACTAATATTGGTTTTATTTTTGTCTAACTTATTTTTGCAACCAGCGGATTCGATACTTGTCGTGATTTATTTCTTATTAAAAACGAAAAATTAACATGTTTTGCGAAGGAAAGTACTTTATAGTAAAATAGGAAAGTATTACGTGAGCTCTTGGCAACTGATTTTAGGTATAATAGCCTATATTTTTTTTGGTATGGATATTTCAAAAAGGAATCTTCAAACACTTGAGAATTGAAAGCGAGATTCACAGAATGCGAAATCACATTCCGTCTGGTTATGGAGCATAACATCGTCCTCACACCACAGTAAGAAGCAATCGAGCAAACAAATCATAATTCAATACGACCAAACTTTAAAAGTCTCGGCGGAGTCACAAAGCAACGTTGGGGTTAAAAATTCTGGGGCCCTCGAGAAAAATTCAGCGGAGTCGAGGGCACATCTTACAAATAAGAGGGGGAAGCTGCGTATTGTGCAGAACCTTCAAAACCAGACGTCCTAATCGACCCTTTTGAAATTCCAACTAACGGGAAACTCATATTTCCATAACAATAAAAATGTGATCCGAACATCTAGAAATGCCTGCGCGATATTCACGGATCATAAAATCTCTCTCGCTCTTTGAATACAACGTGTCTGATTTAATTTGACCCCTGCAATCTCGTCGGCGCACCTTTATTTACACCTATTAAGAGGGGTACGGGGTGTCAGTGTAATTTGGCTTTCATATCGGAAAGTGCTCGATGCCGCGAGTGTTTGGACGATGCCGTTTTGCGCTGCCCGACGTCAGTTTTATTTAATTTATTAAATTATGATTTGCAGTTATGGCACTTAAATTGGTTTAAAAGCACTTAAATTCTGTGAAAGACACCTTGTATATTTTCATTAAGTTTATTTTTGGCTTTGTTTGTGTTGTTTTGTTAGTTATTTCCTTTACTGCTGTAACTGTAATATGTAACATTGTCAGTTCTTATATCTAGATTTACAAAGTATGGAATAGTTGACGGGTTCCTTCAAGATTTTTTATAAGAACAACATAATAGAGTATAGAAATTCGCTTACTATACACCACATATCACAAACAATATCTGAAAACAAAAACACCAAAATTGAAACCGTACCCAATGGTTGGCGTGCAATTTATAATACCTTAAACGAGACATAACTCCCGAATATTCCAGGTCCGTTGCAGCCCGCGGGAGTCATCCACAACGACTATCACCGCGCCGGGGACCAATTAGTTTCCTAGTTATGAACTTTTCGTGTGTCAGAGCCAACATATTCTCGTTTGGGAATCGGCTCTGATATTTATGAGTTTTAAACTAGCAGCGTCTGGACATTGTTTCGAGAAGGAAATTTTGGAATTGTCTTTAGTGATAATGACGATTTACTTGTTCAATTGTCTTGGGTAATGGAGAGGGCCTGCAGTTGGTAGTTGAGAAAATATACTGCATGGAGATAATTTTAATTTGTGAGTTTTGCGCAACATCTTTTGTTGTATGATGCAGAAGGGATTCGTTTAGTATTTAACGATTGGTTGCCTACTTGAAATAAAACCTTCTGGTACATATAGAAAAAAAAACCAGAACGTACTTTGCGTCGCTGCTCTAATCAAATTGTCAACCTTCCAAAAAAATCCAAAAGTTTCCTAAATTCTCGACTACATACAATATTTAATTTGCCTGTACTTTTCATTCCCGTATTCTCATCGTGCGTTGTTGTAAGCGTCAGCGGTACGGCTTTATTTCGCTGGCAACATTCATGAGCAAGTTTTTATCGTGCCCGAGTCGTTTGTCAGCGGGAGACAGAGGGAAGCGTTAATTTGACATGGGATCTGCCGCCACAGTGACCCACTTGCGTCGTAATTACCTCGTACCGCTTGTAACCTTGTCGTAGTTTTTATTCAGTTACGAATTATTGGACGTACTGTGTTTCAGTTGTCTGTTACTGGCATTTTGGTTCGTCGTTGCTGTATAAATATTATAGTAAGGACTTTGATTTTGATTTTTGTTGTTATTTATGCATTGCCTGGTTTAGATTCTAAGAACCTTACCGTAGTGTGTGTTGGTTCTATAAAGCTGTGTTCTAAATTTAAATGCAACTTATTGACCATTTGAGAAGTTTCTGAAATGTTAGTCGCGTCTTATTTATTAACTGAATGTTCGGTTAGAACCACTATTCAGTTACAACTAAGAACAGTGTCTTAGAAAACCTTAACCAAAGGGCTCTATTTAAGTTTTCGAAAAATAGGGTTGCTTTTGGTATGATTATTACTGAAATGCGCAATATGTTTTTATAAACCAGTAGCACATCGCAAAAAAGACAAAAGTCACTGCAATATTTATAGCGCAGTAACGCCTCTACCATTAATTTAACTGGAAAGCAATTTGAGCTAAACCTCTTAACTAAATAAACAGTATTAATCCTGGCCCGCAAGTTGCGGAGTCCACTACATCAAACTTAAGAGCATTAAATGTAAAAAAACCACAGGAGTTCGCGAGTTGGCCGGCGGCCAGGACTGCCGATTCCTGAGAAGGCTGGCATGTAAAACCGATGGGAAATTCGATTTCTTACATGTGCCCAGTTTGATAAAGATGCTGGCTGTTTTGGATGAGATGAATGCGCGTGGCTGTTGATTTATGTCTACTTTGATCTATTACCTTTTTATTAACATGGTTGCTTTTGGGATATTCTCTGTATTACAGCATTGGCACGGTTAAGTCACCTCAAAGCACCTAAATTTGAGTGTAGCGCTTCGTTCAACAATACAACTGATCGAAGGTGTAGCGAAATCTAAATAGAGTTAATAAATACATAATAAATACACCCAACAGTCACATTCATAGTCCCAACCCCAAATTAAAATCAATTAAGTCTTGTGTCGTAGGTATCGGAAGCTATGGGAAACTTTTCGGTCTCACAAACGCCCAAACCCGAGACAAATACTCGTGGGCCTCACAAATATTTGTCTTGGTGCGGAGTTCCCAACGATGAGAGGTGGTTATCTATCGCCGGTACTAACAATTAAGGTGATCAATATGAAACCGAATATACACAGACTGAGCCCTAACACTTTTATGGGTTATTACTATTAAACACATACTGAAAAAATATCGAGTCATACCAAACTTCGAAAAAGTATGAAAATTAAGAAGAGTGTGTTGTTGAGAGACCTTCTTGCGCCGTCTCGTCCTCGTAACTGCCACAAATACAGGAGCGGTTGTTTTATTGTTTCACTATTCAAAAGATCTTATAAAAGATACTTAGGTACTTAATAAATTATTTTATTTTTTATTTTATTTATTAAGGACCATCAAACGGAGAATACAATAAATTGGTATAAATATACATGAATATAGGTACATTTTCATTGTATCCCTTATAATAGACAGTCACAACATGAGTACTATACAGGAGTAGCAAAGCATAACAACTCATATTATACTTTAAACTTGAATAAATAAATAAATACACCCAACAGTCACATACATAGTCCTGACCCCACACTAAGATCGAGTCTTGTGTCGCGGGTATCAGGAACTACGAATGACTTTTCGGTCTCACAAACACTCAGACCCGTAGCAAATACTTGTGGTTCACACAAACATAATATGTATATTAATTTTGATTACGAGTTAGCAACACGCCAGTGATCCCGGTTGTTAGCATTTCATAACGCTAGCTATAAAAATATAGTGGGAACGAGTGTAAAATGAGGATACGGGTTCGATTCTTGGGTCGGGCAATCCAACTTGTGTAAGTTTTAAGGTTTAAAAATCCTAATTATGTTTCTCGGAACTTTAATTTGCACTCGGTGTTGCGATACGCCCACCATGTCTTTATACGAAAATAAATTTATTCTAATGTAGGTGGCACTTATCTCTGCCTACACCATATTCAGGGATATATAGACGTGGGCGTAGTCATGTGTGGGAAATTATAATAATGAAATTCGTGTAAATATTTTATAATATTTTCTACTGAACACAAAAGCCTTCAGCCAACGTTTATTTATATTTCGCTGTAAATAGTTGTTTCGGAAGAAACACTTGGTTATTGCCAGGAAATCCCGTATTCAGTTTCCATCGCGCTACGCTGGGAGATTTTAAAAATATCCACTGAGTTATATCGGTTTTCGTGTGCTGAGCATGTATAGAGACTAAAGGGTAATGTTTGCTTGGCAAACGAATAGAAAATTTACAGTTTTGTTTATGAATATTTTTTGTTGATTAACATATCATAAATTTAGGTCGCATACAGAGTCTTGACTCCTTAAGATCAATTAGGTTTTGTGTCGTGGGTATCAGTAACTACGAGAGACTTTTCGCTCTAACAAACACCCAGACCCGAGACAAATAACCAGATTGTCTATTTGTAGTTTTAGAATGGATTCGACATTATTAATGTTGTTTTCGATTTGCATAATAACAAAATAAGGATTAAAAAAAGTAACCCAAAAAACAAAATCTTAAGTCCCTTATAACCTTTAAGACAATATATATTCCAGATAAAATAATTTTAATGTTTATTCATAAGAGGTGTGAGTTGCAAGCGTCCCAGAACTGATTTCAGTAGGCGTATCTTTTACTAAATAAAACATCTGTCAGATAATAAAATATTCACCATTTATTTAGTAAAGGTAAGGTTCTTTCACATCATTAAGTTCGAGGAAAAGCAAACCACAAAATAGACTAAGTTAATCTCTTCGGCGAACTGAAAATAGCAACTCTTTGAATATTTGCGAAATGAGATCAAACGAAAAAGCTTTTTCTTGTTGATTACGGTTAACAAAAGTGCGGTTAGAATAAGTAAAGAGCCCGGATAAACTTCTTGGATATTTTATGATGCCAGCGTACTCGGCTGCAAATATATTGGTTTGCACGACCTATTTAATGAAATCTCTGTGCCAACGCCGAGTTACACGTGCCGTGTGTCGACAGTAGTGCATTTTATATCACTTAACTTTAAACGAATATAATTTCATGTTTTGAGGCTTACAGCAAATACGTTTTCCTACGTCGATATACATAAATTGTTTCTTTAAATTTTAAATATGATGCATGCTGGCAGAATAAACTGATTTTTTTTTCTCAAATTAACATTAAAATAAATGTACATTGCGCATATTTTTCTACATTTTTTAAAGGTGCGCCATGTAAGGGTCTAATCTGGAAAATTCAGTTTCAATAATATCTTTATTATTCCGTATACTTTCAGCAGCTAGCCAACGGTAAAGAATATGTTTCTAACCCTGTGATTTAAAGTAAAATTTTGCATAATTATATACATAGAGCTAGATCAATAGAATATTCCACACTTTAAAGTTCGCCACATGTAGCATTTTTTGACATAATTTAAATTAAAAATAACCTCGGTACGTAACGTAAAATATTCATCACTTCGGAACAAACAGATCTTCTGACACAGTAATATATCCGAATAACAAAACATCCAATTCTTAGTAAAAGAACAAAACCAATTCGCAATTCCATAGATCTTGCAGATTCTCGTGTAAATTTCATATTCAATTCGTGATATAAACAACATTTCACATTTCCTGTTATTTGTTACTAGGGGTCACTCGCTCGGTATGTAGGTCAAATAAATATTTCTCACTATACGGCAGCGCAGTGGTTACGACATAGAACTTGTGTTGCTCCTGTATTTCCAAGTTTGTTTACTGCTTTAAGTAGTCATTCGTTCGATACGTGGTCTGTGCCTGAGATCCTGTTGGAGTTTCGGATGTGTATGGTGACGGTTGGTCACATTTTGACAACTAACTTAGTCATTAAGGACCTTTAGTTAATATAGCTTGGAGTGGTATGTAAACTAACAGTTCTCATGACAAAAAGTGGGCACAGCTGTTCATAAGCATAATGGCCGCCACACACGCACGATATAACTGTGCAAGTCTGACTTTGCACCAGTATACTGGAACGTGTGTGGGCAAATAACTGCGCAAACTTTATTTCAATTTTCGATTTGAGACTCGTGTTTTCGTAAGCGCACTTGAACGTGTGTGGCAGGCTTTATAGATAATGACCGATATGGAGTACAAAACTAAGAAAATGAGCAAGAGTGTAAAGTTAGGGATTATTATCCTGGGTATCCTGCAATGACACTGACCAAGCAACCTGCAGCAGCAAAAATGTCGAGTTGAAATTGATTACACGATTCAAATACAACCTGATTTATTCACTTCTCACATTAAAATTATTATTAAATACTTGCCGTCAGAATAATAACAGGCATATTTTAAGGAAAATTAATTTTTACATTGAGGTACAACTTAAAAATGCCAAATTAAAAGTCTCAATAGATCTTTTGTAAATTCCTTTATGTGCTAGATTGAAACAAGTTAGTGTTGAAAATGATTTCTTCTTGGAAGTGGTATCATTACTGTCAGTAGGTGCTATCATTAGGTGCAGAGGATGATATCAACTAAGTGTCCTCTAAGTAAAGTAGTTATTAAGAATGTAGGTCAGAACATCTCATCAGGAGGCACGCAAAATTTCATTACTATCATTACAAAGGAACGAGTAAGTGATTTTGCCTAAAGAAATCGCAAGCTCGCGCAAAGGGAGCAACAAAAAAATAATGTCGCTCCAAATTGAATCATTTGTAATATTCATTCTTTTTTACTCTTGCTTCTGTGGACGGTTTTCAAACGGTGTCTTTGATATCGACGAACTGGATACGATACGGATGTCAAATACTTAACACAAAGATGATCAGAAGTTGAACAGGCTGATCAGGTAATGTGAAGAGATCATTAATCTGAGGAATCGTGGGAGCGTACCCTACCTGAGCCTACCTTAGGTCTTTCCCTGATTGAAGATGTGAATGGTGATTTCTGCGTAAGTCTGACTTATAGTCACACAGAAGATTTTCACGTGTTGAAATAAGTTCACGTGTATTTTTAAACTGACGGGCAAAGGCGCCAATAGAAGAACCCACAGTCCATTCAAACTATTTCCATCTCAAGATGGTAAAAGCCTTAACTTTACGTGGGCATAAATTACAGGCCTAGAGTACTAGTAGGTACGTAATTTTTCCAGCCAAAAAAACACACAGAGCATATTTTCCGATCTCGAAATCCAAGACCTCAGGTTTAATAGCCTATACGTTGTCTCTAATGACAAAGAAATATCACATCTGGTAAAGTTTATTCCGTGACAAAACTCGTTCGGCGATAATCAACTGTTCAGGAATTCGCGACGTCACGTCGGAGAGAAGAGGGATAATCCGTTTCTAAATATCTTTTATTAATGCCTCTCTTTACATCGCTGGTTGACTGCGCATGTTAACTGCGGTTTTAAAGATTTCAAATCTATAATTAATAGGTTAGTTATATTATCATTACCTGTGTATTTATTCGAATAAATGAAAAATGTCTTTATTGGCATTTCACAATATGCTAACGAGAGCTTAAGGTTTTGTATCTTTTAATATGGTTTCGTTTTAGAATTTGTTAGTTTCTCGTAAGTTTAGGCTAGAAACAGTTGCGTTCACACATATGGCTTATATGGCCTAGGAATTAATCGCAAGTCTATATCATTGAATAGAAATAAAATAAAAACGTGATAAATTGTATGTTTCATTTATTTATACCCAAAGGTCAGTACCCGAAGGACCTCACCACACCATCAAAGTATCGTGAAACTTATTTAATCTGATCAACACATCACAACTAATACCCAAAGCGTGAACGACGAGGAGAAACCTCTCTTGTAAACCGTCAAAGCTAAAAATACTAGTGCCTTAATACTTTAGCAGCAAAATAACTACAAATAGCTGAATTCTGAGCGGAGCAATCTGATTTCTTGCTCTTGTGTCGACTTAGGGGGAAATAAAACTGTCGTTTCATAGCGGAACGGGGTCGGACATGTTACTGCACCCGGTGCTGGTATGCGGGGGTCTGACCCCCCGGGGGGAAGGTTCCCTAAGCGACGTCACGCGCGATTCCAAGCCGCACAAATCACGCGAGCCTTGCACGCGAACAAACTGCTACTAGAAAATTGAAAAATCAATTAAAATTCTCCACTCTTACGTTGTGTTACACTTACATTACGGCTTTTGTTTTAATTGCACAACCATAAACAGCCTACAGCGCGCAATGTAATACACAGTTTAAATTGAACATGTGTGCCTACTCAACGTAATGTCAATAGTTCTGTTTATTTTCCAGTAAACGCGTTCGTTTTTCTAATAAAAAAATACCGTTGAAATAATAAGTCAGCTGTCAGGAGCACAATAGATAGCGAGCCGCATTCTTTGTCAACGCGAAGTCGACGCGACGGCACACGAAACCCTATGCAAATGTTGCTTATAAGGCTCCCTACCTTTTTCATGGTGTGACAACTTGTTTTATACGGTATTTTTGAATGGCATTCGTGGTTCACGACCGTCTGTTTATTGTTATTCTAATATAAATACTTAGCATGACTTTTTGCAATGGACTTCATGAACCTACATGAAATTATATTTGTATGGACTATTTATTTGTCTCTGTGTGTAAGAAAATCGGAATCATTTCAAGCAATAGGATTTCTGTTACGACCTGATGGAAGCGGCCTTGATCCAATGAGTTCCTGCAACTTATTTGAAGGTGACCGACGTTTCACTTGACAGAAAATGATTCGGGCATTTGTGCAACTAAAATTTAGATTTATTTACGATCAATACAAGAGTAGTCTACAATTCAAATCAATTAAATGACAACCCTACATGATATTTATGATGCGACGACACTATAACTTGAATCCCCTAGGGTTGCTACTAAGCCTTTTTTCCTAATAGGCCGAGTTACGCATTCCGCCCACTGTCACATTGCGGGCGGGCGGCAATTTAAAACTATAACCACGCTTTCATTTCCAAGCGATACTTTATGCGGAGCTGGCACGCGAGCCGACCTCATTACGTATCGGTTTTGTTTCGTGAATCCAACTAGCTTGCAAATGTGATTATGGTAATAAATGATGTTAGGTTGTACTCGGCGTTAAAGCGGGTGTTAATGAGACTTTTATTTTTTATCCACTATTCGAGCTGTTTTGATAATTAATATATGTGTAATATATTATTGGATGAGTAGATATATGATTTAATGTAGATGGTTTTCCCGACTTGAATAGTTTTGGAAAATTATCTCTTTTAAAATATTCATCGAAATCGGGAAATCTTAAGGATTGTGAATGCTGTTATTAAATGCGAAAATATGATTAAAAAATAAATGAAATCTAATCTTGTTAGTTTGCTACAGTGAAACTAGATAGCGCTAGTTCATGTTGTATTAATTTTAGTACTTAGGTAAATCAAATTGTGTGTGACTACAGTTTGTCATTTCAGAGCAGGATTTTTATTTAATTATTTATTCATGATCATCCAAAGCATTAAAGATGGAAACCGCATCCTCTGGGCTGGAGCATCAAATAACACTGAAAACATACCATTTCTTTTCACTTTTTCTAGAGAAAGAGTTGTATTTCACCTAACGTCTTATCTTACGAACGTGTATTAAATCAAAGGGTACGTGGGACCCATTGAAAAAGGACAAAAATCTAGCTCACATCTATAACCTTGTCTAGACGTAAAAAATCTGTGAATAAAATGGCAGTTTCGATAAAAATAATAAATTGCTTTACACAAATGAAACCTTTGTTGCATGAACTGGTTAAGCGTCACGCTAATGTAATGTAAGGGTTCAGTATAAAATTGTTCACACTAATGGCATTAAATGCTAATTATGCAGCATTATGGAATTTATGTTAGCTCACCAAAGCAACACTAAGGGCCAACTCATCTTCCAGTTTTTTATAGGTATCCTGCACAGGGCAGTATATTTATGGTCATCATCATCTGCAGCTACAAGGAAGTCTATTTTCTATTAAGTCTCCCACAAGGATTCCCAAAGCCATGTGTGGGAATTGGAATGCATTTAATAACTTAATAAGTCACACTCCCTAAAACGTTTACAGAAAGCGTGACTTGAGAACTCTTTGGGTTCCTCTATTGCATTGGTGAATGGGGAGATACAGTAACCAAGTAGCCAGTAACTTGTACAGTACTGTATCAATTTTTATACGTCCCACTGCAGGGCACGGACCTCTTCTACAATCGAGAATACGATTGATAGAGGTTAGGTCATAGTCTTAGCAAACGACCTACGTATAGAAAATACTACAATAATGAAACTAAAGGATCCCTAATAATAATTGAACATCGAGACGAGACGAGTCGCGCTAGGCTTCTGTATTGTATATGACAAGACTTGACACTGGTCTGCAGCGTCGCAATGTCAACCTATTGTACTTCGATATAAATTGTTTGAGAGTATTCTTTGACTGTTTCTTTGATACGAAACAAGGTCTTGATTCATTGAATCTTTTCTTCATGCTATTTCAAAGTGAAATATTGATTCTCATTGTGTATTAGGATGGATTTTTATTTGTGATTTTATTTGATGTCTTATCAATGTTTAGTGTTTTAAATTTTTTTCATTACATTTCATATTTTTATTATACAGAATAGCGGCACCTTAGCAAATGGCTTACATGTGAATATCTACACTTGAAGATTCTTAGATCCATTGCGAATTTTCTCCCTTTGCTAAGAGTAGGGATTAAGGGGCCAGAGTCGATCTTGCTATTACTCCAATATTTTCAACGACAAAAGGATAATAGTAACAAGCCATTACAATTTGTTCCAGCCTGCCTCCATCTCATAATATGACAGGTTGTCCAATGGAGTCCTCGTCCATCCCAACAAAACAAAATACTGCAGGAAATAAAAGCTTAAGTAGCGTCTATAGATGTTTAAGGCCATAAAATTTGTAACAAAGTGGCACGGAGCATATATTTTATGCGTCCCTCGTAAATGTTGAGCTATCATCGGTCCTAACCTTGAAGGGCTTTAAAAGATTAAACCCATTAAATTTTTATGAAGACTGTCACTGAACCGGCAATATGATAAGGACTGTCTCAGCACAATCTTTCCTTTTTTGTGTTTTATGAATGTAAAAGTTTGATAAAGGACAACTTTGGTTTTGAAAAGGTGTATTTCGTTCTTTAGCAATTTTTCATCTTTTCCTTCATCAAACCTCTTTAAAATATTATTATTGTACATTAGAATATCAATTGTTATTACTTTGTCGGCTTTATAGTCATAATTCTGACCCCTCTTTGGCCGTTGATGAAAATGATGAAACTATAAATTGAAGGATAAAACTTAGCTTTTAAATTACAAAACAAATACATTTTATTTGTTTCAACTATGTCTAGTAGAAACACAATATTGGCCTGGAAAATATATCTCTGGGATAAATTCCTAAATTTAGCAATCTACATGTTTCGATCCGATAAATATTTTCGGGCCTAGGCGTAGATGGAGAGATGAAATAGAAAGGTTTCTTCAGGATTGGTCCCAAGTCGCGTGAAACCGCCAGATCTAGAAGGCAAGGGAGGAGTCCTTTGCCCAGCAGTGGGACAGTAATTGCTGAAATAAATATTTCCTGATATCACCCGAAACAAAAAAAAAAAACCATATTTATCGATGCAGTTACCATTGCTACCGATTTAATCCTGCAAGTAGAAAATGTAAAATTCCGAAGCAGCTCACAAGATTTCCTTTATTCGGTGCAAACACAAAGGGTGTCAATGTAAAGAACTATTCGTCTATTTTGGCGGAACCTCGTTACTGATTATGCGGGCTGCGCGTCTCCACTCTCCGCTGAAAAGTCTTTTGTAAGTGCTTGTACTTTTATGATTGGATTTAATATTACTAGTGTTCAATTGTTGGACTCTGGAAAGCTCTATTATGGTATTGATAATAAATAATTTACAGTAACTTTTTCAAAAGATTTGATTAAGTAAAGAAAAATTGCAGCACAATATACGCCAGTTGTTACTCTATTTGAACATCTTCTGATTTTTTATTGTTTATTTGTTTCTTATATTTTATGAGAGCAGAACTATAGTTTAATTTATAATTATATTCTATTGTCCTATTGCCATTTTACCATTCCTTTCCAAAGTCCTCGAACGTTTGGTTCACACCCAACTTAACGATTTCCTCTCTAATAACGCCCTCCTCAATCCTCTCCAGTCGGGATTTCGTTCTGGGCATAGTACTACTACCACCCTGACTCACATTACGGATGGCATCAGATCGGGCATGGAGCAAGGCCAGCTGACAGTCCTAGCACTGCTAGACTTCAGCAACGCTTTCAACTCTGTCGATTTTGATGTGTTGCTTGGTGTACTACGTTCTCTTAACATATCTCCAATGGCAATTGATTGGTTTCGTAGTTACCTGTTTGGACGCCGGCAACGCATCCGTGTCGAGGAAAGTTTTTCCTCCTGGTGCTCTGTATCTGCTGGCGTTCCACAGGGCGGCGTGCTTTCTCCTTTACTCTTCGCAGTCTTTATTAATTCCATTACTAATCATCTCTGCTCCTCCTACCACCTCTACGCTGATGATCTCCAAATTTACACGCGGGCGCCCTTGGACAAGTTGGTTGACGCTATTGCACAAATTAATTCTGACATGCAACTCATCTGTGAGTGGAGCAAGACCCACGGATTAACGGTCAATCCATCCAAAACCCAGCTCACTGTTATTGGTAGCTCCAGGATGGTTTCTAAAATAAACTGGAACCTACTACCATCCGTCTCCTGTAATGGGACTTTTATCCCATACAGCGAGACGGTTAAGAATCTGGGCTTACTCCTTGATAGATCCTTCACTTGGGGCCCACAGCTTCGTGAACTTAGCAGAAAGCTGTTTGCTTCGGCAAGGTCCTTGCGAAGGTTAAGCAATCTTCTCCCCATTGCCACGAAGATTTCACTTGCCCAAACCCTTCTTCTCCCCATCCTTGATTATGCCGATGTCAGCTATCTAGATCTCACCGAGGACCAACTTAATAAGCTTGAGCGTCTCCAAAATTTCTGTATCAGATTCATATTTGGTCTTCGCAAATATGACCATGTTTCTGAATTTCGTACTAAGCTCAAGTGGTTACCTATCCGCTTTCGTCGGAATACTCATATTCTTTCACTTCTGTACAATGTTTTGTTTAATCCTCTCACGCCTTCTTATCTTAAAGATCGATTCATCTTTCTGCATGACTCACATTCGAGATCCTTGAGGTCGTCGGAGAGCCTGAAACTGAGAATGCCCGTGCACTCCACGATTTTCATGGACAAATCGTTTACCGTCCAAGCTGTCCGACTGTGGAACTCACTCCCAGTTGAGGTAAGACGGGCTCGAACACTGTCGTCATTTAAAAAAATGATTAAAGACCATTTCCTATCTCTAAATTGTATGTAGCTGAGGAATATCTTATGTCCATTCGCATGTTTGATAAATATTAGGATAGGTATATATGTTTATGTATATTGTATGTATTGTAAGTCTGTGTATTATTATTATTGTTTTTAAATATATTTTTGTATGTATTTGTTTATCATATTTATTTATATATGTATATTATTATTATTTTTTAATTATATATATACGTATATTTTAATAAACACCTTAGACTGCCCTCTCATTTTCCTTTTTACATATCCATCCAAAGGTTGCCTGTAAGAAATTGCCTAGTGTGATAAGGCCGCCTCTTGTACTATTATCATGCCATTTATTTACTGTAAATGTCTCTTTTTGTGCAATAAAGGATTAATAAATAAATAAAATAAATAAATAAATTAATACATTGTTTACCCGAGAGGTAGATACTTGAAAGGGAGCTATGAACCTACTAGCATAGCCTCGGAAGCACCAGGTGAATACACGATATAATAAAGGTTGTAAAATGTTGAATACAAGTCGCTTCCGACACATCAAATTTATAGGGAATACTTGTGTTCAGCAGTAGAATTCTTAAATTTATATATTAAGATTACGATTATAAATGGTCTCACTGGATTTTAAAAACGCTGTTGTTTCTTTCGTAGATAAATATTCCACGTTTGAAGTATATTTATGTAACTTAATACTGAACTTTCTGAATCAAAACTTTCCAATTGGCACCACTTCGAATTCTTTACATTTGTATCGAGGGACGAAAAGAAATCGCGAGTGGATTTTTATATGGAACAATATTTTTGGCTCGCCTGACGTCTCGACGTCACATTTCGCTGAAAATGCAGCTTCTAACTACTTGCCACTGGCACTATCCTGTTGTAGACAGCCGCATTCGGGTACTTATAAATAAATACTTTACATAACAAAATATTATAAAGAGGTTTGACAAACATAATGTCGATAATGTTAGATGAAATGATATATTGGTTGTAGAAATATGAGTAACTTTAGTATATCAGCCGATTGTTTCTTTTATCTGCAGAGGTAGTGACCTCGGTTAAAGTTTTTAACCAACTTCAAAAAAGTAGGAGGTTCTCAATTTGACTGTATGTTTTCTTTATGTTGGTTACCTCATAACTTTGTACTGGGTGACCCGATTTTGATTATTATTTCTTTGATTCAAAGCTGGTGCTTGTCATTTGGTTCCATAAAAAATGGTGCAGATCTCATTATCATTTTCAGACCGGGAGAACAAAAGGCCTCATATTCAAACAGAAATCCAAATGATTCTTCTTTGTTAAGTTCAAATCTTAAGTTAGATGAGTTAAAAAAAAAAATGTGCCGTTTGGTAGCCACTCTACTTTCAGTTTAAGTTACAGAACGCAGTGATAGCTTACTACTAAGACGTTTATTTACTATTATCTTCTATAAAAAGCTAATTGCATAAAATTGTACTGTACTGTATTAGCCCATATACGTCCACTGCAGAGCACGAGCCTCCTCTACAATTGAGAATACGATTGGGAGGGGTTAGGCCATATAGTCCACCACGCTGACCTAGTACGGGTTGACGGACTTTACATTCCATATAAATTCTTGCAAATCGCTATGGTATGCAGGTTTCCTCACGATGTTTTTCTTCACCGTTATAGTGCGTGGTGATTGACTTTCAATACACACATGATTCCGAACAGACAGAGGTGTGCCCTGGGATTTGAACCCGCGCCCACCGTGAATATGTTGGCAGCCGCGTCTCGTCCGTTTACCAACAGGCCGCCACGCACTTCATAAATTTACGACATTATAATAACAGCAAAAGTCACATAAATAACATTTAAATTTAAGGGACCATGTTGAAATATTTTAAAGACAATGTTTTCAAGAAATATCTATGAAATTAAACACGTCTCTACAGTTTCAATGAACAGCATCTAACAAAATGATACTTGATACACCCAAATCTCGACGCGACCAAGCGCCAGACGCAAGGAGAGAAGATAACGAGCTACTATGCGACACTCCAATCACTTGCCACACTCGGCGAACACTGAAACAACGGGGCCAATTTCACTTGTGCTATCTAAAACGGTACGAATAGTTTGTTCTTATTATTTGTTAGATAAGATTTAGTGGGATGAAATTGTTGTGTTGAATAACAAATATATAGGGATGATCCTACAAGGGATTAAGTACGTAACAAACTTTAAGGTCTGATGTAGAAGTTTTAAGTGTCAGTAAAAAAAAGCGAGTATAGAAATAATGTTTTCTTAGATTTACGCGAATGTTACACATTGAAATAAAACTAGTTTTTGCACATTTAATCGCGGATTTCGCCCCGTGACAACGAAGCTGTACAGCAATCGAAACGTCGGGAAGCTAAAAATGTAAAAATTTAACTAAATCACGATAAAATCCGTAAAAAATAGTTTTTTTTAATGAGTACAAAAATGTACGCATAATTGTATGATATAAACGTTGGAGGTGAAGCTATAGTGGGTCCATTCAAGAATATGATAGGACAGAGTCTGTTATCCTAGAGCAAACAAATATGACGGCAAAATATATTCCCTGAACAAATCGAAGGCTTTGTACGTCTGCACACAAGCTTACGCAATAAGCTTTAAATAGATCCTCAAACCATCTATACACTATTCTAACATACAAATGCCCTACATTTACAGAATTAATTAAATTAATATAATCATATAAATCGCGTGCGTTGCATACAAACAAAACATCGGAAACTGGGTCGACGTTTAAATCATCGTATTGCTTTCGTAGTGGACGCTGTGTTTTCATTTTATCTATTCTACATACAGTTACTGTTGTATCAATTACATTGATGCGATCGTTGCTCAATTGTGACGGGCTCTGTAAATAAATGCGAGTGTTTTCGTTCATGTGTCCTGGATTATGATGTATTGAATTGTGATTGGATGTTGATTGTGAAGATTGTATGAAACGATCTGTTTACTTCAGTTGTTCTTTTTTAGTAGTCGATTTTATACTTTATACAGTTTTTACCATAACATGAATAGCTTGCGTCGATTCTCCATAAAATTATTGGAAACCTACAAAATTGATACAACGCCCGTTTTATTCTGAAACACAATAGTGAAATGGTAATAATAATGTATCTTCAACTCGCTTATATGACACCTAATGAATACCTTTTGTGTACATAAAAATAGTATCAAATTCACGAGTTAAAGGTTATTGCTCAATGCTCAAGCATGAGAAAGGAGCCCAGATAATTGCAATGGAGAAAAATCCGAAGGAGAGCCAAATGCAGTCTCCTACGAAGGTTTTGTGAAAAGAAATAAATATTATGATGTTTACGTTGTTCCCAATCTTTTCAAAGATCACTGGGTCTGCTGTAACCGTTAGTGCAACAAAAACAAATATGAGCTTAATATTTCGTAAATAGTGGGCTGCCATACAGACAGAATTCGAAACCTTAGTTTCGTTTTAGAAGTAATAATTGCAACTGATAAGAATTCAAATTCTTTTTGGTCGCTTAATTTAGGAGAATAAGTAATTCATTTAAAATCCAATAAAATATATCTGTGGTAGACAGTTTCGCTTTCATTAGATCGCAATATATTTTTAGAGCCGATTCAAATCTGCTTGCACCTAATTAATATGCAGTGGCATGCTTCTCATCGATGTAAATCTATTTTATAGGCGACTTGTGAAATTACAACGTGGTTCTATCAAAGGGCCGGTGGGACTATAAATATTTTCTTAAGCATTTGCCACTTGGGATCGCTTTGCTTTAGCTGCAGCATAATGTGGTAGCAATGGAGCAATAAGTTAATATAATTGTATTCAAAATTTCTAAAAGTATTATAATGCTATTTGTCGGAGTTAATTATGTTTTAATGCATAGTTACAAATAACCACTCAAACCCGAAACAAATACTTGTGGAGCACACAAACTTTTGTGTCGGTGCGGGGATTGAACCCGTAGTTACTCGTTTCACAGCCAGCGACCAACCAACTGCACAACTGAGACTGTTAAAGCCATTATCAGAATTTTGTATTCCAAGACTATATTCGAGATAAATAAAGTAAAAAAATATAAAAATATTTATTTGACAACCTACAAAAGGTTGTAAAACGAAGACACATTTCCCAGATAACAGCTGATAGAGAATTTTAATTATCCATATATCATTCTGGCGATCATTCTTATGAGATATGTATAAAGATAAAATACTAATGTATCGCGATTTATGGAGACTCTAAAACTGATTTCGGAGATAATTTTGAAATTCGATGTGTTGGTAGATAATTAATATTTCATTTTCAAATTTTACAAAGATTCCCACAAGTAAATCAGCTATTATATATATATAGGACATACATTAATAATAATATCTCACTTAAGATATAAATAAGATAATTTATAAAATATTAGCAAAAGAAGAATTTTCGGAAAAAATAAGTAATAATACTATAAAGTACTCTTTATATAAAGAGTACCCAAAATTTTAAAATAATACATACATGCACTTTGTTACTTTATACAAAAGGAATTATTTGAAAACACAAAGTCCCTTTTTCTAATCGAAATCATTGGATCTAAAAGAAAACTTGTAAACAAGTAAGAGGCTACATTCTTTTAATAGTCAAAGTCCTCGGAGCTAGATCTACAAATTGAATGGAATCGGTTGAATGGATTCTGGAGCATAGCTTAAAAGGACTGACTATATGTTAAAATATAGATAAATAAATAAATAAATACACCCGACAGCCACATACACAGTTCCGACCCCACACTAAGATCGAGTCTTTTGTCGTGTATCAGAAACTACGAGAGACTTTGCGGTTTCACAAACACCTAGACCCGACACAAATACCTGTGGATCACACAAATGTTTGTGTCTGTGCGGGAATCGAACCCTTGGCCTTACGTTTCACAACTGGTGTCTAACCAACTACTAATTAAATGAAATATCGATAGTCGAACTTCTGAAAAGTTTTATATAATATTCGTAAAATAGATATGATTTGCCATGACGCCACAGGTGAACGGACTGAAGACATATAAGACGTGCTCACATAAGTATAAGAATATGTTTCGACTTGAAATATTTTCTTTAGTTGTGTTTAAGTGCCTTGTCACTAGTATATTAAGAATACAGAAATTGAAGCACTATTTACGAAATGGAATCGCCTGTATCATACATAGCACCCCTTTTCTGTATTTCATATAATATTTATAAAATTAAAATTGTCCGAAACAAAAAAGACATCTAAATTAGCATTGACATTGATATATATATATATCTTTTTACGGTTATTTCCCACTGCTAGCCATAAAACTGCTCTACGATTAAAAGTGGCTTAACAAACAAAGGGAGTCAACAAAACTGGTTCTCACATGCCTTTGAAATTCTTTTAGACAAATCTCAGATACGCAGGTTGCTTCAGGATGTCCTTCAGAACAGATACGACACGTAACTTCGAAAAGATAGAGCTTTGTTTAAAAAAATCCATCAGAAAAGCCTTGTTGAATATAGGCCACAGTAACCATCACCCATCACCCATCGGAATTAATTTGGGCCAAACTCAATGAGTTAGATTTTTCATTAGAAGCATGATTAGTTTTTTTACGACGACCCAGGCTGTTACTTTTACATGGCAGTATATCTAAATACAGGTATATATTGGATGGAAATTCGAAGAAGGAAAGTTGTCGGGCCGAGGGTCTTAATTAAAGACATCATATCCAGGGCCCGACGCAGCTGGCGCGACTACTCGACTTATTTTATACTCACTTGATGAAAGTATCGTGGCGTTTATAAAGACACCGGGCTTCGAGTATTGGTTTTTACTAAGCATTTTTAAAACTAGTTTTTGGGCTAAATACATAAGACATTTATTTTCTGCTGTGACAAGCTCTGGTGAACATTATGAACTAAGAAAATGATTACAAATATTATAGGTAATGATTTTAATTTCTATATTTCTCCACAAGTTGTTAGCAGCAAGTGCATGAAGTTGAAATATAAAATAATTGGTATTATAATCTCAAATTATACATACATACATAAACTCACGCCTTTATCCCCGAAGGGGTAGGCAGAGGCGCCACCAGGACACCCACATTTCGCCTTGTATGTTCCGTCCCATGATGTGATAGGGGGCGAGCTTATCGCCAAATTATTGCAAAACATGAAATAAATTTACGGTAAACCTTAATTTACCTTAAGGTCGTTTAGAAGAAGATTAAAGACATAAATATGTAGTCTATATCTTTAAAATTATAAACCCTCCTTAAGCAAAATTCAGCTGTTATGCATAAACATATGTACTCTATATTAAACACAAAAAATCATGAACGAAACAGAAAATAAACGCGGCGTTTTTTCGTCCGCGTGCGTATAACTATTTGGTATTTGCAGGCACGCTGGAAAGTTCACGAGTTACACGGCCAATGGGTCCAAAACAGTTTGAATAGTTGGACCTACAGACTACAGCTGCCTTTTCAACTTGTACTCTTGGCACTATTCATGGTCCGTTGCCACTTTAATTGTTTTCTCTACAGTCGACACTTTTGTCCCAAACATTTGTATAGCAACTTGAAGACTGGCAGAAACTATTTCTTCATTTATAAGTCTTGGATTAAAATCGTCATTGACATTCATTTGATTCATATTATTTCAGTTTGTTGTCAGACTAACTATCAATGTAACTGTTTAATGTGGTATTGAAATATAAGAATTTGCGCCAAGTCGTTGCGGCGCGGCGGTGGAACTAAAAATTCGCCTTAATTCAGAAAACAAATGCCAAAATTCAGATTTATTTTTACCTAGGTTTTTATTGACGATTATCTATTTATAATCCGAATCTGTAATTTTTTTTTTTATTGCAATGAATGACGAGACGAGCCTGCCATTTGCCTGATGGTAAGCGATACGACCGCTCTCATGGACAGTAGCAAAACCAAACAACACTATGAGTTACAAGGCAATGCTTGGCATTCCACTGCGCTCGCCATCCTGAGACATAAGATGTTAAGTCTCGATATGTCCAGTAGTTACTCTGGCTACAATGTCCTTCAAACCGGAACACAACAGTGCATTTACACTGCTGTTTGGCGGGAGAAATAGACATTGCGGTGGTACCTACCCAGGCGGCCTCTCACATATGAGAAACCTACCACCAGTAAAACTTCACACACTACTGTACCTTCAATTCCAAGCTAACTTCGCCCAAACATCAAAATCCAGCAATACCGCCCTCTTTTTATCTCTAAAACCCATCTCTAACATCCAATACCACAAAAAATACACAAGCAAAAATCGCAGAATCATTTAACGCCTCCATAACATCAAATACTGAATCAATTTTTATAATCCAAGTCCCACGTGAAACCGAGCTACTGTCGAACAGCTCGGTAGATTTTTCATGTCGAGCACAATGTCAAAGAGACGGCAAGGCAATCTGCGATAGTAGACGGTGGATGGGCTCAACTCCCTTGCGACTCGGAAATGTAAAGTCAAAGTAGCGATTGCAATCTTTCGCAAACAATTTTTCAATAACGTTAGCCAAGACACTGGATTGGAAAAGTGCAACGTGTCCGTTTTTACCAAATACGGGTTAGGAGGTAGATCCTAAGTGGTTTCGATTTTGTGGTATGATTTTGGTTAGGTATCCATGGGAAATTTTTGCATTGAAATTAATTTGAGGTCTTACAGTATCAATTAATCAAAATATCGAAAGTGTTCATTGCTGATTGATAACTGTATAAACATAGAGATTTCTGCCCTAAAATCAATGATGATTGCAAATAATTCGTTGGATTTTTTTATTTCAATGGTCATTAACATAATTATTTCATAATAGGGTTTAATAAATTTTAAATTATATCCAAAAATGTACGACAAAAGATAATATTAAATTTTATAGTAATAAACAACCCTCGCATTAATAAATAAGTTGCAAACGTTTGGAAACTTACTGTAATTTCAAAGCAGCGTTGCGGGACCGAAATAAGTATTACCGAAATATATTCTCACTCAGAATTACTTAATTTAGCACTGAGCTTTATTGATCATGTGGTATTAATATTGTATATTGCGAAATTAATTTAATGCTCCAGACTGTATTCTATTATTATTTTATTTTAGTTATTTATCACGTGTAATACATAATGTTTTCGAATGTTTGATGCGAATTTAATTAAAATACGTCTTATGAAGACTACGGTTCTGAAAGTTTTAATAAAGGTTGGTGAAATGAAATATTATATTACAATTAATATTCGCAGAAGCTCTAAGTATAAAAGTATTTGATTTTATTTTAATACAAAATGGTTTTAAATAAAAAAAATTGTTGATAATTAATAAATACAGTACATCATTGCAATATGTAAATTCATTATTGATATTAAATGACAGAAAAAAAAAACAATGCGGTTGAATTTTAGAGGTATTCAAAGGATTAAAAAATATTCCATGCAATGCTAATTTGTCACAAACGACATTGGTTATTTGAATATACAATCTATCTTATAATGTACTTAATTGTTTTAATAATTTTGAACTGACAGAGTCAAAGCGTTATTACCAGTAATTAAAAGTCAAAAGAGAATTGCATTACCGAAATTCATCCCTTATTTAATCCAAATACAATTATCTAAAGATTCGGCTTTGAGAAAATTATAGCAAAGCCAATTATGATATTGATTACGTTGATAATTACACCGTGTCTGCTTGTCTTGGTACTTTAATCTCCAGGAGAGACGCCGACTAACAACTTTTAATCGTCAAAGAGGAGACTATGACCTTGCTGAAGGTGAGTGTCGGATACAACCACAGAATTTTTTATACAGGGTATATCAAGACCGCGACCGAAAACGAAGCCAGATGGTAGTATTAGTGACTTCAGACACAATGCAAGTAAAAATTTCGCATACTTATCGTCGTATTTGGGTGATAAATACATAATTTTCCTAAAATAAAGATGTACACCTCTTAATTTTTAAACACGCAACGGTATGTAAGGGTTTAAATTAGTATTTTCGCAAAAACTACGTATTTAGCACCCAAACCCGAAGATTTTTAAAAAATCTACTGTTTTGGCGAAATTTTTATTTGCATCGTGTTTGTAACCGCCAAAACTACCACCTGGCTTAGTTTTCGGTCGCAGTCTTGATATACCCGGTATAACAGGCCCGTCAAGCGAGCAAACAACCTGACGGTTAGAGATCATTGCCGCCCATGAACATTCACAACCTTTGGATCATAGATATATTGCCAAGCCTGGAAGGGAGGGAGTATCCGGCAACCTCACTCACCGAACAAAACGCGACAGCAATGCTCTCGCTTCAAGTCAATCTCCTATGAGACAGTGGTAACACCCGAAACGAACTCTTACTCATGCTGAGTTATGACAACAGCGTGGCTGTACCACTCTATGAAATGAGAAATATAAATAAGATACAGTAATTAATCTGTTTCTCCAAAAGATATTAATGAATTGAAATAAAACTAACTAAAATAACTGCCTCGGTGGCGTAGTTGTAATACGGTACGACTACAAAGCTGAGGTCTCGGGTTCGAATCCCGGGTCGGGCAAAGTGATGTTGGATTTTTCTATTCATTATCAGCCCGGAGTTAGAAATTTGTGCCCGATATGGCTATAGGCTCGCCCCCTATCACATCATGGGACGGAATATACAAGGCGAAATGTGGGTGTCCTGGTAGCACCTCTGCCTACCCCTTCTGGGATAAAGGCGTGAGTTTATGTATGTATGTATGTAAAACCATTTTTACGGATTTTATCGCGATGAAAATGGAAAAGTCATTAATGAATTTTAACACTCCCTCTTATACCAGGATGTTGAATGCTCCATGTTGTGGAATTGAGGCTTTCGTCTATATATTATATCAGCGAATAATTGTCCAGTGCTGGACTTCTCTACAATAGAGAATTCGATTGAGTAGCCCAAATACATAATTAGACAACTAGTAGTCTGCTGCAGTTTGATGGACTTAATATACCACGGAAATTCTAGTTAAGATCTCTTTGGAATGCTCCTTTATTTTTTTCTTTAGCGTTTACAGACGTGGTAATTGAACCTTAATACACACATGAATTTAATAGTAACAGCTGCCTCCTGGAATTTCAAGCCGTGACCACTGTCGCGATGGAGAACGAAAGGAATGGTAGTGGAATAGCTGACTGGTTTAAAAATTATGTTTAATTTTAATTATATTCTTAAAGGTCTATTCACGTAGCCGTTACTAGAAAAGAGGATTATTTTACTAAGTAATCCCTTGACTACGCCCATAATAAAGTTTATAACTTATTCAGTTTAACGCTGAAAGATAATTATTAATTACTTGTATTAATAATATAGGATTAAAGCTCAAATTATATAAGTATATCAAGCAGGTATGCATTCAGAGGTGTTTTACTTTGGAATATGTTTTTGCAGTCCTAAAACCGATATATTTTTCTCTTCTAGGAATATAGGAATAATATATATTATAATATAGGAGAGGCCTATGTTCAGCAGTGGACTTCCTTTGGCTGATGGATGGATGGATGCATATTATATAATATTCTTTCTAATGTAGGATTAAGTGTTTGATCATTTACTTTGGTCTTCGGTACTTTTAATTGCTAGAATGTTAGGTATGTAATTACGTCTATATCATTTATGCCATGTAAAATAATCCCGATGCCTTAAAAATACCAAATACGGGCCATTTATTTGAAAAAGTATTCAATATCTATTAATAAGCCACATATGGGGTCTTAGGATAGACCTAATGCTGTATCAGCTACCCTCATTTTCCGACAGTTCGATTCAGAGAGCTTATGGTAACCACGCTGGCCTAGTGGGGGTTGGCAGACATGACATACCATATAATTTTTTATGAAATCTCTAAAGTACATATGCAGGTCTCATATGTTTTAATTCACCGTTAAATTGCGTGGTAATCGTCATAAAAATATATAAGTCTCCGAAAAGTCAGAGGTACAAAAATGTACATATCTCCAATATTTATTATGTATTTCTGTGGTTAGATGTACCTTAGTATTTAAACCCACCACGCCCTCCAGTTTGCGTCAGGTTTATTACTAAGTCAGACAATAATCTGCACTACTGAACCATAAATATTTCATACAATCATTTCGGTAGAAAGCCAAGATGCGTGTAAAGATAAAATTGATTTGTAGCCCAGTCTAGCAACACAAACGCAGAAGCAAGCAAAAGGTTGGCAGTAAGTCGAGCTATATAAATTGCGATACGCAAAGGGCGTGCCGTCTCGTCATTCAATGTCCTTACTTCTTTTAACCTTTAATTAACTTTTTGCAACCGCATTTAGCTGTGAATATAAATTAACACTACCAGCCGCTTCGTTAACACTGCGTCTGTGTCTCAACTTTTGATTAACAGCGGTCTATGTGGAGTTTTTTGTTTACTTTGGCGGGTATTGCAGATTCGTAATAGCGCCATCTAGTTTCGTTGAGATGAAACTTTAAGAACTGTTCTTATTTAAATCGTTTTGAATATAATATATATTTTTTTAAATGGGTAAATGTATTGTACATATTGTAGAACTTTTGATTTATACTAGTAAACAAAAAATATAAATAACTATGGCTAGACGAAATGAAATTGAGAACTAAATAAACTTCTCCAAATTACTGCATTCTAATTACTATACACAAAAATGCAAAAAAGGAATGCGGCAGCAGATTCCGGTACCGGGAATCGAACCCGAGCCTCCTGGGTGAGAGCCAGGTATCCTAGCCACTAGACCATACCGGATCTTGAAAATTTTAGCATAATAACGGCAATGTTTCTAGTTCTACCACATCTAATCTAAAGTGCGATACCTTCTTTATAGGGTGTTGATAGGCAACAGAACACAATATCTTGCCACTTGACGCAATTACGCACGCTTATTTAACTCCTTCACTCTGCTGCGAAAGGACCCAGGCCAGTCGCACGAACACGTGAGCCGGAAAAAATTTCAACAGCGTAATAATTATAATTGCACTACCTCTGTGGTGTAATTGTACTACGGTACGATAACAAAGCTGAAGTCTCGGGTTGGTATGCCGGGTCGGGTAAAGTGATCATGGATTTTTCTATTCATTTTTCCAGGAATTTGTGCCCTATATGGCGATAGGCTCGCCCCCTATCACATCGTGGGACGGAACATACAAGGCGAAATATGGGTGTCCCGGTGGGACCTCTGCCTATCTCTTCTGGGAAAATGGCGTGAGTTTATGTATGTATGTAATAATATTAGTAAAGATCACTGTTGGCGAATATTTTGGTTCGTGCCGACAACACTCACATATCCTTTAGTGACAAACGAGAAATGAATTCGGAACTGGTAAAGACTCATGCAATCAGTAACCGAAGCCATATATCACGAGAGAACACGTACAATTTACGACGGCTTCTTGTGAAATCACATAAATTTTTATTTGCAACCTTTTTAGATTTAAAGTGGTCTACGCTGATGTTAAGGAAATACTTGAGGTATTACATTTTGTCTTTGACTATTCAGTTCTACGGAATCCAGTGACATATTGAACGCTATTCCAAAAAAAGTTGCTATTTTATTCAAATTATATGTATTAGAAAAATAACTAAAAATTGAATTCGAAATTGCTCCGAAATACAATCATCAGTTCTAGATATTTAGGAACATACAATTAGGACGACGAAAAAAATACCTAATTTTGGAGACTCTACATATTTAAGATAATATTATGTAAAATTAATGTATCAATATGTCTTTATCAATAGATATTTATAAAACAATATCAAAATATTTACTGTTTTCACTTGAGTGTGTCAAAGGCCTTATTTTATACATTCATTATTTCGTGAGCGCATTTATATTGTTTTGCGGTTGTAATAAATCTAATTTTTATAGGTGTGCCGTGTAATTCTTAAGGGCTTAGTCACAAGCCTTAATAAGTCAAAAGTTTGATTATCTAGCGAACTTTTTTAACAGTGACACTTTATGGGGGTCGTCGAGATTTATGGGGCTATTAAATTAATTACTAGAAACTGTCTCATTGAGGAAAATGTTTTATTAAATTGTCAGTAATTTTGTGCCTTATGAGGACAAGTTGAGACTTTTGTTTTATTGTTAAGGTTGTAAAAATGTCTTATTAAAACCTTCGGGGAACTCGAGTGATTGTAAAATTATTCATTAGGGACCTCTGAATGAATTAAAAAATACGGAAAATCAGTGCCCCCGATATTAACTAAAATTATATTATGATTGGGAAATATTTTTGCTCTTCTCTAAAATGACAACCGGGAAATAAATAAATATTACTTTTATTTGTGAAATAGTTTACATTAAAGTGAACGCTCTATTTTATTCGTGTATAAATGCACGGTTATTGTGTTTGATTTTTCAGAGTGGATTTTTTAGAACCATGGCATGAAGCGATGCGTAAAAGCCGCTCATAAATATTTATTTAAAAGTCGGCGAGCTTTACTGTGACTAGTTTAATCTATAGCTTGAATGAACAGGCTTATGATGGTTGTTGGTACCGTACGGGGCGCGACCTGACGAGGCGGTGGTCACGGGTTCGAATCCTAGCTACTTTTAGTATTAAGGGTGGATAGTAAGACGATTACTAGGCACCTTAACGGCGAAGAAAAACATTGCAAGGAAACTCGTATACCATAGCAACCTTTACAGTTTTCGATAGTAGGTAGGAGAAGTTCGTCAACCCGCAACAGCTTTGCGTGGTGATACCTACTTTGTTTGGACCACACTGTACTTAACACCATGTACAAATAAGTTATTTTATAATTGTATCAGCCCATATACGTCCCACTGCAGGGCACAGGCCTCCTCTACAACCGAGAGAACGATTAAGAGGGCTTACGCCGTATAGTCCACCACGCTGACCTAGTGCGGGTTGGCGAATTTTTACATACCATAAAGATTCTTCCGAATCGCTATGGTGTGCAGGTTTTCTCACGATGTTTTCCTTCGCCGTTATAGTGCGTGGTGATTGACTATCAATACACACATAACTCCGAAAACTAAAAGGTCTGCCCTGGAATTTGAACCCGCGACCACCGTAAACATGTTGGCGGCCACGTCAGGTCCGTTAGCAACAGGCCACCACGCACTTTTTTACAATGCGAGTGTATAAAAAGTACTGGAATCAGAAAAACTTCTACGTTATTTACTTCCAAAGCAATCACTACTAAGACACACCGGTATCAAGAACATATTAATAAGTAAAGACAATAGCGTAGGAATGGACTCACCGACGATTTATTACAGACAATCGGATAATAATCGATTTCATTAGCGCCCCCATTGGCGAGGGCGCTCGAACAGCGGGAGTGCGCTCAGTTTTTCCACAAAATGCCCGGAATTTGTACTATAACTTGGATTTTGTGAGGCTGGATTGGCGTCTCTAACATTGTGTTATTGGTTGGTAAAATTAACCACGACAGATTTTTAGAACTTGATCAGTCTATCAATTGACGTTCATGGTTGATAGAGTTTGAGACGTGAAATACGATAAAAAAACAATTATTGAATTATCATCGTTAGACTTAAAAAGATCACAGAAAAAATATTGGGAGACTTCGCTGAAAATACTTTGCAGGTGGCCTGTTCACAGCAGTTGATTATAATCCGAGTCATATGATTACTATTGCATTATTGGGAGAGAACATTTTTTTCATGAAAACACTCGCCTACACTCACTGATAAAACTTGGAATGTTGTGGGGTATTATTTTTGAACATTTCTTTCATCATCTTCTTCATTATCAGTCAGCAATTCCAGTGCTGGAAACTCCCATTTCTTTGCTTATGCTATAATATCTTCATTTCCTTCTGTGAAATCACTTTATAGTTAATTGTATAAACTGAAACAAATTAATTTTTGTCCAGAGCATTCGTTATTATTGATGTCATTTAAAATTAATTCGTTCTCAATAATTATCATGTGAACTTTATTTGCGTCTAGTGAATGCCGAATTAATAATTTATTAATTAAAAATTGGGGTAAATTGTTCAGGCCGCACGACGCGACGCTTAAATTAATGCGGCAAAGAGTAATTGATTCATTTTTCTGAAAAGAGCACGTAATTTACTGCACCCTTTTGGATTAACAGTGGTTAATTATGGATCTGAAAGTATATCCTTAAATTATTATTATTGGATTGTGTGTGTGTGTGTGTGTGTGTATAATATCGTGTAATCTTTAAAAAAGATTTTACACCTATGTAGTTTCCTTGGTATAGTTTTAGTTAATTATAATATTTTTATTTAACTTTAAAATATGAGAGAAAATATTTCGCATTCAGTAATCCTAATAAGAAGTACTATAACGCAGTTCAAATTTTTTAATCTTAATTCTATGGTTATTTGCGGTATGATAAAAGTAATTTTGACTTGACTTTGACAAACCAATGAAATTGAATTAATATTATTATAAATTCAGCATTAAAATTGTTTATTATATGTTGCTCACCCGTTCGACAGGTGTGCTCAATATAAAATAACTATTGAACATACAAAATTTTAACATGCCAGCACCAATCCACGTGAAAAATTCCACGTTTATAACAGAATAGCAGGGTTTTCGGCCAGCTTCCCATAATGAACGGGCGATGTAGGCAAGTAATGGACTAGGCGACTGCGGTGTCCCCACAGTTAGCGGTCGTCCTGCCCGCGCTACAATGAAAAACCCTGTCTATGCAACTGATAACGATGGCTGGTTTGTGCCGAATTCTGGATAGGTGATGCACGAGACTGGAGGGTCGGAATTGCCGTCGTTTGTGTAATGATCGGTTTTGGCTTTTGGTGATATTATGATGTATAAATCAAAATCTATTGTGATAGAGTTACATTTAATTTAAACAAAGTACAACAAACATGTCAACGCTTTTCGTGTAAATAAAATGCTTTAGATGGACTAGAAACCCTAAAAACACTCGATATCGTTAAACTGATTTAGTAAAGACTAGTTGCATTTCAGTCTTCGAAACGTTCTTCATTTAAGTTTAATTCATGAATCTTGCGATACTGTGCAGGGTGCTTAGTGATTTTAGCCATTCGATATTTTTATGTCAAGGTTTCGAATGGATATATTTTTCTTAATTCATTTTTTTTTGCAGTCTATATTGTTTCCCAATGCTGGGAAAAGGCCTCCACTTTTTACTTCTTCTTGACCCTGTCCTCGGCAAGCTCTTGCCATTTTGGCTCGAATGCATCCAACTCGTCTTTCCACCGCTTCTTCGGTTTTCCGTGTTTTCTCCGGCCATTCGCGGGAATCTAGCTTGTAGCCAGCCAGGTCCAAAGGTTAGGGTGGGTTAATAATAATTAGGATGGGCAAAATGTACCTGTCCACAAGTTTACGTATTAAATAGAGCGGTAGATCACCTCATAGAAATTATTTTGAGGACCAGAAGCTCTTCCAAGAATTTCCGAATCACCTGGCAATTTTTCAGTCTTCTCTATTCCGGAAAGAAACTATCTGGCCCAAGAAAACGTACTCGTCGACGTAGGGTATTATATTTTACTCGTTTACAGCGGTAAGTAGCGACTTTGTTCTTTCTCTTAAACTGTAATAAAATATGTATTACCAAAATATTGTCAAATCAAATTACCTATTATTCTAGAACATTCGTAATATTATTCATCATTCCAAAACCACAGCCGCCAGCCCTGAAACCGTAGCCACTAAGGGCGCAACTCAATCATCGTTTCCACTCGGAACGTTCCGGAAAATTGGAATTTTGTCACCCTTTATACCCGCTGATCTTTCCCAGCCCGCACAATTTGCCCACCATCTTTGATTGGAACGCGTAACCGGATATCCGGTGAGGTTATCGTTTTCCTCCTTTATGGGTGTATCGCTTTATTAAATTTCACTTCTTTGATCTCGTGATTTGTTTACAATATTTATTTCTGTTACATTAAGAGCTATGGGTTTGGCTCTTTGATGTATTTAATGACGAAACATAATTTTAATGCGAGGTTTAATTTATTGGTTATGATATGACATTAATGCGAAAGTCCCGAGTTTATTTTTTTGTACTATGAAGCAATCGGGTTTTTATTGTAATTATTGCAACAACAAATACCAGCTAAATGACTTTTTTCATTCCATCAATAAGTAAATTAGGTCGGAAGCCCTATAAACGTTTTAACTTTAAACTTGCTTCTAACTAATAAAATCCAATCGACTATCTACCTGGATTCGACCTGAATAAGTAATTGAGGTCCAGATCCTATCTTATCATAATATAATTCGAGACTTATGACCCACTGAATAATTTTAAATTTGATAATAAGATTATAAACTATTTACTATAGGTCTCTCATATGTGAGAGGCCGCCTAGATAGGTAGCACCGCAATGTCTATATCTCCCACCAAACAGCAGTGTAAATGCACTGTTGTCTTCCGGTATGAAGGAAATTGTAGCCAGACTCACAACAGGACATAATGAGATTTAACGTCTTTTGTCTCAGGATGGCTAGCGCAGTGGAATGGCAAGCATTGCTTTGTAATTCATGGTGTTATTTGGTTTTGCTACTGTCCATGAGCGGTTCAACCAGTCGAATGGCATGCTCGTTTTGCCATTTATCGCAATAAAAAAACAATTAGGTCAATCTTCTATATAACTATACAAGTACGTCATCTAAATTCTAAAATAATCCCTCAAAGAAATCCACGTCAAGTTACATTTTCATTATCAAACCCATCCAAGTTCAAGAGACGTGACACAAAAATAACAGACTCGCTGACCTGTAACACGGTGAAAAGGTCTGAAGTGCAGCGCCTCCAATAATTTCTTTCAACTAAGGAGCTTACGACGTCACTCGGAAAGTGTCGGCTTTTTGCTCGCAAATATCGCCTCGCTTAAATCAAACGATTTTTCTGTACAAGCATTTCAAAGCGATTTGTTGGCATTACTTCATTTTATTGGCTTTTTAGTTGAATATTTATATTAAATTCTATTGGTCTATGTGAACCTGTGGCTTATGTGAACTGTGACTTTTGAGCTTTGATTCGATAATGCGAGACTTTTCCATTTCATTGGGTACTATGTAAAGCAAACAAGTTGTAAAATAATGAGCATTATAAAATAAAATTAGAAATATTGTAAATATATGAGCCTCGCTGCAGCTTGTAGGCAGTCATGATTTCAACGGTTAAGCTGGCTATTTATATAAAACAATGTTCATACACCATTTGATGATCACTTCCTCGTTTGTAGGTTGGATAAAACGTAACAAAATAAACACACATTCCTATTGAAACTAACACTGCCATATCACAACAAACGAACCCATATTTCAGGCTGATAGAACAGTATTCTATGACCTGTCGGGGTGGGACGAAATAAAATCACCGCTCCCCGCAAGTTCGCCGTTGCAATTAAACAAATTGAATGTCGTCGCGACGCAATTCATTACGCCGGGTGTACAGTGTATGAACCAGCGTCTACCCGGGTGAATTGTCTGTTTGTTCTATATAAGGAATTTGACGGGAATATCTGCTCAATTTTTATACTGGCATTGTAATGCACCTGATGGTGCAGTGGAGATAGAGTGGCGACACGACATGGCTATCTTTCGGTTCACAAAATTATCTTGGACTGATTGTATCAGGGTATTCAGGGTGTACAGACTGCCTCGGTGTCGTAGTTGTACTACGGTACAACTACAAAGCTGAGGTCTCGGGTTCGATTCCCGGGTCGGGCAAAATTATATTGGGTTTTTCTATTCATGATCAGCCCGGAGTCAGGAATTTGTGCCCGATATGGCGATAGGCTCTGCCCCTACCACATCATGGGACGGAACATACAAGGCGAAATGTGGGTCTCCTGGTGGCGCCTCTACCTACCCCTTCTGCGATAAAGGCGTGTGTTTATGTATGTATGTATATTTACAGTTACAATTCCAATCTAAATTATTAGAATCCTTATCGCCACAAAGACCAAATTTTCTGAGATCTCGATCGGACTGTTATAGTGTACTACCCGACAAGACTTAAATGAAGGGTGATGATGTAAAAATATTACATAGGTGTTTAAAAATCTAATTTCAAAATGCATAGAAAATTCAAAGTTCTCCATTTTTCCCATTTTTGGCAATAACCATAACCAAACTACAATTTGGCAACTAAAATGGAGTCAATTCATTTTTACGTAACATGTACAATTTTTATTACATCCATAACGTTAATAAAACACTTTTTGTTATTAAACTGACAAAGGGGTACGTGATTGTTTTCTCCCTCAAAATTGTTGTGAAAGTCATATTTTTATACGGCAAACATTGGTGCGTGGTTCTCGTTTATGTTTGTATATTCGGGCTTTATTATTATTTTGAGTAAATATTATATTGTGCGAGGACGAGGCTTGTTTTTTTGAATATTATTATTTACATCAAAATTGAAATAGATTCCTTAATTGCGTTTTTAATATCTTGGGTGTTAATAATGGATATGGATGCCCGATATGATGATGTGCTCGCTCTCTATCACATCGTGGGACGGAACATGCAGGGAGAAGTATTGGTGTTCTGGTGGCGCCTCTGCCTACACCTTTTGGGATAAAGGCTTTGAGTTTATGTATGTATGTGTATGTATGTAGGAGTCAAGAACATAAGCTCATGTCATATCTCCGACGAGCTATGTAGATGTGTCACTAGTATCCCACATTTCGTTTATAGCCATGTCGGTCACAATTTCCAGTACCAAGCCATACGAAATTTTCAAACGGAAACATCTCACACATTGTGAATTACCTCACCTGGAATTTATGACTAAGACTGCACTGTTTTAGCTTACATCATCCATCCATCAGCCAAAGGACGTCCACTGCTGAACATAGGCCTCTCCCAATGATTTCCACAGTGACCTGTTGGAGGCAGCCTGCATCCAGCGACGTCCCGCGACCTTTATCAGGTCGTCTGACCATCTTGTGGGTGGACGTCCTACGCTTAGCTTACATGCTTACGTTCAAATAGTGTCACTTATCCACTTATCACACATTCTAAACTCAATTTACGATTACCCGCATTTATCGCTCATCTGATTGTAAGCGAGTATTGTCGCGCCATCTATTGTCCTTTATTCACAACTATGCTTACTAACATCGAATGCGCCGTCATCAACGGCAGTACCCCATCACAATGTCAGAATTTACTGGGGAACGTCAAGTAAGCGACATGCGTGGCACTGATTGGTTATTGTGAAATAATAGCCAGCCCATAAAATATATTGAGCGACGCAATACGGTGGCCAGCGCGGGGACAATCACTTAGCTATTTTATTTTTAGCGTTCCTTAATTTTTGATCATTTAAGTGGCTTGAAGTACCTACTGAGGGAACGCAGTGGTCAAAAATATTATGTATGAGTAAGTTTTTTTAAGTTGTCATACAGTGGGCGATAAATCCGCAAAAAAAATCGTTAGTGATGTCACTGAATTAGTACTTACATCATATTGTAAAACAGTGGGCGATAATCCGACAAAGAAACGCTAGGACGTGGCGAACCCACGAATCTTCCCACCTAGCCAAATATATAATTTTTATATAAATGATATATCTTAAATATGATTTGAGATATGTTTTGTTGTGGTTTTAGAAACGATGGATTTTCCGTTTCAAATGTACAATTTTTAAATATTTATTAATAAAATTATAATTTTACACATTATTTTCTTGATTCTTGATTAAAAATCTAGCATGGCGGTGGAATTTACTAATCACCATTCATTTAGCCGCTTCTGACCGTCTCACTCTACCATAAAAACACGTTAATCAAAATGATACAATGATTTTAAAATCAAATAATCACTGCATACTTTATTGGAATATCAATTACGTGTAACGCGGGACGGGTCTACGGAATCCCCATAATTTGGCCAGTTACGGGCTTGACCGTTTATTTTTCCGACAAATTGGGCAGATTTTTGGCACGTGAAACATTGTGTGGCGGCTCGTTAAAAATAATGAGATCACTATTGGTGATAAATAATAGGTTTACGTTTTTTTCTCTCTCGCCTTTTCCATTGTAATTATAATGTGATACATTGTGCAAATGGATTTTGCAAATTTTGTGTTATTTTGGACATGATCAGTGTTGATTTAACGAGCTTGATTTTTTAAAGTCAAAGGAACCACATGAAGCCATCTGATGAATATTCGCCATTAACGGCTAAACGTCTCTACCTTAAACCTACGACGTGTGGTGAATCTTATCTGTTTTGCTATGTTATCTACATAAATTAATATAAAAGACAGGAAGTTTACGGAATTAAAACGGTGAGAATGTTTAGACCCTCGGCATCTGTACCGACTAAACAAAACGCGACGGCAAGGCTGACAGTTTTCTGTGAAACCCTGCCAACCAATCGAACAAGCACACTCATTTGTAATATTTAAAAAATCTTTTCAACATTTTCCATACCAAGGAACCGGCAGGAACTAAAAAGCACTAAAACCCTTCCCCCTCCATATACCTGTCAACGTAATGACTCATATCCATTACCCATTACAATTTCCCTACTTATTAATTCAAAAGCGAGCCATAAGCTAAACAAGTTGCCCTTTACGGCAAAGATTTCAAACAATTTGCAGTACAAAGAGTTTACGATCACGCAAAAACAATTTCGATACGATAAGTTGGCGCGTGTGTCGTTTGCCCTTTACAATAGTAGGGGAAATCCGGAGTCGTTTAATAGTTGATATTAAGTTATGATGAATGGAGCTGTGTTGTTGGCCTCAGGCTATGGTGTAGCGACATTGTTAAGTATTTGCTTTGCAGTTTGGGGAAGATGAGAGAAATCGAGAATTGTACATTAAAGTCCATGTTCAGAAGTGGTAGGTTTGGTTCCTATATAGGATTCTGTTTAATATAAAACTTCTAGAGGGTACTCGTGATGGCGATGATATAATGATGATATTGGTAATTATAATTAATGCAACAAAATTATTATATTTGTCGTGCATGTATAAATAAATAATAAATACACCCAACAGTCACATACATAGTCCTGACCCCACACTAAGATCGAGTCTTGTGTCGTGGGTTTCAGGAGCTACGAAAGACTTTTCGGTCTCACAAACACCCAGACCCGAAACAAATACCTGTGGATTACACAAATATTTGTTTCCGTGTGGGGATCGAACCCGCAGCCTCTCGTTTCACAGCCGGCGTCTAACCAACTGCGTCACGGAGGGTGTCAAAATATTGATGAAATGCTTGACGATGTGGTTGAAGCATAATTCAATGCTTCTACTAGATAATCTACGGAATCCATACCTGTGTAAGCTATACATCGCTGGCACATGCTTCTTATTATATCAAATGCATTAGTGAAAATTCGTTCTACCATACAACTAACGTATTTTCCAATGTATACAAAAATTAAATTTTTAAACGGTTTCGATTCAATTGCATCATAACAATATTTGACGAATTATATACGAATAAAATTGAAACCATAAACTTTTAACAGCCGCGTCGGGGTTCAATGCTCTAATATTCCCCCATTTTCCTTAATATACAGTTTCAAAGTTTAAAATCGAATTCCAAATTGTTTACTCCTTGAAACCGGATCGTTACTTGTAAACGGCTATGCAGAAGGGTGAGAGTTTAATAATAAGCGGCGATTATGTACTGGGGGATAAACCGACAGCGTGGACTACGTTTTTTGGGGATACGTGAACGTACGGGAGTGAAATGTGTCGATAAACGCCGCGTGAAAATTTTGAATTAACCCGGTTGTTGTAAAATAATTATATTGGAATGCTGCGATCTATACTGACAATATGATTTGCCGTAATTACTTTATTAGCGGTTGTTTAATTACCGATATAGACGTAAACTTACATTTATTTAATTTTGCTGATATTTCGAAAAGTTAATGATGAGAATACGTCACATTTTTACCGAGACAATACTATATTTATCAGAACAAAAATATTTTGTATACTTTTGTACCTACATTAAACCCTTCATGATATAATTTTTAAACCTGTTTCTGGGAATGTCATTTACAGATTATAAATCATTCTCACCAAAATTCTACTTTTATTATTTATTAATGTTATCTTCGTATGAGATAAAAAATGTATGTTGTTAATTATTTTAAGTACGAAAACAACTTAACATATTCTGCATGAAATAAAGCTGATCGTATGAAAACGCTGCGCAAATAGACGCAACATAATCCCGTGTGTTCACCTCGCTACACTTGATATTCAGTTTGCAATATCTTTGTTTAAACTTGAGACAGCGCCGGATTAGGTAAGATTAATTTTGATGGACTGCAAGGAATTGTTTTGCAGACAGCTTGCTTCAAGGGCGGAATTATTTAATAACTCCCCACTAATAATTTAGAATTGTTTCAATTAAAGCTCAGAATTAACAAAGAGGGGTGAATGAAAAATCATTTTGTTGACAAACGATTGTAGTTGATTGATTGTAAAGCGTAATGATAAATTAAAGCACTTACAATTATTGCTAAGAATAATTATTAATAAGAATAAATATTAATAATACAGCGTCCTCTATCTACAAAGTGCATTGAAACTAGTTCTGCCATTAGATACAAGATGGCGGTAGTAGTTATATGCGCAAGAGCATTTAACAATGATTACTCCTTAGTTTTTGAACACTAACTCCGTACTCAGAGACATTTAAAGTCAATTATATCATTAATAAGTGTAGATTTTACAAAGAGAGTCTATACTAAAGAAGGATATAATTGACATTAAACGTCTCTGAGTGCGGCCATTAATAGTATAATATTATAGCATTAATAAGCAAATGGCATAATAGATAGAATATTTCTGGTGTAAAATTCAATAATACATACATACATTAACTCACGCCTTTTTTCCCAGGAGAGGTAGGCAGAGGTGCAAACGTTACACTCACGTTTCGCCTTGTATTTTCCGGCCCACCATGTGATAGGGGGCGACCCTATCGCCATATCGGGCACAAGTTCCTGACTCCGGACTCATAATGAATAGAAAAATCTTTGCTCGACCCGGGATTCGAACCCGAGACCTCAGGTTTGCAATCATACCGTAGTACAACTGCGCCAAGGAATTTAAAATTCAATAATTATACTTTGTATTTCAAATGGCATTTTATTCTTCTCATTAACTTGAATTAAAACAACAGTATAATCATGGTTAATATATAAGGCTTAAATCTATTTTCTAATTGAAGAAAACAATTTTCTGTAACAATATCCCAGGTTTCGGCTTATTTTAAGGACTCCGGCAAATAACCAGAAATAAAAATACCCGCTTTATAAATATTACGTATTTATTTCACGGTTGTCGCTCACGTGAATGAAAACGAGTGATATGAGTTCTTGTTTTGTGATTGTGCCAAGTTTATGAAACTTATTGTAATAAATAAAACTGAGGTTCTTTAATATGACACGCCTCAGCCTAAACGCGGCTTTTAGTTGATACAAAAAGTTAATTTTCAAAAAAATTATGGTTTCATTTTTTTGTGATATCTTCGTCGTTGGTTTAATTTTATTTTAGTCAGAATGTTTTTGAATAATGAATTTACTGAAATGCAATGTATTTAACAATGGATTATGTCAGATGTGTTTCAAATTATTCGATTTCTAACACCCATATTCTAAGACGTTTTCTCGACTCCACTTGACGTCACTAGAGGAAATCCGTATTCTTAGTAGAAAAAAATCTCCTCCACTCAACGACACTCAAAAATTTATCTGTCTCGAGGAAAGGAATCAACTGTCAAACTCAAGGTACGTCGCGACCTACCTTAAGGAAGAAATAAAATAAATAATCCTACTTTAAAATTGTAATTAAAAGAGAGAAATAAAGTTTACCCTTTAAAATTCTTAAATACCTAAATATGCCAACAATTTTTTGAGGTGGGTGCCTCTACACGATTTACACGTTTTCCTAGTGAATGATACAAACATTACTCTTTATTTCATTTAATAAAAGATTTGTGGTTTGGAAACAGTGTTTATTATTTTAAACAAGTTATTAAAGATTTCCAACAGTTCCTGTAATACTTGTACGATACTCCGTACGAATATCCCGAACGACGATTCATCCATAAGAATATCCTTCGAAATTTCCGGGTTGGATGGTATGACCCTCCTCCTGTCTGCATGCGTTTTTTTCTCCGACTCACTAAATATTTGTCTTCCAGTCACAATCCCGAAGATTTTGAGTTCAATAATTATATATTATTCTATGTAAACACTCTGACATGACATTAGACTGTCACTTTTCAAGTGATCATAGACTATTTTCAAAGGTTTTTTGTTAAATCTCTACTTTATCTATACATCAATGACGTAATTAATGACGTTTTTCCTGGACTCAACCTCACTCGAGGAACCTTTAGTAAAGGTATATTTTTAACTAAGCATACCATTTTCGAGGGTCCCTCCAATTCATTTGTAAAGTCACCTCGAGTAAAATAAGGTTGAGGAAGATTGGAGGACACGTCTTAGAATACGGGTGTTAGTAACAGTGAAATTAAAGCTATATTCGCCTTACATCTGTTATGTGGAGGACGATTTTCATACAGTCACTGGATGAGAAAGGACTAAAGTAGTCACGAACTCTTATCAATATAATATTTAAATTGGATAGATTTATACCCAGCGATGAGTCATATTAAAGCAATGATCATAAAATACAAAGTTATAACAACTATTTTCTTCATTTTAATAAAACAATTAGTCGCAGTTACAGAACTGCAAATCCCTCAATCCCTAATGACTTTGCTTTAATTACAAATTCCTTAAGTACAATTACAATCATTCTTACCGGCGTAACAGACTTGAATCACCGCCTCTAGTTACCGAGTGACATATGGCTGTCAGAGTTAGCAGGATTAGTGATTTCACGGTGTTCCGACCGGATCGGGCCCAATTACTGGCAACTCGAGAATCGGGAAAAAAACAAACAGGACAATTAAGTTTAAAAATGGAATGCAGCCCGTGAATGTCGAATCGGAACGAGTTGCGGATGTGGAAAGGGGATTATGAAAAGCGGATGAGCCGACGCCTAATGGGACGGCAACTTAATGGAAATTTAATTTGTGAATAATTACTCGTGCCATTTGCTCGTGCGTTACTTTTACGTAAGGAGGTCTTAACGCTTAGCCTGTTTGTATTTTAAATGAGCACTTCTGTATTTATTTTCAGAAAGACAATAATTCGTAGGGATTCAAAAGGGGTAAACGGTAATTTCCGTACGCCATATTATAATCTCATTTTGTTAATTTACTTTCAAAAACGGAATAAAGGTGCCCTAAATATTGAGGCTGATTATGAGGAACATTGGTCATTAACAATTACCTGAGTCGCCTCACCATTTTGGTGGTTTGGATAAGAACAATTTTTGCTATAAGTTTTTGCTATAAGCGCATTACTTTTTAAATTTTCATTCATCTCTACATTCCTCCTATAATTGAAATATATTCCCAAAAAAATCACTCCCATTTCCTTTATCCATAAAATTAGAATTCCATAATTTACGCAACAACGCGCGCAATATAAGTAGCTCGAATTCCAAATCAGTAACACATGGTTAACTAGGACCAAAAGGAGCAGAAATCTTCAAAGCTCACACGCGTTTGCAATAAGTCACAAAAACGCGACTCAAAAACTATGCCACGGGTCGTCGCCTCGCATATTTCGGGGGTTTCGACATGTGTTAACGTGGCTTGGGTATTCCAGTAGGTGGTTCACACGGATGCATTTGCATTGCGTGATCTCATGATATATCCAATTATGATTAATTGTGATTGGCGTGTTCTATAATATCTGCAACGAAAACTTTTAGGGCTGTTGAAATTATATAATTTAGAAATTTGGTGGAATCAATTTGATATCTAGTTCTGGATAATTTAAACAGTGTGTTGAATGACAATAAAAACATTATTAATAATACATTAATGTCGATCTACTCAAATTTTACTTGTCTGGTTCGGAAACGTTACATACTTGTGTGGGCCACGATGGCGAATCTTACACCTAATGCACAGTCTATTCCTATAACTAATAAACATTGTTTATTTATATTACAATTATTGACTAAATTACGAAATCAAAGCTCTAAACAAAACGATCAAACCTGTCAACCTATAAAAATCAAATTCCAAATTTAAAATCCACGATTTGAAGCCAGTCACAATCGTCCCGTGTGTTCGCACAGTGATATATCACTCGGATGCGGCATTAGAGCGGATTATCTTTAAATAAGACCACCTGTTTGGAGTCAGGAGCTTGGCTCAGACGTGCCCTTTCACCGAACGATGCATTTATTTTAACCATTGCTGTTGGCAATTTATGAACTGGTTGTTCGTGACTGCTACCGAGATTACTAATCGCTGGGACATTTTGGAGAATATTGAGGAGCTGGTGATAGTGTTTTCAGATTTTTATTTTAGTTAGTTGGTTGGTTATTCAGCTTTTAGCTAGTGACATATTAGACAACTGGGTATGAATTTACTTTTATTATTTCTTAAATATGGATCTTAATTTATTACATAAGTGGCAAAGCAATATTTATCAGTATCCAATCGCATCAATACTCATGCATCTATAATAATGCCACTATAGTTTATTTATTTATTTATTTATTTATATACACTTTATTGCACACACACAAAAAAACACAAATAAAAAGAAAATCACATACATAAAAAGTACAATTGGCGGTCTTATCGCTCAAAGGCAATATCTTACAGACAACCATAGGATGGATTTTAGAAAAGGAATAAATTATTTTCTTCGAAAAACCTAATCTCTGGAATATTCTCATGGGTTTTATCCGTCGAAATAGTTGCTTAAATAAGACAGAATCCTTCAAAAAAGCTGTAATTAAATTCCTTTCTGGTATTTAGTAAGTTTGCTCAGCCTCAGCCATTGACGATGTTAATTGGCGTTAGTAATTGTAAAGACAGTAGAACATTCCCTGTAATCCAGTAGTACTGACATAATAAAAGAGCATAGGTACGTCCTCATACCTAGTAAAAGTATGTAGTTAAGTTCTTAATGGATTCAACAGACATTCAAAAAGTCTCAAAGGTGCGAAAGGTCGAATTTTTTACTAATTTTTTTAAACAATGAATAAAAAACAAGCTTTCTCACACTCCAAGGATGTAATTTTTGTCCTTTTCACTCTCGCTTAAGGCATATCGCTATCCCTTTCACATTTTGATGTTTTTAATGAGATGGCAAGAGGGCTGCGCACACGCGTTTTATCTAATCTCCCCTTGTTTCCTTTCAGGAGCCACTTAAATAGAAGCAACGTAATAAACTTTCAACTAAAACTATGATAAGCGATAATGACAGGCGTAAAAAATGAAGGATGTGCTTAAAAACAGTGGTATTTATAAACACGTTTTATGTCTTACTTTACAAAGGCTTGGACTTTAAGAAATCACGGTGTTGCTTTAATGTTAAGTCGTTGTAGTAGCTTGGTTAATAAAACCTGAGGTAGCTTTAACTGTCTACGTAGTAAATACGTAAGTAAATTTTTAGTATTATAATGAACACATTGTCGCGATTGCAAAAGTCAACTCAGGCCCACTAAAGCCAGATTCGAAAATTATACCGATTTATCATGGAAAATATATTTTATCTTATATAATTTTATTAAAAACGGTCATATATTTTACGTTTACACTTTCAAGAACAGGATTATTCTTGAATCCATCATACTTGTCTAATATCATATTATCAATAGTCATACGTTTCAAGTGAGATTTTCGGTTGCGACCGCCCATATCCCTACAGAGCTATTGCAGGCTTCAAAAAATACCACAAATTTCTAAATAACTGACGCCAGCCAGAGAGTAAAACGTAAAAAGTGAACACCATAACAGATAACACGTTTTCTGTAAACTATTAACAATTGAGCCGACACCGCCATAATATCAAATCCCTCATCGAACGGCCTCGGGGGACACCAAAACTGCGTGAAAATTAACAACACGTTCTATATTTTGTATATGAATTTTGTACTTAGTGCGTCTCTATAACAGAATGTAATTAGCGATCTTCAAGGCCTGGCCGACATTTAGTAGGTCTTACAACTGAGCAAGGTGAAGATAGGAATTTGGATGAAATAGAGAAATGAAGCGGCTCCTGGTGACAGTAAATACATTTTGGATTCACTATATCCAAAAGCAAATAAATAAGTTCAGTCAAAGAGTAGCGAGGTGTCCTCAATAACATAGTTCAAGAAAATGCATACACATATTTTCTACCTCAGTTAATAGAACAGACGGGCGTATTATGCTTGACAGCAGCAGAAAATATTATGAGCAGCTAATATTATTAAACAGTAATATCACTAAGCAAACACAGCGAATCATAATTTATTCTTGAGAGGTGCGCAGAAAATACCTCGACAGTCTGCCGCAAATGGAACTCCAAATTCAATATTAATTAAACGTCCTCACGGATGATTTTTTGCTACAAGGAAGTCCATTGTTCGGGGCAGAGAATGCGATAAAAACGATACTTCATGTCCTACTTAAAGCACTTGAAATCAATTATACTTTTAACTAAGCCCTCCTCGGCCGAACCGAGTAATGTAAAAGTTAGGTTCGGTGCATATTGTACGTTGCTTTAAATAAAAACTTTGGAAGTAGTAAATACATTAACTAAAGTGAAACTAGGTAGTTGGATATTGTTAGTTTATTGAGAACCGAATAAAAAGGCGAGATGATCAGAAGGATTTATTTGGTGTAGGTGAAATATTTATAGAGTGTTGGCCATGAGAATCTGGATTTGCTTGTCGGGAAATGACTTTGTGACTTATTTGTTTTAATATGTGTAAATGTTAGTCGGATAATCTCTTAAAAATAGTAGTTTTTATCTTTACAGCACTTAACAACATCTAGCAACAATGCTGCAGTAAATTATATCCTGAAACCAATACCGTCCAAATACAATTTGCGAATTTCACGTAGCAATCTGAACATTGTCGAAATGCGAAACTATTAAGTCGCAATTCGACATCTGCAAGATACGTAACACCAGATTCAAAAACACAAACGAACGTATAACTCAATCAACATCAATCGGATCGAATCGGACGTGGATTTAACAAGTAACGTCAGTGTTTGGGTATTCGGTGGCGGAGTAACGTAATTCCGAAAGCTACTCGTGTGCACCGGCCCTGGTCCGAACAAGCTTGTCACCACAATGAATGTTCGCCACAAATCACCGGTTCGGTTGTACCATTTTTTGTCCTCTCGTTCATTTCGCAGTGAAAATGAGTTTCGAAAATTTGAAATAAAAAAATGTTTTGAAAATAAAAATAAACACGAGTGAAGATTTAGTGCAGCCCGCGGCGTTAATTTTAATCTGTCCAAATTTGAATGTAAAGGTATCATTGGCGGCCAGAGCCGAAGGGCACAATTTTATTATGTTGAATTATTAAAGTCTACTTTGTCAAGTATCTGAGTTTCACTGTTATGAAAGCGGTTAAATTGTTGCCCAATGACGGTGTAACAGCTGATCGAGTTGTATGTTTAATGGACAGATTCTTCGTCTTTTACATGTCTTGATCCCACGCTTACGTAGGGCGGCGAAACAGGTTTTAAAATGCTCGTAATATTAAAACAGTTTGGAAATTTCTATATTCGCGTAAAACATTCTATGTAACGTAAAACAATTAAAAATCTGGATAAATGGAAAAAATTGTTCCTTTCATAGACAGGGAAAATTCAACTGAAATCCAAATGAATGGTTTCCAGCCCTGGAAAAAATATAAGAGTTTACGAACGGATGCACCTTTTTTTTTTTTTTTTTTTTTTTTTTTTTTTCGCGGGGAAAATCCCTTTACAGACCATCCCACCCCCGAAGGGGCGAGGGTGTGTCGGACTCACCGGCGCCTTCCGAGCCCAGCGAAGATGTTGCTGAAATACCGACTAAAAACCCCGCGTCGGCCACCATCGGTGCACTTCAGAGACGGCCCCGGGATACCGTTGATACAGAGCGCGCCGGGACCGCATCTATGTGCACTGTCGCTGAAGCGACGCGACATGAGACGCGTGTTGCGTCACGTCTCGGGGGCCGCCAAGGTAGGGACGGCGGCCCCGCGTGGCCTCTCCGACGCCGGGTTAGGTGACATCCCGGCGCCTCCTTCGTCTTCTGTGGCGACGAGCGGGATCGGTCTGCTCCCGATCCCGCTCGGCGCTCTCCTTCTGCGACATAACACATTCGCAAAAGGAGAGCATGGCTCGCCACGACCTCCTACTGCCGACCATGGCGGCGACCACGGCCGGCAGCGAAAGGTCGCTTCCCACGACCGCGATGAGAGCGCTGCGCTCCTCGTCCCAGGCTGGGCACTCCTCCAGCGTGTGCTGGGCCGTGTCCTCACGGCAGTTGCCACAATGGTGGCACACGGCGGACTCCTCAGCTCCGGCTATGCGACACAGGTACGCACCGAAGCAGCCGTGCCCGGTGAGCACCTGCGTCAGCCGGAATGTCGGCGCACCGTGGCGCCTGTCCAGCCACTGCTCGAGGACAGGTCGCACTGCCGCGACGGTCCTCACGCCAGCACTCGGGCTCTCCAGCCTGGAACGCCACTCCTCCACGGCGGTCCTGCGGAGGGAGGCCAACATGGCCTCGACCTCTCTGGGGACCAACCTCTGCCCACGCCCGGACGCCTCCTCTCGTCGGAAGAAAGCCGACGAGAGGGTCTTTGCATCCAGCACCCAGGGCAGAGTTCCCGCCAATGCGCAGGCTGCCTCATGCGAGACCGTGCGGTAGCCCCTGATAATCCGCTGCGCCACCATGCGCTGCGGACGATGCAGCAGGCGGACGCAGCGACCGCCCAGGGACTCGGCCCAAACGGGACACCCGTAGAGGGCCATGGACCGCACGACTCCAGCATACAAGTTTCGGCAAGGGATGCCAGGACCATCAGTGTTGGGCAGCAGGCGCCCCAGTGCGCCCGCCGCCCTCACCAGCTTCGGCGACAACTCCTCGAAGTGCGCACGGAAATCCCATCGACTGTCGAGGACGAGACCGAGGTATTTCATCCTCGACTCGACGGGAACCCGCACGCCCTCCACCGTGATGTGGGCCCCAGGCGGAGGCCCACACCGAGGACCGTGGAAACACACGGCCTCGGTCTTGTTGAGGGCCACCGTGAGGCCCAGTCGCCGAATCCTGCCCACCACCAGTCCGGTACCGAACGAGGCGAGCAGGGCGGACCTCTGGAATGTCCTGGCCGTCGCTGTCACCAACGTGTCGTCCGCGTAGCAGACGACAGCGACGCCCCGAAGGTTGGCACCACGGAGCACCCAGTCATAGCCGATGTTCCACAGGAGCGGGCCGAGAACCGACCCCTGCGGAACACCGCACGACACCGCTCTGCGATGCCACCCGTCGGCGCCCGGATACACCACGCACCTGTCAGACAAGTACGCGTGCACCAGACGCCGGAGATAGGGCTGCACTTCGTGGTACCGCAGTGCTTCTTCGATGCAGGCCCAGGGCATGGTGTTGAACGCGTTGGCGATGTCGAGAGACACCGCCACCACGACCCTACCCCGGGACACCGCACGCTCCGCTTGTGCCTTGACCCGCAGAATCGCGTGCACTGTCGACCGGCCCCGCCGGAACCCGAACTGGCAGTCCGCCAAGTCCGGGCCCGTGTCCTCCAAATGCTCGACGAGGCGCGCGTGGACTATGCGCTCAAAGAGCTTGCACACCTCGTCGAGCAACACGATGGGCCGGTAGGCCGACGGCGAGTCTGCAGGTCGCCCCTCCTTGCGGAGCAGGACAAGCTTGCCCGTCTTCCACAGCGACGGGAAGATGCCCTGCTCAAGGCACGCGGAGAAAAGGCCGCGGAGCCTCGTACCCAGCGACTCGACGGCCAGCACCCAGACACGACCGGGCACCCCGTCGAGCCCCGGGGCCGAGTTCTTGCTCCGCAGCCGAAGCACTGCCGCCTCTAGCTCTTGCGGCGAAACCTCCGGGATATCCCTTGCCGAAACCAACGACGATGACGCCGGTGGACGTGGCGCCATCGGTGGAGGAGTGAACTCCTCGGTGGCCGGAAACAAGGCCGCGACGACGTCCTCCAAAAGTTCGGTCCGGAGACTCTGTGTCAGTGGGGGCGCCCATGGGCGGAGTTTCCTCAACGCCACACGGTACGGACGCCCCCATGGATCTCTGTCCAGAGACCTCCGGAACTCTACGTTCGCCGCGGCCTTCGCTTGCGCGATGGCCACCCGCAGCGCTCTCTTCGCCTCTCTGTGGAGGTCGAGAAGGTGCCGCCCTTGCTCGCCGTCGCCGGGTCTACGTGTCCGACGACGACGGTGCCTGGCGAGTCGGCGGCGCGCGACCATGCAAGCCGCGCGCAGCTCTGTGAGCTCGGCCGACCACCAGTACACCTGGCGCTTCGCCGGGAGGCGGGTGACCCGGGGCATGGCCGTGTCGCAGACTCGCGACATCGCCACCCCGAACCATTCCGCCTCTTGCTCGACCCGCACCGGCCCATCCGGTACGGGGAGCCACGCCTGTATAATAGCGGCTTCCTTCGCGGCCTCCACATCGAGGCGCTTCGCGGCCCAACGTCGGCCGCCCGTGAATCGGGCAGTCGGACCACCACCGGACTGATGGGTGGAGACCTGGGAGGTCGAGACGCCGTACCGAATGTAGAGATGATCGGACAGCGTCTCTTCCTCGACCAAAACCCTCCAGTCCCGAACACGGCGGGCAAGGGCTGGGGTGGCGAACGTCACGTCCACCACCGAACCGCCGTTGTGCCGCACGCACGTGTTCTCCGACCCCCGATTCAGGACGACCAACCCGATGGAGATCGCCCATTCCTCCAGGGCCTCGCCCCGCGCGTCGGTCACCGACGAACCCCAAGCCAAGGATTTGGCGTTGAAGTCGCCGGCTACAAGCACGGGGCGAGGCTGGCTGTCAAGCTGCACCAGGGCCCCCAGGCGCGCGAGAAAGCTCTCGAATTCCGCCTGGGACCTGTTGGGAGAGAAATAGACTCCTACTACCCACACCCCTCCCACCAAGACCGCCACGCATCCCGCACCCTTCGCTACTTTTTCGAAGGGCGGAGAGCCGGCGGCGCCCCGAGTGATTACGGCCACCGAGCCATCAAGGTCCCCTGCCCAGTCGTCGCGGGCAGGGACAGAGTATGGCTCGGCGACCACAGCCACGTGAATCGACCACTGCGCCAGGGATTGAACAAGCAACTGTTGTGCTCCGACGCAGTGGTTGATGTTCGCCTGGAGGAAATTAAGCTCCATCTAAGTATGGGCGATCTCCATCGCCTCAGGGCGGGACGGTTGCGGCCGCGTCGCAACCCCGGCTCCCACACCGCGTTGAGAACGGTGCGAGACCGAGGAGGCAGCGCAGGCCTTGCCGCCCACCCGGTGGTCCGCGGGTTTGCCAGCATCCGCGCAGATTGCGCAGTGCGGGTCCGCGGAACACTCCCGGGCCTTATGGCCCGATTGACCGCAGCGGTAGCAGAGCCCGCTACGGTCGCACTCGCCGGTGCATTGGACCCGCACATGCCCCTTATACAGGCAGCGGAAGCAGCGAAGCGGCCGGGCCTCGAGCAGCCGCACCGCCGCCGCCACCCAGCCCACCAGGACACGCCCCGCCTTTACTACTTTCTCCGCTGCCTTCGCTGGGCAGCGGAGCCACACCGCACCCAGGCCCGAACGCTCGTCTCGAATCTCCCCGACCTTAACGTCGTCGGGGGAGCATTCGCCGAGACGGGCGATGGCCGCTGCGACTGCCTCGGGGGTGGCTGAGGCGTCCAACCCCGAGACGCGCAGCTCCGCAGTCTTCACGGGCCGGGAGACGCGAACGTCCTCCTCCGACCCACGAAGGACCTCCCTCATTTTGACACTGAGGGAGTCGGCCTTCGCCTCCGACTCAGGCCCGGGCACCTCGAAGAGATAGGCCCCGGTGGCTATCCGCCTTGACTTAAGCCCGGCTGCGATGCCAAGGCTGGCCAGGTCCACCTTCGTCTGGACCTCACGCAGGACTTGTGCGTACGTCACTCCCCGCTTCAACGCCTCCGGCGTCACCGTGAGCGTCACGGCGGCCTTTCGCGGGAGACGGAGCTGGGGAGCAGCCCTGCGTGGGGTCTGGACCGGCCGTTGGGCCGCCCGGGACTTCTTCTTGCCCCTCTTTGCCACCACAGTCCACGGAGTCTCCGTGGATATGGCGGGTTGAAGGGGCGGGTGTGGCGTCTGCGACCGAGGCGGGGCGCGCTTTCGGTTGCCGCGCTTGCGCCCGCGAGACTCCCGAGAGGCGACTGGCGGCAGAGCCGTTGAAGCCGCAGTCGGCCGGGTGTTTGGTGCCGCCGCAGGGGCAGCTGGTGCTGGTGCGGGGCGGCCAGTGGCCGCAGGGGCAGCTTTCCGCTTCCCCGCTCCTAGAGCTGGCCATGAGGCGGCCGGTATCCCCGCGACGGGTGGCTGCGACCTAGGGGCTGCCTTGGTCTTAGCCCGGTCGGCAGCCAGCGGAGGGCGGAGAATCGGCTCCGGAGGTAGCCGCATGGCGATCGCCTCTAGTTTGGCGTCCACTTTCGCCATGTGCACCTCCAGCAACTGCCTTAGGACGTCCGCCCCCGGAGCGCCGGATGCTATCTCAGCCTGAGGCTGCCGCTGCGACCCGACCGTTGCCATCAGGTCCTCCAACATGCTACCCTGCGTGGTGAGGGCCGCCTCCAACGCCGTTACTTTCTGGCGGAGGTCGCGGTTCTCCGCCTCGACCCTGGCGAGCTCCGCAGAGGACGGCTCCTGCGCCAACGCCAGCAGCTCCGACACGCTCTCATTTATGTCCCGAACATAGGTGCCCTTTAGGTGTCGGGACGTGCGAGAGACGTGCTGGAGCCGCTTAGCCATCCGCATGAGGGCCTCTCTGCGGGTAACCGGCGGCACCTCCTTTGGAGCCGGCTTTGTCCAAGGATGCGCCTCCTTGGCCTTCCGCAGATCGGCCTCATCCGCCTCCATCGCCTCGGCCTCTGCGATGCGCTCCTTTTCGAGGGCAGCCTCGTAAGCCACCTGCGCCCTGCCGACGGCGGCGTCATCTTCGCCCGTGCTCATGGCTGGAGCCGGGGGCCTTCGCATCTGCTTTTTGGTGGCAGCACGGGAGTCCGTTTCCGCCGTACTGCCACCATCGCTGGCCCTCTGCCGCTTCTCCGCAGGACGCGGCCCGCGCGGCCTAGTGCGGCTTCTCTTCGCATGCGAAGAGTCGCTGCTCATCCCGGACTCCGAATCGAAGTCACGGGATGGCGCGTTCCTCTCCGCAGGCACTACCAATACTGAGGGTGCCCGACTGGACGCTTCAGGTGCATCCGAGTCTGGCAGCCTCTCAACTACCACCGAACAAGTTTGAATTTTTTGATTTATAGGATTCATTTTTATTCCCACGAGTATGGGGGAAAGGAAGGTCCGCCCAGGCAGTGCCCCCTGTACCTGGGTAAGCCTAGCGTAACCCGCCAGAGGGTCGGCCGGTACTCTGGCGGGGGTCGCACTAGAGACTGAACTGCCCATCAGCCATGCATCCCTTCGCGGTGCGCCGCCGCTTGGGATTCGGGGTACTTTTTATAGAGGCATCCTCCCTCGCGGTCCGGGCGGTTAAGCCAAGACCCTCGGTCCGGCAGGAGTGCGAGACATGACCACAAACCTCACAACCGGATTACGATATACGACGGCGACCGTGGAAGGGACACTCCCACAGCCCGCCCGGCGGCGGGGTAAGCGCACACCGGGCCCGCCGAAACCTCCGGGACAGAACCGGAGGGCGACCCAAATGGAGGGTCTCGCCTGCAACGACAGATGGAGGCGGCCGCGACAAAAGACAGCGACCGCCAAACCCCCTGCCCTCCCCGTCGGATATTTGCCGTCGGCCATTGTAGTTGCAAAATTGCAACTACGATGACCCACGTTGCCCAGGGTGCACCACGTGGAGGTTCCCGACATAGCACCCCACGAACGGATGCACCTGTATTAATAAAGTGTATCCTAGATTAACATTATTCTGGATAAATATAAAAATACTTTCAATCATTGCTTATTAAATATGTCTTTACTCCTCAAATCGTTCTTGGCAGAAAATTCTTGAAGAATTTTAGTAAAAATTAAAATCAATGAGAATACCAAATCATAATTTGGACACTTGACTCTCCAATGTTCAAAGGCGAGCTTGTAAACTTAATTTATAGCACGGCTTGTAATTTCAACTCGCATGTTATTATATTTCAAAGTTTTTGGCCGTAAATCAGGATGGATTTAATTTTTATGTGACGGCTCGTGCTTTTTGTGCTTTCTAGCATCTTCGCTCTGACAATATGAGAAATATAAGCCCGGCTTATATCGTAACATATTATTCACATTTGTGATTTTCGACAGGTTGTCAGTGGTCAGTTTCGATCTTTATAACAAATGTTTTTTTTTTTAGCAGATTCGATCACCACTAAGTAATTATAACCCACACCACTTTAGAAATCGTATATATTGTGCCTATGAAAAGCGAAGATGGAAGACGTGCAGATGATGAAATGGATGGAAGCCTAATGATAATGGTAGTTATAGTTTTCGTATCCATAAAATCGTTTTCGAGAGAACAGTGCCAAAAAATATTTCGAAACATAAATTTTAAAAGTTGTAAAACGGCTTTAAATTTTGTAAAACAATAAATCATAACACCCGAAGCTTCTAATTAAAGAGAGCCAATTTACATTAAAGTCATTGTGTCAGTTAATGTTCGGAGTAAAGCGTGATTGATGACGACTTCCACGAAGAATAGTCAAATGCTGGTGAAATAAGAACAAAACGTTACAATCGTTAATTTAAATTTATAGAAAATTATGGATTTAATTATGTGTGTAATTGCTGTATATTTCTATTTCATAATTTCAAGCCTTTTTATGGTTATTATAATAATATTTAGAAGCACGGTTAAGTCTCTCAGAAAACTTTAAGTTAACTTACTTTTTTTAAAGTAATATCAAGTGACTGCAATTCATCTGATGATAAGTTCAGTGTCATCCAAATAGCGTATCTGTTTGGGACTGTTATCTTGGTTGGTCTGGCATACAATGTCCGATTAACTACTGGACATAATGAGACTTAACATCTTATGTCTCAGGATGGCGAGCGCAGTGGAAGGCCAAGCATTGCTTTGTAAGTCATGGTGTTGTTTGGTTTTGTTCTTGCTAATGAACGGCCGTTTTGCTTACCATCATGCGAAGAGCATGTTTCGCCATTCATTGCAAAAAAAACATACTCAGGCTGTCTTAAAAACACAATAATTTTCTTAAAAAGGTTGTAATAATCAGTCAAAGAAAATTACCTGTCTTTATTTATTTTATTATTTATTTATAAATACTTTATTGCACACCACACAAATTAATACAAACAGAAACAAAAAGCGCAAAATATGTGTAACAATCGGCGGTCTTATCGCTGTCGGCGATTTATTCCAGACAACCTTAAGATGGACTGTCTTTATCCACACGCTTTTAATTCTCACCACGAGTATATGACTATCTCATTAAGATTAACCCCTAGCATTCGAAAGGAATACGAAGTTATTGCACACTATGATACAATTAATTGAATCGGCCACACATTTTGATATTTTTATAATCCTAATACAGGACCACACATAACATTATTGGTATAGCAGTTATTTTTTGTTTAATCAATTAAAATTGGGTGGTCTATGACGCAGAGCTCTCTCAAGGAAATAAGCCCGAGGATTTCACGGTCAATTATACCCATTTTTTAGTTTTTCTGGTATCAAAAAACATTTAGGGAACCCAATTAAATATCCATTTCTCACAGCCCGACTATTCCATCAAACAATATGTTTGCCAACAAATTAGTAGATCCCGCAAACTTTGAGCGCATCTGAGTCAATTTGGGTCCTTATTGAATTACTGGACCGACACGTTACCGGACGCATACCCTATCACACACCATCATTGTAAATCAAACCTTACATCTCCGTACATAAGTTACTGTTTCGTTTACGTTTTTTTCGGTGTTATGAGAGGAGATGTGATGGTGGAAAGTGAATTTTATTGACCAGGATTGAAAGGTGAGTTTAGGTTGATGGACAAGTATTTGGTTCTGGGAAACGGGGCACACGTGAGAGGTAAAGGGGCGCGATGAATGATGTGACGTACGTAGCCTCTGACTCCGGCGCCGTGCGATCGACTGTACCGGTGCTTGCCGGTGCAAGGACGGCGATTCATAGTCCGGTTGTTCTTTTTTTAAATATTTGAATGACAAAATCCCTTTATAATTTTACATACATGCATACATAAACTCACGCCTTTATCCCAGAAGGGGTAGGCAGACGCGCCACCAGGACAGCCACATTTCGCCTTGTATGTTCCGTCCCATGATGTGATAGGGGCCGAGCCATTCGCCATTTCGGGCACAAATTCCTGACTTCGGGATGATAATGAATAGGAAAACCCAATATCACTTTGCCCGAACGGGATTCGAACCCGAGACCTCAGCTTTGTAGGTAAAACTACGCCACCGAGGCAGTTATAATTTTAGTAATCTAATTTTCTTATACAAGTATTATTCAAATATTCCCATCATTTGAAGGTGCTACAACCACAATGTTCATTGTTAAATCTATACTCAATGTAACGAAGATGGCTCTATATAAATAAACGAAGAATCGACGGCAGTATTTAATTAACGCTGATTGAATTTGTGCATATTTAAAAAACCTTTCGCAAGTACCGACGTGAAACTAATTTCTGGTAATTATATTCAAACAATATAAAGCAAGTAAAATGCACTAGGAGATTTAAAATAGGTTTCTAGTTAAATATTTGAAAGAGACCTATATTATGTAGTAAGTTAGGTTTAGTATGGTAATAAGTAATGATACATATTACTCACTGGTGTTACAGTGGCTGTGGACGATGATGGTAACAAAGAAACACTGTTATTTAATGAAGTCTAGTAATCTGTTATCAAGGATAAGGACTAAAAGGTCCAGGCTATAGATAATGTAAGCGCATCAAACGTGAGCCGAGGCGTGCGACACGCGGCCATTGTGCTAACTAGTCCGAGAATATTATGCCACTTACGGCTCGTTTCCACTGCGCTTACTATTACTCCGGTATCAGAATTATCAGGATTTCAATGAGTATTGCTAATGTCAATGAATAATTTGTAAAGTTGTGAATCAATTGGGAAGGCATGTGTATTCAAAAAATGTGTAATGAGATAGTTTTTTAGTATCTTAAAAATTCTCCTTAGACTTTCCCAGATACATTTGGCTTCCCAGAGACGTCGTCCTTCATCGTTAAGTAAACAAGATTTAATGACAGGCTATAATAACATCGAAGAGTGAGACATGTGAGCTGTTGATCTCCGATTTTTCAGTAAGAACCAGTGTAAACTAGACTTTTACTGTCTTTTGTGACTGTAATTGTGTTGTCTTTATTAGTAACAAAGTTCCGGACAAATTAAGATCCCTCACTCACAATCTAACCAAACTTTACCACAATATTAACGGAGACGCCGAACTTATTTCACTTAGTTCTCATGGTGTGGTATCCGGAGATTCACTTAGCGTTTATGACAGAAGATGTACGGAGTTAACCTTACAATGTAAAATAACTAAAGGTTAACCGTGATGGCGGCATTACCAGCCTGTCTTCAAGACGACTTCGTGATGAACCTAATGCGTTAGGTGGTAAATTATCAAATGATACGCTTCAGGCCGAAGGAGCATTTTGTTTGGAACATTGTAATATTTCTTAATAAACTCGAAGTAACAATTTTTTGTCGCGCTTCGTAAAAAAACTTTCAAAATAAAGCAAGTTTATTCACAATTTTACCTATTTACATAAAATCAGTTCTTCAAAGAAACTTTTAAGATAATTTCTAAACATTCGTTAACGATATAAAAAGTCTATAGCCCGACGTTCTGACGAGTCAAAATCAACCATTCAAATATCACGAATAAATATTTAGATTTATATATTACTTGTCATCAAATAAATAGTTATTTATCGCATTCGATTTCTTAATAATATATTAACATTTAAATATAGTTGTATCAGGCTCGATTGTGATATAAACTCATTATCGAAGTAATTGGAAGCGTCAGTCCAAATTAAATGGAACGGCGTGTTGGTATAAACTAGATGATTTACGTGTATTTAGTGAAACAATCTGAAAAAACTGACCGTAAATATGAATGTATGCTAATAGATGTGTCGAATGAACGCCTACGACAGCGTGATGATTGGTTCGCGGTAGACGGGCGGTTGAAACGCCATGAAGAGCGGTCAATATAAAGATACATTGTAGTACGAATAACGCATTTTGTTGTGTGCTATCGGGTTATTATGTTATGGCCTGGTTTTGTTGTGTGGTATTGTTTTAGGTGACACGGTGTTTCCTAAGGCTCCAGGCTAGTGCATTCAAGTTTCGGCGAGATTTGAGTTCCAATAAAATAAATTATTTTGTAATAAGTATAAACTTTATACTTATAGACAAGACTGCCTCGGTGGCGTAGTTGTATTACGGTACGGTTACAAAGCTGAGGTCTCGGGTTCGAGTCCCGGGTCGGGCAAAGTGATATTGGATTTTTCTATTCATTATCAGTCCGGAGTCAGGAATTTGTGCCCGATATGGCGATAGGCTCGCCCCCTATCACATCGTGGGACGGAACATACGAGGCGAAATGTGGGTGTCCTTGTGGCGCCTCTGCCTACCCCTTCGGGGATAAAGGCGTGAGTTTATGTATGTATGTATAAACTTTATTTAAACTTAATTAATTTTAGCTTGAAACATAATGCTTTATTTATATTTCTTTTCTACTTAGCGACGATGGTCTATTACATCTACAACATCTAGAACATATCAAAATATCGTTGCAGTTATAATATTACTATTTAAGCATGAAATATAAATTGTTTTCTATAAAACGCTGTTTTTGAAACGCTCGTGTACAACCAACGCATTGATCAACCAAAAGTATATTCTCATTAGTTTCTAGTCCAATCAGATGCGAGTACATACAAATTTTAACATTATAAGAGTAAATGAAGACGTATTCTGTTACATTAATGGTGTGCGTTGGAATTTTAATTAATATTATACCAAATGGATTTGTAGTGCAATTGATTTATTAATGTGTTTGAGCACCTGTTCTTTAACGTTTACGTTTATTAATTATAATTTAATTAAATATCTTCATTTGATTAAATTAACACACGAGCGGGCTAAGTAGTTGGTTAAAGAAAATTGAAATGCTCGAGGCAGAATTCGGTATTAAATTTTTTTCATCGTGCTAAATATTTTGTGTGCTCTTGAAGCCAATTAGGTAATAAAAATATAGGTACCTATGTAATTTATTTTTGATTTTTGTAATATACAAAAATGATTGGTAAAGAAAATTAAATATAATAAAAACAACATTGGGCCGCTAAGAAGAGCTTGGCTACTAAAACCACGAAATACATAATGAAAAATGTATTAAATAAAAATAAATCTTACATTAAATAATCTTAATTACTCTCTTCAATATTAATAGTTCAATTTGTTAGTACTTACTCAATTTATTAATATGTAATTTAGAATTAATTATGCAGATGACTAATAACCAATTTATTTTCGGCAGACGTGCTAAATCAGTCTTGTTATATTTATTTAAAACATCGAAAACAATAATCTCATTATGTTATATTAAACATCAAAACGAACTATGTTTGTAGTCACGACATAAATATTTGCTGATCACTTATATTCCCCTTTACTAAACCTAGACATACATGCACGCCAACGCCTCAAACCGATAGACATCAAGAAAAACAATAATATAACCATACTTTCAAATGTAAAACATAGTTAACACTTAAACAATCATCCAAAAACTGATCAGGGGGCCATTTGGACCCAAATATCCAAATAAATACAATAAAGAAACATCAGGGCAGACAGACGTAATCCAATCAGGGTTAGGTGAGCGCCGAGTTGTGAACGCGCATCTCTGGTCGAGATAACTGGGGTCGCACGTGGCGCGCGCGTGTCCACCCCAATGGTGTAAAATAAGGGCGTCTTGTACCCCAAACCCTAAGTTTGTAGTTTGTCACACCGTCACGGGTTAGGATTTTTTGTATTCGACAAAATCTTTTGATTGTAGTGTGACGGTTGTTTCTCGGTAAATGTGCCCGCAGGTTATGTGCGTTTAGTTGGAAAGAATTTTGATGTTTAAATGTACGATATAGATGATTTTAAAATGTGATGTAAAATTAATCTATTTAATTAAGCTGGAACACGCTATCTCTTAACTCAGATCATGTAAAAAATGAAATCTTTAAAGTAAAATTAATATTCAGGCTTTTAAAATATTCATAGCATAGCTTCATTAATCTTTGAAGTCTTTAGAATTACGTGTGTTTTAACACATGCATTCCAATTCACCAATTGCAGTCAACAAGGGTGTGACAACATCAGGGCGTCATACGTGTGCCATCTCCCAAAATGGATCCAAAAATAAAAGTGCCATTAAGGAGTTAATGCATGGACGCAGGCTGAACATTTCCAATTGGGGCTATCCAATCGGGTGGGCCGATATTGTCGCCAGCAACTCTAGAGCTCTCATCCGGTGCGGTCGGGCCTTTTTTCATAGATAGTTTTTTGTTTGTCCGACGTCGCCGATATGTCGGCACCGTTGAAATTAAATTGCCAGGTTTAAATTATAGGTATGTGTACTTTTTGTATAGTAGGTATGTTAAGTTAGACGATACAGGTTATTATAATTATATTATACATTAAAACATTTGGAACGCTTTTTATTCATACGCCAATTTGCAGTCTCACACTTGCTGTTAAAATTGTATCCAAAGTCAATTACTTATCTCATAGATAACCACGTTACCGATTCATAAGTTCATAATATGCTACTACCTAGAGCTCTTAGAGCTATAGCAATACTACATCCAGTTTCTACAAAAAAATCACATTTATTTCCATCCCCAGTCGTATCGTATGACCTAAGTGAACCTTAAAAGCGTGCAGGTGAAAATTACTGGGCAGTGACGCACGCGGTCGCTCCGCGGCCGTTTTCATTTGCCGATTGTACTGCACCTGTGCTGAGAGTTCAATACTTGAAAAATGTGAAGCACAGCTCGAAATGGATGATGTAAATTGCAAGGCGACTGCACTTTTCAATGCAACGTGCGGGATTTTGATGAAATATTCCTATGAATAACGTTATGCATACTGATGCTTTTTATGTGTTACGGAGCGGAAAAATACCATTTGAATGTGATTTTGTGTTCACCTCTTTAAGTATAAAGATGAATGGAACGTGTGTACATGTAGCAATTTTCCGCGGGAATGCTCGCGGTTAAATGACGGTGCTGACGGTTTCAATGGAGAAGTTTTACAATTATATTTCAATTTGATTCTGACATGGTTGTATGATGTAATAAAAATACAAACGTTCCCACACATTTTCACTATTTCATAATAAGTTTTTATTTATATAACAGTTTGAAAAAAAATTCAGATTAATAATATTTTTAATAGAAAGAAATGATTGCAGCTCTCGAACAATCATTTTTTTTCACCTAATTGCAGAAGTGTTACTTTAACTTGGGTATATTTTCTGTTCAATAGCAAAATTTTAATTTTGAGCCACCCTTATCATTACAATTTCCTGTTATTTACTGACTACATGGCTGTCAAACTATTGCCTTGCCGACGCGTCGTTTAAAAATTAATAAAGTGGAGACGTGTACACAATAAAGACACGTAAAATAGAACATCCATTTAAAATGGATTAACCTGCCACCGGTAATTTAATTCGAAATTAAGCCCCTTAACCCGCAGAGTATTTAACACGTGTTTCAACGACAAAACGTGTGAGAATTTCCGCGAAAACACCATAACAACTCGCTGAAAACTGAACGCTTTAGTACTGAATATGACTCACAAACGAACATTAATGAAAGCCTCAATTACACCGTACATCAAGTGGGAGAAGCAATAACGTTTAATTAAAAATAAAAAGCTCCTGTTACAGATAGTTCTCATTAAGTTTGATTGAGAGGAGTCGTGTTTCAAAGACGACGGTACCTTTCGGTGTGAATTAGGATGCTGATAGCAAAACTAATTGGGAGAGGTTCGAAGTGCCAAAGCAGAGGTGGTAGGTTCGAGTTTAAGGTTGACTGCCTTTGTAGTTACTTGTGTTTTCGTTTATATGGCTAGCTGTGTTTGGAAATATATCAACTGCTGCATGTTTGAATTTAACACAACACTTTCAAATGTTGTGTTCTCCATCCCTTTATTTCTGCTTAGTAAACAAAGGTCATTCTATCTTAGACGAGGCCTATGTCCAGCAGTGGGTTCTATAGGAGTTGATCTAAATAAACATTGAGTGAATTTTTAAGACATCTTGACGACAGAATTCTTCAGCATCGATTTAATAAGGCGATAAAAACACGCTTTAAAAATACCATTATTTTTATAATCGGCTTTGTTAATTATATATTTTTATAGTTTGTGATAACGTTGAAATTTGTAGTATTATGTTACTAAATTAAGATGACAATAGAAGATAACATTAATCTGATTTGACGATCTCAACGAAACAGTCTTGATGATTTAGTCGGATTAAAAAGTTGTTTCTTTTGAGGTTTTAATTGTTTAATTGCCGACGAGATTAATTACGAAACTCAGTCTTGAGATTTTTATTATTCTATTTGATAAGGTTCAGATTTCTTTTGAGCCAGTGGGTGTAAATACTGTAGTAAAATAAACTATTGAATGAAGGTACTTATAACGTATGCAAAGATTGTGTGGAAATATTTAATTTTGATAACATAGTTTGAGTCTGCGGTAAGAATATTCCGTTTTAAATTAACTACTACATAAGAATGAACAATATCAACTGATCACAAATTTATACTTTGATTTGAAATATATGCTTGGTTAATTACTTTATATGTAATTAACCAAGAATTCTAAAGCTAACTTCACTAACGGTCGCCTTTATCGACTCGTAATTCCAACAATCACTGAATGAACAAATCAACACGGAACATTTCGATACGGCAGTTAGGGCGCGAAATGCACAACGGTTTATTTTTAAAGTTCCGTTTAGGGTTACAAGCACCGAAATAATACAGAGTTTTATGTTCGGCAATAATCACATCCTTTCGTGTAAAATGTCTCAATTAGGTACGGGAGGATGTGTGGACACGATGGCTTTAACGACTCCGAATGCCGCGCATTCGACACGATTTCTGGTGGTACGAGTATTGTTTGCTCTTTGTGGCTGTTGGCTATTGTTGGAGACATTTGGGCCAACGTTGGATGGGTTTGAAGTTGGGGATTCGATAGCTGATTATAATGTAGTAAGAAATTTCGTTAAGTGTATTTACTAAAATAAGTATGGTTTGCCAAGTCGGGATGATAATAATTCTGTAGAAAATTATTTAGTAATCACAGTTTTTGTGACAAAGACTAAATTGAAATTTATAAAGCCTAATATATATTATTGAAAATATAAATATTGGACACAAGAAGTAAACATTTTGAAACACTATGTTTGTTTGATTGCCTCGGTGGCGCAGTTGTACTACGGTACGTTTACAACGCTAAGCTCTCGCGTTCGAATCCCGGGTCAGGCAAAGTGATATTACTTTCTTCTATTCATTTATCAGCCCTGAGTCAGAAATTTTTGCCCGATATGGCGACAGTCTCTGCCTACTCCTTCTCGAAATGGCGTGAGTTTATGTTTATATATTAGTTGGTTTAAATCAGTTGGTTCATCTGATGGTAACTACAAATTAAAACTATATGTGTTCAGTGTTGTAAATCGTAATACAAATCTATAAATAATCCCTCAGATCTATATTTAATCTCAGCTGGAAGAACGTTTCTATCAATGGGAACGGAACCAATCACTGAACTGATTTCAATCCCGTCACACAATAGTTCATTTGACCGTATAATAACATTCACAATGAAGACACTGACGCCCCCATCTATACCTAGTATCGACACCTACGTCTGCACGAGTATTGTCCCCGTAATGAATGTATAATGAATCCACTATGAATACGAGCTTTGAGCTCACTGTTTGCTTTTTAATTTGATTTTCAATTCTTTGTCTTTGTTATTAACTTCTTTAAGTTGAGATTGAGAATTTTTATTATTGTGTTGTTAGTGCTCTAAAAATCGATACTCAATTAAGTTCTGTAATGATATAAAATATATGGACTAATTACATTAGAATATTAAATGAGAAAAAACATTTGTGAATTTTTTTATTATTATTATTCCCCGGGACTAGGTATTTTCGGTGCCTGCAATCATTCTAATCATCATAATGCATTCATCAGCTTACAACCGCAACTACACAAAATAACTTCATTAAACTTACTTTGAAGTACCACGTCATTTGTAACTTTAGAACAAAACAAATAGGTAAATTAAAGTGATTTAAAACTTACTCTCTCATAAAGGGTTAATGAAAATTAAATTCTCCGCCACTTCGTCTCAGCGTAGGCTGCAAACGCCAAATGAGGCTTTGCGCGTCCCTAGTAAGTTATTTAGTATTTACGTAACTTATTTACCACTCATGTTGTGGCCATGGGATGAGATGGCTGCAATTTATTTTGTGGTTCTATGTTTGACGAAAACCAGGATCGGGTGTTTTTATTTTTAAATTTGGCGAAGATTCTATGTGATTTTATGATTTGGCATTGAAGTAAATGATCAATAAATATTTACATGTTGTCGAAACTGTTGTTCTCATCTGGATTAAATTATTAGTTTTTAATAATATTGAATTAATTATTTTTGTTACTTTTATTTTTTATGGATATTTGTATAAATATTAAATGTTTTAATTTATGTAAACAAACCAAACATTATATTTGTACTGTATATTAATATTCGGTGTCGTAAAGGCATGATATACTTAGTTGATTAAAACCACAAATTATGCTGCATAATTGCAAAATAATTTACAAACAAAATACTCACAAGCAGACGATGTAAAAAATTATATCACCCTACAAAACGCGTAAGCTGTCTCTTTGACTACCATTATAATAAATAACCCCACTTCCCCTTCGCAACACCCACGCGAAAACAAAGCAAAGAAAAATCCAACGGAGCGGTGTTTCCGCCCGGCATAAACTTGTAGTGCAGGGGAGCCTGCAAGTTTTAATACGACGACCTACAACTCTAGTGCTCGGGACTCATTAGAGACCCTGTTCCCCGTGCAAGGGGCCTGAGGGGTCTTAGCCCCAGCGAAAGGGGTTCTTCACTCGAGAGCTATTCGTGAGGCACAGCGCCCGGTGCAACAGCTTAGCGAGTTTCCTATCCATATCATTACACATCGCGCTTTTGATTCCTATAAACGTAATCAGATCAATCTGTAGCCATTTGACTAGTCAATGATATATACACTTAACATTCACGTACATAGTCCTGAACCCACATTAATGTCAATAAAGTTCTGAGTCGGGGTATCGGAAACTACGACAGACTTTCGGTCGCACAAACACCCAGACCCGAAACAAATACCAGTGCGCTACACAAAGATTTGCGGGGATCGAACCCACGGTCTCTCGTTTCACAGCCGGCGTCTAACTAACTGCACCTTTAGGGCTGTCAAATACAACGAATACCACGGAATTTTATTGCAGTATCTAACGTGGTAGCATTTGTAAGTTGTATGTGCGCGAAGCTCTCGCATATTTCAGACTTTGCCGGGTCTGTTAATTTGAAATTGTCTTAATTTGTTTTCTCTGAGAGGCTCATTTGTTTCTTGGTGTCTCGGGTGTTTTGTATTTACTCGGCTGCACATAACTTTTACTAGAAATTTAAGTTGTACCGAAGTAAAATATGTTGTCGAGCATTGTGATTTCTTCTGAGATTTACTTAATTGCTGTAATTAAATTTGTTTATTGTTATGATTTTAACATCAATTTTTAAAGTAAAAAATATTATTTTACGTTTTAATAAAATATTGTTTGATGGCTGAATACATTAGCCAGTAAATAATTTTTAGTGACGAAGACAAAGAACACAAAATGTTGGTGTTAAATTAAAAATATTGTCACTTCATTTATCTGGTGCGAGCACGAATAGGTTGTAAGCCATGAGGACCTTGGTTCGATTTCTAATAAGGCTATTCATGATGTGTAAGTGTCTTTGTTTTGGAAATTATCATTTTCTGTCTTAAGTACTAGAATTTGTGCCCAGCATCGTAAAACACCCCAAGATGGGAATTTATGCGGCGAACTATACGTTCGCATTAGTGGCATCTCTCTCTACTCCTTCGGAGGTAAAGGCATACGCTTACATAAATATGCCGAATTACAAGTCAAATTATTTTACCGAGGGATAGGCTGACTTCATCATAATCCCAATTCAAATTTAAAGAAATTCTTAAGGAATGAAAGGTCTAATGGTTTCTTAGATTTACGAGAACGTTACACGTTGAAATAAAACTTTTACGGATTTTATCGCGATTTGGTTTAATTTTTATATTTTTTAACTTACCGACGTTGAAATCGCGATAAAGTCCGTAAAAATTAGTTTTATTATACTGGTGGTAGGTCTCTCATATGTGAGAGGCCGCCTGGGTAGGTACCACCGCAATGTCTATTTCTCCCGCCAAACAGCAGTGTAAATGCGCTGTTGTGTTCCGGTTTGAAGGACATTGTAGCCAGAGTAACTACTGGACATATTGAGACTTAACATCTTATGTCTCAGGATGGCGAGCGCAGTGGAATTCCAAGCATTGCCTTGTAATTCATGGTGTTGTTTGGTTTTGCTACTGTCCATGAGCGGTCGTATCGCTTACCATCAGGCGAAGGGCATGCTCGTCTCGCCATTCATTGCAATAAAAAAAAAAAAAATATTTCAATGAATAAAAAGTAGTGCACCAAATGCACTCGTAAAGAGCAACAAAATCATTCCAGACTTATTACTCACTGGTAAGTAAAGGCAGGAGCTAGTAAAATAAGCAGCCATCAAGATAGCCCTCGGGATTATGATCAACTCTCACTTGACCCCATAAACTTTTATTTATTTAAGCCATTTTATCGTCGCGTTTAGTTCACGTTTAGTCGCCACTTTGGGACGCGGCTAAGTCTTATATATAGAGAATGTTGTCACATAAATTGTCACTTAAAACGCTCCGAGGATTTTGAAAGGGATTTTTTTTCTGCTTTGTAAACAAACATTTTATTGATGCGTCGTAAAAGATTAAGTAGTTACTCGTAGCTTAACTTCTGTTGCATTTCTGGCACTTGAATTTAATGGAGATAAGCAGCTGGTCTGATGTGTTAAAGGTAAAGAAATTGATTGCTTTTTATTATTTAGATTTTGAAGCGACATAGCAATGCACCTTATAGAGAGACCATCTCACGTCGGTGAAAACAATTATTGTTTTCAGACCTAAAGCACAATAATGCTGGCCTATTCGGAGCTGGATGTACACTGGTTAAACCCGGATGCAGACACACTTGCGTGGATCAACTTATCAAACATATAAAATTGCATACCAGAGAGTTACTAGTCAAGAACATCAAAGGTGTCGGAATCAAATAAATCCTCACTAGACCAGCTCGATGAACTTAGGGTCTTTAATCTATAATTTAGCATACAATGGCATTCCACAGCAATTCATACAAAGAATATTTTTGCGCCTGATACGTTCAGAGCAATTAACCCCTCGACGTCACACTGTACTGGTAATCGATCGAATACTACACAACAGAAACTATAGCAACCTTTTTGGGAACACTCCCCTACGGAATGTCGTTAAAAGCTAAACCTCAGACAAACCTACAGTTGGATTGGACGGCGCCGGCACATCACTCTTAATGATGAAGGATCATGATTTAGATTGATAAGCATGTCTCGATTGGGATAAAGAAATATTAATGTATAGACAGGGCATATAATTTTTGATTGTTCAACTAAGCCACAAAAGAATTTGGGAGTTTGTCAACTGACTAAAAAAAAATTATACACACACAAACTCACGCCTTCCCAGAAGGGGTAGGCAGAGGCGCCACCAGGACACCCACATTTCGCCTTGTATGTTCCGTCCCATGATGTGATAGGCGGCGAGCCTATCGCCATATCGGGCACAAATTTCTGACTCCGGGCTGATAATGAATAATTATACGTAGCTAAAATGTTTGGTGACACATTACCTATTTTGGGATTTCATTTTTCTATCAGCCCTTGCAGTGGAAAGCTTAGCTAAGCTTATCTACGGATTCTCTTTTTCAACTTGATTGCATTCTCCATCAAGTATATTGTTCTCTCTTTCTCGTGCCAACTTACAATAAATACGTATCTATTTAATGTTTAATGCCGATGGTCGCATGATGCGAATTGAACCAAATCGAGGACAGGCAGCCATAATAAAGAAATGCAAACTATAAATTAGAAGCACTGGTTGTCTTTGCTTGGTAGAACTTGCAAGGCTTTCTCACTGACCCATTTAATATCTTAGCGTGGTTAAAGTTATCTTATTCTTTTTTTACTATCATTTCAGTGACCCATTTAATATATTACCATCTTGGTTCTTACTATCTTTTTTTCTTTTTCATCTTTGCTCGGTGCTTTTTGTTTATTTGTTTTCTTACGGCTTGGTGAAGCGGCATTGCATCTGATCGTAAGTGTGTTTTCTAGCCATTCAACACAATTATGCTACATTGATTTATTGCATTTGTTTCTTTTTAAATATCATTTGCTGTACCTTGTTCGCACGTATCTACTTTTATCTTTTTTACCACACCTTCGTTCCTTCTACCTTTTTTTGTTTTCTTTTCTATATCTTTTTGTTTCTGCACAATGCACTCATTACTTAAAAGGATTACAATTTGAGCCATCACGTCAGCCACCCCTTGTATCGCGACGCGTCTGATCTGCCAGTCCGCTAGTCCTACGGTTTACCCAATGATTGATAGATTTAAGGATTTTCTCTAATGTAATTACCGATTTTGGCTGGCTTGAAAATTGGCTCTGTCTGTGTCGATATTAAATATTGGCGATTTTGTTCTTGTTTATATTTTTATAAAAATATTGACTAGAATAGTAGTTTATAACAACAATAATTCTTATAAGATTATATAAAATGAGTCAATACATTTTAGTTAATTATAATTTGACATACAGTAGCGGAAAATGATTTGGCAATAAACGTTGGCCATGAACGTCCATCACATATTATTGTAAATAATAATCATAAGTGGGTTTGAAGACAAAGTAATGAACAAAAATATGTAGATATTTAAACTGAATTATTGAAAAATAAATGGGTGATACATTTTTAAAAAACATAACAAGACAATTGCGTTGGAAAGTGTTTTTTTTTTCTTCAAGAACATGCCAACCCAATTACAATGGCCAAGACACGTGCCTATAGTTGGGAGGAATCTATAAAAAGGTGATCGTTAAAATTTCCGCTTGGGTCACCAAGAAGGTCGGCTGAGGGGACGAAATTGTAATATGTTCAGTTATAAATATCTTTACCTAAGGGAACGATCTTGTCATTATTGTGTTTGACAAAATGGAGCATAATAAAAATATGTCCACTCGCGATGTTAGGCGAAAAGTATTTTGATATTGATAATAATATGTATCTGATATCAATTGAGTAATTGTGTTTTCAGTGTTTCCTTAAATACGTTGCCACAATATATCTGTGATATAACACAGCGATATTCTGATATTGAAACAAAAGACTTGTAGACAATTATTTGTGTAATAAATTTATTTATTTTATTTTATTTATATATGCTTTATATACAATATAGTATAAAGGCGGACTTAGGCCCGGCGCCCATTATCGGCATCGGTACGACTGAGGATTTCAGGTGGCAAATAGCAATATACTATAACATAATGGCAATAAAGTAGACATTTCCGTGATATGTGGTCGTAATAACAAAAATACCGCTTCGGTATGCTTGAGGCTGGTGTATCGGCAGCCTTGAGAATGCTTCGGGATGCTTCGGCAACCTTCGGTACGCCGCCGGCGCCGAGGCAACACTCGGGGGATAGTTTGCCCTGCGGGGCGAGGGGAGGCATCCGCCATTTGCATCATTTGACTCACACAATACCAAAGAGTAAAGTAAGTAACAACTCTGAGACTGTTATGATGAGAAATACGATATTGAGACGCTTCGGCAAGCTACAGGACGGTGCGGCATCCTTAAGGTCGCCTCGTCATCCCTAAGAACTTTGCAGCATGCCAAAGCATAATTGCCGATAGTGTGCGCTTGCATGTAGGATGCCGAAGGATCCTTTTCCTTGCCGATGCCGATAATGGGCGCCGGGCCTTAATGCCTGCTTTGCTTTAAAGCTTAGTGTTGTGAGATAGGACAGTCTTTGTTTCTAATAGCCATGAAATAAAATTTAAATTATTATATTGTTGCAGGAGAAGGATTATTATATTGTTTATTATTATATTGTTGCATTCGCATACGTTCGGATAGTAACTACCGGACATAACGGTAAAAAACGCTTCATATTAAACAATGCATGTGTGTCGCGTGTGTGCCGGTAAAATTGTGCTGGTCGGCAATTGATAACAAACTCTTATCGATGGATATTCCGTTAAATAAATAAACCTAACAGTTATATACATTGATCTGACCCCAAACTAAAATCGAGTCTTGTGTCGTGGGTGTCAGAAACTGCGAGAGACATTTCGGTCTCACTAACACCCATACCCGAAACAAATATTTGTGTGATCCCCAGGTGCGGGGATCGAACCCGCGGCCTCTCGTTTCATAGGCAACGTCTTACCAACTTCGCCACGGAAGCTATCAATTTGGACAACACTGCGTTTGAGTGCTTTTTAGTAACTTGTTATAAATAAATCCCGAAAAACAAAAATCCCTGTATTTGGTAAACAATTATAGCTTTTAAAAACCGCATCGCAGGGTATCTCACATATTTTAACACAAAAAACTGAACATTAGTCACAGTTCTCATCACCAAAGACCGCAATAATTTCTATAATCATTCCACGAAAAGCCAAAGGAACCTGCAATTTTAGCTCGATTTATTAAACGATACATTAAGAACTGTGGTTAAGTAAACGTTTCTAAAGGTCCCTCGATTGAGGCCGGAAAGTGGTTATTTGAATCCCATCGAGTCCATCCGAAAAACAGTGTTTTGGGACAATTCAAGATATAAACAAATTTGCCGTAATCGCGGACCATTATCATTATAACGCATAAAACTTTATAATTTTATGTAAATTATGTTTAATTATATGATAAAATTTGAGTGCAGTGGTCTAAGGAAATCGAGTTTTTGTAAAATTAAAGTTAAATAATATGAAAGTACGTTCCGACGTTGTTTTATTTCGTAGTAGGAATATAGTAACATACACTTGTTGGAAAAATGTCACGATTGAGTTTCGATTTCTGTTATATAACAGCCAAAGCCCAAAAGTCTCTGCATTTTGTATGTGTAAATTGATTTTGAAAACATAAATTGTCTGGTCTTGTTGATATTCCAATAAGTCTTCACTTCAACCACCCAGCTGATCAGAAAATAACTAGTTGAAAATTTCCACTGTTTTTATAATAATTAGAAGCTGAATAACTGACTTGATTTCGGTATGGAACAAAGAAGCATGTTTAAATTATATTTTTAGGACTTGCCAAAACACTTTAATACTTCAAGGAAACGCCTCGCTAACTACACTTTAATGATTCACAAAACTAGTCTTCGATCGACATGAGACCTAAAAAATACGCGATACCTGATTGATATTTAATAACATCTCGTCCAAGACACCTTCCCCATAATTCGTTCTAATAAAAAATTAAAAGCATTTCGAAAACATAATGGTAACAGCATAATTGCTTAATGACCGGCTAAATTGTGATTGTATATTATTTATTCATGAGATAGGCGTTGCTCACATGTAGTCCCGCGTCTGAGACGGGACCAAATTGCCCACCTCATTATGTCATCACGAGTTTTATGCATCTAAATTCTTTATTATATGAATTAAGTGTGTTTTTATAAGATGGTCATGGTTGCTTACACCCTCTAAAGTGGATTTAATAAGCGTTTAACTACCGCAAAATATTGAGTTGGATAAATGAGGTGTTTGTATGTGTGTGTTGTTTGGACATGTAAATTGTGAGTCACGACTAGTACCTATTTTGTATGAGTTTTTGTACCTCATAGTGCAAAGATTAAATTATCACTCTAAGTTATTTGATATTATCTTTAGTAACATTTTATATCAACGTTCGTTGGTTCTTTCTTCTGTTAAAGTAATGAGACCGCAGATGTATTTTTATGTCACTAAGTTCTAGACCGGAGCGATATATAGGCTGAAAAAATACGTCGTTTTTTATGGGTTTCCAAATTACGGGATAAAATAATTTAGAATCATCAATATTTTTGTAACTAAGCTCACGAAATTAAATATTTAAAAATGTAATGCAGAAAAATATCTTAACCTTTACATTTTTATTTTCATGAACATTCAATTTAAAAGACGTTTTCAACAACACCACAAAGGGCCCTACGTAATCGTTTATAAACATTGATGCGAGACAAAAGCTAGTAATTTGAACATCTTAACGTTTGGGAAGCCATCGCCGACGATCGTTGGCCCGTAAAATTAAATGCTAATACAAAATTATTATATTTCATGTTGTGTTTTACTAACAGCATTATAATGATCGGCCGATGGAAATGAGAATGCTTGTAGCCATGACTAATTTTAGTAATTCGTGTGTAAACTTGTTTTTTTTTTTCATAATTTTGTACACGGCATAGGGTAAATGTTGCTTTAGGTGAATAAACTTAATTATTTCAGAGACTTATACCTGAGTCACTAAGAATAAATTTTAAGATGACGAACATTGGACGTTCTCCTTAGAGGTCAGTGCGTGGGATCTTTACCCTTCAAAATACACGAAGGAAAATAGACTTCCGCCTGTATTGATTAGTGGTTATCTGACATTCCGCCTAAAACAAATAAGCGGGCGGTAAATGTAACACTTAATCGTATTTGAAAAATATATCAATGAATTTCTGCGTAAATCTAAATGTTCATCATTATCCACCTACAGCAGTCTAATGCTGAAGATAGGTTAAAACATTCCACCGAATACTTCTCATACTGACATTACAATTGAAAACAGACAAACTCGAAACGTCACATATTTACCCGGGTTGCTTTGTTTTCCACCTTTATGTACGTTAAGCCTGTCAGATACGTTCGTTTGCGCAAACGCAAGTTTGCAACAGTCTCGAATCGAAAATTGGAACGAAGTTTGTGCATTTATTTGCCCACAAACGTTTCAGTATACTGGTGCAAACGCAGACTTGCGCAGTTATTACGTTACGTATGTGTGGTGGCCATATGTCATTGTCTAGGCGGATATGAATATCTTAGCGACAGTTATCGGTTATATGCAGTCGAATATTTCGGATCCATAACTAGCAAATAATTCTTAGAAAATCATTGACCTAAATTCCGAAGAGCATTGTACATCTACACACTATAACGGTGAAGGAAAACATCGTGAGGAAACCTGCATATGATAGCGATTTGTAAGAATTTCTATAGTATATAAAGTCCGTCAACCCGCACTAGGTCAGCATGGTGGACTATATGGCCTTACTCCTCTCAATCGTACTCTCGATTGTAGAGGAGACTTTGTAGTGGGTGATGCAGAATCCTACATCGAAGCTCTTAATAAGAACAGATCCCGACAAGGTAACCCATTACACGAAATCACATAACTCTGTTATGTTAAAATGTACATTTAAAAACTGCTTGATTTACGTTCCTCAGTCATATCGTTCGAAGAAATTCACAACGAAAATGTAATTATTTTTAAAACAGTCTTTTCATCCTTAATATCCACTAATCATAATAAGATGACACCTTAAAAAAAGTCCATCATAAATATTCTAACTGGGTGCCTTTGAGACGACTCGGCCGGACATAAATATTCTGTGAGTTGAATGGAAACGCGCAGGCGGTGTGGTATGTAGCGGTGTGCAACGAACATTATTGAAATGTCATCAATTGGTAATTTATTTTGTTAGGCATAGTTATGTTTATAAGATAATAGTTTATGGTCATAATTATATTTTGTTAAGGTACCTGGTCAATTATTCCAATCTCCAGATTTCGGTAGAGATTGCAAACTATAAATATGAAACTGTTTTTTTAAATATTGCGTACCTGACTACCTATGTATCATTTTGAATTGCTAGTTACTCATCAATACTTTCCTAGTTAAGTAATAATATGTTATTAATCCTCGTTAACCAGCTACATACCCCACAGCGTCCGAGTTTAAAAGCACAACCTTTAAGTGCTAACCGCCGATTATCCGCGTTATATGACCACTGTAAATCATCGGATACTTAGCCCCCTTTCTATACATTTCGATCCGAACCTGCATGAACTACGAACTATAAAATTGAAGTATTGCCTCTTATCGTACAAAAGGGGTTTTCATATCTCGTTATAACCGTCCAACAAAAGGAGGCTGTCGTAAAAATTGCAAATAAGCCGGATTTTATATTGACGCGCCCTATGGGTTTATTCGATTGAATATGCCTTGTATGACATAGGCCAGTTTTGTATTTTTTATGGTAACATCAGCTACGAGATACGGAAAAAGGTAAACAACAAATTAAAACTCAAAATCTTACTTTATGTAGTTCTTATGTGCTGTGTTAGCAATGCTTTATTTGAACCATATAGGTGATATTTTAGGTGCCCTTAGTGGTCTTTGACAGGGTATATGTATACACACTGGACCATATGAATACTTATAAAGTTTAAAATGACAAAATCTTGGACTGACGCTTCCATGTACCAGCAGAGTACTTCTTTTTGCGATGAATGGCGAAACGTCCATGCCATTCACCTGATGGTAAGCAATATGACCGCTAATCGACAGTAACAACGAAAAACACCATGAATTACAAAGCAATGCTTGGAATTTCACTGCGTTCGCCATACTGAGACATAAGATATCAAGTCTCATTATGTCGTAGTTACTCTGGCTACAATGTTTTGACTGACGATGATGATCACATTTTAAGTTTACTACTTGGAAAAGGTTTTTAGATTGAACTGTGATAAGTTATTTTTTTTCTTACTAATGTCGCAAGAAAAGCAATTGTATCAATATCGTTGCATTGACTAAAACACAACCACTGGACTTTTTAGATTTCGGTTCAGTTTGTATCTTAAATAAAACTGTTCAATATATTGATGTGATATTATTGAGTCACAATAAAACTATGAACAAGTTTTGTTCATGTAAGTTGTTAAGAACCCATATAAGAGCTCGGTATCATAATATTTAATATTGCAAGTATATCTTGGTAGACTTAACACGCTTTTACAACTTTCCCGAACTAATCTCCAAGATGAGTACACGAATATCACATTTGTGACGAGTACAACTTCTGCAATATAATGTACATTACATTATTACTTAGTATATTGGAGTCTCAAACAGTACTCATCTTTGGAACAATAAATTGAGTGTTTGTAGACACTCTCGAGTGTGTTAAACTTGGAGCCTTATTCATTGCATTCCCCATTCAAAGATGATGTGTTACTGCGCCCTTAATAAGTGCTTTGTCTTCTTCTTTCAGTTCAAATTGTCGCTGGGGTGAAAGAGATGGAAGAAGGTGTTGACGAAGAGGAAGTTGTCGAGTTACAAGAATCAGGCGGCGCGGATAGCCAGACGATTGGCTTTGAAGTCCAGACAATGGGTTAGACGCCAATAAGAACACTTACATCGGCTGAACCGCAACGTCTGCTTCGGAATACATATTTGTTAAGAAAAGTGCTGGTTTTGTGTTACGATGCTTTTAGCCGAGTTTCGGAAAATAATCACATGTTTCAATACATTTTATTCCGTTTGAAGTTGTGGCGCAATAAAATTATGTTTTGCTTTGATGTGAAAAGTTCTTATTACAAGCAGTATAGTATATTCATATAGGACAGAATAGGATTTATAATAAACGTTTTTTATGACATTCGCTTTACAAATACGGGAATATTTTAATAAAAGTAATCACTAACAAACAGCGTTAATACAAATAAAGAAGCACAAAATTTAAATACCAACTTCCAATTTCTAACACAGAAATATCCGATATAGGACTAAAATCAGACAATGTAAAACAAGAAAGAGCAGACGCTTAATCACTTCAAACAATATCAAAGGATCATAACTAATGCCAACGCAGTTTTCAAAGTGTTTAAACGAGACGTGGCGGTAATAACACCGCGATCCCAATTACCGGTCAAAGCGCAGTCAATCACACTGCCGACGCACCGCGTCACTTCATGATTCACTTTTAACCAGATCACAAATCATTTTAAAGAAAAGGGTTTTATGTGGAATTGCTGTTTTTATTCGTTCGTAAAATATTTACGAGAGAGTGATCTATTCAATTTGGCTTTTAGCTAATCCTAACTTAAAGAGACACAAACGCTAATTCTGGTAAATAATACTATGTTAGAAATTCCATCTATCTATTTATCTATTCAGCCACAGGAGGTTGACTGCTGAACATAGAAATTCCATAGTTGAATCTAATCAACATGAACTAAAATTTGCTAGTCTTAAACAATTAGTAATGGACATTATTTAAAAAAATCCTGGATATAGCACAAAAAAAATTAAGAATAATTTAGTGTATGATCAAGGCGAAATGTTGGTGTCCTGGTGGCGTCTCTGACTACCTCTCATGGGATGAAGGCATGAGTGTATGTATGTTAGTGTATGATCATCGAAACGTGAAATAGATTGCCTGATCCAAGAATCTAATCTACGAACCACAGCCCTTTACGCCTACCTTCGTATAAGTAAGAATAACATCAAACTGAATGTTACTTAGCAGAGTATTTGTTTTAAAATCATAACAAACATTTTGCAACACATCAATTAAGATCCATAAATGTATTCGCATTGAATAAATTATAGCAGTTGGAAGATAACTTCAATTAAGCAATGAAGCTGAGTGAACGACCTACATTCGTTTCAATTGTTCCGTGCGACCGTATCACCAATTAAAAACTACTTTAGAACATTTATACAAACGAGTCTCATTCATTAATGTAGTATTAATTATATCAATAAAACTCTTACACGCGCCGTTGAATGTTTTAACTTACGAGAATTTGATGGAACAAGTTAAGTATTTCTTAATTGGAACGAAAAACATGTATATTTTGCTCGTTTAATTTCCATTGGTGTTGTTTTTAATTTTTTGTTTAAGGATATGTTGATTGTAGGCTGTAGCGCATAGGGGTTGTAAATTTTAAGTTTAATCCTCATATTCGGCAATTTAAGTTAGTATAGAGTTTTTAACATATAATGCTCCGGTTTTAATTATGCTAGTATGGCATCAGATTCATCTGTACCTACTAGATTATTGTATGAAATATTTGGTAAATAATAATTAGTGTGTTCTCGAGTGGAGACCGCGCCTCGGCAAACGTAGTGTAGGACGCCCTCCAGCCAGGTGGAGCGACGATATTCGTGGGGTGGCTGGTAGCGGTTGGCGACGATGGGCTGAAGATCGAGCCCAGTGGCGTGCCATGGGAGAGGCCTATGTCCAGCAGTGGACGCAGAAGGGCTGATGATGATGAAGAAGTGATGACATGACGCTACGGTTTTAGTACCACAAATACATACAAACTGGCATGTTTTTAAATGCGCAAGAACAATAACATAGCTACAATAACACAACCAGCTAACAATTTTACTTAGAATATTAATTCTCGTGATAATATACAAAGGACGTCTCCACGTATAGTAATTATAATGGACAGACTACAGATTTATAAATTAAAGTTTACTAATCAAGGCAATTAAGAGACAATCGCACTCCATTAACCAGGATCCGATGATTAAGTAGCAACGTAGAACATTACCGAGACAAAGGGAGATAAAAGGGAACTAAGTAATATTAACTAAAGCAATATAGTACTACTTTATTAATTCATAAAATTTACGCCTACGAATTACAAGAACGTATTAAAAATATTTCTCGCCGCTAAAAGTTAGCTAATGAAATTCGAAAACTGCGGATTGCAATTGTAAAAACAAACTTTTAATTAATGGCAACATTACGACTGCCTCGTTTGTTTTTTACTCATCATATATTTACACCAGAATTTGCAATTTAAAACTAATTTACTTCCAAATGTAAAGCTTTACTGATGTATGTTTTGAAGTATAGACGTTAAAACACAAAGATGACTATGTATTAAAATTATCTTATATCTGTTCTACGATAATATTCTTGTCGAAAAATCAAACCGTAGATTTGATAAAAGATAAAACAATTCTTTAATTTATCAAAGAACTTGAAAGTGAAGATATTGTTAGTCAAAAATAAAAGAAACACCAAAAGAGGCAAAACACAAAAGATAACTAATAAAGTAAATAAGGACATCCGACAACTTAAAAGGCTAAACGGATCTAAACAAATAACAAGTAAATACAAGAGTAAAGAGAACAAAGGAGACCGTCTCCACTCCAGACAAAAAGGTGCGGAGAACAATTTAACAGGGCGCCTGCGACCGCGGGTCAACCGAATCCGTTCGGAAACTTTCTATTGCACTCAGCAAATAAGTCCGGGGCAGGGACACTAATTAGTACATTCGGTGGCGTTCCGAATAACGACCGACAAAAGGCCGAAGTTTGCGATTGCGACACTATAACGAGCTATGCTTTGTGCGCGCCCCCGTTGTGTGCTTGGGGCGGTCCGTGGCTTTCTGTTGTGCAAAACTTACCAGTTTTATCAATTCTGAACATTATTTATAAAAGTATGCCACTGCACCCTTTGTGTTTTACCTTGCTTGCTAGAGGTTTTTATGTCAGATAATTTAGTTTTACGTAATTGGAACGACACGATGCAGCATGAATTTTCATTTCTAATTTTACCGTTGCAGATTTCTGAGTAGCAGAAACTGTTTCGTTAAAAATAGTAGCAAATCTTAATGTTGTCCAACGAACGAATTTTCTATATTTATTTACTCATCCAACCTTATTAGCAAACAATGTTTCTCTCGCTCCATCAACAAATAACAAGGCCTTTACTCATCACATTAGCGCACACCTGTTTCGTTTCCCAAAACCAAAAGGTCCAAGTTCACAGCCGGTTCTTTCCGAAGTTCGTAGCGTGGTGTCGGGTGTCAGCTAATTAGTGCATGCGTTGACGCGGAATGGGAGACGCATGACGTGAGGGTGCCGAGTGAAACGGCACGTCGACTTCGATGACTGACGGTTTTCGAAAAAATACGTGGACCATTTTAGAACGTATGCTTCTAATATCACGGTTCGGTGCTGACGAGGTAATAGCGTTGAATGTTAATGCATATATTTAAAAGTGTATAATTTTAATAGATAATTACTTAAGTTTTGTGTTCATCTGTTGGTCCAATAGTATCGCTACGTCTTCTGAATTCTTCGTCCTATAATATAATGTTATAAAAATTATAGAATAATCAGATATGGACGTCATTTTTAAAATCACAATAACTATGTTGTCATGATCATTTCTCTTTCTAAGTTAATTAAAAGTGACGTGACCCAAAAAAATATGATTGTATTTTCCACTAATCAATTTCATATATTTTTTATTCGCCCATAATTTTAATGTTATTAGCGTGCAAAATCAAAATAGTAATTGAAAGAACACGTGTATTCCCATCACGAGGGATAGCACAATAAACATGCAAATCACTCTAAAATGAGCGAAAGCGTTGATAATTCACTAAATTCGGACCACGTGGTTAGTTCACATACAAAGGGGTACTCGTGGTAGCCAAGCTTTGTGAAACTCAACCGACTTGATGCGATGAGCGCAGCTGTACTCGTATCTACGTATTGTGGGGAAAATGCAAATAGATTTTTTAATTGTATCATTTTAAAAATGTATGATATACCGGGTATATCAAGACTGCGACCGAACACGAAGCCAGGTGGTAGTTTTAGTGGTTTGAGACACAATGCAACTAAAAATGTTGCAAAAAAAGGCAGATTTTTTTTGTAATTTTTTAAAAATCATCTTGTTTGGGTGGTAAATACCTAGTTTTTGCAAAAACAGTAATTTAAACCTTTACGTACCATTGCATCTTTAAAAATAAAATGTTCTACATAATTTTTTAGCAAAATTATGTATTTATCACCTAAATACTACGATAACAAAAAATACAAAAAAAAATATTGTTGAGCTATCTGCGAAATTTTTTGTTGCGTTGTGTCTGAAGTCATTATATCTATACTATCTACTGTCTTGATATACCCGGTATAAAAAATATTTCCGATAAATGTTGGATAAAACAAAGGAATAATAAAATAAAATAAAAAAAAAAAAAACATATAAACAACTCGAATCCATAAATCACTTACCACTAGAAGTTGAGATTGAATATTTTAGCAAATCCGCTTCAGACCCATCAAATAAAAAATAATCACGCGACACTATCACCTACCCCGAAGTCTCCCATAGTTTATAAATGTTATCATAAACCTAGGAAATTAAATTGCGGCAACCAAATCCGACAATGGCTCTAAATTACCACTGCACAACGAAATAAAGAGGGTCGGAGCGCAGTACACTCGTTGAAATTAGGGTAAAGGGTCAATAGTGGGCCAGATAAAGACTGCCTGCAACAAATCGTACATTCTCCTCCCTTTTGTTATCCGTCCCTGCTGTACTTAATTGTGCTTTTGTCCGTTGCCAGGGACCGTCCTACGATTGGCCAACTTGAACCGGATTTTGCGAAGGACCAAAATAATGCATACTTTAGTGCGTTACTATCGAGCCTTTTGGTAATTTGCCTATAAATTTAACTAATTCAATGAAATGAGGGTTTAATGGAGGTTTGTAGTTATGAAGTACGTATTGGAAACTAATTAAACTATTATTATTGTATTTAAGACACGGTTTAACTCTAAAAGCTTAATATTATAATGTATTATTAAGTTTGTGTGTATGTTGTTATATGAAAAGCATTGTGGGATTACTAAGCAATCTATGAAAAATTACATTTTGTATACAATATCGTCCTTAATAGTAACCCAGCTCTTAAGTATAATTTCAAAGATTACGTTAAAGAAAAGACAGGAGATTAAGGTATCATCATAAAACATTTATCTTTCAAGATACTCTTAACTCGTAGCACCAGAGAATAAAGATGTTATAATTTCCTCTAAAATATTCATAGGAAGCAATGCTTATACTTGAAAGACTATCCATCCACAAAAGGTCGAACGAAATTAGTTCCCAGATTGTTATTTTGTTTACGTAATTGAAAATTGAATTTCCAACTTCCTAATAGTGAAATTACGTTACCGAAGATTTACCGCCTACGAATCGTTGTTTATGTTTTGAGGAAGTATTGGACTTGTATTTAGTTTAATAATTTTACAAGTGATTGTTGATTCTTAAATAACAGGAAAGTTTGAATCAAGGAAAATTTTGCCTAAGTTTTGACCAAATTGAATTAGCTGATAAAAAACGCTTATAAATATTCTTTTGCTTTGATGAAGGAAGTATCGTAAAGAATGTAAAAGTACCTTCGAAATTGACTCTAAATAATACATTGATGATTGATTATGATTATCTGATAAGCGTGTAAGTAAGAAAGGAATCCATAAAGGAAGCTTAGGTAAACCTATGTCCACAATAAAAATATTTGATTTGAAAGCTGATCGTCAAATTTGTAAATGTTGTGCAAATTCTTTAAAATATCTTATGATTTTTTGAAGTCCTCCCACATCCACACAGATCTTAAAGTGTTTATCGACTATTTTACACTAACTAGACAAAATTTGACGGTACATCAAATTCAATTTCTAAAGTTAGCAGTCTTCAGTAACATTACACAAACTTCAAACATTGGAACCAACATGAAAATTAGTAATAGCGTTACATCTTGTCCAATCTAAAACTTTGTAGTGTAATAATGACAAATTATGCGAGTTGAATATGTGCCGTGGTATGTTGCAAACTTAATTTAGAGAAGTGGAATACAATAGTGTTCCTCTATTTGTCCTTAGTTGATTTGCCCAGTCGTTGGCCAAGTTGGTAAATGCGGATTGTACTGGGTGTACGTCGGTGTACTGTCTACAGTTATATTACTTTGAGCCTGTTTGTGAATTAAAGTTATTCGGTTATGTTGGTTGAAATTGTTAATTAATTAATTTTGTCTAAAGAGAGTTCTTTTACCAAAAGCAGGTTTGAAAATTCTTGGATGTCAATGTTCAGTAGAAAATTTCCCCTGGCTAGAGATAATAAGAACGTTCATTGAAGTAAAGGCAAAAACTTAAAACGAATTGAAATTACCACAATGGTTTTAAGTACAGGATTTTTTATTATATGGTGTTTCTACTGATGTTACCAATTGCTACTGTAGATTATCCGGAACTAAATCCTAGTTCAATATTCTCTCTGAGCCTCGAAGGGTCCCAAAACTTCAGCTATGAACTGCAATAAATTCGCTCCTCGTGCTGATCAAACTCACTTCACTTCGAACTCATGTTATTTTACATTTGTTTTAAATAATTAACATTCTTATAAGACTAAATATAGCTTGTTCTAATAAGTAATTCTTGTTCTAACAAAACATCCTACATGCTCTACCTTCTTCTTCAATCCTCATTACCTTATACCTCCAAAATAGTATCATAAAAGTGAACTTCATTAACTGTTTCAACATCAATTCCATCACAAACTTAATCACTTCCATTATCCCCCGTTATCTGTTAAATATCTCAATCACCACTCCCCTTGCATCCGCGTTGACCATTTTGAAGTGCTATCAGAACATCTTTTCAAGCTGTGGCTAAAGGACAATCGCATTAGAGCACGCCTCAAAAGCGTGCTTTCACCACCAATAGCCATCCTAAATAAACAATAACAAGGGGCCTCGCTTTTAAACGATCTTCAGCGGCTCAGCTGACAGATTAGCTCGCCCTATTAGCAAATTTACATTTGCCTTTAGGAAATTTTTTTTCCACCTCTACACTAGTGATTTTAGGGTCGATTTTGGAATAAACATGCGTGATAGGTCATGTTGTGTGCAGATGGGTTTGGCTGATATGTGTTTATGGAGTTTTTGAGGAGGTAAAGGGGTGGACGGGATTTGCCCATGTGGTGTTGCGGCCTGCGGGCTAGACAGTTTTTTGTGCGAAATTTTTGCGAATGTACGACTGAAAGTTGATGAAGCAAGCGCTTTGACAGGGGGAAACTGGTCTTCCTGGCAAGGACAATATTTTTAATATACCCATAACGTATTATGAAAAAATATTTTTACTGAATAATTTTGCCTTAGTGAATTTATAAATTATTATGCAAACACGCATCTACAAACTTTATTGACAAAGACAAAAAAGTTTAAATGTATAAAACACAAAATATATTAGGTTCATAATATCACTAAAGCAAATATTGTCTCAGCATTTTTTAATAAAATTAATATGATAATGTCAGACAAAAAACGCGAAATTGCCACCCATATACATAGCGCAAAAACGTCACTCGTTAAGTTTGCAAGATCCTCGTGGGACAAAGAGCATATGCGCCCCGTTATAATTAGCGAACAATGTTTGGCTTTAGCAAATCCCTTTGGGGCGTAAATTAAGAGATTCCGCTCTCTGGACGGCTTACGGATACATTTGCGTTAAAGCTCGCACACGGACACAAATACTGACGTAATTTGCATGTATCTGCCTCGTGTTTGCTTGCCCTTGTTACGGGCTTAAGACTGCAAATTATTTATCGCATCTTCCTCTTTTTGTATTAATATTTGCGTTGGAAAAGTAAATCTGCGAGATCAGGACAAAAATCCCTGATATACGCACACTTATTTATAATGATCCGCGATGTATATGACTGGGAGTAGATCCGAAAGATCCTACTAAATTTGTCACTGTACCAGGCTTTGTAAGAGCTGTGACTAAGGCATTTAAATTATAAATGTATGGACTGAGCGTACTAATCCTCAGGCGCGACGGTATGATCATGATTTTGTTAGTCATGACTAAAAATAGACTGAAATCCCATGAGTGAATATGCCATTTCGCACGCCATCAATTGACCTCAATTTTAATATCTTACAGTCCATTAAAAGATGATAGAGGGTCAGATGATTTGGTTCTTATTGAACCACATGAAACAGAGCAAAGTTCAGGATTCATGCATCGTTGATACTGATGCATTATGATTGATGAGTTATGAATTATGATTAATATATTTACTAGTGGTTTGACCCGAATTTGCATGAAGAATCTCTCCCCTACCCTGCTATATTGACATTCCACTTCAATACGCTTGCTGAGTATTTCTTATAAATTACTCTCTTACTCTCTCTTTCTCTCTTCAGCCACAGGAAGTCCACAGCCATAGGCCTCCCCAAATGATCTCCACATTGACCTGTTAGAAGCGACCTGCATCCAGCGACTTCCTGCAACCTTGACCAGGTCGTCCGACCTTGTAGGCGGGCGTCCGACGCTTCGCTTGCCAGTACGTGGCCTCCACGTTATTAATTACGCTAAGTTAAAATTCCTATACCAACTTTTTTTGCTAGATGCCAGAAGCTTCTTAGCAAAAAGATTTTAATGACTGGAATTTCGAGTCCAAAAATTGTGGGCCTTATTTGTACTATGTTGTTATTGGTGTATAGATTCATATTAACTATACTTTTAGCCGATGGAACATGAGAAAAATTAAGTAAACGAAATTAAATATTATTCAATTCATAACATTTTAGTCAAACCTATAAATCACATAAAATCATCCCAAATCCGAGCGCATAATTAAACAATTATTTCGACCAAGATAACATCAAATCCGTGCGCAAACACATAAATAAACCGAGATCGCGTTGACATTATCATAAGCCTTTAAAAAGCAAACAGAACAGGGCAGGCTGTTTTATAAAATTCAACCCTTCAGGCTATTTACTCGAGAGTTCACCTTCATAGATTTACGAACATTACGTGTGGGAAAGTTGACACAAGTAATCTTGTTTGAACATCATCTGTCCGCTTATTTGCATATTTCTATTATTTTCGCCGAGGTCCTGGCAGCAACGTTGGTACAAAATCAACACGTGGGTAACCGAGAGATAGCTTATCTTATGTGCGGTGTAATAGTATTGTCAGGAGAGAGGCTGCGTTCATCGCTATTATGACGAAATGTACTGTTTGTTTGGTCTCACTTGTGATAGGATTAGAGGGATTTATGGAGTAGACTGATAACTTAGTAATAATTCAGAAATGGCACTTCATTCTTCAGATATAGTAACCTTGTTTATTGTTAATTCAGGTGATGTTAAAATACATATCGCGTAAAAAATATTCGATGAAGATTGCAACACAAAAATCCACACCTAAAAGCATCAACTCAACCCCATAACATTTTATTGTGCACTGATTGCTGTGGATCCGTTCATTCCAACACGTTTTTTCCAATACCGATTTTACCTTAAACAAATAAACTACAACCGGCAATATGTTCATTAACATGCCTCGAATTCCGCTTACTCCATTAGCCTGATATTTTAATTGTTTGTCCCCCGTCCGCTGAAAGTTTGCAGCTGCTGCGCCTACCGCGACGAGCTATTTAAAGACAAATTGCTTTCAAACTGATGTCTGTTTCCTTGAACGATCTAATTTCGAAACCGATATAGAATGTTTGCTTTTGTTAGTTCTTGGATTGATATTGGTAGTAAATTATTACCTTTAATGCTGTATCTATTTTTATGTAAATTTATATTAAAGCTCCAGGAAATATTATGATCTTAATTAATGGGAATTAAAATTAAAATAGAATAAGAATTTTTATAATCAATTTGACGCCAGAAAAATGTAAGTTTAAACAACTTTTTGGTTTTCTAGAAAATCAGTTTGCGTTGTTTTAAGAGCCTTTGCAACTGACTTCAAAAAAATGAGAAGGAGGTTCTCAACTCCACTGTATGTTTTTATTACGTCAGATCAATTTCGTTTAAATAGCACTTCTTCACATTGAGGATTTCTAACCACTATTTATTGATAACAAAATCATGAACATTTATCGCAAATTCCCTACTGAACTCGTAAATCGTAATAATATCTAGATATTCAATATAAATTCAAACACATCATTAAAATCGAACATAAATCCATTCAGATCCTGATAAACAATCACACTGTTCGTCCAACATCAAACTTCAAGGCAATAATTCATTGTTTATCTAATCAAACGAACCCTCAACAATTTCACGGCACCGCCACGCATTTTACTATCACCCCATACATCATTACATGAAATGATAATTCAATAGCCGAGTGATTTTGACCCGAATATTGTGGGCGCGAGATAATGACGAAATCCCTATGACAAACTGTAGGGTTCGTGTGAGGACCTCATATATTATTGAAGGGGTAATCGAACACTCCCTGATTAAATGTGGTTGAAAATGAATTTTGGAGCTTTAAGGAATAATGCTGAATTTATTTTTAAATTCGGTAGGTGCATCTTCACTTCTTGAACAATTTGCACCATATGTGCATTGAATTGCCACAAATGTGAGCCTTGGATATTTGACATGCTTATCTTCTGCATATCTATATGGGCTGTATAAAGTAACCTGCTGCATCAATCAAATAATATTTATAAATCAAATAATATACCTAAATCAAATAATTTAAAAAAATACGATTTATATTTGGAATAATATAACATAAAAATTAAGTTATATTTTAATACAAGGGGCATCGTAATTTATAAATCAAGGGCTATTTTCTCTAAATGTGACGGCTCCCCATTCAGCATTTGAAATCACGTGACATGACCACGTTATCGCCACCGCAATGCACACTCCAATCCGTATATAGGCATAAAATTATTTCTTAACGGTTCACATGGGACTGCTTATTTAAGAATAATTTATGCTTAGATAAAGAGATTAGTGGTAAATCTAATAGAATATAAAATTTATATGCCCGAGCTTATGCCGGTTATCGTCTAAAGCGCCTCGACGCGTGTCGGTTTGCCGGCCCAAAATAAATTCGATTATACAAAATATTAAATTATGACTTAAAAACTAACATTATCAAATCCCAAATGTAATTTATCGCCACTTATATGACTTATGTTCATAGTTAAAGTGCTTTAATGTCAGTAAAGCAATTTGAAAATTTTAATTTCGTAAGTAAAATAAATGTATGAATTTTTAGTTTCATGCATTTGCATATCTTTAGGTCCTTTGTGCAAATATATTTAATTAAAAACACTAATATGATTATAAATTTAAGTAAATGAATTTAAGTTCTTAGTCCTAATGAACTCGAATACATTCTTAACATGAAACGAAATCCACTTCCATCAAATACAAGGTGTACGAAAAACAAACACTCCGATACGGGATGAGGAATCAGTGAGCTTCTGTCCGGTGTTATATTCCCTTGTAAACATGCAACCCATCAACATCTGACTACTCAGGTTACGGTTAAGTGACCACCGCATATATTCCATTAAATTGTTTTCTTTGCCAAACACTGTAGTACAAATAATGGACAGCTAATGGCCCGAGATAAGAATGACGCCTGGACAGAAATAGTAAGGAAACACTTCATTATTGAAATGGCTTTTTAATGTAACATGTAAGGAAGTCGTTACGTACCGATGATGTGTATTGTTAGTTTTATGATATAATTTATACCTCGTAATACAGTTTGAAGTATAACATAGTGGAATAGCCAATTAATTTTATTTAGATTTTTGATTATGCTTCCTTAATAATATTTTTAGGAAACTTTCTTGAACGATGTGATGACGGCAACGGTGTTAGATGAGTAAACTGAACCACTTTTTTATGTTCATTACATTTGGTTGAATTTAAACATCAACACAAAGAAAGGAAAAGCAAGTTAATTCTGTAACTTACATGGTCTTGCAGATACTTAACCATCGGTTGCAATGTATTGAAAGGAAATTAATGTTGGCAAAAACTATAACATCAGACAGAATAATATATACTTAATGCTTGTGAATATTTTAATGATCAAAATATGTCTTATTATAGAATCGGAAAAGTGTATTTCATATATATATATAGGAATTTTGTTATGTGTGTTAATGAGATATCAACGCTTCTTAATTTGTAACGATCCCAAATGAAAATTCTTATTAACGTTTGTCAAAATGAATTCATTCAGGCGAGACGCGAGAATCACACCTAATTTGTTATTATAATTAATCAAAGTTGCTTGTCTCTGCTTTCTTCGGAAACGAAAACAAAATTGTACACGGCTCAAACTTGATTTAAAAGTGGAAAGAAAACCGTTTATGCAAATTAGATCTCTGTAGAAAATTACCCAAATTAAAAAGCATTTAAAAATTGTACAAAATGTTGCGGTTTAAGAATGTTAAACTTAATAGAGATAATTCATTAAAGTTATTTTTTCGTACGACACAAATCAACAGCCTTATAAACGTAACTGTACGCAGGACATCGTGAACGTAATGCAAGACTCTTCTAGCAGGTTAACCTGAATTTTATTGAAATAGTTCAGATCGAGGAAGTATTTCATGTCATTACGATCCACAATTGTTTTTTTCTGATTAATTTTAGATTAAGACAACTTAGTGTCCCTATGAGACGTGCGGAGCTCCGGAGCTCGGTGTCAATTCATCGCATGCAACTTAGTATTCTGTGGTGCAACTGTTGATCTCGGCTGACAAGAGTTGCAGTGGTGGGAGTGTGGGTGGGAAAGTTTTTAGTAAGATCCACAATAGTTAATCATCTCTCCTCATTTCAAAGTCTACATGGTCCCGGGATTTATCATGAAATGCTAAGTCATTTCACCCTACTTTTGATTTCCTGTATAAAAATGTGATACTCCTCGAAAATAAAAAGCATTTAAGGTTTAAGAAATTTAACCCGTAAACCATCCGTGTTAATATAAAATGGGTTAACGATCAGGACGGTTTTAATTAGCGTCATCAGTGCTGAGAACAGTGGAGTCTACGAGAGCTATTAATACATAGGGTTATGAAAGCTCTAAATTATTTTGTCACCGACGCGAGTTATGAGCTCGATCTTTGTTTATAGACACTATACAGGGATATTTATACCCGTTAATAGATCGTATTCGTAATTTGAGTACAAATGAAGTTAATAGTAGACGTGCCTGACTTGATAATTATTTGGTATAAAGACGAAGTGTAAGAGTGTGAGCGAAAATATAATATTGCGTGCGATTTCAACGACAGTCTATTAAATAATGTGTAATGAATTTGATAGAGGCGAATTGTGCGAGAAACTTTGACTAAAATGTGCAGGTTATTCTTTAATATCATGTGGTGACAGACTCACATACATAAATAGGTGAACAAGGCGCTACGGAAATCTATAGGAGGCCTAAGTTCAACAGAAGAATTCTAAGCTACTAACAGTATCCAAAATCATTAAGATAATTTGCTTTACCAATTGGAAATCATAAAGCAATTAAGAGGCAATTCTACCATTGTATTTGAACACAAAAATGAGAAAAATCCAAAAACAATGTACTGCAGAATCTTATTTAAATAATATAATAATATTTCCCATACCTTGCACTGCCATATAAATGTACACACAGGATATTAATCTATATGAAAACTCAATGTAGAAATATTTTGAAATATTGAATATCAGACGTCTCGATGGAAGTCGCGCGTGCATTCCTATTTGTACTTTATTTTATTAAAAGACTGTGCCGAGGGATGTATATATATGAAACATGAATTTGTTTTATAATATTTTCTCCGAAGAATTTTAATGTTATAAAATTACAGGATCCTGCCATCAGGACGTATTAAAAATATTTATGAAATAAAAATGTTGTTTTATTTTGGCTCACAATATTATCATTAAGTGAACACATATATTTGTGTATATAAAATTCGACGCAGAATATTTCTTAAGAATAAAAGTTGAAACTAAATAACGGTTGCAAGAGTAACCTAAGAAAACCTTGATGTAGTATAATGTTATATAAGATACTGTATACTATGTATCAACGAACTACCAGAAACATTCATCATACATACAAGAAAAAACGACTCATTAATATGAAATTCAGCCTCGCATCAGCTGGCGAGACATCAACCCCAAATTTTATCTCCTCTCTTCTAAAACCTGATCGCAGCGCGGATAAACAATCACAATATTCATTATACAAGGGCCCTCTAAAGACCATTGGTTCGTTAGCTCCGATCCGTTGCAGCTAATTGTTGCAAATGGTCGCCAGTTACAACGACAATAGTCTACGGTCGATATTGAATGCACTTGTTGTATCTAGGACATCATTATTCGCAATGCGAACTAAATTGTATTGAATTGGTCCCGGCTATTGGATTGTGCTGACCGGTGCACTGTCCTTGTCCATTTTGTGATGTTATTACGCTCGGCATGTGATCGTGATTGTGTAGTTGGATTGCCGACTCGATTAGCTTTGTTTGGATCGAAAAATATTTTCTATCTGTTGGTAATGGGAGCTGTTATGGTTATTTGATTTTTTACAGTATAGGACAGATACGGTAACCGGCTTAGTTTGATGTAACCTGTGTTAAATCTTTATGGAATTATTTACGTAATCTGTCAAGCCTGTGCCTGCCTCGGTGGCATAGTTGTACTACGATACGATTACACAGCTGAGGTCTCGGGCTCGAATCCCGTGTCGGGAAAAACGGAATCAGTTTTTGCCACATTCTACCTACGGGTATTTTATTGTGATAATTTAAATACGAGTTTCATTTATTGAAAGTGTTAATATAGATATATTATACGGCTTGTTCTGTTGTTGTGGTCAAGAGATGGAACCTATTTAAAAAACCAAAGTACACACAAATGGACGATCAAGAATAAAAAAGTGTACCTAACTAAATTTGAAATAAAACTAATTTATACGGATTTTATCGCGATTTGGTTTAATTTTTACATTTTTTAACTTCCCGACGTTTCGATTACTTTACAGCTTTCGTGGTCACGGGGCGCACGGACAGTCCGGAAGCCGGAAGTTAAAAAATGTAAAAATTAAACCAAATCGCGATAAAATCCGTATAAAATAGTTTTATTTCAATGTGTAACATTCGCGTAAATCTAAGAAACCATTATGAAACTAAATTACTTACCGATCAACGCCAACTTGAGCGGCTGTCTGCCGGAGTACCACACACCTTTCATAACACTACACTCTAACAACCACTTCACTTCATTGATAGGTAAAGCTAAACCAAATACCTATATCTAATAATATGAGACAGGAACTTTAACACGGTTTTCAACCATCACAGGGACAATAAAAATGGATTACTTGCCAATGTTTTTGAATATTTTATAATATTATCTTGACACCATAATAGGCTGTCACTTGCAGTATTACTACATAGCACCGACGCACCATTTTGACCGAAAATCCAGTGTAACTGCGCAGCACGGGCCATGCAATTGGAAGTGACACGACACTAGCAAACCCAGCGAAAATGCAATCAACAAGGATACAACTACCCTCCGCTGTGATATATTTCATTTGCGATAAATTGAATATAAAAATACATCTGCTTACGTCTTGAAACTGTTGCTTTGAGTGACAAATAATTTATTTTGTTTAAAATATTATATAAAAATTGGCTGCAATTGATTATTATGCACTTTTAATTAATGTTTCTCTGAATCAATTTTACATACAAACATGTACATAAAAACCACGTCTTTTTCCAAGAAGGGGTAGAAGTGCTACCGGGACACCCATATTTTCAAATAATTTTGTCACACAAATATTGCTTTAATCTTTTTACTCGTTTAACCGTGGTCCTGTCACAATTGAATCTATGATCAACCAATCCCGTAAAACTGACTTTTAAGACGGCTGAATAGCTTCAGAGCTAACTGCGAGAGAGCCCAAGTTTCACGCATGAATTTCGGGATTCAGAACTTTCTATTAGGTAATACGAGTATAACATTCAACAAGCAACTGCAACTGTTAACATCTGAACCACACTTCGCTACACATTTTTCTGGTTCTAGACTTACACATACAAAGAAATCGTCCACCACCAGAGCCCTTCTCAATACCTGCCCTGCTTCTAAATAGAACAGAAGAGAATTCATTCACACACAACATAACATTTTAGTTTCTTGTCACACCCTAAGACTCCAGTTACGTCGACAATACAGGTCGGTTGATATTGAATGCATTTGTAACTAGTACATCATTATTCGTGATGCGAACTAAATTGTATTAATTTAGACGGGCCATCGAATTGTTCTGTTTCTACTATGTTTAATAGCTTTGTTAATAGATACTGTTGATTTAACTATTATGTTATTGAAGTCTATTTACATTGTTATTGGAGTATAAACACAATACCTGTATTATAATCAATTTATAATTATGTTACAGTAGTAAAAGACGAATTTACTGACTGCGGACTTCCTGCATGCTTAAATTGGTTGATAAACATTCGACCTATTAAGACGACCTATGCTAAAGTTATAGTATGCCGCTGCATTCATGCTGCTTCCAACAGACCCTTAGGGAAATCTAAGGAGGCTTATTTACAGCAGACTTCTTGTAGCTAAGGATGTGATTTTGATGAAGGAAATTATTTTATCGTTTTAGAAAATGTTGTGAAATGCGTTTCTATATGACCTTGATTAGGAGGAGCATCAATAAGTTAATGAAAAAAGAGATAATTTCAAGATTTAGTTATTTGTTACACTATTTGTAGTGAAACTCGAAAATCGCGGTGATTTAAAAATTTATGAAATGAAAATGCGACATGAAAAAGGCTAACTTAAGAAACTTCTTAGATACATCAAAGTATAAATACTTCTGTTCAAATAAATTTATTTTATGAAAACCATATTTTTGCCCGATTGCTCTCAAATTCTATATCTGAGGGACCCTTCGCCCCAATAATCTATATTGATGGTCTGTATTGAAAATTGTGGCCGGCATTTTGAACTATTTATTTAGCTATCGGTAATTTATTTCTGCCTTGTGTGAATTGCACACAAACACACACAATTTTTTTAATCTATCGCAAATATAATTCAGCAGTGGGTAGTTTTACCGTGGTTTTTTTCCGCACTGCAGCTCGGAGACAGTCGCGTGTATTTTCCCGATTTTATGTGCCGCGTGATCAGCAATTATGCTGGAATTTCGGTCCAAGGGGTGTTCAAGTATTGTTTGGTGGTATAGTGTCACTGTATACTTAATATAGTGGTGGTGTAAGTGAAGTAAAGTGGTAATTAGTGTATGGTAATTGTGTAATAAGTGGAGTGTGGTGCTTCGAAAGATCGCTGCTCATGTCAGCGTCAATCATCGTCATCCCCAGCGTCGGATTCCGGGATTCTGGTAAGTTGTTTTGATTATAATGCTATGTTTTCTGGATTCCTGTCTATTGTTATGTTTTGTCTTCATAAGTTTAATTTGTGAGTGTTGGAAGCCCGCCTATAAGCATACAAATATATCAACTTCCATTCCATTACAGATAAATATAAACTAATAACAACTGCTTAGCTATAACCCACTAAATTAATAGTACAGACATTTATAATTAAACTAAATTTTCACAAATGACTAAACTTATTGAAAATATTTTAAACGATTTAAAACACAATTTTCTCTAAACTTACGAGATCTATCAAAATCCGAATCTCATTAATTTGCGTATTATTTTCAAACATTTGTCTATTTGTACCAAACTTTGTCTTTGAAACTCCCAACGGTTATTATTAACAACTTTTCCTATCTATTGAGTTAAGCCCAAAATGCTTGAACCGTTTTAATCTAAAATATTGTGGGGGACTTAAAAGAGATTGGACCCAAGTCCCATTGAAGTTCAAAACAGTAATTTACTTATGAAAATCGATATTGCGATGAGATAAAGTATTTATTCCACAACTTAACTCCTTCAGACTATTATGGTGAGCTATCGAGATTAATATAATACAAGAAATATTGTTTTTATTGGTAATAACTGCGGTGTAATATATATTCTCGGAGTTAGGTTTAATAAAAGACTTTTAGTACAAGACCTAGAAAAGTTTTGTAGATAATACCCGAGTTCTTGAAACTTAATTATAGGTATCAATTGTTATTTAATAGAAGTAAGTTACTAGAGTAGTCGAAAACGTGAATGAACATCATTAAGGTCATGTATTACATTGCAGTCATATAAAAACACTGTTGTGTGTACAATTCTATGAGACTGTTGGGTGTATTTATTTACTTGTTGCAACTTGCTTGTGGTTTTCAATTTTAAAATGGATGTTTTGTTCGTGAAAGCAAAATTTTGTTTTATAAACAATTTGAAAATACGTTATGTTGCTATATCTATATAAATAGTAGCTATAAGACGATTTCACAAAACAGAATAAAATAATTTAAATTTAAAATATGATTCTGTAAGCAAACATTGAAAGTAAACTTTTTAGTAATTACCAGTTAAATAAGTCTAACTTATAAAATTCCAACGAAATGGCAATATAATTAACTACAAATTACGCTGTTTCCAATCAGAACCAAATTTCCCGAAATACAATCCCGAAACGCATACAAGCACGCCAACTTTCATTTACTAAAAAAGGCAATCACAAAAATTGTCTTACCAGTTAGCTCGCCGTGCTATAGACCGGTAATCCCATCTCATTACACCGCACCCAGGCTGGCCGACAATTCATGGGACATTTTTCAATTATCCCATGCCGGGAACGACGGATGCCATATCAACCTTGTAATTTACCATGTTTTGCTTATCAATTCCAAAGCCGCTGCATTACGCGTATTGTATTAAAATTTTTGTTTTGTTAATTTGCGGTGGGTGATTTATTTTGTGTGGAGATGCGACGGAAATATTGACGTTGATGTAAGTTATTGAGGATAATGTTTTGGTATAAGCCTAAGTTAAAATAAAGGCGATTTCGTTCGGAAAAATAGATATCAATGGGTATGTAATTTTTAGGCGCTAAATGCTTGTAAAGAGTGGTACTCTTAGGGTAAATAAAATTCATCTTAAGTAATGGATATCAGATTTAGATTTAGTCTTACAATACCAAAACCGAAAGTAATACTTGTTAATAATACAAATAAATTATATTTATCTTCAGAGATCGAAGCTACGTTCTGCACAAGGTCTATGATAACTAACATTAATATTCCGTAAAATAATTACAATAATGTTATACACTTAGCTAATGCCATACTATACTATAGTCTAATAAATAATTTACATTTAATATAACAATGTACCATTACCAATGAAATACATGAATATTCAAAGTAAATCAAACATTGAAACCGATACATATCCGAGCATAATCTCGGATTATCCGACGATTAATCAACAAAGTGCGACACCTAGCCGCCAAAGCGCTCAAAATTAGCGCTATTCGCTAGTGTTGGCCAGTAATGTGTGAAGTTAAAAATATCCGCAGTTTGCGGTTTACATAAATAATATTAATAATACTAGTATTATACTGGTGCTAGGTCTTTCATATGTGAGAGGTATCCACCGCAATGTATAATTATTCTCCATCCAAACAGCGGTGTAAATGCACTGTTGTGTTTCGGTTTGAAGTAAATTGTAGCCAGAGTGACTGCTGGATAGTACTAGTCTCAGGATGGAAAGCGCAGTGAATGCCAAGCATTGATTTGTAAATCACGGTGTTGTTTGGGTTTGCTACTATCATGAGCGGTCGTATCGCTTACCGTCAGGCGAACGGCATGCTCGTCTCGACATTCAATGAAAAAAAAAATTACTGTAATCATGCTTACAATAATGACTACAATGTGAACCATATCGTCTTAAAATCACTTAATTTTAAAATCCCGCATAAAATTTATCTTTTTCATGTAGCGGAACAATATTAAAAACACTTTCTCCGTATACGTACTGTTCAGCATCTATTTTTATAATAATTAGGCGATAATTATTTTAATAAGTGTTTATTCTAAAATTCATAAGGTAATTGTAATAATAATTCAATACTAAGAACTAAAAACTTATATCGATATCATGGCATTTCGATAATTAATGATTAAATGCCAGTTATTACTGGAGTCGCCTCTTAAAAATATACTACTTTCGGATCTTTAAATAAATCCAAAACTAATAATTAGCCACTATAATTATTATAATTTACCAACAAGCAATCGATATTATAAACACCAACCGCATAGTTAAACAATTGCTTTGAAACTTATTACTTTAACCAGCCAATGTGGTTATCATTCAAACATGATAGGTAACTTGCTATTAACCTTGTTTATTATAATACAGGGTATATCTAGACCGCGACCGAAAACGAATCCATGTGGTAGTTTTAGTGACTCCAGACACACTGCAACGAACATTTTCGCAAAAAAGTGCGATAATATTTTGTGTTTCGTGTGTCGAACATTTTTACTGCATTGTGTCTGGAGTCACTGAAAGGTGGCACCAAGGTAGCACCTAGCTACATTTTCGGTCGCAATCTGGATATACCCGGTAAAATAACCAAATTGTAATTACCAGCATATATTTTTCGCATGTTTAAATTGAAAATATTTTGGGTCATATTTTAATATAACCTAGTGTAACGATTAATGGGGTATTAGGGTTTTACTGTCTAATGAAAATATGACGTGAAGATAGTGTATCCAGTAACTCCGTTGTCACCGTTGACCGTTCACCGTCATACGTTGATAGTGGATACTGTGTGCTAATTTATCACCCTGGCCTCTAATGAGTAGTAGAGTTCATTAGTCTTCATGATTTTTATGACGAACTTTTGGAAATGTAGACTTGCAGATTTACTCAAATTTCCTTTGCCATTAAAATTTCGATATTACAACACTATTACACCTATTTCGGATATCAGTATCCGCCAATATCCGCCAACATAACCAACACAATAAAACATAACACACTTTTAGATTTACGAAGCTTAATGCACAATAAATCAGTACTAGTATCGTGTCTTGTAACTATTCATAATTACCGATATCGAACTTCTTTGTGCCCCCATGCAAATGTCGCGACGGTGTATTTATAGCAGGACGGTGCACGTTCTACGATCGTTTTCCTTCTACATTACTCCGGGCACAAATGCCTTTCTTAGGCACTCGTTTTATTTCAATATAGAGGCACGGTGTAACACTGTGTTAAAATTGATTGATGTTTTTGTTATTATGTATGATTAAAAAGTTATTAAAAAGTAGATGTAATCGTCTCGATCATAGTCTTTGTAGAGGAGGCGCGTGCCCTGCAGTGGGACGTCGGTATATGGTTTGATACAATTACAACTGTATAAGAATCCCTGAAATATTGTATACGATTTAAAATAAAGACATATATAGATGTAAAATTATGTGACTGTCCTGCTGAATAATCCTGTGCGTTTAAATGCTCTGTGAAAGAGATTGCAATAATAACATTGATTGTAATGCTCAGTTTTAGATTCCTATTTATTTTTTATGGTGTACGTTAAATTCCTTAAAAACGTAGTGTATTTGAAAAATTAAATAATAACATTACAAGCCGTTTTCCAACAAACAACCTTGCATAAAAATTAATATGCAAATACCGACACAGTGCGTCGTACATAAAACACGGTGTCGTATGAGTTTAGCTCAAGAATGACTATGTGAGCGGCCGAGGAGCATGTTTTACGATAAGTTGTAATTAATGTCGTTGGCATAGTGCTTTATTGTGCCCAAGTTTGTCGGCTGAACGTCCGCCTAAATTATGGGACGGCCGCCATGCCTGTGTACAATAAATTCATATGAAAAATGTGGTCGTGTTTAACTTTACTATTTAATCTGTGTCAATGTTAACTTATCGTTGGTTGGGGTTTAGTTGCTTTCGGCTTGGTAATGGAGGTCATTTCTTGTAAGTACTTCATTTATTGATATGAAATCATATATCTTTAGCTATTATAAATTAAACGAAATTTGTCATGCCAATATAAAAACTAAAAGCACTGTACCATTAAAATAAAATATGGTAAAAAGTCATAAAAAGTCTGTATAAAAATTGTGAATCAAACATAAATATTTATATTGTGTATATATTAATATAAATAAGTTGCTTATAATTATAATTTTTTTAATTTTATTTTTATTGGGACTTGTATCCTTTAAATTCTTTCTTTAAATTCTAGACTGCCTTCTCTGCTTTTCCTTTTCTTATATCCATCCTAAGGTTGTCTGTAAAAGATCACCTAGAGCGACAAGACCGCCATCTGTACTTTTTGTTAAACTGTAATATCTTTAAGTGTTTTTTTTCTTTTTTATGTGCAGTTAAGAATAAATAAATAAACCTTACATTGACAGCCCCCATGGCGCAGTTGGTAAGAGGCCGTCTGTGAAACGAGAGGCTCAGAACGAACGACACAAATATTTGTGATGCCCACAAGTATATGTCTCGGGTCTGGGTGTTTGTGAGACCTCTCTGTCTGTTGCATAAAGTTGTCCTAATTGGGCCTAAATTATTCTAATAATTGGCAATATACTTTCTCTATCTCTCTACTGTAGGAAATACGTGCAGTAAGATAGTGACGATGACAAAGAAGCAGACCGGACTCTATGCCGTACCTTGGGAGAGACTTATGTATGTCCAGCAGTGGACTGCAACGGGCTGATGATGATGACAAGGCTGATGTATATAAATTACAAACCTAAACAATTTAAGAAAAAATATCTTTAACACCTCCATTGAGGATTCCATTCCACCAATCGCCAACAAAACAAATAAATCTATTAACAACAAAAATACTGATCTAATTACTGTTATTTTTCCAGTTCTCACCGCGTTCATAACACGTGTTATTAGTACGAAATAGGTCAGAGCGCCCAGCTGCCCGCCAGATGCCATTGTGGCGAATATCGATGCGACCGTTAATATCTGGATGGTCCACGCGATCTATATAAATACATCACTAAATTGAATCGAATTGGAAAACGCTTGGAATTTGGTGCTCTGTTTATTGGACTGTTTATTAAAATCCCTTCATAAACATCATCAATGTAATAGGAAGGTCAATTTATTTAATATCGACGTTACCTAGAGGGCTGTGAAGTGTACTCATCACTTTCGTAATATTTTGTCACTCTAATCGACTGCCAACTTAGCAATGATGGTCTAGCAATGATGCGATGGTGCAATCTAAGCATAAAACCAAAATGTATACTCTAGTATTTTTTTCTTTTTACCTTCTATTACTTGCGGCTTTTATGAGTTTCCTTCTTGCTGCTCAATCTCTTCCATTTCCCCTAGGCTTTAGTATCCTCTGTAAGATCATTGACATTCATATCTTCCTTGATATCATCAGGCTTTCTACCTTCTGATAGAAGCCAGGATGGATGCCTGAAGCCTGAATCTTCTATAATATGGTAGCAAGATTGTGCCCAACTGAGGAACGCATTTGAACTGGCAAAGAATAATAAATGGATAACAGTCAATCATTAGCAAAAACATCGACTGCCTCTGTGGCGCAGTAGTACTACGATACGATTACAATGCTGAGGTCTCGGGTCCCGAGTCGAATCTCGGGTCGGGCAAGACGATATTGGTTTTTTCTATTCATTATCTGTCCTGAATCATAAATTTGTGCCCGACATGGCGATAGGCTCGCCCTCTGTCACATCGTAAGACAGAACACTCAGGGCGACACGTGGGTGTCCTTGTAGCACCTCTGCCTACCCATTCTGGGAAAAAGGCTTGAGTTTACGTACATTATAATATGTGTGTAAGTAGCAAAAACATGCTATATTTAAGTTGTAAAAGGAACTGGAAATATCCAGACTAATAACACTGAAAAGGTTGTTGCTCCGGAGCACATTAAAATAATTTCATTTTTATTGCTAAGATTTAGCAGATTACACGCCTTGTAATCTTATGAACATGTGGATTAAAATAAATATAAAATGCTTGACAATTATAGTTTATGTTCATTTAAAATGCACGTATTTAAGAATTGGTGGTTAGATTAAGCAATTACTTATGCTCTTATCTCTATAATGTTTGTAAGTAGGTATGTATATGATTAATATAATTGATACTTAGTCTTTTGTACAGCATTATTAAAATGGGAATTTGACACCTTCTCGTCAGTATTTCATCTATGTTTAAGTTGAATAAATTCTAAAAGATTTTAAAATATTTTAACTATGTCTAGTTTTTTGACTGGCTTCTGACAACAGGTCTTTTACTTGTATTAAATAGGCGTTAATATAAGGTCTCATAAAGACGGCACCGCTGCCGAGAGATCATGTAGTTCTGGGTTCAATTTCGACCTCGGTACAATTGTCAATGGTAGAAAACTTCTCTGCCTGATTTCGTGACGAGCTTTACTTGATTGACTTGCGATGGCATATTTACCGTTTCCAGTTTTGGTCCCTAGCCGAAATATGTGCATATTCCATCGACGGAAAAAAAATTGTGTCTCTAATCAAAAATTGTAACTAATGGCCTGACTAGAGAATCAAAAAATATAATTACATCCGACAGTCGCTGTCATCAAACTAATGAACTACTCCTAATTTACAATCAGATTCCTTTATAAACTATATATTAGAATCTCATAAACAAACCGTTAATATTAGCTGTGAATTAATACATGGACAATAAATTATTGGAGTTTATTGCATTAATTGTTGTATACCCACGCGCGACGATGGCAAAATTATGGCTAATATAAATTTTGTACGATTTTATTAGATTCAATAAATTATAAATCTGTAATTGTTGAAGTGTCAATTTTTATACGGTATCCAAAGTAGCAGTTGATTTATTATTATGTTAGTTAAATCCTTCCAGATTTTCGTATCCGGCTGGATATGACCACAATAGGTAATGGTGGAGAGCACGTTAAAGTGGCTCACACTTGGGCGTAGCTTTTCGTGTACTCACTATATCCCTTTTATATCAGACACAAAATAATAAAAACGAAGTAAAATGACATACATAAAAAGTACAATTGGCGGTCTTATCGTTCAAAGGCAATGTCTTACAGACAACCGTGGGATGGATATAAAAGAAGGTTAAACAGAAGGTATTAAAGTTTAGTGCGTGGTGGCCTGTTGGTAACGGACCAGACGCGGCTGCCTATATGTTCACGGTGGTCGCGGGTTCAAATCCCAGGGCACACCTCTGACTTTTCGGAGTTATGTGTGTATTGATAGTCAATCACCGCGCACTTTAACGGTGAAGGAAAACATCGTGAGGAAACCTGCATACCGTAGCGATTTTAAATAATTTCTACGGTATGTAAGTCCGCCAACCCGCACTAGGCCAGCGTGGTGGACTATATGACCTAACCACTCTCAATCGATTCTCTCGATTGTAGAGTGGGCCCGTGCCCTGCAGTGGGACGTATATGGGCTGATATAGATAGATATAGATATAGATTCTAAAGTTTAAAGTACCCCTTGTCTGACGGCCATAATTGTATGAAACGGCATGATCATCGCTATGTCTGCTGGTGCTATGTAATCACTTTATGATGCCAGTATAAACTGTAAAAAAATATGTATTTGGTCATAAATTTCGATTTGTTAGTAAACTTCTGACGGAAGCCACACTTGTATGCCAATATGTAAGCAGATCATAGAGCACTACCTATGTATTGTACCAAACCTGTTTCATAAGTACCACAAGTAAAATAAATGATTTAATTTAATTTGGTAAATTATCAGTCTAACGTCCAGGGAGAATCATAGACCTAGCGAATGTTGCAGATGGTGTTTTTACTTAAGAAAATTTGTGAAGAAGCACACAAAATACTATAATTAAGTTAGAGGAAAATATTATAATTCCATTTTTCGGAAATAATTTTAAAGTTAAATTTACTACAATACTAATTTATGTAATTTTATTGCTAGTTATTACGAAAATAACCAGCTAATTTATGCGTCTTATAAAATACATAACACTAATAAAATGTAAAATATACAACGTATTACTTATTACTATTTTATAATAATAATAAATAATGTACAAAGTCTTCGTATACTTTGAAAATATTTAAAAACGTTCATTAAGTCACGTAATTTATTACGCCAAGCTACTACGCCTTTATTAGGCATGCGTCAGAAATCCTATTTGCTTAACATAGCGCTAAGAGGATTAAGGCATATTTACGACGAGTAATACCGCTTCTTTATTATTTCGTTTATGTCATAATTCTCTCACGTGGTTCTAACAAATATTTAGTTTTACGAAGCGAGAGTTTTAGTAAAATGCTTTCGTGGTCCGCTGATGTGTTGATGAGTTGTTTCGGCCAACGGGCGACAGATGGCGCTGATTTGATTTATTTGCACAAATATTGTGTAGAAACATTTATTTTACAGTTAACTTAATGATATATTTAAAGTATGTTTTCATGTAAGTATAATAATAATAACACAGAAACAAAGGGCAATCTTCTTTCATTCGCAATAAAACAGTGTGATGAACTGAAATCCAACACTTCATCACATAAAACGGAATTGCTCGCGAGTAGCGATGGGATACTAACTAATAAATAAACCGTAACTAAACCTAATAAATAAACGGTTATACACACTATATTTTCATGTAGTATTTTACATTTATTGTCTTGTGTAATTTCTAACAGAAAGCAATTTTCAATACCACTTAAATGTCGTATAAAATATATTTGCCACGGTGCGAGAATCAAACCTGCCAGTTGCCACCATTCGTATGGTAGCTGGTTCCTACACAAATGCGCTGTAGGATTGAAATAGACACAAACTGATTCACCCATGTCATAAAAGCTAATACGCAACTGGATACAACATGATGAAAGTATAATTAATATCAGATGCGGGGACAGCAAAAAACTGTCAAAGAATGGCACTACATCAATCATCTCTCTCAAGATTAATATCTGCACTCATAAAATCTAATGAAGTGAATATAAAAAAGAAAATGATACTGCAAATATTTGTTGTAATTACCTTTTGAGGAAAAAGCGTTGAAACTTTACACCACCTCGTCGTGATTGATGATTCATTGCGTATTCTATAAGTCTAGTAACTTATCATTCCGTATCAAATAAATCCTTGGATGCGTGGTGGAAATTTTAATGGCTCCGGCGTCCATCGTGACAGAATTAAAAAGAATGGCGGGGAAAAGGACCTCGCTTTGCTTTTTAATTTTCCGTTCGCCGGCGGCGAGGCTTTTTACAGTTTGCGGGCGATTCAATATTCCTACACCAACTCTTATTAGAGATACGGTTGTGATTTCACTCCGTTGCTTTGTGATATTGTCCAATAAAAACAAATAAATAAGTAGCTTGCTTTATTGTTTCCTTATTATTAATAACTAAGAATTATACAATTTATTAATACAAATATAATTAGGCACAAAACTGAAGTTACTAAAATCAGTAAAATTTGAATTATATTCTTTGAAATTTACTGTCAGATATATTATTGCATTATTATATTTTTATTACTAACTAGTTCTTTGTATTCATCAGAATTTTATCTCTTCTACTCTTTACGTTAGTAGGCCCAATTTTCTCCTCCAATCTCATAGCACCTGTTCATCCAGCCCAAATCAAAACTATTCAAAACAACAGACATCTGCGTGTTAATATTCATTGTTATTAAAACGATCTGCACCCTTGTACACCAGTCGAGCTATTGTAGTGGCAACAATCCGAAACCCTCTAAGATTTCTCGCGTAAAGGCGGTCGGAGTTGGGAGCAATGTTCAGCTGTAATGAGATTCCTTCGATGTTATCTAGCTTGACAACGAATCCCCAATTTGTGGTCAGTCAATCTTCCAGAGGCTATTGCGGAATTCAATTTGTTGAGATAAAAATTATGTCCCCGATTTAAATAGGATTTGTTGGCGCGAATTAGCTCAGATTGAATTGTAAGATTGTTGGAGTAGTGATATTGTCTTTTTCTAATGTTTTTACGAATAGATTTATTACTTATAACATTGTTGTAAGTGGAGTTAAATACCGCATATGAAGCCCAGGCTTCTAAGGAGTCACCGTAGAACTATTTGGTGGAAATAAAGGTTTTATTATTGATGTGAATAACTAGTATGATAAAGTATTTTTTAAAATTCCATATTCATATTATATATTCATAGATATATTAATGCCGCGCTGAATTAAGTCTTGTTTGGGTGGTTTATTCGACCCAAAAGACTTAAAAATGATCCATGCCATAATTATTCCAATTAAAATAATAAGAGGACGGAAAATTAAGAAGATTTTTACCCTTCCCAACTTCACTGGAGACACCATAAAGACAAATAAAGCACCCACTGTAAATAAAAATAACCGAAACGACGCAACCCAAGTTCTTTGTAAAAAGGTAACAATAGGCCTAATTCTTCAGCAGAAGCGGACATCCTTAAGAGCTTCTAAAAAAACAAATTTAAAATTACACCGCGCACCCCGAAATAGCCTCGAGGGTGACGTCACAGGAATTTACACCCACCCAATATTATAACGAATTCTTTGATACTTTCACGTAATACTTTCCACACCAGCCGCACTTTTTTACCGAGGTGTTGACGTATACTAATGTCCAATTAATATGCCGCTTTATTCGAAAACTCTTTAATTTATTGTGTACCAAGACGGTATATATTCTCATTAAGTTGACACTCAGTGCCTATTATGAGCTGACCGATCATTAGATGCCGACGATAAATGCCGATTTTTACCGAAACGGAATAGAGATATCGACATGTCTATAAATTCTGAGGTTACCGTTGTTATGGCAACGCGGGTGTATTGAGTTGGCAACCCTGTTATCAGATGCCAGAATGCATAAGCGATGTTTTAGAGGAGCGCGGGAATTAGTGGTGTTACTGTTTAATGGTCTTTTAGTATTTAATGGATTGTGTGAAACAAAACTTTAATGGGGTCATTAAGGATTGTCATTCGGCGTGACCGTGAACCCGCGAAGACAATGGTTTTTTAACGCCTCGCTTTGTAACTAAATCGTTCGACTTTCATTAACACTCGCTTTAAACATTCGTAGTGAAATGTGGTTGATTGTTTAAGCTGTTGATATCTTTTGATGACAGCGTGGGTCTTATTCTTGGCGCTGAAATGTGTTATTTATGGATATCATTATTTAACTACAGAAAGAGATTAATTGACTTATCCACGCGGAGTTTCATTTGTACTGCTAATGGTTTTTTTTTCGGTAACAAATCTTCCAAGATGTAACTCGTAGCGATATCGTGCTTATTTTTGGTAAATTGGTCTTGAAAATACACTTTTCTTAGCATTTTATTGATAGGCTCATAGATTTAAATGTGACGTCAGCAGAATGACTCTAGTGAGATATTTTAATGGCCGAGAAAGGTGACTACTTAGTGTTGATGATCAAGGAAGATAATGCACCTACGTGTGGGGTCGAACATCGAGGCGCGAAGTGAAGAAACGACTGCATGAGAGTTCAGGTGTTGAAAGGTAGAAAGTTGGCGCACATCCAAATTGCGCGCATTCCACGAAATATAGACAGTTGTGCACATGAAGTTGCTCAAGAAACTTCCTCTGAAGTACATTTTATTCCGAAATCAGACATTTTCTTCCACACAAAAGCTGTATTATCTCTGCTTGATAACACAAAATGTAAACTCGAGATTGAGCAATAACAATACCTTATCTTGCAATCAGAAATTCAATTGAAAAGAAATTATACAAGAAATTAATTTTTATTAAACAAAACGATGTTCCATGAGCATAAAATACAAACTTTATTATCGCAGCCGCAAAGAGAACACGAGGAACGGATAAAATAATTAAAGACACCTACAATAATTAAGCTGGGTAATGGGCGTGCGCCGAAATAAGACGTAAACAAACACAACATCTCAATATAAGGAGTTGGATGTATTAACATAAACATCGATTCGACGGCGTTTCGAACAAGTCCCCGATCACAGTTTGAATACATTACGACCGCGTTGTTTTTTATTGCGTTAATAATTTAAGTATTAAACTGTGCTGGCCGGTCCTTTTTTGATTGTTCTTCTAGCCGATGCAGACCCTCGGTCCTTCGCTCGTAAAAATCGACTGCTTTATTCTTTTACAAGATCGTCATTAATTGTATTTTAATATATAGACATGTTGGTTTTATTCTGAGACATTCAATTTCGCTTTTTTATGTTACGTTTTTTTTTCACATTCAGTTCATTAAGTTTTTGCCAGATACGACTCCATTATTCTATAGTCGTTGGCTTCACTATCTGGATGAAATTTCACGGATGATAATAATATTTTTTCGGACGATAGACTTACTATAACTATTTTAACCCAGTATCAACAGATAAATAATGCGAAATAATAAATTATAACACTGTATCTGAAACTTTTTCAAACCAATTCATCAATCTCAATGATTACCAGAACATTCGAATCAATGACATGGAAAGTTTCTTTCAAAATAATCTTCCATGTAGGTCCTCAAAAGGATACAAAATCATCCATGAGAACCTAATTTTATGCTAGCGGCGGGCGATTATTAAATTCTTTGTGCCCATCATTGAATACAACAAAATAAAATCCATGTAACTTTTAACTTCACATATCAATCTTGCCAACAATGCCGTCAACAGGAAAGCTCGTCACGCTTTAATTTTTGAATTATGGAACACCCGAACAACTTATTGTTAAACAATAAATCCTCGACAGTTGAAACACATCAGGAATATGCTACTGTATTGGAGAAATAAGACAATAACGGCGCACTCCCAATTCTTTCAAAAGCAGTATTTACTAAGCTAAATGCTAGAGCGATTGTTTCACCCGGTGGGACGTCGCTGAGTTCTCTGAAGGCTTTTAAAAGACGTAGCGTGACAATCTTAGTTCTGTGAGAGTTTTTGTGTCCTTTGAGACGGAATTAGTTTTGTTTTTTCCCCGCCTTTTAGACAATTTCACGGTGCCATTGTATGTGACGTAATGCGTCTATTATGTACGCCTTTGATGATTGTTGGCATGACAAACTGCGAAATCTTATTATAGTAAATGGTGGAAGTCTCACCTGTTATAATTTAGTCTACTTTTTGTTTATTGTCTTTGCGATATGCAGATAAGATGCAGATGTAAGTGATAATAATGATATTATTTTTATAAAATGTCTTATTGTCTGCACATACAATTGCTGGTATACAACGAAGTTAGCAGGTATGAAACGAGTATGATTATGCATAATTATGAAGCGACAAGAGTTACTTTAACTGTTTTTATGAAATATAAATGTTACTGGCCACGGAGAACGCTCTCAGGACTTTCTATTGCACGAATTGTATGCACATTAACACAATAAAATAGACACTAAACAAATAGAATATAAGAAATAAAAATTATTTTAGTAGTTACACTTCAAATCCAAATTTATTACAGATCAGACGGTTCTATCTATAGCCGTTTTTATATTCCATGCAGGCCACGATAAGTTGCGGGTGGTCTGCCCCAATCACGCTTTCGATTATGTCTTCATTTGTGGTCTATCCTTCCTCGAAGACATTAATTGTTGAATTAAAAACCCATGAATATTATCAACAGTTTAGTTTATAATATGTCGATTTTTGAGTAAAAAGATACGTATTTAATGCTTAAGTATATTTTAAAAGTTTGATGTGATGAAATCCCTATTAATTCCGATGAAAGGTGGACTTACTTATTAGAGAACAAATATAAATAATACTGTACAACAACTTTAGTTACATACATACATAAACTCACGCCTTTATCCCAGAAGGGGTAGGCAGAGGCGCCACCAAGACACCCACATTTCGCCTTGTATGTTCCGTCCCATTATGTGATAGGGGGTGAGCCTATCGCCATATCGGGCACAAATTCCTGACTCCGGGCTGATAATGAATAGAAAATCTCAATATCACTTTCGTTAGTGGTAAAAAAGGTCAATACATTTATCCGTTAATTGCAAAATGCTGTTGCATGGTTTCTTCTCCAAGCGTAATGTCTAGTAAGACGTAATTCTTAATGCTAAGTTTTACAAGTGCGGATGTCCCGTTGTGGCTAACTGAGAATACAGTAGCTTATAATGTGACTATTAGGGTGACAGTAATAAAACCCTTGCCACCTTGGTCACTTATCTTCAGGTTTACCACTTGCTCAATAAGTTTCGAATCAACTTCAATTATCATAAAATAATCCATGCCAAAGTAATTCGTTAAATACCTTCAACGTTTAAAACGTCTAAGTTTACGTTCAACTTTACAAAGATTTCCAAGACTAATATATACTTACGAACAGTACAGACAATAGTTGGAAACTCGAATAGATATTTAAATTGTTATTACTGCATGAAACTAGGCGAGTTATGTAAAGACGTGCGGGGTCAGTTCGCGGTCACCTTGTGCTAATGGCCACTACTCGTTTTACATCTGTGAAATTATTTTAATTACTGATATTGCTTGCGCTTGCCAAGGTTGGGATAAAATATGCATGCATAATGGGTATGTTTAGTTTTGTCTTCAAAGCAGTTGGTTTTGGAAGATTCTTTGGAAAGATAACGGATATTTTCTATGAGATTTAACGTGATTCAGTTGCAGGTATCGCTAAATAATAAGCATATTCTACGTCATCAACAATGTACGTCACACACTACACATTAGTGATAAAAGGAAAACAATTAACCGAAATAAGATATTATCTTCTATACATATAATAAAAATGTAAATGGTCGATGTCTGTACATGGAAGATATTTAAGAAATTTCAACGCGGGGGGTCTTTATAACAGCAACAGAATCCAAAACAATTTTTTTTAGAATTTTTGTCTGTCTGTCTGTCTGTATGTTTGCTTGCGCATCACGCAAAAACTACTACACCAAATGAGATGCGGTTTTCACAGTTGTATTGCTGCAGGTTCAACTTAAAAACTGGTATAATTATGTTACATTTTCATACAGGTTGTTTCTTTTTGTTTGCTTGCACATTACTCATAAACTACCGCACCAAATGAGATGCAGTTTTCACAGGTATATTGCTGCAAGTTCAACTTAAAAAATGGTATATGTTGCATTGACATACAGGGTGTTTCTTTTTGTTTGCTTGCACATTACTCATAAACTACCGCACCAAATAAGATGCAGTTTTCACAATTACAATGGTGCAGGTCCAACTTAAAAACTGGTATATATTTCATTTACATACAGGATGTTTCTTTTTGTTTACTTGCACATTACTGAAAAACTACCATACGAAATGAGATGCAGTGTTCACAGTAATAATGGTGCACGTCCAATTTGAAAACTGGTATATATTTTATTTATAGACAGGGTGTTTCTTTTTATTTACTTGCATAACGCAAAAACTACAAGACGAAATGAGATGCGGTTTCACAGTTATATAAGTACAAGTCCAACTTAAAAACTGGTAAATGTCTTATTTACATACAGGGTGTTTCTTTGTATTATGGAAGATAAATGAGAAAAACTAATATTCCCCATATTAACACTGGATTAACACTTAGGCTACATTTTATCCAGATAAATTAAGTGTTCCCGTGGGATGAGGACGGAAATCCGACATATTTGTTACTTTTTATACTCAAAGGGATGGGATGGGACTGGATTACATGCCTTGAGTGAGAATGAGACGGGACGGGTGGGATATAACGGGACGGGACGGGACGGCATGAGAAATACCAAATAAAGTTAATCACGCTGACGAAGTTTGCGGGCAGAAGCTAGTGATATATATTTTCATTGCTTAGCACAATTTCTTGTATTAAAATTCTGTGGACTGCTCTAACATTGTCAAAATTCGATTTTAGAAAATCGTACTATAATCAAAACATCACGGCATTTCCGTCCTTTGCTTTCGCTTCAAATTTCATCTCATAGTTGTCCACGTGTAAGTCCCAAGGTAAGCGAAGTAACAGTGTGGTACAGTTTAAAGGCGATTATTCTAAGTCGCTTCGCTCAGCGCGTGACATGTGTCATACTAATAGGATTAATATGATGGGCGAGTTGGTGGAATCAAATTTGGAACTCGTTGCCACGAAATGTTTTTTTTATTTTGATCTATGTATTTTGTTTTTGATAGGATTATAATTAAACCATGATTTTTATACTTACGTTTGATTATGTTCAAGAGGCAACTTCCAAAATATATTTCTGGGAATCTTCAAGGGATCTTCTTTTATTTATTTTATACAATAATATATAAATACAATATTATTGTATTTATATAAAGAAACTTTAGATAATTTAAAATAGCCTAAAACTTGGTAACATTGGAATTTATTACGAAGTAACTGGTATTACTATCATATTATAAATTAAAGGTACTAGCAACATAAATTTTCTCTCTTCCCCACAAAACGAGATCATAGACACTATGTGTAATTTCCATATAAAATTTTAAAACCATCCAATTAATAAAAACGGTTTGTATGATATAAATCAACCAAACACTAAAGACAAAAAGTTTGCGTTCTAAATCGTTTCACGAGTGTCGCTGTTTGTGTAACGATGTGTTATGAAGCCATCTCAAATTCCTTGCCATCAAAAAACATATTTTTGTGAATCAAAAGCGACTCATAATTAATTTAGGCTCGGGCGTATCGGACATGGTGGGGGCAAATGGGACGGATGGCCACATTCCATTGTCGTGTAACTTGCGCACATCGTTCATCATGTTGACAACCGTTAATCCAGTTTCCGGGACCTTACTAGTGATTTGTTACTCGAAAGTGGCATGGGCGAGATTTTTGTGAGTTGGGTTTTGTTTGAGTTGGCTGTTAAAAGTGTGCAGCCGATTTAATACGTCAATAATTATAAAATTCCTGCATTCTATTGTACAATAACTAAAACAACAAATCATTAAACAATATAAAACATACTGGATATATAAAAAAATATATCTTAGTTTCAATTGACCTCACATTGATATTCGGTCTATCGGCAAGAAATAACTTATCCTCGCACGTAGATTCAGATCTATTTGGACTGTTTTGCACAAAACAACAAGTGTTTTTACTTATTTCTTTTCTGTGGTCTCATTTCTACAGATATAACATTTTAAATACTTTGAACATTTATTTATTGCAGCTTTTCGTTTTAGAGTCGACTTCATGAATGCTTCATGTAAAATCATATTAAAACGAAAGCGAGATAAAACCGAGAAAGCATAGTAACACCCATGTTCCAAACGCAGCCGCCTCCACCCCGAATCTCAATGACAAATCGTTGCGTAAATGATAGTGTTCGCTCGTTCGGCGAGCGTGCGTCGAGAGCAGTGTTTTTGTTGTTATGATGTATGTCCGCGCTTTGTTGCATCCATTGTTGGGTTTAGATTGCACGGTTTTTACGCTCCACTGGCGCCCACATCGGTCTGAAATTTTGGAAATCAGCGTTCGATGTTCGACGGTTAATTGTTAGGTTGTGTTTTATTAGGATTGCCTGAGCGTTTTGAATGTGTTTAGGGAATTTTACATGAATCCATACTCTCAAACTCGGATTATCTATTATTATTAATAGAAATACCTAATATGAGATGATGACGATTGTCGGAGCTTGAAGCTGAGAGTTAGGTAACGTTGTCTAATTAAATCTATATAAAAATCTTATAGTAAAAGCATCGTTTGATTTTGGTCCTCGGTGTTGTCAAGTTGATGCTAGCGGCAATAATTATTTTAAGAGCTTTATGGATGACTTCTTAATTCTCAAATTAGACTGGTCACATAAAATGAATTCCATAAGAATAAAAAATAAAAGTATGACTTAAAAAATATCTCCACCAAAACATTCGCTTTTAATATTCACCAATTAAGATAATGACGTATCATGCCTCGGAAATTAAACAAAAACGCATCGTTTTAAGGTGGCGCACAAAAACTTTCTAACATCTTTTAAACCCTTTGCATACAATCAGATAAAAGGCACCTGGCGAGATTAAACTGTAGGGAGGGCCCGCACGCCATGTGAAGGTCCGATGACATGGACTAAATTATAATAATTAATCATATACTGAACCCTACGAAGAACAAAGCCGTAATGACGAAGCCCGCAGGGTCTTTTTCTATTACCATACGTTTCCTGTTTCAATTTCGTTCAAGTTGCGTCTATTAATCAATAAACCACAATAACAGAAGGTTAATGGAAGCTATTTTTCTGGATGTTTGAGGTGTTTTTTGTGGTAATTTTTAGTTGCGTTGTTATTTAAGTTGAAATTACAAACTAGATTATTATGTATGCGTTTCTGTATGTATGCATCGAAGCATTTACTAAGCCCTACCTATTTGTTGCTCTACATATGTAGTGCCCTTTTACATTGTGCTGTTTGGAAGAATATACATACTTTCTATAATAATATGTGTTTTAGATTGACAAAAACCGCATAAGAATAACTCGAAGCTCGTTAAGTAAAAAGTGTTTTTTGTGATAATTCATCCCTTTATTTTCGAGGGGATACAATATGATGGGGAGCAAACAGGTTTCATACTAATAATGTCACCAACTGTACCTCATTGGCCTATCCCTAAAAATGCTATTCCATCCTAGATTCAACCTATTATTTCAAACTTATCTAGACTTTTTAAAAGTTCAAAGGCAGGTAATAAATATTTGCTCCTATTTCGTCATAACATTTGACAGTATCCCACCGCTTTAACACACAATACTCCCACACACACTGCCGATTGCGTCCTTGAATCGACTTTTATGTCGTTCCCGCAACATACGTCTCCCATTTTTACATCAAATCAAAACAGATCCTAATTCCATGGATACAGAATACAAAGCCAAAGTATCGTGTGTCATAAAAAACATATTTTTAATAAAATACGAATCAGATTGCTTGAGACAATTTTGTGCGACACTTGAACCTCTTAAACCGAAAGGAAAAAAATAACCTCCGGGCCGTTGTTCGTATTTCAATTACCGACAGACATATTCACGGGATCGTGTTTTGCTTTCATTCATTTCAACCGAAATAATCTCTACCGCAAACAACGTTGTACAGTCGGATTGTCAAATATAATGCTCCTTTTGTGTTACCAAAATCGATTATGGCCTTTTTGTTGTCAAAATTGTGGTTCAAAATTCTCGTGTTACGAGAATAGTTGCGATGTTTATCGGCCAGGTGTATGCGCCTTAAACGTGTTTTAATTGAGCGCAACTCACTATTGTATTGTTGTCGACAGGACCAGTGTTATTTTTTAGGATAAAAAGTCTTTGGGTTTTACTCTTGTGCTGTTTCTAGATTCAAAGTCTGTTTTTTCAATATTTTCAATACATAGGAAATGTTGATCTTGTTTTTTATACGGTGAGACTCGTGTTCGATATGTGATTGACAGTATGTGAACAGATGTTTATAGTATATTAAATAGTTTAAGAATATATGACATAATAAATATTCTACGTCTCCTGATCCCAAAATCACGCACGGTCGGCTTAAGATATCGTTTAATTGAGATATTGAACATAGGGTTTGTTATTTTTTTCTCTATTTCATCACATTTTAATTTAAAACCACCACAAAAGCAAAACCAATTAAAACAATATTTCCTACACAAAGCGTACCGTAAAGGTGCGTACATTGGATTACGAGCGGTGTACTGTTACTGACGGACCTCGGCGTATGGCTAATGCAACAATTTACGCATCAACTAATCTGCAAATTGGTGGAGCTTTGTCGGCGCTCGTGTCCCGGCCCGTTGTCTGCGAGGACGTTATATGGTTCATAGTTGAGTGATTGGCGTAACGGTTACTGTATCACGTGTGTGGAGTAATGTCTAGACATTAGACGCATGTCTGGCTGGTGATTAGACATACGCCTTGCAGAGTTTATATTAATTATTTTTCATACATACATCATACATAAACTCACGCCTTTATCCCCGAAGGGGTAGGCAGAGGCGCCACTAGGACACCCACATTTTGCCTTGTATGTTCCGTCCCATAATGTGATAGGGGGCGAGCCTATCGCCATATCGGGCACAAATTCCTGACTCCGGGCTGATAATGAATAGAAAAACCCAATACCACTTTGCCCGACCCGGGATTCGAACCCGAGACCTCAGCTTTGTAGTCGTACCGTAATACAACTACGCCACCGAGGCAGTAATTATTTTTCCTTAACCATATTTCTGTTTGGACAGCGGTTTTGTGTGTATAACTTTTAATACTACGGTCGAATTTTCATATTTGAGCAGTTGCTGTATCACTTGTGTGTCTAGACTTAAGACGCATCTCTGGCTAGTGATTAGACATCACGTTGTATGAAGGTGTTATGTTAATTATTTCTCATATAATGCTACTATTTGTGCAGGTGTTTTGCGTGTGTAACTTTTAAGATTACGGCCGAATTTTCATAAATAATGAGTTATTGGCGTTACGGTTGCTTTATCCCGTGTGTCTAGACTTTAGAAGCTTGTCTGGTTGGTGATTAGACAACAAGTATGAAGATTTGTGTTAATTATTTTTCATGTATATTTCCTCAACTCGGGCAGCTATTTTCGTGTACAACTATTAAGACTAAGAAGTATTCAGTCAAAGAGGACAATGTGAGTCGCTGTCAATAGATGTATCGTGAATGACGCTATCATGAAGTTATCGTTTAAAGTTAGAATGGCTCAACTGATTTACGTGAAATTAAGAATTGAAATAGTCTATACCTACTCATTCTAGATAAAATGTTGCTTATTATCTCGAAAAAAAAAAGAACAATAATATTTCTGAAACTTCAACATAACTTAAAGGTAGTTTATATGTTACTTATTAACGTAACTGTTTTCATCCGTTTTAACATAATATTATGTTGGAGATAAGTACATACATTAAACTAATAACAAACTTGTATGTGGCCAAAACTGTTAAGTCGCTAGCTTAATATATTTAGAAAATTCACGCAGAATCGTAGGTGTCTTGATATGTCGAGGTTTAGTTTGTGTAACAACTGCTACCATAGATTATGACGTTATTACATCTAACAATGTTGGAGTAATGTGGGTTGAAGTATCTGATTTGCAAACCTTAAATAGAGTGTATCTTCGTCATTCAGGAACCACCTAACGTGTCATTTCATATTGATGTTGGCAGAAATGGGTAAGTTGTCTTATATCGGCCCTATTCATAGACAGTTTTAAATCTTATTTTAGTTATCGAATGTTTTGTCTTCTTCGCTTACACTGAATTCAAAAGTCGTTCGAAAGGGACAGACGATCGATAACTAAAATCGGTTTTAAAACTGTCTATGAATAAGGCCTTAAATCTTTAAATCATTATACTGGACTAGACTTCAATTACATTTAATCAAAAGACAAATTAATTCGATCTCGATTCTCCTCGTCAAAACTCCATCCGGTACTGCTCTCAAAATCAGCTGCAGTATATTCTGATAAATAAACAAAACCATAGCTGCCCTTATTCGTCAACTCACTATCGAACATCTACAATCGTGAACTAATTCCATTACCTCACCTTCAACTTCGTATTTGGTTCGAGTTCGTTTACGTATTTTAAATGAAAATACTGTAGTCTGTGTGTACAACAATAGCTGATTTATTCTACTTCTATGAATTAAACTAAAGGAGAATTATTTTTTTAAGAAACAACAATAGATCCTTTAACCTTTACCACTGTAAATTTGGAGTATAATAAAATCAAAACCACTTAAATGTCGATACAGGGACGCTCTGTAAAGGGTTTTTGATGTGCCTAAAAGTGAAAACCAAGCAAGGCCGGCCAAGGATATGCTCCATCGGATATCGATCCATTAACTGGACCGGCATCAATCACACCGCGCAAACATCGGCCCCATTATATTGGACAAACAAACCGCGACTTCTGGCCGTCGAGCTTGTTTCTTACTTCACGTTTTAGTTATTAGTTTTACAAGGAAACAATTTTTTATATTTTTTGTTGGAGTCTTGAGACTCTTGACCCGTTCTGTTTATTTAAAAGTATTGTTGGTATTAGTTGAAAATTAACAGCGTGAATATGTTAAAAAGTAAATTTCTCTCTCTCTCCTCTCTCTTACAAGCTGTGAATAAAAGAAGGAATATTTAAAAAAGGAATATTTTGATTTTAAATATGCAAAATAATTTTTGTCTGTTTAAGAATGAGTCAGTGCTATGATACTACACTATCTCAAAGCATTCCTTTAAGTAAACCTTTGCCGTTTTCCTTCGTGTTCTCAATAATGATTGTGTTCTCGCCAGTATTATTATTTTATGATAATGGCATGGCAAAGTGACTAAACTGCGACTGATGGTAAGTGCAGTGCCGTCTAACTAGAGTCTAGACTATCGATTGGCTACAGTTCGCTAACTTGAAACTTAGGGCATATAATTTGGGTATTGTTAGACATTATAATAGAACTTAACTCAGAACTCACACCATTGCTTTATTATATTATTTTCGGTTCAATTAATTCAATTCAATTTATACCTATTTTATCTAGACTAGACCTAACTTTGTTGGTTCTAAATTATCACTCTGGAAATACAATTTCCTGAATTCACAATGTGCAAACTGAACTACATCAAGGCCATATTTTACTTTAACAACCACTTTACCATTCCCTTATTCCAATTTATTAACTAAATTCAGAATCTTTGTATTCGCTATCTGTGATAAAACATTGGTATTACCATAGGTTTCTATTGCGGGAATTACGAGCCAAGGAATTATTGTTGCCGATATTCTATCCTTAATGGTTGGAGCGTCGCTCCTTTATCGGCTGATAGCGTCTACGCAGCGTGGTGCAATGGAGATGTCTGCAGAGCGTAATGATCACTAGTACTGTAATCTAACGCCGTTTCTTATAAATACGATAGGTTGTTTTGGTAGCACTTGATAGTGGTGTTTGCTATGCTTTAATTTTTGCTTTTATTTGCCATATTCTATTGTATTTGTAGATTTGAGGGTGTATTTTATAATGATTTCAATAAAATTTATGAAATCAATATTAACAATTTGTAATGTTAATCCATTTAAAAAAAATAATAAGATGAAAGAATATCAGCATCAATTTACATTTACTTTCTTTATATGCGCCGACTTGCTAATCCTAATATAATAAAGATTGTGATTATTATGCGTAGTGCTTGGTTACCGAGTATTTTATTGATTAAAAATTAAAATGTAATTAAAAAGAAATCAAAATTGTGCAGTGTTGAATTGAGTAACAATAAACGGAATGTTTTTCCGTGTACATTCTACTTGTCACCTCATCCAAAAATAATTTGACAAAGCTGTTAGTAGACATAAGTTGGGGAAACAAACATAAAAGCATCCTAAAAGAGCTATAAACAACGTGCAGTAGTTTCTCCTATGAGGCATAAAAATGAACGAGTCAAACACAGCGACAGTACATTGATCTCAAACGGAGCGTCCGACCGCATCCGGCAAATAATTAAAACTTTTACAAGAACCAGTGAAATGTTCGAAGAAAGAAATAAATTTTCTACCCGAACGAACGCTTTCGTTTTTATCCTTCGAGTTAGTGATTTATGTTTCAAATTAATTTGCCGATATTCAAACATTGCATACGTAACTCCCAAATTTATGGCCTCGTTGATAAATACCACTTTTCTAAGTTTCAAATTCGGCAAGCGGCAACTTATCATAACTTCACTTCGGTATTAAAATGTTCAGTTTTTGCTGTGTACGTGTAATCTGTCTTGCTACTTCTCAAGTTATTAGATTCGATAGTCTTCGCTTTGACATTTGCTCTGTCTGTTCTCAGACGATTAATAAGTGGTTTTACAAAGATTATACCGATCTTTTATTGTAGTACGAGGGAAAATAAAAATTCATAGTGTAGAAAGGAATTTTCATCAACTTTTAAATTTTGCTGTGTTAAATCTGAAGATTTGAGTCTAAAGGAAATTAGAGAGGAATTACGGTGGCTGACCTTCCCGTCGCAGTCAAAGCGACTTCAGCATTCAAATAGAAGTACAAGGGCTTTGATCTACAAAATATATCTGACGGAACGATTTTGATGAATCGTGAAATACCGGTACACTAGTGAGATCGGATGCTTCGTGTTCTTTAATGAGACTTTATTAAGAAGTAATTAAATTCATTAGTGCAATATTTTCATTTCATTTTTTGATGGTATTGAGATTCAATTATAAGAAATTGATACCAGGATTCCATGTATTGGAGTCAAAATAACAAAAATACAATTGAAATACTTGAGCTGTTTTTGTTATATTGTCTGTTCGATGACAAGTTATATTAATTATTATTATTGATAAATCATAATAAAATGCGAATTATCTTTCAAAAATCAAACTTAAAAATCTAATCGAAAGCTAATTATTTATTGATAGTTACAACCTTGCTTAGAATGTTTCTTAAAATATTGAATTCAGTAAAAACATTGAATACTCCTCATTAAATAATTTGTTAAGACATAATAACGTTGCGACATAACTAAAATCACATTAGGAGAATTCAAACCGCCAGCGACTTAAGATCATTCGTTTATTGATTTATAGTGCAACAAAATGGCCATGTTAACACTAGCGATATAAAGTTGTTACTTTTTAACGCCACTAAATCTATCAGAGAGTGTTTTTTTAAAGCGTTTATTTACTTTTATCTCTTCGTTTGGCGTTCCGTAACAAAATGGAAAAAACGGGATTTAAGTTACGTTCGTTGGCTTTGGTGTTCATTTCAACATTTCGGACCACCTAATTTTCAGGCTTCGGTATTCGCTAAAACTGTATCTGGTATATTCAAGTTTTTAATAAAATTGCGTTCCGATACTCTGAACTGCTGTTGGATTATTTTCTACATCGATAATAATCGTAAATCCTATAGTTGCGGTTTCCGATTGAGACGTATGTATGTATGAATATGTTTGTTATGGACTGGATAGGATCAAAAAGTCCATCGAAATTTTTGATATTTACGAGACATGTGAGGTATGTTGTTTTGGAGTCAAAACTATTTATCAATTTTTATTGCTTAAGTATATTTATTAAGCACAATAATCTAAGGCAATTGTAAGATTCAATAAAATGGGCTTTTAGCCGAAGAAAAATGTCGAGTACTGTTAACATTTTAACTTGACGCCTACGTAGAATTCGTGAAAGTGAAAATTATAACTTAGTTTAGTTTCTCTGTATTATTAATATCATATTATAATTTTTCCAGCGAATAATAAAATTTATACTGAATGATTATTCATTTTGAAATACTGTCAAAACAGCATCCAATTAATACTTCACCCCGAACTTTCCAAAAATCTATGATTTCAATGGAAGACGTTACCAAAGTACTAGTGAATATAATAGAACTTTAACAGTCAATTAAATTGGAGTGAACATCGAAAGACTCATTTACATTGATTTGTTTCGAATTCAAATTGATTCTGGGGAATCAAGCAACAAAGTCAATAAACGAAATCTGTTTTAAACTTGATTCATTAAAATTTGCCAACTCACTTCATCGAGATACGTTTTGATGTTTAAAAGTTGTGGAGTTGTGAAAGGGAGCCTCCCTAGTTACTTCCTTTATAACGTAGATATATTCATTCTTTTAATGGTTCGCTTATTAACTTACATATATATCTTGCCCTTGTGATATTTTTAGAAGCTACAAGTACGGAAGAGGATGGTACTTGTAATTTTGTAATTCTGTTAATTATTTTTACAGCGATAATTAGAGCTGAATCAAAATTAAGAATATACTTATTTTCTGATTGTTGTGTAATAATAAGTTTATGATTTAAAAAAACTGACTTGTATAAAAATCTGTTATTATTTATTAACTCATTTTGGACCAGTCATATCTTGGCACATCGTGGAGAAATCAAGTAGAGAGAATCACATTTTTTGCTAATATTCTCGAGGACGTCATAGTAAAAATCGACTAAAACTGATCTACAGTTAAACAAAGAAACTGAATTATAGAACAAAAGCTACTAAACCCTCCTATTTGTAGTAAATACCAAAAACATTGTGCCAACAAACACGCCTTCATTCCAATGTATACGTACATTAATGGCGTATTTTCACGTCAAAATAATGGTGTGATACGCAAGGAATTAGCGACCATATAACAAGCCTTACTGTCAATCAAGAAGCCGTGTTATTTGTAAATGTTTTAAACTCTGCATGTGGGACGTATGTTACATTTTTTGCTCAACAAAAAGTATGCAAATACTGACTTGTGTTGTTGTAAAATGTGGTTGTATTTTGAATGGAATTGGCTGGAGTTTCATAATTTATAAATTGTGTTTTTTTTATTCTAGTGCTGTATGAAGAATTTGTTATGTGAAGTTGATGATTTTGCAGAATATAAAGTACGCATATTCTACCTCTTATTAGTCTAGCAAGTATCGGTTGTAATCCACTTTGTGTAAGGTTTTCAGTTGCTGTCGCATTTCGATCGGTGAGTAGAAGAAGAAGAAGTGAGATTGCCGCATGACCAATTCCCCTTTCCTATTCCCATCTTTTTCCTTCCCGCTCTCTTCCCAGTATGATAGGCCGGCAAAACATCCATGATCCAGCGTTATGGATGTTCATGGGCGGCAGTGATCATTTACCATCAGCTGTTTACTCGTTTGCCAGACCTATTCAATAAAGAAAAGCTTAATTACTGTGAGTGGCATTAGTTTTACCTCTATCTATCCCTTGAGGAATACACCCGTGAGCTTATGTATAATCTAATAATAATATCTCTAAAAGCTATACCTGTTGAGACTTCATTACACTGTTGTAGTTTTGAAGTTTATCCTCCAGTTGATTCGGTAGCATCGTATAGACTATGAACTGCATCCTCCATGCAATCCCCATCGGTGATTTAATTAGTACACGTATTTTGATATTCTTGACTCTATTCCCAGGTTATACTATCTACTAAGTAAGTTTTTAGATTAATTCAAATGATATGGACAAAATAACTAGACAATACAAATAGCTGTGTTCCATGCTAATACATATTTGTCGTTCTGTGTGACTTTTTGATGTGGAATGAAATAGCGAGGGTTTAATTTATACAGAAAATATGACTCGCGATAAACCAAAAACCATTTAAAAGATCTTTATGGTAGACATAGAAGTAAACTATAGCTTCACTTACGAGTATTTAACATGGTTCTTCTACGTATATGAATTTGTCATTATAGAATAGACGTTATATTTTTTTAATTCCGTAGTAGATACGAGTAACCAAGCAAGGGTCATATGATAGTACATGATCACCGATGTCCATAAACACCCACGACATTCAAGTCACCGTATATTTAATCATATTTAATAACAATAAAAGCTGGTAATATACAATCAATATACGCATCGTGTCATCAATTGACCCTGATCAGTGCACTAATCAATATTTATAGTAATAGTATAGTATTTAAAAACTATTATGTATTTACTAGATATATAGGTTTAACATGCCGGTATCAATATCCGCTGGGTACGAAATTTCAGCAGTGGATTTTCTTTGGCTAAAGCGAGAAAGGGTATTAAAATGTTTTGGTAATTGTTTGATAATTTTATTTGCTTTATCTTGCAATTTTAAGTGCAAAAACAAATTTAAGTGCTAGAGCATCACAATACATGCCACCAACTTCTAACACCGTTTCTTATAACGAGTGAAATTCCTAGTTGCTTTCGGTTTATTCTGTGTTATATCCGAAAACAATCACACCGTCATAATTATTTCGACTGGCGACACATAATCACCTCACTTCGTTCGATATACTATCTGCACGCACTTGTCATCATGTGCTTTTTACTCACTTAGTCATGCTAATATGCAAAAAATCTAATAAGTGTAGGTTATTTCCATTTCCAATTATACGAATTGATGATTAATGCAACTTTGCATTCCTCACAATGTACCACCCATATCAATAGCATTTAATCCCGGGGTTTGAGATTATTCTCATGACATGCGTAGTGCTATTATAACTCGGTATGCTATAATAAAGGAGTTTTGTAATAAATAATGATATTATGTAAATTCACGTTTACATTCAGCCTTAACGAGATTCGAACGAGCCGCATCTGACTTCAACTACTCGTTAAGGTGAAATCAAAATATTTATTATGAATTAATTTACATAAGAAGACGCCAGATATGCATTTTACCGAAATGTCTATGGGTAAAATGTTGGGAGTTGGTGCTTGCAATGTATTGTATTTGTGGAAACTTTTTGTGTTGGTCGCATATAGAAGCAATGAGTTATGAATTTTGTTGTTCCTTTTTACCGAAATACTTTACTATTTATTGTTTCAATGATTAAAGAAAACTTCGTTAACAAAGTTGACCTTAAAAAGGGCAAAAGTGAATGAGTATTGAAAATAATGTAAAATCTATTAACTTGCATTAGGTTGACTTAGATTGACTAAAAAGCAATTAATTGATCTTAACACCAAATCATTCTGCAAAACACAGTAATAATAATAAAGATACTTCTATTCTATCCAAGTACAAAATAACACCATATAAAGAAGACATCAATAACAATATTTATATAAATCATATCACAAAAGTCACGGCCGCACGCTAGCTCAAATATATTTCTTTATTCCGGTATTTTTCCCCAGTAGCTTTTGTTCTTGTTCACGGAATGTTTTGCCAAACACACATAGAGCTGTCAAACAAGCGTCACGTAAGCGCCGACCGTGTAATTATATATGTGAATGCTACATTTTATTTAGAAAGTACTCAATTACTGGGCCCCACAGCCCGCATTTTTAAATTGCTGCGATTTTTCACACGATAACATTTTCGTCTGGCTAATGACTTTATTGTTTTAATGATAATGTCGCTAATTTGAATTAGAAATGGGTTTTAAGAAGATACGTCATTTGCTTCTTTTTTGTTTTTGGCCGATTGATGGAGTGTAATGTTTTTCGTCTGTGTCTATTTATGTAAGTTTGCAGACTAAAGGACTTGATAGATTTTAATTCATGATATACTTTTTTTTTAAATACGAATTTTTAGACTACCTTATCTTCTAATAGAATCTATTTGTTCAGCAACATTAAATCACAATATCGGATGATACAGTAAAAATGTTCTTAAATTGGAATTTTGAATTGGAATTCATATTCAAAAGCCCGAATTCTTTCTACTAAAAAACCGCGATTGAAATAGCATACTAACCAAATTCAACCAGCTTGATATTACGCAAATGACTCGTACTGTTTATCTATCCAAAACATTAACCCTTCCAGCGGGACGTGAATTAAAAATAAGTCCACCACGAGAGCGTTTGTTTTGTTTACAAACACTGTGGACGTTGCTAAATTTATTCTTAGCGGTGTGTGGTCGAAATAAAAAACGTAATGGCTCTATATCTTATAAATAGTTTATGCGGAGATGTGTAGATCCGGTCACATGGATTTTACGACTTTATTTCGCAACGGTGTGTACTGTGTAGTGAGATTTTATTGAGGTTGAACGAAATAACTACATACAAACATGTCGATAAAAAAGTGAAGCAGAACATATAAAGTGTGTAGAAATATATATGTAATGTGTAAATGTATAATAGTTTATTTTAAATATTCGCACAATAAAGTAAGACTGCCTCGGTGGCGTAGCTGTACTACGGTACGACTAGAAAGCCGAGGTCTCGGGTTCGAATCCCGGGTATGGCAAAGTGATATTGGATTTTTCTATTCATTATCAGCCTGAAATCTGGAATTTGTGTCCGATATGGCGATAGGCTCGCCCCTATCACATCTTGGGACGGAACATATAAGGCAAATCGTGGGTATCCTGGTGGCGCCTCTGCCTACTCCGTTTGGGAAAACAGGCATGAGTGTATGTACGAGTATGTTTATGTGTATAATACAATATAGAGTCTATATGCCAACATAAGTAATACGCCTGATACCGACCCAATAATAAAACATATCTAGCAGGTATTAAACCCCCAGTGCCCGATAGAATATAATGCATTGATTGCACAAACTTTTTTCAGAGTGCCGTTGAATTGGCGACCTCTTCTTAGAGCCACAAAGGTAAGTTGCATGCTTGGTATTTAATTTATTACCAGTACGAGTAAAAGGCGTTTTGTTTATTGTAAAACAACAAGATTTTTTCTGTTTTATTCTTTAGGTGTGTTAACATATTTATTTTGATTAACCAAAATACAGAGACCGAAAACCGTAAAGGATGCCATGCAACATATCTACTGAAAAAAATAATCTAAAAACGAATGCTTTTGCCTTATATCAACAAGGCTAGGCAAAATTTTAGTTGATTCTAATTATTTGTATAACATTTGAATGCTGTAAAGATTGCCTCAGATAAAAATAAGTAAGATAATAAGCTGTCAGTACAAAAAAGACAACGCTCATAATTTGTATTCCTAGCACATAGCCGGATACAGCACACAAAATACCCCAAATATGTCACGGCCATGCTTACTAAGCAAACTCGGACAGTAAACTTCAAATATTAAACAATGATAAGACTTAACGAGCTTGAGAGCAATAATTTTACGGGACAAAAACGGTTCGTCGTGAAATGAGATGACTTTATTTGCTGACTGTCAACCTTTGTGTAACAAGACACTTTCTACAGTTAAGAGAGGGGATCATTGTAAATTAGGCATGGCTTGAAGTTTGATGTGAGAGTAAGTTTTCTTATTAAAATATATTATTCATTGACAGCCTCCGTGGCACAGTTGGTTAGAAGCCGGCTGTGAAACTAGAGGTACCGCAGGTATGTGTTTCGGGTCTGGGTGTTCGTGAGACCGAAAAGTCTCTCATAGTTTCTGATACCCACGACACAAGACTCGATCTTAGTATCGGGTCAGGACTATGTATGTGATTGTTGGGTGTATTCAATCATTGATCATGAAAGATTATTATGTTGAATTCTTTCGCGCTAAATGTTGCGGTTTTAACCAGGGCACAGGTTGTTTTATGACAAATGTATTTTTTAATACTTACACAAAAACGTGACAATGCTCGGATCATAGAAAATGTCATGTATCCACATAATTATACCGGGTGGCACAATTTTGTCGGCATGTAAAAGAACATATTATTATCCTCTGTTTGAACCCGAAACACAATACACGTAGAAATAATAAGATAAAGTACTTTTGACAGAGGAGGAAAACAAGAAAGCACTTACAACCCAAGCATTACTGGCACCCATAGAAATACACAAACGTACGTTACTGACCTCTATGAATAGGGTCATTTTGAAGGTCCTCAAGTCATTTGTCACAGGTCATTTGCCTCGGAGAAGTTGTATCTGACTGCAACGTTTTATTATCGTGTAATAAGCAATTAGCAAAAACCTTTTGCCCTACTAACGTCCCAGCTAAAATGGAATGGAAAATTCCCCACTAAATCTGCGCCCCAGCTGTGAAGCCTCGAACAAGCCAAATTTATAACGCAATGAATAAAAGCCGCGAAAGCATAAATTACAAATTTAATGAACTGTTTTATGTTCATAGCATTCGCAAACACCATGAGACTGAAGACATTGTTGCAAGACACCGTTGTTTTCTGGTAGTTGTTAATTGCTACAATATTCTTGTTCTGAGGAGCTATTATTTTCACGGTTTGTTGGTTATCTTAAATGGTGACGTTATTTCACCGTCTAATTTTCATTGTGCGCAGTTTCAGCGAGTTTGCGATATGTGCGGGTCCTTAGAGCGCTGTGTATGCCTGTTTGAGAGTATGCTCGCTTGAAACGTTTAATGAGGTTTACTCAGACTTGTGTTCTGAAAGTTTCAGCGGCGCTAATTGAATTTTAAATGATTCTAAATATTGAATTGTTTTCGATACGATTCTCGTAATTACACTTTGGAAACTTATTGAAGCTAAGCCCAAGTTTAATGTACAATTAAATCTAGTTTATGAATGAAATAACAGATTCTAATAACGGACCCGTTGTTATAAATTATTATTATACGTACGAACTGATTTTATTTTGAATGCTATTCGTAGTATTGTATATTACAGAAACTAATCAAAATAGTAATTTTATAACTACTGAGAATAAGGGCTCATGTTATTTCTTTAACCATTACATTAATCTTGCTATTTGTCCAATCGCAGAAAGTTATGTAGTGAAGAAGTTAAATAAGTCCGAGGTTTGTTATTGGCTTTTTTATTTAATCATAGCAACATAATATTATGCACATATCATATACGAGTACATAAGTGTGGAAAATAATACCCATAGCTTTGCTACTTATCTTTTAGAAAAAACATACGTGGACTATGTAAATACATCCATGTATTCTACAGCTTATGTCGTCGGATAAACTCGACAATCTGCAAACTCACTCTGCAGAATTAACACAACCGAAACTCGCATAAACAATTACGGCTAGGATAAACAAATCCGTGTTTACACAAGCCAACGGAAGACATTCAATTTAATATAACAGATGCGAGTGGACTCGCCTGGTCGCGAATCCTTTGAGGCCGTCACGGGCTTACTCAAAGAAAACTGTCAACGCTTGTTATTCCAAGTGTGTTCCAACTTGTTTGTACAAGTCTGACAATCGTATAGATGTGACGTTCCCGCTTTTTGTTGTCGATCATCGACGTCCCTTTCAATTCTTGCTGAATGACACGCATTGTGAGGTGTTAACTTAATCTTGTGGGAAAATATTATATTTTTGGATGTGTTAGAAAAAGCATGGTAGTGTTTCGGGTATTTTATTGTTGAAGTGAAAAATTAGTTTTAAACATTACCATGCACCGAACACTGCAGTTTCTGAGGATTGAATTAATGTTCGGTAAGCTTGGGGAATTTCTAGATTTATTGATTTGTTTTGAACAAAGAACACCATCTTGTTTTAAAGAGAGAAATTGGAAATATAATTATATAAATCAAGAATATGCAGGAAATTGTTTATTATTCCTGAAGCAATCATGCTTATAAGGTGAATCTGAATCCCACGGTTCATAGACCATGTTACCCATAGAATAGTCTCTTACCGATAAAGAAATTACATTCATAAACTCAACATTTATCCCAGAAGGGGTAGGCAGAGGCGCCACTAGGACACCCACATTTCGCCTTGTATGTTCCGTCCCATGATGTGATAGGGGGCGAGCCTATCGCCATATCGGGCACAAATTCCTGACTCCGGGCTGATAATGAATAGAAAAACCCAATACCACTTTGCCCGACCCGGGATTCGAACCCGAGACCTCAGCTTTGTAGTCGTACCGTAATACACTACGCCACCGCCGAGGCAGTTTAATGAAATTTATGTCACTTATTTAGTTAACCCTACACCAGTATCAATATCCTCGTTTCAATTTTTCTTTCTACACCACGGGGGTTTTAATAACTCAAACACAGATCAAAGCACCGGGGATTAAAAAATCTCTTTCCAAATCAATTTCTTTGCGCATTTTATTGTCATAAATTGCGCGGCGGTGCAGTTGTTTATTGCGTTTTTGCACAAACAAATAGCAACGAAGGGTAATTGAAATGCGGACGTGAACAGAATCCGTAGAATACCGATCAACGTTAAAACTATTTTATATGCGACATCAGTATAAAGTATGTAAAATTGTGACCTACTTTCGTTGAAAATCGATAGCGTAACTGGTTTTAATATTTTCTCGGAAGAATATTTTGAATGGGTTTTATGGATAATTTCCAAAGTCGTGAAGTCATTAGCCAAACTTATTGCAATATGTATAATTTTACTACATCGACACAAGCAGCGTCCAATGGGAGCTTATAAAAGCCATATTTCTAAGCACTTATTAATGGAGCATAAAAGCTGTATGGCGTGTTACTAGCAGCTAATTTTATAACACTACGTTCAATAATATACTAAAACCACTAATTCCGTTACCACGATAAAATATTGATTGTAGCTGAACAGCCCATTTGGAATGCCTCCATAATTTCCCAATGAGGCATCAAACAATACATTATAGCTCTAATGATGCCAACACACCTTCAAAAGTCAATACAACACGCCGTCAAAACGTCTATTACGTAACCGTTACTATATTACGAAAAGAACTCGCATTGAGTGACAATCTAATGAAGCGTTGGGCCATTGTGTAATTAAAGCCGACTTTATGAAAAGCTTCACGTTGTCCAGCCTAAATTGACCTGTTCTCCGCATACACGATTCATTAAGTCAAGACCTTCAAAAATGGTTGATGTAAACTTCATATTAATGAATAGATACGTGATAAATCTGATGGGACTTTCGTAAGCCGAAATTAAGATATTGAGTATGCTTTAATTGAGTTCGAACGGACACGTGGTTTGAGAAATGTGTTATTGTGGTTATTGTTAAGAGGTACTCGCAAAATTCAATGCTATCAGATGATGTAATGAGGTTAAGTGTATAATATTTTCAAACCTATACATATTATCATAATTAAATGTTAAGGGTTTTGTTACGAAACGAATAGCATGTGTCTTTGTACTTTGATGACCTTGACAGATATTTCTCGGGGTACGACTGTGAATCGGATTACATAGATACTCGGAAGACATGTTTCACAAATATTTGTTGAAGATTTTGTCAATTTGTTTTTGGCAAATCATTCTTATACACGTTTCTCCAGAGTAAAATCAACTCTTGAAGATATGCAGTTGCTTGGCTCCTGCCACTGTTCACTTTTAAGGACGACTGTAACCATTTAATATTAATTGGGCAGATAAAACGTATTCCTTGTTTTACAATGTGTTCGTAACAGCATAATCATTATAATATTATCTAAACAAACTAAGAAAATAAACTAAAAGGGACTCATATGTTTTCAACGAATAGTTGAAATAGATAAGTTACTATGATGAAACACATCGACGATAATTACGCTGATGAATTTATAAATGCTGTCATGGAGATTTTCAGTTCAGAGCAACAATGTATATATTAGTTGTGTTTCTAATTATTAATTAATTCCTCACATTGAAAATCAAACCATATCCAATGATAATAAACACGATACAGAGCATGATGTTACTCGCTGCATTGAAATTCATGTTATGATTACATTGGATCTGAAACGTGAAATTAATGCCAACAGGGTCCCCTTTGTTTATACGGCAATTACAAACAGCAAAATGTAATAGTGCTTAAGCAAATTGCTCATAGCGAAACACTCATTAGTTTGCCGCAATCAATCAGCGTTGAGACTGGTGAATACGCCCGCGGCAGTGCCGCTGTTGAAATTGATTGAAATAAAAATAATATTGAGGTGTACAGCTCATTTGGTAGTAATACCACTTAAAATAGCAGTCAATGAACTGTTAGAGATCCTAACAGTTCTATTAAAAGAAAGAAATACAAACGATTTATTATTAATTGCTTAATTGCTATTGGATTGGTTTTAAATTCCGTGTGTATGGCCATAAAATTCTACCGAGAGGCAATGGTCTCTCGGTACACTGCGTGAGGGTCTTTGGGGTTGAGTCTACCACGCTGGACGGATATGGGTTGATAAAAAGAATTTTAAAACCGATTGTTTAACTTGAAGTTTGCAGTTTTGGACATCTACACAAGAGGTGAGCACTACTACACCGAGGCACAAGAAATCAGATATAAATTATATAAATCTAAACATATAATTTCCACGAAGATTACGCTTGCACAAACCCTCCTTCTCCCCATCCTCAATTATGCCGATGTCAGCTATCTTGATCTCACCGAAGACCAACTTAATAAACTTGAGCGCCTTCAAAATTTCTGCATAAGATTCATATTTGGTCTTCGCAAATATGACCATGTTTCTGAGTTTCGCGCTAAGCTCAAGGATTTACCTATACGGCGTCGTTGGAATACTCACATTCTTTCTCTTCTTTACAATATTTTGTTTAATCCTCTCACCCATTCTTATCTTAAAGAACGATTTATTTTTCTCCATGACTCACATTTGAGATCCTTGAGGTCATCTGAGAATCTTAAGCTAAGAATGCCTGTGCACACCACGACATTTATGGACAACTCTTTTATTTTCAAAGCAGTTCGACTGTGGAACGCGCTTCCTGTTGCGGTGAGACAGGCTCAAACGCTATCGTCATTTAAGAGGCTAACTAAAGAGCACTACCTTTCTCTTTAAGTAGACTTTAGTGTTATTTTCTTCAAGTCAATCATTTGGCTATTTGTAGTATACATATTATGTATGTTTATATTTATTTGTATATATGTATTTATATATGTATACATGTATTTATGATTAACTGTTATGTATGTATAGTATGTTTGTGTATTTATATATGTTTAATAACTATTATTAGCTTTAATTCTTTATTTTTTACACTGCCCTCTCTCTCTCCTTCTTTTAAATCCATCCCATGGTTGTCTGTAAGACATTGCTGTAGAGCGATAAGACCGCCATTTGTACGTTTTTTTTGTTATTGTTTCTGTATTGTGTATTTTTGTTCTTAATTGTGTACAATAAAGATTTAAATAAATCAAATAAATAAATAATTCTGCAGGTTTTAAAAGTTACCTTCGTCCATCAATAAACTCTGTTACTGGTGATGATATTGGTAGGTATTATAAGCATCCACGATATAGAAGTAAATTACTAAGAAGATTAACAACGTCACAAATCATAATCGCTTAGCAAACTCAACAGCTAAACTGAGCGTAGAGATGATTCCTATCTTAGACGCGTCCTTCACGCGTTTGACACGCCCGTGTGATTGATAACGGCTATTAATCAATTCCCTGACAAACAAAACCTTCGCAGCGTATGTCCACGGACGCTTACGAAAGCTTTTGTCTTAGTACCTGAGGTTATGCTAACAATTCGTGTTCGCTGGATTGTGGATTAGGCTGTTTAAACATTCCGGGCTATGGTAATTCGCTGAAATTATTCAGGTATTTTGAATTACTACGGGTGATAAATACTAAAATGGATCTTATTTTATTGAAATAGTGGCAATATTTAAACGGAGTGGAGTGGTTCCTAGAATATAAATTAGAATGTAAAAGGTTGTCGATCAAAAATACACAACTTGCTGGAAACTACATCATTGTTAGCAAAGGTTGAAGTCAAACAGGCAACCGATGACAAAAAAGTAATTGTCCTACGACGTTTTGCATCTACTCTTCGAATGTATGGGACAGAAGCAGATAGAACAAAATCATTACTATGATGAAATATTATAGGCCTGATACAAGATATTTATGTCATAAACACCTATCACTCTTAAAGGAAATTGACAATGTGATGCAGATGCTAAAATACGAGGTAATGTCTAATATCGCATTCAGCGCCCGTAATAATTAACAATATACGTAGAATTTAATACACCGATTGTACTTGTAACTGAGAATCTGTTTATCTAATATAGCACATGTCATTAGATTACATTGTGCCCGCTGAATGCGGTTTCAGAACGTGATTGATTGTAATTTAATTTCCTCATGATGCTCCTGTTCTAGAAAGGATCATGGCTTAATTAGAACACAATTAAGTATTGCTGGAATATCGTAAATCTACTCGGAAACTCTACTGGGATTGCTATGTATTATTTACCATTAGGTACATTATAGCTACTTTGTCACATAGTAAATACATATCGCAAGATTCAAATGAAATTTTACGCTTGATTATAAATTATAAAAATTGCAAAAAGATTTAAAACAATTTAATAATTGTATTGTTGTGTTGTATTGTATTGTCAGCCCATACACGTCCCACTGCTGGGCACGGGCCTACTCTACAATCAAGAGAATTGATTGAGAGTGGTTAGGCCATATAGTCCACCACGCTGGCTTAATAATTGTAATAAGCTTATAAAAACGACGTTATTATTGAATTCCTTGTTATGGGTGTAAATGATCACAAGACAACACATGTAAATTACCCAAGGGTGACATTAACTCTTAGCTGTATTATGTCAAATGTGAGTCACAGCTATGCTGACATCCCGTCTGAGTAATACCAAACTGTATTTATAACTAATAGAATTATACGTATACTTCATCACATCATGCCGTGGTCTGTAGTATGTTCACATGACCTAAATTTCGGAAGCTAACTCATAATTACGCCTAAGCCTCGTTAGGCTATAGGTGCCACTGAAATAATCCCTTTGCAATCATTGCAATCCTAATCAATCGACGGTCTTAAAGCCTCTCCTTATAATTATTTTAAAATAAATCCTAGAAGATAGACAGATAAGTCTTCAATTGATAGTCAATTTAACTAAAATCCTTAAAATAGTGTTTTATCCCATATTAATTTACAAAGAGTACAATTGGATGCTTAATATCGCCTTTTTTGTATTGAAAAATCTTAATTTATTTAAAGAGCTCTCACTCTGCGTTACCCTTTCTACTCTACACAACGCCTCTATGTAGCATATAAAAATATTAGATGGTATCTCAAACAATAGATATTTCATACGATCGATTTATTCTCCCCACACGCAACTCCCAACAGTAATTCCACGAGCGTGCGTAAAATTTTTCAATGTCAAATAAAGATGTTTCTTACGAGAGAGTCAAAAAAGTCGCTAGTACTCTGCCTTATAGCCATAAAGCGAAAACAAAAAACCACTAGTGAGTAGTGGCACTAAGAAGAATTTATATCACTTCTAAAACACTGTTTTATTGCCCCTCCCGTTTATGTCAATAGGCAACAATGAGTCATAACATTTCACATCTTTTATGGCCAAAGGAAACATTTTTTCTACCTCAAACAGAAGCTGCTGGTATTACAAAAGACAATAGGTTTTTTTCAAATCTGGACCTTCCAGGTTTGGATTCGAACAAAAAATTGAAGTTGTTGTGTGCTCGAGAAACTGCTAATTTTATGGGCATAAGGGTTGCACAGCTTGAGAAACTAATGACTGATTATGAATTGAAGGGAGAAAGCTAGGCACGGTCTATTTTAATATCAAAATAATGCTTTAAGAGTTGTATAATTTGTGGAACTTTTTTATATACTGGCTATAGGTACTAAAGGTTACAATGCACCCAATTTTAAGTCCGTTGTAGTCAAGACAAGAGTATCCACCGACGCGAGATTGCTATCTGTCGTCGGTCGCCGCAATTATACCGCCCTGATTGTATCCAGATGACAGATATACATACATACGATGAATCTGAAACGCTCCACACTTATATGGGCCAATTTGACGGGTCCCTAACAGCTGTGTGCGGCGGTCACCAAAGAAAGCTGTTATGGAATACATCAAATAAATACACCCGATAGTCACATACATAGTCCTGACCCCACACTAAGGTCGAGTCTTGTGTGGAGTCGTGGGTATCAGGAACTACGAGAGAATTTTTGGTCTCACAAACACCCAACCCGAAACAAATACTTGTGGTTCACACAAACATTTGTTTCGGAGCGAGGATTGAACCCGCGGCCTCTCGTTTCACAGCCGGCGTCCAACCAACTGCGCCAAGGAGGCTGTCCTGGCTGTCCTACAATGTGTCTACTTTCATTTGTTCATACTAATCTTTGTTTTGCCTTAAAATTTAGTCATATACGTTTCAAGTTAATTTGTATTTTAAGACACAAAATCGGCGTAGCGTATAAAAGCGACTTAGAATATTTTAGTATTTTTTTATGTAATTCAAAAGAAAAATATTTTAACGATTATAATAAAATTTTAATACCAAACTGATATTAGTAAATCCAAGCATTTTATTTCAAGCGAGGAGAACGTAAGTACAATTAAAACAACAGTTGATCAGCCGACGGAAGTTTAATAATTCATTGAAGCCGATGTGGGTGTGAAATATTCTAATTGGTGATCTTCGTGTGGGCGTCGCGTTTCCTTCACGCGCGACAACTTACACAAGCTGTTATTACGTTCAATATTAATTTACTGGGTTTTAATTTGAATAATGATTTTCTCATTATCCCTTGTAAAGGTCGCAAGGTGATATAAAGATAATTGGTTTAGTACTATCAGAATTATAGTGGTAGATTCTACTCGTATTTTAAGTAGCCTATTTTCATGTAACCGACTAATTTTGAACGAGCTTATCTTAAAAAAATTTAATCAATTTGTAGGTTACTATAAATATATGAGTCTATTCAAGGTATTTTTGTATACTGGTATTTGGCGAGTGAGTTCCTAACTCTCTCCTTATTTCTTCATTCCAGAAACCAACTTTTCCAAAAAATGGCAACGCATCTGCAATTATCAAGGTGCTAAGCATATTTTCTTCCATGCTATCCATGGGCATTGCTATCACTTTCCGTCAAGTAAATTGATTATTCGTAGTACATCTTACGATCTATACAAAAACACGTTATTTCTTTAACACGTATTTCGTTACTAGAAGAACATTTTCAAACGCTATAATTTTGGAATTTATTGATGTTCTTGTCGTCACAAAGGCCTTATAGATGTCTGTGAAAATTCAAAGTTATTTCAATCGTAGGCGTTTGTATAAATAGTAATTTGCTTAAAAGCCCAGTCAATTAAACAAGTCTGTAATTACAGGTACACAATTCGGGAATTTATAAGAGTCCATAACAGCAATTTATTTTATATTTTTTTGAATTTCGATTGCATAAATTACTATCATCATTTACATTAAAGACTAAACAAGAAGTATAAAATATCAAGAGTGTTAGTTTAGAAATAGATTTAGTTTTTTTTTAAGTAACTAGTAAAAGTGTCTATTTATTATAATAATTTATTTTGAATTAATATTTTGCTAGTGCCAACATATTAATACTATGAAAATGATTGGATAGATCTTAATAAACAAGTGTCTACACTATAAGAACCATGTTAATTTTTAATTGTACTATGAATTTATGGTAATACTATTATGGTCTTTGAGACATTAAAGATATTATCAAGTGAACTTGACTTTACCTGTTCTAGGTTCACGACAGAATACTGCTAACTGAGCTAATAGAGATAAAAAAATATCTTAGAAAACATATTATAATATTATCTATTATTTTGAAAATATACTGAGAACTAAATGCGACTATAAAACATTAGGAGTATTTATGTGAATTAGTATAAGACGGGATACGTGGCGCAATTAGTAATAATATACTTACATCTATAAAAAACAACTATACACTAAGCTATAGGCGTCAAGTACTACAGGTCAAGAGATCGTGGAAAAAACTAGCAGTAAGTGTCATCAAGATAGAGTTGGCAAATTAAATTGTTCACTTAGTATTAACGTCCCGGCCAGGGCAGGATCACCTTAATTACATTCATTTGCGTTAATCCAATGTTGACCGAGTGAGGAGGGAATTTCGTCAGAACGCAGCTAGCTCGTGACTCATTGGGTGTTTTTGTGTACTACTTTTGTGTTCATCTTGTCTCACATACATTTAGTAGAATCTAGTAGGTATACTTTATATCGTATAAGGAATTTTTTGTTAGTGTTTGTAAACTTTGGGTTAGTCTATACGAATTTCGTTTAAGATTTTTATTTTGTAATTAAAATATTTATGATACAGATGCTAAATAATTATTTAAATTTCTGCTAAAAGTTTATCAAATAGTGTTTTTATAATGATTATTTGATGGAAGATTTTTCAGATGGTTTTATTTCCCGCAATTATTTTATATAGCACTATTTCAAGGGTGGTAGGTCTCTCATATGTGAGAGGCCGCCTGGGTAGGTACCACCGCAATGTCTATTTCTCCCGCCAAACAGCAGTGTAAATGCACTGTTGTGTTCCGGTTTGAAGGACATTGTAGCCCGAGTAACTACTGGACATATCGAGACTTAACATCTTATGTCTCAGGATGGCGAGCGCAGTGGAATGCCAAGCATTGCCTTGTAACTCATGGTGTTGTTTGGTTTTGCTACTGTCCATGAGCGGTCGTATCGCTTACCATCAGGCGAATGGCAGGCTCGTCTCGTCATTCATTGCAATAAAAAAAAAGCCCTATTTTGCTTATGCATCATAGAGTAATACTCACATTGAGTTTATATACTATAAATTGTATGTATGTATTATATTTATGTGTACTTTAAATTGTTGCGTAACCTAACCATACCGAAATGTGTAACATTGAACAATTGAACAGAAAATATTTCTTATATAAAATATTGGGCCACACTACAAATACTACAAACCAAAATGTTAAAATATATTAATTCGTTTTTATTTCGAATATTTGTTGAACCAATTAAGCAACACAAAAACATCAATTAACGATATTTCATTCAGTTAACAGGCAAACTTTAAATTAAACATTTTTCATACATTTACCATTCAAACTTAACAACTGAAATCGTGGCCATTGTTCACATGAACAAAAACCTCATATAATATGACTTTATGAAAATATATTTTATCTGCGGTTGAAACAAGGGATTTTAAAATTCAGTAAGTGCGTTTACCTCGCGATTATGACATGTAAGATGACCACGGCAGTCGAGTCACGTAGTACCCCTGGGCTTTGTCAGATTTAGTTCAGTTCTTTTTACTGTATAATTGTGCACTCTTGTATCTGTGTCAAGGTGGTGTATAAATAATTCTTAGATGAGATTTTGTTTAACGTATACGCTGCATAAAATATTGAGCAAAATGTCGTGCTGCAAGCACGCTTACGTGTGATTTTTGTATCGAGAAGCTTTAATTAAGATTGTATTTATTTTTAAACCCCTATTACTTAAATTTCGTCATTCAGAAGATTTTCACATAATGTATTTAAATGTGAATTTTAAGTAAGTAGCAATAACACACGAAACAAATTAATTTGAAAATTGAAATAACATTTTAGCGGTTTATGAAGCGCTGTTATTTTGCTCAATATTTGTGTGCCGCAGGGAATGTGTGGGTTGAGTTGTGTGAAAAGGATTTTTGTGTTTTTGCTTTGAAAAGATTAAATAATGCTCATATGTAATGTGTATTATAATTCAACTAAAAATAATAATAGTATGACTAATTAAAATTGTTTTTATAAAAATAATTATTTTTGAACTTTTTAAATATTTTTGTTAACTGCTATAATTATACTGCTATAATGTTATTTTTTTCAATTAGGATAACAATTCAGTAATTTTATTGATTGTGTCAAGGGTTATAGTGTCAAGGAATTTTGATTAAATAATCATAGGTTCAAATAAAAAAATGTATTATGCAAAAATTATCACAATGGCTTTATTAAAGTACATAAATAGTATACTCGTGACTTATATGGACATTTATTTACACATTATATACAAATTCACAATATTTCTACAGCAGTCTTATAGAATGTATTTACACCAAAACGACGAAACGCCCTTTGTAACGGCGAGAAATTATAAAAATAGATTACAATCTTAATTATTTGGTAAAGCGCGCGTTGCGTTCAATATTCACATGAAGCTTTGACTAAATGATTTATGAATGAGTTCGTGAGAAGCACATAGACTAGACGAGGTACGATTGACCCGAGGATTGCGTATCGATCAGCGGCGGCGGCGGCGGCCAGTGCCGGAACTCCCGCCTTCTGTTCGGGTTGTTCGCGCCTAGCTCCAACGAGGAGTAATCGGAATCTATCGACGAGTAGATGTGGTCCGAGGGAGGCCGGCCCTCGTGCCCGTACGCTGTGTGGATCTGCTGCGGCCGACTCTCCACAAACTCAGGACTAGTACTCACTCCGTCCGCCGAACCTCTGATCTTCTCCGTGAACGAGAAAGACCTCATCGTCCCGTTCTGCATACCGCTCCTCATCGTATAAGAATTTATATTATTTCTATACGCGGACGATTTGGATTTGCATTTCCGATCCGGCATCGCGTACCGCAGTTTGTCCCAGAATTTATTTTGGCCCCACCTTATCCTCGAGCTCGTTTTCAAATACGGCCTCAGATCCGGATCGCATTCCGCCTCGGGTAACACTGAACTCTCTTCTATTATGACTAAAGTGTAAATTCGAGATTTGAGGATTTCGTGTAATGCTTGTCGAAACTCGAAACGTGACCATTCTGTTTCTATAAAATTTCTCGTTAATACGAGTATAATGCGCTTAGACGCTTCCGCGGCCTCTGGGAGCGGCAACGTGCACTGCATGTAAGCGACATTATGCTGCGGTATGTCTCTGTGATGCAAACAAAGGTGGTACGAAGGACTTCCATTTTCCAACTCAGCGGCTAATGTTTGAATAACAAAGTCATCATCCTTAGGACTGTAACACACATAAGCATCGTATAATTTATCAGTGTCGTCGTACGCTCCAGTGAATGGAAACAATCTTATACCGCAGCTCGTATACAGCCATATACGAATCGCGTCTCTGAATAAGAAAATCACAAGGATGACAAGCATAATCAACATGAATCCGGAGAGCGTAGTCACCATCATAGGCATGTAATTTGAGACCAACATGTTATCTATAACAGAATCTCCCGCGTAATAGTCGCTGCAAATTGTGCCATTCAAGTTGAGCTCTTTCTTTTGTGTGGATTTAGGGTCGGGGTTCCAACACCATACGTCTGTTAAATCCACTATCTTGTGTACGTTGTCGGATATAAATGATGTGAATCTTTGGAGGTATCTGCATTTGCACGACCACATATTATTTCCTAGAGATAGCGCGTTTAAATTTGACTTTGTGTTCAGTGTCCATACAGCGAAGTCGATCAATTTATTGCCGTCCAATCTCAGGATTTTCAATGAATGCAAAGAAGAAAACGTAGAATTCGCTATGTAGCTGATAATGTTGTCTTGCAAATATAACTCGTTAAGCTGGGTCAGATGTTCGAACTCGTATCCGCTTAAATGTTTTAGTTTATTGTTTCCAAGATGCAGCGTAATGAGCGAGGATAGACCGGCGAATGTTTTATTCTGTATGTTTTCCACTTCGCTTGAATTTACATAAAGCGATCTCATATTTTTTCGCCCGATGAATGCATAATTCTGCAATATTTTGAAGTCGTTCCCGTCTAAGTAGACCTCGGTTGCGTCCATCGGTATTTTTTCCGGTATTTCAATAGCTCGCTGGCTGGAACAATCAACCACGTTTTTGTTCCAAGTAGGATCATGATAGCAGGAGCAATTAAAAGGGCATGTCATTTGGCAATCGCACGCAACGTAATCACAGCATCGACACAATGTAAAGCAATGCGTTTCGTAAGTGCACAAGAAATCAGTGGACTTCAAATTGCTGAGCGGAATGTGAGTTACGCCTCTCGTGTGTGTCATTTTGCATAACACGTTCTCAAGATCCATAATTCTCGGGTGTTGTCTCATAGCGGTCATATTGTTTATCAAAGGGAGCCATTCCATCGAGCAATCACAGTCAAACGGATTTCCTCCGATATAGAACTCGGGTAAGGACTTGTTCAAGGGTACAGGAGAGAGGCGCAAGCTGTTGATATCTAAATGAGATATCTCATTTGCGTAAATATCAACCCGAGTGAGGTTGTGTTTATCCATAAACGTGTTAACTTGTATGTTGTTTATGTGGTTATTGTTTATGAACAACAACTCGACGCTGTGGGGTATTGCTAATGGCGATATTTCCACTATGCGGTTGTGACTCACGTCTAAGGTTTTTATTTGGATTTGATCTTGAAGTTTATAGTAATTGCCCAAGTGTTCTATAAAATTACCATGAACGTCGAGCCATTTCAATTTGCTGGGTATAAAAGCGTAATCAAACCACACCAAATGATTTTCCGACAGATTAAGCCATAATAAACTTAACAATCCCGAGAAAACTCCGTTGATATCTGATATAAAATTACCGTCTAATCTTATGGCTTCTAATTGCTTATTTCTTGTAAAGCTGCCGAGTTCCACGGCTTGTACTTTATTCTTCGCTAAATTTAATACTTGTAAGCTCGGTAATTCCCAAAACATGCCGGCGGTCAAATTACCAATCTGATTGTCGATTAATCTCAAACCAGTCAGCTGGTCCAAATTTTTGAATGAACCATTTTTTATATCGGTTATTTGATTTTCGCCGAGATCTAAAGTTTTTAACAAAGACAACTCCCAAACAGCTGACGGCACTTCAGTAAGTTGATTCGAACTTAAATCTAATTCTTTCAAATCGGAACAATTTTTAAACGCTTTCGGGTCTATGTTTATTAGTAGATTATTATTTAAATTTAATTTGCTAAGTACAAACAATCCATTGAATAGGAACTCATCTATTGTATGTAACCGGTTTTCAGCTAAATTCAGCGTATGTAAATTATACAAAGGAAGGAAAGTATTCTCTTCAATGTAGCCGATCGAGTTGTTCCTTAAATCTAATATTTGCAGAAAGAACAAATCTTTGAACGTCTTACCGTCGATCCTCGTCAACGCATTATTGGATAAATTCAATATGACTAAGCGTATAAGGCCGATAAACGTACCGCCGTCTATGTGCGCACTAGAGAGTTGATTATTCGATAAATCTAAGACAAGCAGCTGTTCTAATCGGTGGAACACGCCTCTGGCCAACTCAAATAATAGGTTATTATTCAAATACACCTCTCGTAACTCTTTCGTGCTAGCGAATGTGCCCTCGGGTATATACTGTAAATTATTATAGGAAATGTTCAGTATACGCAACGAAATGAGTCCGTTAAACGTTTCACCTGAAATGTCGGTGATGTTGTTGTTTTGCAACTTCAATTCTTGTAGTCTCTTCAAGCCGGTAATTTCTGAATCTTCTGACAGCGATTTGAGCTCATTGTAGCTCAAGTCTAAACTTCTCAAACCGGAGCCACAAGTCTTCCCAAAACCGAGCCGGTCGACGCTTTTTATCCGGTTTTGTGTCACGTTCAATATTTGTAAATTTTCCAAGGGGCAGAAAACATCAGATGGTATTGCTTTCAAGTTGTTTTTTCCCAGATCGAGAGATTGAAGTTCCCGCAGTCCGTTGAAAGTGCCGAGCGAAAGCTCCAAGTTTTTATTCGGGCTCCAATCGTAGTTTTTAGATCGTATCGACAACTTTTTCAGTTCACGTAATCCCTCGAACGCGTTACCCGGTATCCTGAGTAGTTTGCAGTTCCGAAGTGTTAGTTCGGCGAGCGCTGAAAATCTTTGAAAGTAGTTCGCTTCGAGATAACTTTCGAACAATAGCAGCTGGTTGCACTCGACAGTGAGCCGCTTCGTGTTCTCCGAAGGTGCAGATGCTAAACTGGATCCATCGGTGTCGAGTGTCCGCACCCGGCACAGCGTGCCTTCATCACCTTTGGACAGGCGGCTACAATTATCCACGCCTGGAGCATAGGCCGCGTTCACACCAAAAGTCACAAACAAAAGAGTCAGCAGTTGAAACATTTTCTACACACATTTGTCTGTGTCGTAACTTCAGTTAAAAACGTTCACTATATGTGTCAGCGTTTATAGAGACACCAATAACATGTCACTTCACAGGTCAATGTTTACGTCGCGCGCACGTACGTACGGTGTCGGGAGCGACGCGGGCGCGTGCCACTCTCATCGTGCTTAGTGTGCGACTGACGAAGCGATCGGTTCGTCAGTCTAGCGAGAGTGGTGGCTCATAGTCGCCCCCTCTGACACCGCGCCCGCCGCCCGCGTTCTCACCCCCACATAGTTACACGTTTCCTCGCATGGCGCCACTTGCGCGCTCGGCGGCTCTCGCACAATTATGTAATGTTTTCTTAATCGAGCATCCGCATCGGTTTAAAAAGGAAACTTGCGTCACATCCACCGCAATTATAGTAATAAATGTGCAGTCTTTCTGCCGAAGTACAATTAGTGAACGGTTTATGAAACTGTCTATGCCGATTCTTACTAACAACGCGTAATTCTTAGACGACATAAAGGCAGAGTAATTTGTAGTATTTATTTTATGGAGCTGCAATCAATCGTTCGTTTTTTATCAGATTTCCAGTGAATAATAAATAGCACAACATTTCTTACAGGCTTTAAGTAGGAGATTAGAAAATTGCGTACCTACTAATTTAATTATTGGGGGAAACAAAATACAACAAGGCCAGAACAAAGACAAAGGAAACATCAAAGTGACAATAGGAAACAAAGTGCAGTCGTTGTAAGAGCACCCTTAATTCTTTACGCTGTCACTTATTGAATTCCCAACTCACATACTTTGGCGAAGATACCCAATAAAGCTTGTTTGGCGTCGCGCACGGAACACATTTTTGTCTAAGGAAACGTTCAGAATTTTGAAACAGCGAAGGGGCTTCGGTTTTTGGTCAAATTCCTACATCCTGTAAGGGTAGGTGTAAAGTTCGTGGAAGTTGATAATTTGATTTCCCCGTTCAACACGTAAAGTCGTTTACGGCCCTAACTAGAAGTTAGTTACAGAATACGTTTAGACTCCGGGCCAACAGTCACCGGGAATAAACACGTCAAATTTATTTCAGCGTGGTACCCGCTGATTTCGGGCAACCTTTATTTTGCTCTGAAAGATTTTCTAATTAGAGATACATACTCCTTATAAGACGTCTTATGAGTATCACAGTGTGTTTGTATAGCCTATCTTATTAGACAATTTAGTGTATAATAATAATATTATCATACTAGCCTACATTACGAAAGGATTTTTATTGAATAATGTCTTATGGATTTTTTATTTATATTGAAAATTTATATCTGTAATACCAGAATCTACGCATCAAATTCCGAGGTGATTCACAATTCTGATTAGTCAGTAATACCTATAATGATATTATTATACTTTCATGCAAAGGTACAGCTTTCAATTGAGGATTCTTAGTATTTATATTTTTTTTATTTATTCAACTAAGCGAGTATGTTTTCTGGGTAAGCTAATTAGATTATTCAGAGTAATTAAAATACAACACAAACAAGAAGAGGAAGAAAAACATTATAATTATTCTTACTGTCCTTGAAGAACATCAACTGTCATTTTAATTAAAACAAACTAAAACACTAACTACGTCGATGAGCTTACTACAAACGAAAATATCCCGCCAAAGCAAGCCTCGTTACGACCCTTGTGCAACAATAGAAAAACTATCTGTTATTTAGGTCAACGCCTGCAAAAACTGAGCGTTGAGAGGAAACTTTCCCGTCTTAAGTGATAAAACACGCCAAACACAACCAAAAAACATCAAATACAGCGATATCATTATTAATGTCTAGTGCCAACATATCCTGTATCAAAAGTTGGTCTTGTCGAGAGTTCTTAACGTTGGCTTGATAAATGACTTTGCCCACTTTTGCGAAGTTGTGCGTGTGTTTTTTTCTGTTCGTCTCGAAGGTGGTGTCACAGCCTGCATCGAACGTGCCGCGACTGCCGATGTTGCTAACGCGACCTGCTTGTACCGTAGGATTATACGGATCGCTGTCGTTTTTGAACTAACCTTTTTATCCTATTTTGCGGGTTTGGGAGTTTTCTTTTTGTATATGCTCTGTTCTTGGTCTTTGTTTTAGAAATGGTTTAAGAAATATTTTTAGAAGATAATATACGAATTGTATGATTTTGTTGTAAAGTAATTATACTGAGTAAGGTCAGAATATTATTCTAACAAGACTTTAGGCGAAAATAGAAAATATAATATTGCGGCAAATCTTCTTGTCTACCATCCTTTTTGCTAAAGTAGTTAGTTTACAATACATTCCTAAAGGAACTACTTACTGATTTTCCCAATTATTACAATAGAAGAAATTTATACAATGGAAAATTAAATAACATCAATACATACCACAAAACAGAGCCACGTTTTGTAAAGCGTTGAGAATTGCACGACGTTAATGACCCTAAAGGCAAACTTTTGAATTTAAGACATGCTTTATCTACATCTTCAAATTCAACGGCAAAATAATCGTTTAGGATTTTATCTGTCCCATTTAGAATAACGAGAGGGCTTCTTGCATAATTTAGAAGCGTGGAAGTGTAATTAAAAACATTATTTTGCACCAAGTTTCTTCCATTGTTATCTGCGATCATGGATACGTCTTTGGTGGAAATCCTGTTAATGGTACGTGTTATCTTGGTGAATGTATACGCATTGCTATCGTTTATCTGAGTACACATGAGGCTGAGTACTAAATAAGGCGCTGGGAATCCTCTGGTAATGGTTTATTTTGGTTTAATAATGGCTGGATGTTTTATCGGGCGCCTAATGGTTAAGGCTCGTGATAGCGTATGTATTGAAGTTACGAATTCGCCGCCTAAATGATTGGCTTTGAGATAGCACTCGTATTGTCTCTAGGAATTATTATTTTTACTATTTACTTCGATTCAAGAGTTATGGTCGCTATTTATGGATACTGGAAAATGATTATACTATTAAGTATTCAATTCCATTACAATACGGGTATGCGATTCACCAGCGCTCAATGCTATAATTGAATCTGATAACATAATTATATTTATTTAAATTTAAATGGCTTAATTAAACTGCTTTGGTGATAATATTTTAATAACAAAGTGACGGTTTTGTTTCCCCAAGTGATATTGAATAACAATTGTTAATTGTATTAATAATAATCGTTTATACATTTTAAGATAGCATTATAGTTTAATGAAAAAAAAAAATTGTAATGACTACCGTCGTCAGATTTTTCTACCCTAACCTAAAATCGATCGAGTGCCCAAAATTAGATTTTTTTATATTTTAAAACATAATTGGAGAGAGTAAAGATGTAAGATTACCACTACAGCTGTGTCTGAAGATGACAATCGGCTATATTCATTGTATTTTCTATGTCTGTGTCAACATTATAAAGAGTACAATAGTGACTTACGCCTATTACAATGGCCACGTTATAGTAGTTTTATAATACTGTTAAGACTGCCTCGGTGGCGTAGTTGTGCTTACAAAGCTGAGGTCTCGGGTTCGATATTGGGTTTTTCTATCCATTATCAACCTTGAGTCAGGAATTTTTGCCCGATATGGCGATGGGCTCGCCCCCTATCACATCATGGGGCGGAACGTACAGGGCGAGGTGTGGGTGTCCTGGTGGCACCTCTGCCTACCCCTTCTGGGATGAGGGTTTGAGTTTATGTATGTATGTATGTAATACTTTCAAATTGTCAACACTAAACTGACAGATTGAAAATGGCTGGATGTACTCGTCTTTTATTAAATTGAAGACTAACAAACCAATCCAGCCTCCGCGTAGTTGTACTACGGTACGACTACAAAGCTGAGGTCTCGGGTTCGAATCCCGGGTCGGGCAAAGTGATATTGGGTTTTTCTATTTATTATCAGCCCGGAGACTGCCTCGGTGGCGTAGTTGTATTACGGTACGGTTACAAAGCTGAGGTCTCGGGTTCGAGTCCCGGGTCGGGTAAAGTGATATTGGATTTTTCTATTCATTATCAGCCTGGAGTCAGGAATTTGTGCCCGATATGGCGATAGGCTCGCCCCCTATCACATCGTGGGACGGAACATACAAGGCGAAATGTGGGTGTGCTGTTGGCGCCTCTGCCTACCCCTTCGGGGATAAAGGCGTGAGTTTATGTATGTATGTATCAGCCCGGAGTCTGGAATTTGTGCCCGATATGGCGATAGGCTCGCCCCCTATCACATAATGGGACGGAACATACAAGGCGAAAAGTGGGTGTCCTGGTGGCGCCTCTGCCTACCCCTTCTGGGATAAAGGCGTGAGTTTATGTATGTGTGTATCTCTTTTTTTTTGGGCAGTTAAGAATACATAAATAACACTACGTCTAAAGATTTTTAACAAACATCTTATCCAGACACTCTAAAACATCTACGCGATCACCCAACGTTCAATACTGACATTTATATAATAGAATAATGCTCTGGAGCGTTTGGTGCCTATCTAGGCGAGGATCTGTTCTAATCACCACCTGCTACCCGTTCCTGGCACTCGTAGGAAACAACAGACAGTCGCGTGTTTTATTCAAATTATGTGCCCACTTTACTCTCACCGGTTTCTCGTACGATGTCTGAACTGTATATTGAAGGAGGTTATTACGGATGTTTTGTATATCAATCATATTTATAGGTCTAGAAATAGAATGAATTTGGATTTATTTTAATGATGTATTTTTTTTGTAACGTATCTTACCCCTAAATAACCGCACAGTAACTCCTTTAAATCAAATTCGATAATATCAAAGTACTATGTTAATACATGTTAATGTTTTAGTGAAAAAAAATATCTTTTGGTATTTCATTCCAATAAATCCAGACTGCCTCGGTGGCGTAGTTGTATTACGGTACGGTTACAAAGCTGAGGTCTCGGGTTCGAATCCCGAGTCGGGCAAAGTGATATTGAATTTTTTTATTCAGTATCAGCCCGGAGTCAGGAATTTGTGCCCGATATGGCGATAGGCTCGCCCCCTATCACATCGTGGGACGGAACATGCAAGGCGAAATGTGGGTGTCCTAGTGGCGCCTCTGCCTACCCCTTCGGGGATGAAGGCGTGAGTTTATGTATGTATGTATGTAAATCCAGATCGGCTAAAATTTTAAATTTATTTACCCAAAACTCAAACTTTTTGATTCACAACACCCAGAGCCGAGTTAGATATTCATACTTATAAACATGTGTCTCGGTGGGGAAATCGACCCAGCTGACTCTCGTTTTACAGCCGGCTCACAACCAACTGCGCCACAAAGGCTGTCGAAATCTAAATAAAATATGTAAAGAAATACCTTGCGTTAGACATTTTAATTTTTCATTTTGATTAATTATGTACGAAGTTTCAACAATGCTTTGTACGAATAAAAAAAAGTTACACCATCAAACTCGGGTTTACTCTACCATTATGACCTAATTTGGTAGACGAGCGAATTTTATTTTACTAGATTTTTACTTAGCGTTTTGTTAGTTTACATTGAAAAATAGTTTTTTTTTCATTTATGCTAATTGCACTCAAGCTTAAAGCTCAGTGCGTTCATAAGAAATTACATTGTGTCTTGAGAATGCATTATTCTAAGTGGCCTACAACCCGTCCGAATGTAATATTCAAATTATCGAAGTAAAGTTATTACCAATATCGTTATTTCCACGGATTATATTCCTTTCAAGTGCATCTGAATGGGACGAATCGGTACCGCATAAACCTTCCGATCCCTCTTGCAGAATATAACGATCTTATGCCGGAATCCCACATTCATACAAAGAACAAAGGAGCCCGGGACAGTCTAAATACTCTCTTGAATCAAGACAGCTGCAATCAAAATCGGATAGTGTAAAGAGCTCCAATACAATCTTAGACCGAAATACATAGCTACTATCGACACCGAAGCAGACCAAACGGCAATATTCCCGATCTAAATCTATTCAAATGGTGATGGTATCAGTGATAAACTCTATTGTTTTACTTTGTACCGATATTCACGCCTCATTGGTCTTGTGGCAGCTTATATGGGCTGTGAACCGTGAGATCCTGGATTTGATTCGCTGGTAAGCAATTCATTTTGTGATTTTCGATTCATTGGATGAGCCTTATTTGAATTGGATTGGATTTGTATCCTTTAAGGCGTTGCTCGTTCCTTATTGCATTGTAAGTGTTTAGTTGTGTAAATGTAGAAAATTGGATGCCAAATATGATCAAACAATGTAAATTCATATTATACGAACATTTTGTTTTAATGAAATTACTGTTGCGTTTCGTGATAACGCTGAAAATTTATCATTTTTGTAAAAATACTGATATTCTCATAACTGTTTACTTACACAAAATTTTAATTGAAAAGCTACTAAAATCGCTTCATGTAATACAAAATAGTCTCTGTGCTATAAAAACAAAATTCCACATCTAATAATAAGAAATTCTAAAGACACATTCTACAATTAACAAAGAGCATTGTCTGGAAACGGCAAAACACATGAGGAAATTAAAGTCATTCGTACTGTAATTGAGTTCTCGCGAAGGATATTAGTCGAAGATTGCTCGTCAGGCGGCACTCGCTTCAATCACACCGATAGTTCCAATCCGTGGGGCGTTGATTAAACAGAATCAGTTCAGTGGGACACTCGAAATGACGTGATGGCTTGCGCAGATCGATATAAACTGGTATGTGGAAGACAGCGGGTTTGTACTTCGTCTTTAAAAATATGATGAACATAATTATTGAGATTATGTTTGAGTTTCGAATATGACGCTATTTGGAAATGACTTTCAGTATGAGACTGCCTATCTGAGTACGGTGATGATATTGATATCGATGCTTTTATTGAAGCAGGTGATGATGACAAATGGAGCATTAGTGATTTTGGCAATTGCCAGTTCTCAAAACATTTAAATCATAGATTATATTTTCTCTCTGCCTCTTCAGCCAAGGGTGTCCGATGCTAAATTCTTCTATGGCAACCTGTTGGAAGCGCCATGCAACCAGCGCCTATCGACGAGCTTAACTAGGTCGTTTGAACACCTCCTTGGCGGACGTCTAGATAGCCTTTCAACCTAACGACCTTCAGTTCTCCGCGCTTTTTGCCCTGCCCACTACCACTTCAACAAATATTAGTTGAAATCACATTGTTTATGAATTCTACAATTGATAGTTGTAGAATAATGTAAAATATTTATTTGTTTTCATTGAAATGAAATGAAATGAAATGAAAGTAAGTAAACACTCGAATACATGTAATTGTTCAGACAATGCTTTGCTATAGTCAGATATATTACTATATTTGTCTTTATATTAATATAAATGAAACGAATAACGGCTTCAGTGGCGCAGTTAGAATATGGTGCGATTACAACGCTGAGGTTTCGGGTTCGAATACAGGTTCGAAAAAAGTGATATTGGATTGTTCTATTAATTGTCAGCCCAGAGTCAGGAATGTGTGCCCCATATGGTGATAGGCTCGCCCCCTATCACATCGTAAAACTGAAAATACAAAGCGTAACATGGTTGTCCTGGTTGCACCTCTGCCTCTCCCTTCTGGGAAAAAGGCGGTGTTCATGTATGTGATATGGATGTCAATGACACTTATGAGTGTGATTCAAAGCTCCTTTACACTGGTACTAGATCAATCCTCTGGAATGATACCCTAAATAAATTCAGACTAATCCGTATCAACCATCCTCAAGCCGAAATAGTATATATCAGAGCAAACTTCATGATACCGGTCAATCCCAAACGCTTTAGTTTAATTAGTTTGCCCTGGGAAAAACTAGTTCGCCCTCGGATTGAGTTTGATGTGTAAAAGTTCCGAAACAACGGTCTCTAGACACGCCGGTTATAATGGAATATTAAAGGGGTAGACTAGATACGATTGCGTATCGATCTGGTAATTGAAGGAGAATTATTAAAGTGACGAATTATTAAAAGTGGTTAGTACTTATGGGTATAGTTAAATGCGTAAGATTTATTGTAGGAATACTCCACCTGAAAGTAAGTGCACTTGTGCCCACGTAATGTATCAATTGTCAAGAAAGATTTAATATATTTTACACAAGTATTAGTAATGTACCGACTTAAAAAATTATATAACATTCGATATTTTTAGGTAGAACTTAAAAGTTCTTCAAAAATATGTACAAATTGAATTGTCCTCTCTAAAAACCAAACCCTCCTTATTAATTACCTCGCGGCTTACAACAAAATATTACGTCAGCACTGAATCAACTAATAATATCTATCAAGGCGTTTATGACCTAAGTGTTCTTCTATTTCTTATTCACTCTCCGTAAAAAATGACTACGCGCAATAAAGAAATAATTAACTTGGATACTAGTATTTTATTGCTCACTATATTAAAATACGTCTAATGCAGAATAATGAAATTTCATTCAAATATTATAAGAATTCATTACTTGTGGTAAAAATTTTAATTAAATTGAATTAACGAAAGTCTTAGTTACTTAAATCTTAAGTTTCGTATATTCGAAGCTCGGGATAGAATACAGTGTGGAAAGTAAAAACTATACGATGGAAAACTCGTCAGTGATTTATGCAAATGTATACGTTTCGGATTTAGACTGTGTATTCCTATTAGACAAGTCTAAATAATTTTGTTGATCTATGAGAGAGAATCATCTCTCACAAGAGGAAAGTCAATTTGGATTACAATGCAATAATCATCAGGTATAATATAATGAGCACTTTTACGAACTAATACAAAAAAAAAGGTTTTGGAATTAGTGTACATACACACATACATACATAAGCTCACGCCTTTATCCCAGAAGGGGTAGACAGAGGCGCCACCAGGACACCCACATTTCGCTTTGTATGTTCCATCCCATTATGTGATAGGGGGCGAGGCGATCGCCATATCAGACACAAATTCCTGTCTCCGGGCTGATAATGAATAGAAAAACCCAATATCACTTTGCCCGACCCGGGATTCGAACCCAAGACCTCAGCTTTACTCGTACCGTAGTACAACTACGCCACCGAGGCAATGACTGTACATTAGATATTGGAATTAGTGTATCTGTATTAAATTGTGTATAAATACACACAACTGCATGGATGACGACGACCTGGTAAAGGTTGCAGGAAATTGCTGGATGCAGGCCTTTTCCAGGTTGATCTGGAGATCCTTGGGGAAGGCCTATGTCCAGCAGTGGAATTTCTATGGATGAATAGATAGATAGATAGAAATGCACAGAATACAAGTACAATTATTGTATTAGGGCAAAACAATATACGACAACCGATTCAGTTGTTAGACCTTTTAGCAGATTCGTATCAATTATCAAGATTATTACTGATTTACAGCGTAATTAGCCACGACCGCTTAGTCTCTCCCCACCTAATTAATATTGGTCTTGCTAAAAGTCAATTAAACTTCCTCAAAGACTTATTCCTTCGTTAAGTAAAGCTAAATATTTGTCAATATTCAAGTTATATTTGGAATGTTCCGCGATCAAACATTCATTAAAACTTGCGTGGCTCTTCATGTATTGGGAGTTCTGGTTAAAATGTTACAAGGTTATCATTATAATAAAAATTGTTGGGTAGAATATCTTTATTTCGTCAATCAATGGGTAATGCTGCAGCTGCAGGATAATTGCAGAATGTCTGATTTCCTACAATTAAAAAAAAAAAACGAAATACCTACTCTAGAAAGGGAACCCGCATAAAGCAACGTAACCTTGTCACGCTGTTAGTCTACGTGTCCACATAAGTTAGATTTAACATAGTTTTATTTATACGGATATGAACACAACAACACAAAACATCTTGGAAAAGCTTTTAAAAATTTCTTCAGTCGTTTTGAAAAACTTTGCACTAAATAATTTTTAAGAAACGAAAGGGGTGTAATTCAATGACATCTTACCAACTGCTGTAACTAATTTTGTCTGAAACAAAGTTCATAAGGTCTTATAAAACGATATTTCAACGTTTGATCAAAAGCAACAAGTATGAATAATTTGCTCCTAATTCTCTATATATTAAAGAAATGGAACGGAACTTTAACACGTGACATATGAGTAAGCTTTCGTTTCTATGAATATTAATTCTAATAATATATAATTGACTTTTATCTATGAATCACTTCTTTAACCTTCACTTCAAATGACTCAGTATCAGTATGAGAGAATCGATTATTTCAGGCTAAGTGTGCAATTTTATTTGTTAGATATTGCGCCGCTGTAGAAATTATGCAGTTTTGAATGCAATCTGATTTTTTTTACTAAATATGACAAAAACAGGACCGACGTGACGCAGCAGCTGCCTTGCTATCCTCGAATGTACGAATAACATTGCTTATGGAATAAAGCTCCAATTACACGGAGAGATTTTCTGCGAGAATCGTATGCGATTATCGCAGGACATAACCGCCATAGATTATTATGTTCTGACAAACGTTTACACGACGCAACTTTTTTATATCCTTACGATAGTCGTGTCTTCGAGGCGAGAAACTCTCCCCGTGTAAATGGGGCTTTATGATTTAATCTAACGATTATTTAAGCAATTTTGTATTTCTCTCTTCAGCCACAGGAAACCCACTGAAGGTCACTCTAGGTCTCCTTCAGAATACTCCACAGCAACCTTCTGGAGGCATACAGCAATTCTACTAGATCATAATCTTGTTTCTTATAAACTTAAGCCCTTATTTCTTTCTTTCTTCAAAACTTATGTTTTGCGTTTTGTATCAAGTTTTTCGGATGTTAAAGAACGTCTGTGTTGGCTCACCATCTTTTCTGGCACTTGCTCATCGGTCTGATATAATGCTCAATACAATAATTATATTAAAATGTTAGATATCCACAGTTTTTTGATACTAGAACGCTTTAGTTGATTAATGCACCGGTCACGGCCGCTTGATGATACGCGACAAAAATATATATTGATTGTACATTATTAAAAGCTATTATAGAAATGAAATGTGATTAAATTGATTTCCTTTGAATGTGTTCATATTAAAAATACATCGTTCAGAACTAGCCTGAAGCATTGTACGAGAAATTAACTCATGATTTTATAACGTGAACTCGTAAGTTTAAGTGAATCCGACATTGCTTAATCTAGCGGGCTTACTGTTATTACTCAATTTCGTTTAGCAACGCTTAATGTTGCTGCGATCAAGTAAAATAATATAAAAATGTACTCTGTAGCGTTTCATAGTAACATAATCACAAATTTTCGATCCTAATGCTAAGCGTTAAGCTAATGGAGTGTCGAGAGTGGCCCAGTACCTAGTACGTAAAAACTGAACTGAAAACCATATTACAATAGATAAATAAATACATCCAACAGTCACATAAATACGTAGTCCTGACCCCACACAAAAATTGAGTCTTGAGTTGTGTGTTGCAAGAACTACGAGAAACTTTTCGGTCTCACAAACACCCGAAACAAATACCTGTGGATCACACAAACATTTATATCGGTGCGGGGATCGAACCCGCGGCCTCTCGTTTCACAGCTGATGTCTAATCAACTGCGTCACGTAGGCTGTCGATTAATAAAGGATTGATTTAAAGGTTAGCTTACTGGTTACTAGGTTAGAGGTTATAACAGACGCATAAATAAAAATGTTACTCCGTATACTTACTCACGATACAAGCTTAGTTTATTATGGGAACTATATATCACTAAAGCAGCAGCAAATAGATCCCATTATACACTATAATAAATATTATGTGTATTTCGGTCTAGCATTAATCTGTAGACCGGGTATCGCTAGTACTTTCGTACGCCTCTGATACCGACATAACATATTAAGCAGATTTCCCATAAAAATGTGTCCGCAAAATTCCGAATATATTTTTTGCTAAGCCAGCGTCATTTTATCAGTCCCACGTCACCCGTCGATCAAGTTACCGGTAAGCAAACACGGTGCTTCAGATTGATATTATTTGCGCGTAATTTTGCATCGATACCGATGATGTTTGTGTTGTCGCTGCAGGGTACTGTTTGTTGTTAATTATGGTAATGGACTGAACAGTAAACACAGCCTCGAGACCATCTCCGCCACCTTAGTGCAGTGCATTGATTGATAGAAGGACAGATTTCGTAATTATGGATATTTGCTGCGGCACACTGATGTCTGGTAGGGATAAAACTGACCGGCCGTATTTTTGTCGGACATCGACGGTTTAATCGCCAATCGGACTTTGTTTATACCTTACACTGTGATAGCAATTAATTTAATATATCAGTCACGTCAATTTATTCAAATATTTTATGTAAGATTATTTTTCTATGACTTGTTTTATCTGGACTTTTTAATGTTTATCACTTTCAATAAGTTACGCAACAGATACATTATTTACTAAGTAATTTCTTCATTTATATTCATAACTTTTTCATCGACTTCAACTCTTATATATTCAATAAACACATTTTTTCTGTCGTCTATTGACTTTGCAGAGTGTACTTTGCAGAGTACAAACGTAGTCCGGAATATTTTGCTCCACAGTAAATCATATCTACTGCTTCAACATTTACTGTGCAATAAATCTCAAACCGTCTCTGTGTTTACTCTGTGGGTTTCAGGTTTGTGCGATGCACCGCTATGATGGCAATAGAAGTAGGCAAATTTAAATAGCGTACTCGGAGTATAACAAGCAAAATGTGCAAGCGCTCGGAGAGAAGGTGTAAGTTTATACGTAAATAGAAGAGGCAAACAGGGAGATGATCTGCTTAAAACTAAATCAAATCATAATATGTAAAGAGCTTTCTAATCTTATCTTCTGGTTACTTATATTGATATAATAGTAGGTTGTTCGTTTTTAGCCCAAATATGCGAGAATTTTTTTTAGACACACAAAATATTATCGACATAAAAACAACGGCTGTAACTAGCGATAATAGAGTAAGCGAGCGAAAACTGACTACTCACGAGTTTACTACATCATAGTCCATATTGGTTAAAGACAAGCTGGTTTTCTCAAGAGACTCCTCGAGCTTCATTGCTCAGTGCCATATTAGTGCGTGACATTGTCAATTCACCTACACTGTAGAAGCTGTCTGTTCTGTATAGGCTGTGTTAGTCCGGTCGGCTTTCAGTTAGGGAATCGTAATGTGAACTAGCATTAGTTTTATAAAGTTTGGTATAAAACTGAGTAAGTGTAAATTTTATAATATAATTTGTACTTTGTCGGAGTAGAAAACTAGGAAATGCAGCTCGACAAAAAATGTTGTCTCCTTTTTTTGAGCTTATCAAAGCGCGTACTACTAAGACCGGCTCAATAGTCCGCTAATAATAGTGCAAATTAGCTGTTTAGTGAACCATTGAAGCAATTACAACCGATGTACCCTTTGGTCAATCCATTGTTTCTGGATTACGCTGCGCATAGAACAACAATTAGCGATACTGTTGTATCTCAGTAGGAAGGTGAAACTCCATACAGATGATCGTTTCCGCATATAGATTCCAACAATGGAAATTATCGCCGCAACGCGTGCCAGATTATAGTATCAATGCTGTTATTACAATAGCATGGGGATTTACCCATAGTAATGATAGGACTGTTTCACAGGTCAGTAGAAAACGTGCAGAATGTGCAGTTGAAAACGTAGGAATCTAAGATATCAAGGATCAGGTTAAAAAGGATTTTTTATCTTAATGAGAGTGTATTAGTGTACTGAGTCGATTATCAATTTTAAATAAAATGCATCACACTATAAATATTAAACTTGATTGATTAAAGGTGATAATGTAATTGAATTGCGCAGCGGAATCTTCTATATTTACAGCAGCTTCTGTGTTGAGAACACTCAAATGGATACATTTAGTTTTCAGACAACTTACAGTGTGCTTGGTGGCCTGTTCGGCACACCTCTGGCTTTTCGGAGTCATGTGCGTATTGATAGGCAATCACCACGCACTATAACGGTAAAGGAAATCATCGTGAGGAAACCTGCATACCATAGCGATTTGCAAGGATCTCTATGGTATGTAAAGTCCGCCAATCCGTGGACCAGCGCGGCGTGGTGGACTAAATGGCCTAACCCCTCCCAATCGTACTCTCGATTGTAGAGGAGGCTCGTTCCCTGCAGTGGGACGTGTATGGGTTGATACAGTACAGTAGAGCATATATAAGATGCACTTGTATACTATTAAATTGCACCTGTGTTTCCACAAAAATAGTTTGATGAGTCACCAAACCATTTTTGTAGACTCTAGATAAAAATACTATAACTATACATTCTGCTTTGAAAATATCATTACCGGTACTTTTAGATCAAGAATCAATAATCCATTACTGGTAAGTTTGTCGGTTTCACTTCCTGAGTTTCCTAGTTGTTTCTCATGGGAATAAAGTCCTTTCCGCTGCAGTAAGTATCCTGTGTTATAGCAACATCCTAGTTTTGTCAAAAATAAAATGGAAAGAGGATAGAATATTCGATCTTTACAATATTTACCAATGGAAAAACAATTTGAAAAATGTTGAGCAGAAAAACTGAATTTAGAACGACAATTTAATTTGCATATTATATTTGTTTTTACACACGTACTAATTAACCAAAAATTGGAACAACATTCGAAACACTGAAAATGAAAACAATATTCAAATTCTAATTAACAGTACACCTTTTTAATAAAAACATTTCTTTTACCAAATACAGCGCACATAATCTGTACATACAAAGCCGCCTTGGTCGAACAGACCTTTAATTAACAACTCCAGTCTATTCTCCAGTAACAGGATCAAAAACTCCAATTGCGCGTGGATGTGGGAGGCGAGATAATGGGCTATCGGGCGAAGATTATAGCACTAATTCACAAAACACGGGTCGACCCAGGTACTTCTGATATCGGGATCAGAAATTAGGGTTGTTGCAAATTCACCAGTCGGGTTAAACCCTTAATAAGTTTGTCACGGTCAAATAGTTTTCGTGCATGTTTTAGTGTTAGTGTCTTGAATATTTTGACAATAAGGTGTGGTTTGTGGAGGGTTGAATTGTGACCATTAGGTTGCGTTTATGCTCGCTGCGCTTGCTGTGATAAAATTTATTGAGCTTTAGGTAAGCTGGGATTAAAGTGTTGTTTATTTAAACTAACATCATAGGGGTTAGTTGGAAGGTTTTTAAAAATAGATTCAAGTTTTTTTCTGGCAGCGTTGCATCTATCGATACCTACATATACATATATCTATTTAGACTTGATTGAAAAATTGTATTCTCAAATAACAACATTGTGATTTTTCGCAACAAGAAATTTCGAAGATATGATATACGTATTTTTGTTAAATTTTGCTTAATTTATTGTAATAATCCTGTAATGAATCGGATTAACCGTGTAACAATAATGCAAACTCAGCTATCAGCATTCACGTTCGCTCATGATACTAAAGTGTCGAAATGTAAAGCTTTCCCGCGCGCAAAATGTGAATTTTGCCCTTTCAAAACGCGTGAACAACGTTTTGATTTATATATTAACGCTTTATAAACGCCATTGCGCCGGCAGTTTTGTACCATACATCTAGTATTCATACATTTACTATTTCCGGACAGGGAAACCGTTGAGCCGGTATTTAATTCTTAAACTTCATTTTTTCGTTTTTTTGTATGACGTTAAAAGTAATCGTATGGTTCTATGGTGTTGGATACGAAGACCTGTAAACTAGTTTATATTTACGTTGCCAAGTTTTGAATATAATTATGTTTTTTGTTTCCTTTGAATTCAGGACCATTTTTCTTTGGTCGACGATGATTGTCAAAAATTAGTTACTCTGAGTTGTTCAAGAAATGAAAATGATTGACATGACAAAATTATGTTTCAATGGCAAAGCTCTATTGGATATCTGCTTATATATTCTCTACGAGTAGATACAGAGATATATTTTGGTCATACAGTAAGAGCAACCACGACGTGCGTTGTTAGTCCTTCAGGCTGTAATTAGTGAAGGAGTGACGGAGGACACCAGTGCCCGTTTTAAAGCTGTTTTAATTTGTACACCCAATTGCTAATGATCAAGTACCCCATAATCTTACCATATACATCTAATATTTCCATAGGAGAGCATCAGGGTCGGCAGGATACATTTTTTTGGAGAGCAAAATTCAATTGGTTTTAGGACTACCACTAAAAATCATGTTACTTCTTCACACTCTAACTCGACTAAATCGACCCGAAATCTAGTAAAATTTTAATAAATCTAAGTGATTATGATAACTCGATCAAACTATGTTCCGCATTTTCCATAGCCGTGACGTTACGCGGTGACCGGCTGCTCTGACGATGAAATATTGATCGAAAACTAAACAAATGCGCGACGAACGCGGCTCCCACTATAACCGTACGTTTACCTCGCTTTATTTTGTAAACTTTTTGTTTTTCCAATGATTAAACACGAATTGGTTTGTTCACGTTCGATTTATGTTTGGAGTTCTCACGTGGAATTACACTTTATCATTGCAAGATGGATGATAAAATGATTTTATGTTTATCATTATTTATCACCTCCCATTTTTACAAGGTTAATATTTTGAATTTGCAAGTTTGTATTTTGCAATTTGAATAAAACGATTACTACTATTTAATTATAAACACATTCCACATGCAGAATTTAAAACCTTCAGCGTAAAAACTTACTCTTTAGTCACAATGTAGGTAAGTGTAGTAATGCCTTCTTTCTTCTCTCTATCTCTCTCTTCAGCTACAGGAAGTCCACTGCTCAAGATAGGCCTCCCCCATGAATATCTACATAGACCTTTTGGGAGCAGCCTGCATCCAGCGGCTTCCTACGACCTTAACCAGGTCGCCGGTCCACCTTGTGGGTGGGGTTACATCTGCTTCTTCTTTACTATCAATTGATATTTTTTTGTACATAAAATTCAAAAGATCATCCTAAGTATTTTTTTTATGAATACATACAATACTGACTGTTGAATAATGACGAAAGGAAATGATTTGTTTTCGGGCAGCCGCTAACATTGTTTCGGCTACCCCTTAAAAGTTGCACCTATATTCCTATCGCTAAAATTCTACCCCTTAGTAGGGGTGTGTCACTAAATGTCAGCATGCGATATTGACATGTTCCGGCACTTATGCAAGAGCCAGCAGGTGCTGGTATTTAAATGACATATTCAACTGGTATGTGAACGTTTGGCATTTGTACAATTGAATCTCTCAATTCCAAAGTAGGTATGTAATATTAAATGAAGATAGTTTTTGACATTCATTGTGTCACTAAAATGTAGACATATTGCAGCGGAAATAATTAAACCATTTAGAAACTACATTTTCATAGAAAGTCCTAAGCATAATAATGTTTATATACAAATTGGAGTTGCATCTGATGAAATTTACATATATCTAAATATTGCCTTACTTATGAATTTATCCATAACATTGGTTACATTGGTTGATAGCCAATGTTGTGGAAAACATGATATTTCAGTTTTGTTGAAAAAAGCCTGTACGCGAACATGGTTATTTTCATTTTTAACCTGAAAAATTTTTGTTGCCATCGTCATTGTCAAAGATAAAAAACGCAATTCCCTCATCTGAAGCGCGGAGCATAAAAATTTATATCAAACCTTGATATAAACAAAACCCCTCGAAGCCTGCATCGACATAAAGCCGTGTCATAATATATCTTAGTTACGAAGGACGGTGGTAAGTGTGAAATATACTGTGTTCAATATTTATAGGATTTTTATTTGTGTTGTTTATTCACAACGCACGTTTTGTCGTTGGGGACAAAAGGCGAGTGTTGTGTACTTTATTTTTCGTCAGTGGTTTCGTTTTGGTGTTTATAAATAATGCATTATCACGCGTGCTACGGCTGCGGTCAGCAGAGATGAAATTTGCGGGAGTTAGCACTTGCCGTCACGATTCATTGTCGTGTGCGAATGTGGTCGTGGAAAACAAAAATGCGAGTAAAATGCTCAGATGCACTGATAAATGTTTTATTCTTAAGGTTAGAGATAAATCTAAACATTTAAGAGAGTGCAAATATGTTTATCGGATCACGAAATGCATGAATCTTTATAAGGCAAAGAGCAGACGAAATTAACAATAAAATGTTACAGGTTGCTTAGTCTCAAAATGTAATGTGTTGGTAGACAGAATCGAATCGGTAGCTTCTCGTTTATCAAACCCGTTTACTGGGTCTCGGAGGAGAAGACGTTTTTATAAATAAAAATATTATACCTACAATGCCTACCTACCTAAAATAAACTGACCTCAGAAAACACCGTAAGATTTATAAACAACTTAATTTGCACATTCATTTCCCCAAAAAGTCGTTTTGTTGCCTCTACTTCATCAACGATCCACGAAATTTACCCAATTCAGACACCAAAAATTCAGGTGAGGCACAAAGTAACCCAATACCGGCGTCTTTGTTTTAATTAGAATGCAAATTTAATAGCCCAGAGGAATTAACATGTCAATGGTAGCCTAAACAACGTAATCTTTAGCACAAAGGATTCGGGCCTGAATACCAGCGAATATTTACTAGTGATGTGTGGGATTGAGTGAATATTTCATAACGATTAATCGGTTCCAATTTGGAATCGATTGTGGAGAGCCCGTATTGGGGTTGTTTGATGAGGTAATAGGTATTGTCTGTTGTTCATTGTAATAGTAAAAGCCTTTAATAAGTTATTAAAGTTTGAACTATAGCATTAGGTTTGTTGAAATACGACATTAATTATTATTCAAAAAAAATTCTTAATAACTAATATATTATAAATAATTAGGATATTGTAACAAAGTAGAAGCGTTTGACACACAAATTTAAAAAAGTTAAAAAACCTAACTTTTTTACAAGTAGTTGGAACGGTTACCACAATATACTGAGTTGAGTACAATTGCTTTGTATAATGTATTCGCTGTGCAATATACTCTAAAATACTGTACAAAATTTTAATTTGACCTTTAAAAAATGACTGTTAATGCCTATTATTACAACAATTATTATTAGCATTAACCAATCGATCAAAATTTATCAGGAATGCTAATTATTAAAAATAAAATCAATTACCATAATCGATTTTAAATATCTAGAGTATCGCAAAAAATATGCACAAATATTGCTGTCCAAAATTTGTTACATCACTAATGCTTACTGGCTCGAATATTGATCTCCAGGTTTATGAGACTTTAAGGTGCTATGAATACCAATAGGTTCTATGAGTTTGAATTGCGTTCCCGAATATAGTTTATAGGTTTTGCATTTTGATTATTAGTAACGGCCAAATTCTCTTTGGATAGTATTTAGCAGCGGGTATTTGGGGCCTTGTCTTCTGCTGTGGTGGTATTAGTGCATTTGAAGTGGTTCTTTGCATTTAGAACTACTCCATGTTGTGCATGTTACATATTATCTATTTAAGTCATGTCCACGGTTATGTCAAATAGTATTCTTCGCTGTTTTCATAGCTAATGATACACTTTTTGGATTTCATAGAGAACTAGCTGATTGAATCAACGTTCATCTCCTGCCACATTCGGAACTGAAATAAGATCGGCAGCCTGTGGATATGACTATTGACATATCTACTTACTCCCCCGGGATTGCAGGCTTGAATTTATCTACCTCTCTCACTGGTAAAACAAATCTCCAAAACTTATCAAATTATTTCATTAACTCAGAATTTAATATCACCTAAAACAATTTCTCTCAGCTTACATCCTAAAGTAAATATAAAGTATAGGATCCAATTTTTCTTCCCGGAAACAGCAGCTTTATAACTTTCATGCATTACGATGTAATTCCGGCATCCCCCGCTGCAAGTTTACGATCGCTAAGAGCACAATGTATTAAATATTTTTACGGTATATTGGCAAAATAAGTTTTCTTAGAATAATATACTGGCGGTCTGTTTACAAAATTACGTTTTCTATGTTTTTTTTTTGTATGATAGTGTATTTTCTTAGAAAATATGGATATATATTGTATGGATTACAGATTAACTTATTTCTACTTGGTTTCCATGCCTGTAAGTCTATGTTTTCCTGTTATAACTTTGTAACAAATATTTAAAATGATCAGGCAACTGATATATTCTATACCAGTACAAATACCCTCATCTATCGGGGATGTGTCTTTCACCCCGTTTCGTTATTAATGAGATAAGTAAATAGATGGATTTTAATTCAAATAGAGTCAGATTTTTGAAGCTTCTAAATTGTTTCAGGAACTTCTTACCAATTACCGTCATCGCCAAAATACAATAACTTGTACCGATAAACCGTGCTTACGTGTAAAAATATTCTTAAACCAAATCAGAAAAGTCGTGTCAGCAAATTACATTAAAATTAATAGTAATATATTTTTTACCATTCATTTTAATGAGCGACTTCTAGCCACGTCGGTACTTAAGACCGCAATTTTCGTCTACGGTCGGCGTAGCAATCTAAATGCCCTTTAATACCCTCTCTCCCGGTTAATGCAAGTTAAGACCTCTCACTCCGATATATCTTCCTTAATAAACGAATCTCTATAGATGCACCCCTAGAAGTCTCGGTCCTTAAGACCGACTCTCTTAAGCCGACGTCCAATGTAATCGGCAATGTTCAAGGGTTAGTAGGGCTGTGCTATTATTATTTGTTAATTGTAACGATGTTTAGGGTCGTGTCTCACGAAAAAATCTCAATTTTAGTAAAGTTGGCATATGTAAATATAAATGTGGTATTTTGATTGCTTTGTAGAGCTGATAATCGTGTTATTGCAAACGTTTTATCGTTTAAAAGTACAACACGGAAAAACAGTAATTTTATATATTATGATTTTTGTGTCTGTATCAGCCCATCTGTCCCACTGCAGGGCACGGGCGCCCTCTACAATCGAGAGTTCGATTGGCATGATAATATTTTTTTTTTATTGCAATGAATGGTGAGACGAGCATGCCATTCGCCTGATGGTAAGCGATACGACCGCTCATGGACAGTAGCAAAACCAATCAACACCATGAATTACAAGGCAATGCTTGGAATTCCACTGCGCTCGCCATCCTGAGACATAAGATGTTAAGTCTCAATATGTCCAGTAGTTACTCTGGCTACAATGTCCTTCAAACCGGAACACAACAGCGCATTTACACTGCTGTTTGGCGGGAGAAATAGACATTGCGGTGGTACCTACCCAGGCGGCCTCTCACATATGAGAGACCTACCACCAGTGAATAATAATATGTTTTACGACTTTCCAAATAGAGTATAGGAGAACAAGCGGAATATAACAATTATTTATTAAGTTCAAACGTTTAAATTATTTTATTGACATCCGGGGAAAAATATACAATATAATATTTTGACGAAAAATAAATATCAATTACACACAAACCAATAAAATAAATATAAAAGCTCTCTATGTAATGAAATCTGCTTAAAAACAACCCAATATTTTATTACGCATACCATTCATTCACAATTGAACGGCCTTAATGGAATCCAAATAAAAAGAGCTCAATATTTCCAGTTAATTCAGACATACGTTGGGCTATCCGAGTGTACAACGGAATTTTATAAAAAATTTATATAGTATTATGTAACGCTTCTTAACGTATGTAGGTTTCAGTATGACCAGTATATTTTTTACACAGGAAAATAACTTTAGGGCTTTATTCTTTCAATTTAATCCCTTGGTGTCTGCAATTGGAATTTAATAGCGGTATTTATCAATACCTGATTAATATCTTGTGGATAAATGACTAGGAAATTGTGACTGTAGAGTATTTTTTGCATTAATAAAACCTAGCGGTCCTCCTGCTCGCATTGTGACAGAGTTGTGAACTGAGCTCCACCGAATCCCTAACACAATGTGGGGGAAGACCTTGCCCAGTATTGGGACACACAGGGGGTGATATAGATAGCGCGTTAACAAATTAATCCGTTTACGAGATATAAAACATGCAAACGCCATTAGTGTTATTACTGTTTACGGTTTGCACTGTGTGTATGATACGCAGGGATAACTGAGGTGACGGAACGTCTCATTACGGTTGCGGTATACGTATTAAAAGAAAGCGATTGGGTTAGTTTTACTCAGGACTCCGGCCCGGTTGCTTAAAAGTAAAATGAACTCATATAAAAAAAATGTGACTGATCGATGTCTGTTGGAAGGTAAATGAGAAACATTAATATGGAGGGACTGTATTAACGTAATAGATCCGGACGGGACAGGGCGGGATACAGCGGTACGGAAAATAATATGCTGCTGATGTGGACTGGACTCAAAAAATATCTGCACCCGGGCGGAGCCGGCCCGTACTCTAGCATATGATATGATTCGAATCTCTATACAAACCGATTTTTATAAAGCCTATAGATATTTTACTAGGATCTAGATACAAGTTTAACCTATCTTTCAGTTTAAATCGTAGCTTATAATGATATCGACAAACTGTTTCTACTTTGCTGCTATTTAAATCTTATCGCCAATAACTCATACTACTCACTTTGCACTATGTAACCTGGCACTACGACAGTGAGCAAAATATTAATAAAGAAAAAAAAATTGTATTAATCCTTACTGGTAGCAAGTTTATGACTTGAACCGATTGGATCACGCTGTCAGAGAAAGTATCAAGAATTAGTTTTGCGGGTGATATTTGATGATGCCAGGAAAATGACTCACTGAACATTAAGCGGTTTAATGGACTGTGGTTTTATACTTATTCCGCTGAATTCTTTAAAATGTGGGATAAGCAATTCCCATACACAGAACAACTTAAGTTTCACATCATAATAAATAAAAAAGTAAAGATTGCTACTACATAGCTGTATTTGAAAAAATACTTACCAACTGGTTTGTTCACTTATTGTGGTATAATATTCGGTTTTAAATCAGGGCCCAGAACATTCTTTCTTGACAACTATCTCCAGACCCTGCGAGTCAGAGACAGAAAATAGTAAAATAGAATCCCAGTAATCGGAATGCAGGCAATATTTTCACTACTTAAACAATATAAAGGCCGAAAGTTAACGACTGTCGGCAAGAAATAACAATCCCACTCCAATTTTCCTAGCTTCGCATGCACCGAATGCACACAGTGCAAACTCGATTAAAGACAAAGATCACGCTTTGCTACTATTGCAATTGTTCGTGACGTCACGAGCACCCCTTTACTCCGCTTTTTTAATATTCCAGCACAGACGATGCTTTCACATTCTAGAAACTAGTGGAATATAAAATTACATGCGAAATTGTTTGAAATTTGGTTTAATTTGTTAGTGAATTAGTTTCATTGCCAAACTTTTTAATACAATTTCGTTTAAGTTTTGAGTTACGGTAATTTCTTTTGTTTTTGCTTGCTGGCGTTTCGTATTTCAATGTTTTGTGTTGGTTTAGATCTTAGTTATAATTTAGTAATTCTTTCGTGCTAGTAAATGGCAACATCTCCGCGCAATTTTAAGTTTTTTTTTTCTTAATTCGCTCGGCCTATTAGTTTGGTTTAAAAAAAATGATCTACAATATTATAGCACGGCTCTACTACTTAAATTGTAATTTTTATACTTATTATCACTTTACGAAATACAAGAAATCTGTAATATCTTTAAGTGTTTTTTCCTGTGTCCCCTTTTTTGTGTGCAGTTAAGAATACATAAATTAATAAAATAAGAAATTCTCGGTGAATATTAAAGCTTTTTAGTTAAGCTGTAACAATTTTTCAACAATACTAGAGTATTCCAAATTTTTTTTTATTTTCTGAGTATCTCTATTTAGCCAGTCCTGTCCCTAAGACACAATTTCCGAACAATTAAACAAAAATTCTTCATTGTAAGAGCGTCTTTACACTGTCAATTTGTGAACAAGTGTCCAACTGGACTGCGTACCCAGTAATCACGCTATAGTGTCACTCTCAACAAGCGAAATCGACACGCTTTCAAAGCATGGAGTGGTTGCATCGCAGCGATTTCCTTTATCGGTAATTATTCAACTCGTCGAACATGTGATCGCAAATCGTCAGTGTGCAAGGGCCTTAATGGATACGTATGTGACGTGTAAGATTTAAATGCTTTTGCAGACGGCTTTATAGTGGGACTTTCGCTTAGGGTTAAAGTAAAAGTTTGTTATACGACAACGATGACGCGCACAAATCATACAGAATCTTACGGAACACCGAACGAAACGATAGCTTCGCTGTCGTGTTGCTTGCGATATCAGAGATTACCACAGAGAGCTAGAACCCTTTTCCTCTTCTCGACCTTGAACTTTTCTTTTAATTCATAAAGTAATAAGGCAACAGATTGCGAGTTGCAGTATACATGACCACTTTCTGATGATGGGAGATCGGGTTCAGAGAATTTAATGACCATGTATGGCCAATCCACTAAAGATTGATTTAAACCTCCTAACTACGATTAACTCTTGGTACACACACCGAAATAATCTACAAGATGTGAAAGTCCCTCTAAGTACTTCGTGATCCCCTGTCATATCAATTAGCATTTTATTTCCTGATACCGCAGTAAGTTTTCAAATCATGCGGTTTTACGTAATACGAGCGCCTAAGCTCAGGCAAAAAGAGATTTCAAAATTATACGTTCTCGTATCGTGTTATTACAACTGCAGAGTTCTCATTACGACTCTTGTGCTGTGCGGCGTGGTATGTCGCCTTTAGATTTGTTTTATGGTAGGGATCTTTCTTATGAGATTTTAAGATGAAGGCAGAGCTGTAAGTAGTGACATCTATGGGATCATAGTTATTTCCACCTCAAGACATAATAAGGGGCAAGAAAATTGTTCCAGTATACACATGATGTTCTTGTTAAATAAATAATTAACTTAAATAGAGACTGAAAAAGTGTCCACAGGTGTAAAAAGTGTTTAAGGACCGTGAAAATTTTCAATCAAATGAGCATTTGCAGAATTGTTTCTCCTTTTTCTTACAAAAACATACATGTAAATCTCTAAGCTTAAAATCAATCCATATAGTAAATACTAGAGACCTATCTACTAACCAACATATTGAAGAAAACTACGAAAATAAATAAATAACAAAAAAGCCAAACGGTAAAGTAAATAGTTATATCGGTACTTATTATCCTGTACTCGGCTTTCCTTAGTTTGCCAAAGTATCTGTGTGTAAACAATCCGACATGCTCAAAGTACCTAAAAGCACATAACGACACGGCATCCTTATCCCATCTCAATTGGGCTCGAGAGGCTTCGCAGTGATCTATCTTTGAAGGAAAAACGAAGAGCTCTTTACTCACGAACTGCCGCCATGCGTGATGAATGATCGACGAACCAAAAATATAGACGTTGAATTAAATAAGTGCCATTGTATTTTGAGACTGTGCTGGGAATCGCTTTTGTTTCATGACGTTAATTTGATTTGATCTAATTTTTTGGAATGTTTGTTGTGATTTTCTTAGGGAATTGTCAGATAGTAAATATGTGGAGATTGTAAGAAGAATGGATACTTCATTAGCTTTAGGCGACTAATCCTATTTTTCAAAAGTATCAAAAATCGTGTAGTTGAGTCTGATTTGAGTGAATGTTTATTTAAAATGTTCTCAATGGGAATTATCAGACCGACATCATTGTAGCGTACACTGGAATTATAGGTCATATAAAATACCGTTATGTTTTTATACCAGCGAAGCGGAAAATGAGCAATCAGGTCATCTAAAGGAATATGAGCACTGCAAAGCATAAAACAGCTGGAAAATCGTAGTTAAGTTACCGGTCTTTAGTTGAGCTGAAAAAAAAGTAGGAATAGATAAAGTAGTTTATCTCACGTTTAGTTATAGTAAGTAGTGTTGTTCAAAGGCAACGCATTAGTTGCTACAGTGAGTTTTGCCCCAATGCAGCCAATTTTTTTCCTTATTTGTAATTTTTTTAATTATCACTTTGGAATGTATGTATGTATTTTAAGTGTATGCGCTACATACCTAGTTTTACCTTAAAACAAAGGGAAGCTCCGCCGAGACGCACGGGGCTTACGTGCTGAAGCTTTATCCAAGACTGGCTCTAATGAATATTAATTCAGTACCTAACTGTGTGTGTCGTTGAATTACCCGTCGATATCGCAAATTGTGCTAACTAATATGCTTTCATTGTCACATTTCACGATGTGGATTTGAGTTAAATTAATTTTCATTATCTTTCTTGCTGGAGGTTAACCAGCTCACTTTTGAATTTCTGAAATTACGTTGGTGTTACAAATTAATCTTGAAGCCACAACTAAATCTACCTACCTGAAAGATCCCTGCAAGAAATGCGGATATATGCGAAGTCTACCAACTCGCACTAGCCGGATGAATATTATACTCGTACAAACTTAGAACAGGTACGCATAAGCTATAGTTCACTGGCAGTTTATAGCGCTCGTCACACCGCCGGGGATAGAACCAATAGAGAAAGCTCGTCCGAGAGAAACTGATACAAGGGAGGTCACGAGCCTCAATACTGAGGAATACGACGTAAGGAGGAGGAGCATTGTTAACGTCCCTAGACGATGCAATTTGGTGGATATATATTTTAGTAACCAAATGCTATATATTTTACAAAAACTATCTATCGAGTTGATTATGTTATGCTAGAAATTATGGCTACCACCAGGACTACTGCTTAACTGCTTAACTAACATAGTCACTTTCCATTCGTAATGCCACACTCTACAAAAGCATCGCTGAAATCATTGTCTTGTTTCAACATCATAAATTGCTTAAAACCATCCTTTGTACAAACTGACAACGAAATATATATCTGAATTACGTGGAATCATTGGCACCTTTTATTCGAAGTCCATTTGTTCTTTTAAAATTACATTTACGGTATGTCTCATAAATGCTAGTAATTTTTATGTGGTACATTGTATCAAATATATGTTCTACGAAAAGCTACAAGAAATAAAATAATAGTATGAAAATTTAATCCTTTGTTGACGATTTCAGCATTAAATAATATCGGAATTCTGATTCTGAATATGAAAAGACGATATTGATGATGACGAATAGAATATAATAATAGTTCATAATAGTAGATTCAGTAATCTATAAAATTAGGAATTTGTGGTATACATTATAAAGGGAAATTGACTCCATATGACTTCACAACTCGATGAAAGTGAAAGCTTAATAAGGAACGAAAGGAATGGGAAATAATGATGATGACAGAAAACATTAAAGTTATTTTTACTTTTGTAGACGCTTACTGTCTTCGATTCGAACTCATATTTATTTTATTTATTATCATATAATTTAGAGTAGCGGTAATAATTACATTTAAAGTGAGGTCGACACCTATATTATTATTTTTTTACAAAACTTGGAGAAGCGAGGACCTATAAAGTCTATGAGGTGGATTTTTAATCCCAAACCAGAACCTCTACAGAATTTGCCAATTAAGATGTTTGTTACTACAGATTGGTAGCTTTTCCAAAAGAATCAATGTAGCTTAAGTGAGAAAAATTATGAGTTAATATCTGGCTAGATTGTACATTATCTTCAATACAACCCAAAAACCGTGTGCAGCACCGTTATCAGATTTCAACGCATTCTTTAGTCTGTAAAATGTTTTATTATGATATTGTTCCATCGACACTTTAAGCTAAATAAAATAACGTGCAACTGGTCGAAAATAAAATATGATCAAAGTGTAAGAAAAGGTGGAGAAAAGCCTTTCGAAGAACTCAAAAGTAATATACAAAAGCTCTCACATAATAATATTCTCATAATACCATGTAATGTAGGTAAGATTGCCGACTGCAATTCGTTGTGAAACAATGATATGTGTCTCCTTGCTCGCGGTGTGAAAATTGCAAGTAACTGCCGTTGAAATTGAAATTTCACACACACGTAAACACCCGTTTATTTTCGCTGGGATTTTCTTGAGCCGTTTCAACGACGAACTATATTTTTTCAAATAGACTGAGATTTGTGTTTTAGTTTGTTTATTGGTAGGTTTTATTTCGCATAAAATGTGGAATATGGTTATGATCTCTATTACTTTATGGGAATCTTTTGGTGTTTTCACAAGAATAAAGCAGTTTATAAATGTAAATTACAATTCTTTGAACACTTTCAATTCCTTGTGCTTTCTATCTATTTCTATTTACTGATCTTACTTCACTTACATTAATGTATTTTTTTGTGCACTTAATCCTAAATCTTAAAATTTTGTGACAATTTATTCTTCTAACTTATCTGTAAAACTGCTTGGATAAAAAATAAATAATTAAATTTGATTATCATTAATCTTCTTTACTACATAATTAATGCAAACTAAGTAATTGCACAGATTAAATATTCTATCAAAATCATTAATCAACTTTACAATATTTACAAAACACTTACTCCAAAGCATTCGTAAGTCGCGACCGCAGTGACGAGTACGCGACAACGCCGTCGATTTGTCTGAGCCCAAGCTCCCTCGAGGCAAGCCGTAATGAATATTAACATCCTGCACGGTATCCTGATGCTGTTTGTGTTCCGACTCTATTTAAACTTACGTACCTTAAGGTTTGTCGCTTTGTCTCCGATTGACTTTCAATTCGTTGGCGTCTGTGGTTGATTCGGTCGGATTATCATCTATTCTTAGATTGCTGTATTTTAGTTGTTCGTAAATATAGTGAAGAATATAATATGAGTTTTGAAGTAAGTAAGAATTCTAAAATAAGGATGGGAAATTGAGGAATATAAATTGCTTGAGAACTGCATAATGTTTCAGTGACGGTATTTGCAGCAGTAACTGAAGTTATTGATCCAGATGAGAACGTAAAAGTTAATGTCAAAGCAAGCCTACCCCAATAAGTGTACAAAGAAAATTTAGAAGCAATTAAAAACAAAGCACTAGATGAAAATTCAAAAACGGTAGACACGTAGACGCACAAGATTAACGAGGGACGCCTAAAAGCGTCTACTGTTTGTTCCCGTGCAGCTGCCGACGAGCATTAAAAGAAAATTAACGGAATTTGATGCATGGATTATGCAAATCTGGGCATATCCGGCTCACTTCTTTGTTATCACGTACACTAAATGAGTTTTAACGGTAGCTCTCACGACACGAGTCCTTGCAGAATATTCAATGTTTTGCTACTGTTAATTAATTCCAAGCTGTGGGAATTTGGGAATTCATGGTAAATAGACTTAGTTAACTCGACTTCTACGTCTTTCGGTTTTGAATTATTAAGGTTGTTGTGTTGGAAATTAATTTTAGATGCTGAATTGTGCGTGGTTGGGTGTGCTTTGGATTGTATTGTTTTTGATGTGTTATCGAGTAGTCTAGTTTGTAACTTCTAAAAGTGACTTAATATTCACCTTCAAGGACAGTAACGCTTACAGAACAAACTCGATCTGATAATTTCAAAACAAAAGTAAAATTCTGTTTATTGAAGCAAATAAGGTCCATTTTGTATACTCTAAAGCAAACTTCGTATATTCAGAACATACTAAAACATTCTAATACAACTATTTAAAATCCTTCCTTAAACCACCTTCAAAATCCTTCGGAAGAGCACCCACAAGAAATATAATGAAAAGAAAGCCACAATCAGCAGATCTTTCGGATCGTACAATGTTTTACTGCAGTAATAAAACGGTCGGGACATCCAACGCGAATTAGGGTTCAGGTCTGATTGTAGATACGTTGAGGCCGAATAACGTAATCCCACTGCAGTGTCCTGCGACATTGACTATAATGGAGATTGATTTTGGCTTTAAGAGATTACTGTTCGGTCTTTAGTCGTTAGTAAGTAGGTCACTGTAAAAGAGTGACTTAAAAGTACGAGTAATAGGTAAAATTTCTAATATTTTTTTATATGTAACTAAGGACGCAAAGAAGCATACGGCCCGCCTTATGGTAAACACTCACCATCACTGGGTTAAAATGTATTTATTTATGTGTTTTAATGTTAAGGAGGAGTTAATTCGTAATTTAGTTTTTTATATGAAGTTTTGCTTTAGGTTGTATTCTTATTAATTAAAGAACAAAAATCTAAAGTTTCACGTATCAAATAGGTTTATCCAGATCTTAAATATCAAAGGCAACATTTTCTTTGTAACACAACGATGTGTATTCTAAACCTTATCCACTCAAAGGAAAGAAAAACGAAGTACCTTATTATAGAAACACATAATACTACAACGTCAACCCAAATTCATTTTTCAAAAGCCTACGTAGAGAATATCAGAAAAATTTCGGCGTTTTTTCGCTCCACAACATGTTAATGCATTTTTCGCTCGAAAAATCCTTTCTTGCACCATCGATTTCGCATAATAGACAGCTTCAACCAGAGATAACCAGGTTTTCCACCTCGTATTTCCCGTGTTAAGCATTTTGTTGAAAGCCCTTTTTTGTCCGACCCTTTGTACGGTATCATCCCCTCAAAATTATGAAAGTGTATAAACATTTCACGCCCTTACTGGTTCGCCCTCCGATCTACGTTTCCCTGTAGGTTATTATTATCAAATCAAGCTATAGATAGGTTTGATAACAGTTGCATGTCTACTCACTCCCCCCAAGTTAATGGAAATATAAGGCTCGAACACAAAATCTAAATCATTCTTTTATGATACTGTAATTTCGTTTCGGGGGTGGTGTTGTTTCCGATGAAATTGTGATCGAAAACAACGTTCTGGTAGTCTGATTTTATCAAGTGAAAATAAATCAGCCGCATTTGTTATTTATGAAACGAAAATATGGATCGTAAAAAAATCGAAATCTACATTTTCTTTTTACATAATATCACTATGACGTGAAAAAACTAATTGTTTTTCATATTGCGTCAAATATATTAACACAATTATTTGAAAATAAATATTTTATTTTGGAAGTTTATTCAAGTAAGTCTTAGTTTATTCGTTCGTATAACTGATTGATAAATGTAATTCTGTTTTGTTATCAATACTATACCTTTGATGGATTTCAAGCAAGGAAAATTATTTTTTTCTGCTATAAATATCGATACGCCTGTATTAATGCGGGCAACAATACTTCGAATATAAAAATGGTGTAATTTTACAATGGATAGAAAAAATGAAAGCATGCACCGGAACCGAATAGATCGGAAAAGATAACGGGAAACAATAGATAACTGACTCGCAAATTGTCACGGTTTTTTTAAAAAGGGATTGAGTATTTTATAGAGGACATACATACATACAGAAACTCACGCCTTTATCCCCGAAGGGGTAGGCAGAGGTGCCACTAGGACACCCACATTTCGCCTTGTATGTTCCGTCCCACGATGTGATAGGGGGCGAGCCTATCGCCATATCGGGCACAAATTCCTGACTCCGGACTGATAATGAATAGAAAAATCCAATATCACTTTGCCCAACCCGGGACTCGAACCCGAGACCTCAGCTTTGTAACCATACCGTAATACAACTACGCCACCGAGGCAGTCATAGAGGACATTTTTGAACAAAAACTTTATCAGTCTTACCGCAGTATATTATATAACATAAAAAGTACAAGATCGTTGGTTTTATATCATAGTACGCTGGTTAATGTAACTTTTTTCTATCAAACAACGTAATTTTCTTGGAACTTGATACTTTCCTGAAATAGTTGATAAGGCGGTCGAAGTATGGTACATTCTTCTACATAATGATTTAACCTAAATGCAAGTAGCAAAATTGGAGTTATCACACTGATTACCACTATACTCGTATATCTTAAAGTATATTTTATCTAAACAAAAACTTTGTGAATTGTATTTCCAAATTAGAAGACGCCCCATTTTATTAGTGACATTGGTCTTGGGATCATGGGACTGAAATAAGCTCGGCGACTTGTAAATGACTCTAATGACACCTCTGCCTATCCCTACTCGTACATAAGCGTGAAATTATAAACTCATATTAATAACAAAGAGCCAATCATAAAACGAAATCTTCATGGATAATAAAACGATATTTTTTTCCACACGTCCCATATCATACTCGAACAGTCGTCCACTACAAAATTCACTTGATTAGCCGACACCCTTTTTCTTGAACTTTACGGTTAAAATGACGCGCCACTGTATCAGAAAGGTCAAGGGAGCGTCCTGGGTCGGCGTCTATCTAATAGGTAACTGGTAGCTGGAAACAATTTTTCCAATCTCTTTGTGCGGCCGGCGGAGGCTTGACGATAAATTTTATGACAAATTGAAACCCTTCGGCTCTGTCAGATTACGCGGTGGACAAGGGATGAGCAGACAGTGCTGTATATAGCAATTTTTGATAAAATGTAAGAAATAAGTACGCACACTTGTGGCTATGATGTTAGATTGAGATACATGTTATCATTGTGTTGCAAGAAGAAACGAGAGACCTTTCGCTTTGACAATATTCGATAACGATTTTATTTGGCTCTATCTATGAAAAATCTTACGTACATGTCCCTTTCTTATATTTGAAGCAGAAGCATGTGGTAAAAAACGTGTGGGAGTTTGTTTGGTCAAAGTGTTATGTTATAAAAAATAAGTCGACAATTAGGAGTGTTCTATGTTCGACCAAAAAGCTCTATGACGTCGAGTAAGAAATAAAAATCTATAGCTTAATAACTGAGAATGTTGAAGATCGGGTGAAGTAGTGGACTCTAAGAAGGAAAGCGGTTCTTAACACCGGTGGGTATAATGTCAATAAACTAAATTTATAACAAGGAAACTGCCGAGATATTAGTTGGTCATTGTGGCTGTCCGCTTTTTACTTGCACCGTGTCAACATTGGCACCCGTGCGTGAGTCTAAAATGTGTTTTTCATTTGTTAAACGTAATATATTTTAGTTTTTCGTTGGCTGAGCAATTCTATTTGTGAGGGTGTCATTCAACGTCCGTAAAACGCTTTTAAACAATCAATAAATACGCAATAATGTTTTTTTGAATTAAATTATTCTGTAAGTGTTTTTTACAATGGTAGCAACATTGGCGACTGATACTGAAACAACGATCATGGTCGACATAAAAGAGCTAGTATATCGACAACATTTTAAAATATTATTAGTCCGTAAAATAATTAACCAGATATTTCGTTATGTAGGTCTCCAGATGAAACACATTTAAGAGCAGGTTGATTATGAAATGCTGCACACTGCATACGTCATTTGCCATGAAGTTGACACAAATGTCATACTCATACCTTCAACAAAAGATATACAAGAAACAAAATCGAAAATTAATAATAATTACAAGGACAAGTAAGCAAAATAATCACGAGCATGTTTAATTAACGTCAAATGTTATTAGGTATTCTTACTGTTCGAAATCCGACTCCACTGAACTGAACCAATTAACTGTCTTTATGTATAGAATTAATTAACATCTATGATTCGTGACGTGTTCGCCGGAGGTGTTTTCGTAAATTTTCAATTATTAATATAAATTATTTTGTATATTGCGTGTGATTAGCGAGGCGTGTAATTTGTTGGGATGATTGATTTTTATTTATTATGACATCGCTAATGAGTTTCTTATCTGCTAGATGTTCAGTACTGACGATGAAATCCCACAACACCTAAAGAACCACAAACGCAAAGTCTCTTCTAAGAAGGAAGGAAGATAATTAGAAACGAGAGAAGGGATTGGTTAAATGAAAGACAAACAAAAATACCAATAACAGCTATTTAAAATAATAATGAAATAATTTCGTAAACAATTGATCCAATTAATTTGGTTAGTATAATTTTGAATTTGCTCCAGATTAATTTCCTTTAACTCCAAATAAACAACAAATAGCACCTCCCAAAAAAATCCCAAAAAGTTTTAATTGAAAATCCTTGTTATAATTTGCAAATTAATATAAAAACACGCTACTAACTCCATTAGCACCCTAAACGCAAACAAGAATAAAAAATAGAATTAGAGCGTGCGGAATTCGTTATCACAACCCCTAGCCAACTCCCCTACAAGACGATATACAGTTTGTACCGAAATAACAAATTCGGTGCATCGGAGAGTACCAATTTCATTGCCACTACACGCCCGGTGCAATTCCGAAATGGTGTATTTTGGAAGAGCTCGATATGTGAAGAAAACCGATGACTATGTTAGAGAAGGATGTGATATTAATATTGGCCGATATTCGTGTCATTCATACTTCATCATAATACTCGTATTACTCGTATTATGTCAGACATCTAAGTATGTCAGCATTCCACTTTATTAGTAAGTTTTTAAATCTGCCCTTTACATGGTTTCTCTACGACTATCTGTTACTATTACTATAATAGCGGCAAATAGGAACAACGACATCGTTCATTTCGAAATATGTACATAATTTCACGAGATCCTATAAATTACAATATTCCGATATGTGAGCGACGTCGAAATCAAACACACCACTTAACGTTTTACAAAATAATGGGTTCTGAAAGCATGTCAGTCGACTACCTAAATATCTAAATTTAGTTCCAGTATTGAATGTATGTAGTGCTTTTTTCGATTAAAGAAATAATTGAAAATCTGTTCATCGACAATATATCCCCAAATCTCTACGCGCTATACAAGAATACACCCCCAAAAATATAGTGCACTAAAGTAACAGTTTTCTTTGCCGGCATCGTGTCGGACGCTTTTAATGCAAATTTTATTTATTCATGTAAATTAATATCTATTCTCCGAGACACCCAGTGAGGCGAGAAATTGAGTACGTGCAAAAATAAAGCCGGAGGACGGGCCAGCTTATGCAAACTGTGTGCCGCTCCACTGGTTACCAATTAGATCGGGTGTGTATCACTGTGTTTGTTTTCTGTATTGAGATATAGACACTGTGTCGATTTCTGAGCACAATAGTTCGTGCATCTTGTAGATCGGAAGTGGAGTTTGTACAATAGTTACTATCGGAATTAATTTTATAGATAAGTATAACTATCTGTCTATTTGTTGACAGCCTCTGTGGCGCAGTTGGTTAGAAGCCAGCTGTGAAACGAGAGGCCGCGGGTTCGATCCCCGCACCGAGACAAATGTTTGTGTGAACCACAGGTATTTATTTCGGGTCTGGGTGTTTGTGAGACCAAAAAGTCTCTCGTAGCTTCGGATACCCACAAGAATCGATCTTAGTGTGGGGTCAGGACTATGTATGTGACTGTTGGGTGTATTTATTTATTTATTTATATTGCAGCCTCTTGGTAATGGCACGTGCCGTCTAACTATCTGATCTGTAGTTTAAAGCTTTATGGCCTTGTTTACTATTACGCAGCATAGTACGACGTTCATTATATATGTACCCTTCCAACTCTTTGTATTTAAAGATCGACAGTATTTTCCTGCTCCTTTACTAATAACTATTTAGAGTGTTCATGGGCACTTGTAATGATTTTCTTTCAAAAAACCTTTTTGTCCCTATTCCCTTCTTTTAGTAAATAATTACTTGTCAATAGTTATATATTTGTAACATCATGATAACATAATAACAAACTTTGCGGCACACCGACGCCACAATGAGGAACACACGACAATGGCCGAAAGAAGTTTCCACTCGCCCCATTTATTCTGAAAGGATGTACGAAAAGGGTTCCGAATTAATTGTCATGTCAGCTGTCATATGCTTCGGTGAACTTATTGTTGATGGCCTCTTAAGTTTTCTAGTCGGATATTGAATTCACTTTATTTATACTGAGCTATTTATAGTACCTACTGTAAGAATAGACACAAATCAGTGGTAAAAATTTGCATAATAATTAAAAACTAATGTTTGGTCACTGATGTAGCTGGAGCTCAAATTCTTCCTCTTCATCTCTTTCCGTTTTTATCCTGAAAGCTTGCAATACAATATCTGCTATTTCCCTGTGTTGACTATGGTATTCCTTTCCTTATCCCCAGTCATAGGCCATGGAGTCCCTTTTTATTCCTAAGTATCTTACTCGTTTTCATTTTCATCATTGCATTGTCTTTAGCCTTAAAATGTCCATCGCTAAACTGGATTTCCCCAAATGTCATAGTTAATCCTTTTATTCTGAAATGAGAGTGAGAATGTTGAGAATGTTCAGCAAGACGTGACAAATAAGCAAACGTTAGCTAAAATTTACACTTCAAAACACATGAGATATTTTAAAATATTTTGTGCATGTTACGAGCAAACAGACCAACTGACAAGACAACATTTAGCTTTTAACTGTCTGTGGATTCACAAACAGAGACGTTCCACAAAATTGCCTTTGCGTCTGGGTCTTGTTTTTTTCCTGTCTAACTTCATCGTCTACGACTTCTTTGCTGTTAGATACTCGCCTACCTACTCTGTAGCTTCTATAGCGGAATATCGAACGAGGTCGCCTAGAAAATATTGTTGTAAAAATGTTATGGTTAATATTAATATTGTTTTTATTTCCATTGTTTTTTAACTAGAATGTAAATGTTTTGACTTAAATACTATAAGCTTGCATTTTACTTGAAATCAATAAATATTAGAAACTAACATCGAACTAATAATATAAATAAGATGTGGAAACACATAAATGTCAATTTGCTTTGTACAATACATAATAATTTTATTTATTTATTTAAAGACTTTATCAACCTTAGGGTTTTATTTTTTTCTAATCTTAAAACTCACAAATTAAATTCAGAAAGGAATAATCCCAAGAGATCCGAACTAAGTGTGAAGCAACCATTAGTAAGGTGTGTGGATTTATCCATATAATGTATAATTTTCTCTCCCCAACCCACACTGATTAGCAGACTCTAACCACATCTAAACTGCATTAGGGTAAATACAGCCAAAATAATAGCTTACTCCTGCAAGCCTTATAATTTGGCACACGGCATAACACATCCATATCACAGGAAAACGTACCTTAAATCTTAACGATAAGGATCATAAATTCACGGCCCAGACTGAATGGGGAGTTACTAATGGAAGTGTGAAATACGATATCATTCAGCCGCATACATTATTCAAATTTAGTAACAACGTTTTTATTATATTTTTGAAGACGTGGAAAGTAATGTGTCTGGATAAATGTATTTCACGGTTACTTAGTGGAGGCGCTGGAGTAGCGATGGCAATTCTTGCATGCGCTGGCAGAAATTCTTCTACTAATGTTTTATATCGTCGTTAAAGGTAAAATTGAATTTTATATTTTTGGCAAAGTATTAAGAGGTGTAGCTTAAAAAACGCAACTTATTAGTAATAAAATATGTGTTATGTTAAGGAGATAGAAGCAAAAAGCAATATATTAATACCTAAGTGATCTATTCTATGTCTTTGTTTTTGTTTGTGTAGTTTTTCTTTTGTATTCCAATGTTTTCGAGTTTTCTCTTTTACGAAGAATTAATGAAATCTGTTTTAGTAATTGGAGTCACTTTTGTTGGTAGCTGTATTAATGTTGTAAACAGTCGTAATGACTGGTCAAATAAAAAAAAAACCAATCATTTGCAAAATTACATTGCAACATACATAAAGATCGTTTTATTAAATTGACATAAATCTTCATGAATAAAACGCAAACTGTTAGAAAGTTAGTCTCGATGTAAATAATGATTTCCCGCTTCGTAGAATGAGCTCGTTCCCGCAATGACGTAAGATCTGTTTCTCCCACGTCAAAAAACGTGTGTTTGAGTTGACCAAACATGTCTTTGATATCTTTTGTTTGACAACAAACGGTTCCCGTGGTTCTCGTGTATGACGTCTTGCGTCAAATATTTCCTCATTTGCGTTTGAATTTTTAATTGCTTCTTTCTCTTCCTATTGCGTTGCAAGTAATGCTTTTTATTCACTTATTTTTATTATATTAACTTAGTGTTTTTGAGTTCTGAGAACCGGAATGACGTAGGTCATGTTCGCATAACACCGGCGCGTTTGTGTGACTCGCAAATGTTTGTTCCGTTTTCCGCGTCTTGTAGAATCGAAATAGTTGTTATTGACATCTGCAAACAATTCTCACGTATGGGACAGAACTTATTTTCATCGAACACAAAAGATATGACAGAAGTGTATAATACTCGTAATATTTTTATATTTAAAAACGTGCTTTAGTATTTGGATAAGACTGAGATTACTGAATAATTCCGGAATATTATCATCAAGCGTGTTTCTCATTTGCACACATGATTTTCAGAACAATAAATTAGGGTTTTTTTAAGCAAAACAATTATAATATAGACACATTACACACATCTATAGCCGGGTCGATATCACCGTAGTGTCAAGTGTTGAGTCAAATTTTTCAAAGAGCCTTTAACGAAACTACAATCAAACCATTTACATCTTATGACAGTCGTCACCTACCATACAAAACATAAATCTTCCAGAATACTGATACATGGAAAATAACACGCATGAATAAACCTGTCCAATATCAAAATGTAAAACAAATACATTTGCAATATGTTCGTCGAGTTTATTTCATTTTCTATCGCATCCCGTGAGGAATCACCTCATTAATGAAAACACCATATGCACACCACATTTAAATTCTGTCCGCAATTTAATTTATACACGATTTAAGGCTTTATGCCATTGTAATAGGGACGGCTGTATATTAAATTAGGTTTTGGAATGGCAATTATATTTTGTTGCGGTGAACTAATATCTCGTAATACACTGCTGAATTGTGTGGTCAGTGTTAACACAAACGTGTTTTATGTTTAAATAATTAATTAACGCGTTAATTAAGAAGAACACACTTCAAAATTAATTATTATTAATATTCATATGTACAATATTTAGCATATTGTTTGAATAATTGGCATTATAAAGATACTTCATCCGTTTTGCGGGGTTTTGTTAAAACTGTTAATTAATTCTTATACGTATTTTTATAATTCCAGTCTGTTTATCTAAATTTCTGATTACAAAAACTTTACGTCTAATATTTTAGCGTCCAATGATTTTATAAGCTAGTTAATCTGCGGAAATAATTATAGATGTCTTTCCTCCCACTTCGTCCTTACCACCATTCTCAAAGACAATAGTAACTCTATTTACACACTAGTTCGATTCACCGTTCCCTCCGTCAGTATGTCCAATGCATAATTCAGTTTGTCATGGCTTCACAACTTATTCCCCTCTGCAAACATGCATTGGAGTGTTAATGGTACGTCGTTATAAGTGTTTATTTGGCAACGCTGGATGTGCATTGTTGCTTAGAAATTATACGTACAGTAACTGTTCAAATGTTTACACGTGAGATGTTTCTGAGACAGTGTTCGTTCGAGAGCTAGAATAGCGACCTTTGTTTGAATAGCTGAGAGGAAAGGAGACATGTGTGGGGTTATTAAGAGTTGGAATAGACAAAAGTCGAGTGATTTAGATGCAAGGATTGGTAAGGAATATTTAGTTGATTACAGCGTCGATAGGTGTTTCTACTCGTATCAGTGTTTTCCTCATACTTTCATGAGGTTGGCACAACTTACATAATAAAAAATAACATATTGATACTTGATAGTTGATTTTAGGGCAAACGGCTTGAATGACATCAACCCTTTTAGAAAATGGATAAGCTTGAGCTTAACATGCTGAATAATAATATATAATAATAAAAATAAGAAGACATAAGTAAGTACAAACTGGTACAACATACCTTTGAATTATTGCGTAAATCTTGCATTTTTTCCATTAAAGATACAAACTCTACAAATATAAAAAGACAAAGAAAAACAGTAGCAAATACTATTGAAGCTACACCTAGCATTAAACCCGATGTTAAAGGTAGTAAAGAAAAGAACTGACACTGCTTGCATAATGCAGGGAACGTATGTCGGCCGCCGTTTGATTCAGTGTGGTAAGATCCGAACTTCCCTGACTATGACAAATGGCAATAGTTTTTCAACTCTCGTTATAACGTGCTTTGACTGTAATGCGTTTACTATAATGTGCTATGATGCAGTCATTTAAAAGTTTATCAAGCAGAAATGTTGAGAGCCAAATTTTATGTGTGTGAATTTATTTAATTTTAAAATTGAGATTGTATTTGGTAATATATATTTATTAAACACCACCATAATTTAAGAATGTTTTGTTAACTTTAGTACTCCTAGTTACATGAATAACATAAGCATAGAATATTATAAAAGCTGCTAGAAAATTAACAAATATAAAAAGTATAATAAGGTTTTATTATTAATTCATAGCGGTGACCGGATCAAAGTTCTTTATTATGAGATTAATACGACAGAGATCAAATAAAATAAGATAATTGTATATTCATGCAAACATATTTTTATAAACAGGATATCGAGAGGAAATCCGAGTCCCATTAAAATATCTGTGCGTCTGAGAATGCAGTCCGTGATATTGATATTATTTAATAATAAAGATCAAAGCAAGATTGAGCAATATCAAGACAGGTATTTCCATGCAGATATTAAAATTTTCTTTGATATTCATGCTAGAAGTATTCATATTAGAAATACACAATAATATATTTTATAATGCAAGTAATGATTCATTTCGATAATAAAACGATATTATAGACACAACATTTCAAAAATATATTGCCACTAAATCTCATTCAAACAAAAATTCACAAACCAAAAGCACGAATACATTATCTAAAAACAATACAGTGCTTGCAAAAACAAACAAAATTTCAGTTTCCAATATTACCACACAACAAAATCGTATGAAAACAATAGTAAATTTTGCAATTTTCTTACATGCAACAACGTGCAATATCAATGCGGTGCACGCGATGAATCTGATTAGATGGCTCGATAAACACACATTTTGCACCTAGTTCGCACGATACGGTCCTCGCCGGTTTCAGCCATTGTTTCCTATGCTAAGTTCTCTTTTCGTAATGTGCAACCGCATTATTCAAGCTGCTTTTGTTTCAGCATCGCTTTTGCATTCGGCTACGCGAGTACCATCATTTGCTTCTTTATTTTGCGCATTCCATCATTTTAATATTAGTATCCGGAACATGTTGAGTTAATATAAACGGTTTCCGTTTATTAATATCTACTTTATTTTGTTTTTCAATAATAAAATATGATTGGTTTATTTTTGGGTTTATATTGTAAGGTCGCTTGAAGGATGTTTTTGGTCCGGTTATGTAGATGAAGGCAAAATACGTATAGGTATTAATACAACGGATGTGTACATATCAAGTGTTTAAATCAATTAGAACGTTAAACGGAAATTAATATTGATATTTTTATGCATCATTAATTTAAATGTTTTATTATTGCAAAGGAAATCGTAATATTATTCGTGTTTGGGTTTTTATGGTCTAGTCAAAATAAAGTGATACACAATAAGAATTGATAGTATAGCTGAAAACACTACCAGAACTACTAACAAAACTTTTACTCTCGCATGATCTAAACCCAATTTACTAGGACCATTCCGTGGGAGGCCCGTGACAATAACACCTAAAATAATGTCTATAACATTTACAAAGTTCACTTTCATTCCCGTTCTGTCGCTTCATCGTAATAAAAGGGGTATAAGGGCTCAGATTAAATACCATTAGCCCACAATATCCAAACGTTTGAAATTCACTTTTGGTGATACGTAATCTTAGGAATTATTGTTATTCGTGTCTCGAAATGTCCTTCTATTTAATGTTCTTCTTCTGAATTACTTTTAGATACTTGTCTTACTTCATTACAGTCTATTTTTGTCATAATGTTAACTGTATTTTATACTGTTATTTTAAATATTTTATACAGATTTTATACTAAGTCGAGGTAATTTAAAAAAAGTAAAAGATAATATGTACACATTACAATTACCGTTATCTAATGAAAATCCTCAATTTTGGAAAAAATACATTAAATGCTTCACCAGACGTTGAGAATTAAGAAAAGAAAGAGATAGGATGAGGATTATCGGATCCATTTTACTGATAGAATTTATTTAATCATTTAATTTGGTCTTTGCTGGTTCTACAAGTTTAATAGTCTCCTTGGTCGGATACTAAGGAGAAGAATAATGAGACTTTACATCTTATGTCTTAGGATGGCGAGCGCAGTGGAATGCCAAGCTTTGTAATTCATTGTGTTATTTGGTTTTACTACTGTCCATGAACGATCGTATCGCTTATCATCAGACGAATGGCATGCATCGCAATAAAAAAAAATGAAATGCTTGCATAATTTTGTGTTTCCCAATTTCATCGTCAAAAACAGCGTCTCAATTCATAAATCTAGGACAAAGCGAAATAATAGAATTTCTCAATTTGTTATGTAACATAATCATTAAATACGATTTCCATTTACGTGATCGAGATTTTAGTTGATATTTCAAAGCTTTAAGTGGATACGTGAGTATGTTTCACTAACTATGTTAACTAAGTAAGTAGGTACCCAGCTTCACAACCCAAAGCAAGCTCTATGAAGTAATTGTCTTAATTTAAGCAATTTAGTTGGTGACTTTATCTTTTACGTTTTAAATTAATTTTGCAAGTTACGGAGAATGTTTTGCCGTTATGTGAATTTATAACAGACTTGAGATTGTCGCGCTGGAGTTCTTGTATTTTTTTTTTTGAGCATAATCGTTCTGAGTATGCATAAAATAAATTAGATTTTTTTGGTATTTGAAGAAAATACCTGTTAAAGTTTTGTTGTTATTAAATATTTTACTTCCTCATCTCCGCGTTGAATTATATTTGTACAATTTTACGATGATCCAGGCACGCTACTGGCAACGATCACAAAGAATTAACTGATTAGCCACTGCTCCGTACTTTTTATTTAAAATTTAAAATACTATTAATCAAAGTCTTAAGTTTTTTTATATTACATTCCTTCTATATTTAAATAAGCCTAATAATTGACACATTACTGATTAAGGACAACTACCTGAGATTTAAAAACAAATCGGTCGTTGCTTTTCTGGAAATAAAATCATGTTTATTCCACATTCCGAAACCGTAATGATGGTCAAATGTAAAAGGCAGTGACAAATTCCCCCATAACACATAACCCACAATTTGATATCTTAATAGTTTTGTCACTGGATCGGTGTCGATAAATCGTCGACATATGGTAAAACCATCGTTCTTTCTATTGCGACATCTAGCCGAGTACTGCATTGCCGACGATATATTTACGACTATAGTAATGGATGATTTCGCTCGTTAATACGAACGTGATACTCTTAAATCGCGCTAATTGTACGTTGTAAATCACGGAAAAGATTCCCTTTTTGTTTTATTGAAGTTTAGTGTGACAAGTTTTGAAATGGCCGACGTTATGTATGGAGGTTGATGACATTTGGAGGCGTTGGGAAGACGAGTGTGACGCAAGATAGCTTAATGAGTTGAAAGTATTTAGTAATTACAGAAATAGTGAAAGTTATTTGATGTCATAGTCTATCACATGTATCGAATAAGATTTACGCCTGTTTTAATTATTTTGGTTGTGCGTCACTTAAAGGTTATTTATGTATACCATAGTTCACTGAAGGAATCTTCCAATACATTTTGTTCTTAATCCAATTAATGCCAGCTGGTAAGATTCGTTCTTTGTCCAAAAAAATATCGTCCGGATGGATTTATCAGATTACTGGTTTACATAACATAGTAACTAAGTACTACATTCTTCCAGTTGAGTTGCAAGTTTCTGAAGTAAAAGTCGTGTTTAAACTTTGATGTCATTTTTATTTCGAGGAATTTCATTTAAAAGAATATTATTTCTTAGTTTTGCTTTCAGTTAGAGCACGGAACGTATACAAAGATTTATAGTTGACACAACTTATTTGAGCTAAAAATCCCGGCATTGGTTTCAAAATGTTGTACTGTCGTTCGTGATAAAGCATTGCCGCTCTGAAAATGCATTTCAAACTTCATTGCTTGATTAAATTGGAGTCGGTTTCATTGGATTTTTGTGTGACGTAAAAAATCAATAGCATAGACTATGAGATCCACATTTCATGCATTTTTTTCTGCAGTGTTTGGGATTGGGATTACTTTTAATAGTTCAATCATTATCATCTCCCGAGTCCCGACTTCATTTCCATTCGACTAAGGTGCCTTAATCGTAGACAAAGCCCATGCTCTGTCATAAGACAATTACATACATACACTCACGCCATTTTCCCGGAAGGGGTAGGCAGAGGCGCCACCAGGACACCCATATTTTGCCTATCGCCATATCGGGCACAAATTCCTGACTCCAATCGGATAAGGAATAGAAAATCCAATATCATTTTGCCCGAGCCGGGATTCGAACCCGAGACTTCAGCTTTGCAATCGTACCGTAGGAAAACTACGCCACCGAGGCAGACGTTAATAATTTACTTACCGATTTTTTTTGTCATCTGTATACTCTGAAAATCCATAAGTATTTTCAAAGTACACAATATAATGTTAATAGAAATCTATTCACAACTTTAAAAAAATATTAGTTAAAATGTTGTTCTAATATATCTTCGAACACCATGTACGTCGAGGCACATAAAATTAGCATGAAATATATCCGAAGCGTGTGTGTAATAACCTTTTGCCATTTATACGGCGTACCCTTAAGTATTGTTACGTAAGTTTTAGTATTTATAGTAAAGTCTGCGTACCAAACTGAGCGTTATGTACTGGGACATTTTAAAAGGTTACTTCGCGCGATATTCGTATACGATTATGACTCTCGAAGTTTTTTGGTCGAAGAATTTACATTTCAGAATTTATTTCAGTTAAAATTTAATGCGCTATACAACCTACATAATTTAGTAAAATAAGGAAAAGAAAAAGAAAAAAGTCCAATAATTCATTGGCTATATTTGATAGGTGTTTCTAATTATGAGATTTTGTAATTTCGAAATATCATAGTTTCCAATTTTCTTGTCATTTTTGAAATTAAAATAACTACGATAATAAATGGTATACAGAGTGCACTACAATCAACAACATAACAAAGACGTATCTACGCAATTAAACAACAAATATCAGAATTCACTTTGTCGTCCATTGTGAGTCATTAAGGCCGACGAATTGGCTTCTCAACGGTCCGCCTGATATAGCCACATGGGACATTTTACGACGGAGCTGTAAAAGTATACGGAGTCTTAAATGAGACATAAACACTGCGACGTGTAAACGAATGTCACACATTTATTTTATTAGTGTCATTAATTCCTACGCTTTCATCGGTGTCCGAAACAGCGCTCGCGGACATAGGGAGCGCTTGCGGATGGCGATCGTTTGTGCTGCCTGTTTTTATTTGAGTAAATTGCTCATAGTATAAAGTAAATCAATCCATATTCTCCCGAATATTAGAGGTCCTTCAGAGTGAAACTCACATGGCTTAGACATTAGGGTGCGGTTGAGCGGTCAGCCTAGGGCACCTCAAACATAGGGAGGACGCAGGCCTCGCCATTTTAATTTTTTTTACCCCTTGGAGAACAGAATATATTGGGCACCGTAGCAAACTCGCCTCGAGCATCTTAGCAATCTCAACCATGACTCCTCACCAGTTTTGCCCTGTGTGGTGTTAAAACAGACGCTGTCTTGGTACATTTCTACACAACACGGTCCGATTAAGCTCATATTATGTCTGTTTAGCAGACTGTAATTCCATACTACTAATGAGAAAGGCTCTTACAATAAAATTTTACTGGTCGACCTATTTATTTTACTTTATTAAATAAAAAGGTGACTTGATTTAGTTGCTTGTCTGATTGACGCGTTTAGGCTCGAATTTTGTAATGGCAAAACAAAAATATAATGATGCGCCTTATGATCATTGTTATTAAAAATACACATGTACAAATACACTTACTGTACAATTCTAACCTGCGACCTTTAGTTTAGTAGTCCGAACCTTACCTAACTGGTCTTTCTTATTTATAAAGATTATATTCAGAATTTCTAATAAACAAATGATGCGTGGGTTTTTATTGAAATTTAAACCTCTTCAGAGTATGATCAAACAAAATATTAAGCTCTAAGAATATTTTATGCAAAGGAAAATGTTAAATCTACCTACGCATTTTAAGCATTTTCATATCTAAGAAGCTCATATGTGAACATTTTCCATATAAATATAATGTATTCTTAATATAAGCACTTTTAAAATTTTATATTTATATAATTATGTATGCTGTCTTATCCGTTTTGACTTTGTGGTGTCTTATGTCTGTTTCCTACCTTATACAACTAAGCCAAGAAATATTCAATTCAGTAACAATTTACCAAATGGCCTTTTCGACATCTGTATGCTAGATAGATAGAAAACATTACACAATAATATAATGTTAATAGAAATCTATTCAGAAGTTTTAACCATTACAAGCTATCTAGTTGAAGCCAAAAGAGATGCGACTAGTTCGAACAAACTATTTGGGGCTGATATTATAAGTACTACAGAATTGATTTAATCCTTAATAAATCATATTTTAAAATATAATTCTATTATCATTTATTTCGATACCGAAAATTTATTTATTATAGATTTCAGAATTATCTGTGACAACTGACATCACTCATCTGAAGTGACTAAAGACAGAGTCTTTGACAGCTGGTAACATTGCAAGTTCGTAAAACTTTTGAGTGCTTCGAGTATTTTTAAAAGTATTACATATAAATACTTTTAAAAGAAAAGAGAGTATTTCGTTAATGTATTGAATACATTTTATAGGTACACGAAAACCTACTTGGATTTTTTTCATAAATTATAAGTAGGACGAAAAGGTTAAGGTGCAAAAGTAATTTCTTTGATAATAACCTTTAGGTAGATGAGATAGTGTAGGAGTATCTTTTAATTTTAATAATATTCAAACAAAAGAATCTGGTTAAATAAACAATTTCATATCAATCAGTACCAAATGGAAAATCTTAGCTGGATTGTAATCCAAAGTCGTTGTTTTGTATAAGTAATAAAATAAACTAAAGTCTAATCGGAGCAATATAATATTATGTAGGAAACTTTTTGTTGGTTACTGACTTAGATAACGCTCCACCTGATTTTATTAGCGTTAAGAAATCAATAATAAATTACACCCAAGGGCCATATACCTACATAGTGTCCTGACCCCACTCTAAGATCGAGTCTTGTATCATGGGTATCAGGAACTACGTGAGACTTTTCGGCCTCACAAACACCCAGACTCGAAACAAATACCTGTGGATCACTCAAAATATTTGTCTCGGTGTGGAGATCGAACCCGCAGCCTCTCGTTTCACAGCCGACGTCTAACCAACTGCGCCAAGGAGGCTGTCAAATAGATTATTGCATTTTCGCCCAAATATAATGTTGAGTAAAAATGAAAAGGAAGTTTCCTAACTCTCAATAGTTTTAGTACATCTTTGCGGCTACTGCCTTCATTAAAACATCCTGTTTATTATCCAATCATAAATTCAAAACGTGCTTATAGATACAATTTTATTATTTCACTAAGCGCTTTCTCAGAAAATTAAAACACACGCAAGATATAGCAAACAATTTAACACTGGAAACAGCAGTAAGTCATCTCGACTACAAATGAACGTTTTGCGAACCATTTTAGTAGTACAACAGCGTGCGTCGTACCGCGGAAGCGGGCTTAAAATATGAAATATTTACTTGCGTATAAATAAACATTCATACGTGCTCTGAAGCTCTTTTGTTATGAGCATTAATGATTTTTCACGCGTGGACGAGCGGCCACCTGTTCACTGAAACAATGTTGATTTTTATTTTGTTACGAGTGGATAAATTGTGATTGTGTCTCGTAGATATTTGTGTTATATGATACTGGAGCTAAGTACACACATCAGTCTTCATCATGGTATGAGCCTCAGTAGCAGGCAACGGAAGATCACTAAAGTGAAAATCGAGACTATAGATTGAATTTGTATTTCGGGAGAAAGGTTTGTGTTTAATACTCATTTGTTTCAAATATGGAAGCCATTGAAATTAATGATCCTTCCTAATTTCATATTCTCGCGATACTATATTTTATTTGTTAAAAGTACTACAATGTCTGGATCACATAATATGTGACTTTTATATATTTTTATGAGCTAAAAGGCAATCATCACGGTCTAAGCCTGCAAGCTGTCACTTATATAGGTATAACGTATTACCGCACAAAATCTCCCTATCATTCTTCCCCATGAACGCAGCATTGATGCAAATATTATCCTTTCGCGTCGTGACGTTACTGACGTTGAAAAATAAGCTAGGCTTAGCTGCAAGGAAACGAAGGGTAAGATGTATCGCGAGGCATATATCCGCGCATTTTACCGCCATGCAATGTTTTGAATGTCTCATAATTGAATTTTGTTTTATTTGGCAGTTATTGCGGGGATGGATCTATCTTTGTTACATCTGGTTTGCAGTCTAATCTTGTGTACAATTTCTGCCTTAGATGCTTATATTGTAAGTTTTTTAAGTGATTGCACATTTATTGCGTTCTGTTCATTAAGTTGCGATATGGCGATAGGCTCGCCCCCTATCACACCTTGGGACGGAACATATAAAGCGAAATGTGGGAGTCCTGGTGGCGCCTCTGCCTACCCCTTTGGGGATAAAGGCGTGAGTTTATGTATGTATGTTCATTAAAGAGTAGCACTAGATATACATATATATATACAAGTATTATGTGTGAAGAAGTGTATTGTTATCCAAATGGCTGGATATGTTTTAAGGTTAAATTTTTCCTTTCGAAATTATATTATGGTCTGTTATAAATTTGTGACAATTTACAATTATGCTCAACTTGCAGAGATTTTAACGCTATTATCTATATTGTGTAAGGTACTCTTTATTTTTTTATTAAAAGACAAAGACTTAAGTTTTAAAACTGTTTACTTTATTAAGTAGCTAGAGCGAGCATCTATGGAACATTCAGCGCACGGTTTTGCCCCATCGCGTGCTTACTCCCATAGCTTATAAATATACAAGCTTCCGTTCGCGACTTCCCATTAATAATTTAAAAGAGTAAATATTTTTTTACTTAATGTTTGTTTATTTTTGTACCGCCTTTTGTTAGACTATCATGAGCAGTTTTAAAACCTTTCAAGTGCTAATCGCGTTTTTGCGTGGACCTAGATTGCTTCAACAGTTTACGTATCTATGTTGCCTTAAGCACTCTACATTATTGACTTGTTTAAATCGTCCACTTAAATATATTCCTTTTTATTTCATTTATAAATAAATATACTTAGTATAATTGTGATTTTTTATTCCTAGGTAAAATTAAAGGAAATTATGTTTTAAGGAATTGAGGCCTTAAACAACTTATCTAGCCAAATGGATATTGGCGAAACTGACTTACCTTCGTAATACTTTTAAAACTAACTTAAAACCATTAGGTTTGCACTCGATGTTTTCCGTTACCACAAGATAAGCAAAAATAATCTGCCCATCTAGTTCGACCTACGCAGGCTCTCGTGGGATTTGAAAGACCTCATAAATATTAAAAATAGAATTACGTCTCATGGATTTCCTGGAGTGAAAAAATACCAACCCGATGCATTTGCACTGTAATGAAAACCGGCTAAGGCGTGGCTCTACCGAATAATAATCTATTTTTAAATTTGGAAAATTAGCTTTGGGTACAGCGAAATATAAATAAACATTGCAATTCTTCGCAAACCACAAACGATATACGGCATTTAAATGCATTCGAAATACGAGCTGTCGAAATTTATAGTTATTGATTCACGAAAAGAGATTCTTTTATTTGCGGTACATTGCTGTTTATGTTCTGCAGAATGGGTTATTTGCACTCCATTTCTGCATACGTGTTGTGGGGTGCTCGAAGTGATTTTTATCACGCGACAGACTCATATATTTGTATTTAACATTTTTAGGTGGTTTTTGAATACTTTAACATTAGAATTGTGGTTATCAAAGTTATGTGTCTGGGTTTATTGTGTATTTTGTATAGAAAAAACGTGGTAAGAAGTAATTTAAAACGCAATAGACAAAGAATGCAGACACATAAATGCATTGTAAAACAGCAACGATCACGAAGTTCTTTGTTTTATAACATCACGTTTTACAGCTAAAAGAGATTACTATTATAAATTATTTCTACAAATCCTAATACAAGCTTCGCTGTAGATTTTCATGACTTTGATAGCTTTTCATCATGAGGTAAATATTGGCCAATTTTGGGCCAACATTTCACTTTTGGGCATGTTCATTCGTATAAGAGCGCGTATCAGTTGGTAATAGCGAAGGCTGAAAATGTATCAGAGTTACATTGCGTTATTAATAAATATGGTATAAATGATTTATATTAACAGTCTATGTATTTATATGTTTAAACGTGATTTTTACGCTAATTTTAATGTTATTGTATTCCTAATGACCAACACTTCCTGTTTTTGTTATTGAAGTCGGTCACCTTACACTGTATATAAGTTTTTCCATCCCACACAGACGAAAATAGAAAATCCGAATCCTTCAGTCCTACGCACTTTCCTACAATTCCGGAATTAATAAATCAGTTCGTTGACCTTACCAACGAATCGTGTTACAGTATAATGTAATTTTTATTATTTTATTCCCTCGGAGGTATTTGTTTGCATGCTACCGCGGCCTTATTTCCTTTACCACTTACATACACTAGTATTTAAATAGCGACCTGAATTATGAAAGAATTCTAGAAAACGTAATGTGGCATTCCGGTGACGAAATAAAACTGTGCAGACTGGCGTTGTGTCAACACAATCCATTTTGGTATGGGTATAATCTATATATATATATATATATAAAAGAAAGTCGTGTTAGTTACACTATTTATAACTCAAGAACGGCTTTACCGATATGGTTGAAAATTGGTGAGGAGATAGCTTAGAACCAGGAGACGGACATAGAATGCTTTTTATCCCGTACCCGTGGAACGTGCCAATAAATAAAAATAAAATGTTTTTCCCATACAAAATGTTCATAGGTTTTGCAACTGTCAAACATTTAATGTTCATCCTGTCGATACAGTAAACTCTTCCCTCAAATTAAAGAACGTATTTAAATAAATGTTTCGAATCGACAACATATATCCACAATATTCGGATAATGGCGTATTTTTGATTTTAAATATGTAGAATAATGTCACTAATGAAAAAGGATTGACATTTAAATTGGTTGTCAAATATTTATGCGTGAGTTCAGAAATTTATTTTGTTTAAACTTAACTTCTTTTTAAGATCGAAAGTCATTTATCACAATTTTGTACAATGTCCTATTCTTCACCTGCGAGTATCATTTAAAATCACACATTATCATAATCTCCGGAACTACTAAATCGATTTTAAAAATTCTTTCACCGTTAGAAAGGTATAACATCCCTGAGTGTCATAGGCTATATTGTCTCCAAAGGGGTTGAAAAAAGGGTTTAAAAGTTTTTAATGTCAAAAAATCGTAAGGCACACTATTATTAGAGAGATGGGATAGAATAGAGTAAGAGGGACGGTATAGGACTGGGATAGTTGACAGATTTCATTTGATGGGTTAGGACGAAATGTAAAGGCACGGGATGAGACCGGATGGATAATGAAGAGAAAGAACGGGACGGATCAGTGACTTGACAGACGGGACGGGACGGGACGGGTATTGAGGCGGACAGGTCATTTTTTGAAGAAAAAGGGACAGTAGAATAGCTACGTCCAGTTTGGGTTTCAAAAGATTTAGGTATACAAGAGTTTGTACGAAAAATAACATCTATCTGATGTGGAATGGAATCAAAAGATATATGCACCCAGGCGAAGCTGGAACGGGCCGCTAGCTTAGTATAATGTTCAGTTGCTGGCGGGGGGTTGGCATTTGATCTGATAATAATCTTTGTCTCAATTGTCTCAATAGTGGATCAGTTATTATCAGGAACATTGTCTTATTAGTAGAAAAGACGCTAAGTTTCAATTCTTCATACTCTAAGTAAGCAAAATCGACTGCAAGTAGCGCTGTATTTATACCCTTCATCTATTAGTCTTACATTTACATCTTCCCGGAAAAGAAATTGATGTGTAATTTGTTAAACTACCAGATAACTGGTGGATTAGGACAGATGATTTACTGGTGGTAGGTCTCTCATATGTGAGAGGCCGCCTGGGTAGGTACCACCGCAATGTCTATTTCTCCCGCCAAACAGCAGTGTAAATGCGCTGTTGTGTTCCGGTTTGAAGGACATTGTAGCCAGAGTAACTACTGGACATATTGAGACTTAACATCTTATGTCTCAGGATGGCGAGCGCAGTGGAATTCCAAGCATTGCCTTGTAATTCATGGTGTTGTTTGGTTTCGTTACTGTCCATGAGCGGTCGTATCGCTTACCATCAGGCGAATGGCATGCTCGTCTCGCCATTCATTGCAATAAAAAAAAAAAAAAGGTAATTTTCTATTGACGGTGAGGAGGCTAGTCGTTGGGACGATAAAGTGTCAATGCCCTTCCTGTGGGTAAGTGCGGTACGGCTCAGATGAAGTACTTGTATCTATTATGGGAGATGTTAATCACTCGTCGCATCAGCCTATCATGCTCGTCTGCACGAATTATTATGTGCAGTATAATATTTGACAGCCTTCGTTGCGCAGTTGTTGAGATACCTGCTGTGAAACGAGAGGCCGTGGGTTCGATCCCTGTACGAAGACAAATGTTAGTGAGGTCCACAAGTACTTGTTTCGGATCTGGTGTTTGTGAGACCTCAAAGTCCTTTGTAGTTTCAGATACCCCCACACAAGACGTGTATCATAGTGCGGGGTCAGGATTATGTACATATGTATGTATTTATGTATGTATGTATATGACTGTGGGGTATATTTCTTCATTGCCATTTGACAAACCAAACCAAAACAAAAGTGTATCATAAAAATCTCCGTAATAAAATCAAATTTATTCGCACACAAAACGCTCGTCTACTCGCATAACAAGTGTCAAGACATATTTTTTGTGTTCCAGATTAAGGTTGAGGAAGAATAACTGCGGTGGCCGGTGGAAAGGAAACATAAACACTGACTTACAGAGCGGTGCTTGCATAATGGTGTTTTTATTCGTTTTAAAACAGACCGAGGTAATCACTTAGCGCTATTTATATTGCTAATTAAAGTGGAAATTTTAACGCTCTGCTTTATACACGTTGTTAGTTTATTTTATATTGAGTGTATTACTAAGATAGATCATGTTTGAGGCATGCTGTCGGATTAATAAACTGGCACGGTCGAGATAGATTGGGAAAAGTATATCAATAATAATTGAAGAGTGTGTCTTCTAGTGATTGAAACAACTTAGATTCAATAGATGCTATTTACCACTTCTAATTTACTTTAAATATGATATCGTTATACCAGGTGTATAATACAACTGAAAACGAAGCCAGTTGGTAGTTTTGGCGATTTCAGACGCAATATAACTAAACAGTTCGCAATGTTCTTTTATAAATACATCAAGTTTAATCTTAAATAATAGCGTAGCTTGCATATCATTGAGTATTTTAAAATATAGGGTGTACTTTTTAAATTTAGTAATAACTATATTGTATTTACCACCCAAACACGATGATAGGTAAAATATTACGAAACAAAAGTATAAAAAGTCTTGCCACTTTCCTCCTGATTGTATGGGCCGTCAACACATCTATGACCCAGAGTTGTGGTTGTTAGTGGGCGGCAGTGACCACTTACCATCAGACGACCTGTAGGCTCGTTAGACTTATTGGCTAAAAAAAAACAAGCCTTTTACCCACCGGAAAAACTAAGCCACAATATTGCCATCCATTACTGAGTTATAATACTTAATCCTGCAACTAATGAGTTTAAACGAGCAGTGTATAAGGAATAACAAAAGAAATAACAGGCAGTGCAGTAGGCTGGCGTGTAAGCGAATTAACGCAGCGAGGGTGGGTATAAGGCTCTATAATGATATTGCAGGGGTGCGTCAAGTGACTGTCTCACTGCGATCCATTATAACAGACGCCTTATTCTGTACGGCGTAATTGCGCACGTCGAATAAGATTTTTTTGACTCCTATTGTTCTTAAAGAAAACACGTAGAAAAGAACATACGTTCATATTTTATCAGCTTGTAGAAGATATTTTAATATCTTATAGGATAGCGTAATAAATTAATTTAAATAAAATTTATGTTTTTATTTCACCGCTGCCTAAGTCTTGAAGGATTTCCATAGCAACTTGTTAGAAGCAGCCTGCGTCTAGCGTTTTCCTGCGAGTCGTCCAACTTGTGTGTGGAAGGTTTTTGAAAATAAATAATTAAGTAGATTAATTGTAACTATTTTTCCTCTTCCTTTATGATATTTGTTTCTTTTATGCTTAAAGTAAATTATATTAAAACTGGAAGAATCGTACACATTAAATAGAATAAAAAACTACACATTTCACTGATTATTTTTAAAATCTACCCTCCCAAATACAAAAACCCCAAAACATTTTTATGAACAATAAAATCGTTTCACATCAGAATAGGTCCGCGAAAGATGTTGCGTACACATAGCCAAGAGCTGCATTCATTAACTAATGTATAGACTTTCAAAATATTTGCACATAAATTTCGCTAAGGGAAGGGAACCGGCGGATAACGAATGGCTTTATGCCATCATTATTTTCTTGCTACTGAAATATTTTGACGGCGGGTCATTGGCTTTGCATTATGCGGTACATTAGATGCAGAATAATAAAGCGTTGTTCAATTGTTTTCAAAAAAGATTGTGAAGATTCGCGGTAAAAGAATTGTTAAATAAGAGAAGAATGTATTAAGAGACTTTTACCTTTCGTTATGAAAAGCGAAACATAAATTAATCGTGAATTAGTGGTACCAAACATAGTCCGTCGGAAACTATTGCTTATTAACATAGCACGCACTTGGTGAGAACTTGTTCCCTAGAGGCAAGGAACCGCGACTTATTAAAAACCCATCTAACTGTGTATGCGGAGGTTTCGCTCCTTCATAATCCAATCTACATAACCGAGGACATTTAATTTTTTATCATTTCCCGTTGAATTGAGTTAAGCAGTTCTGTCAGACGCACAAAGACGAGTTTAACGCGGTCCCAACTCAGATAAAGTCATTTAGTGCGCACATTTTAAAACTACATTAATAACCAGCTAGAAGGGTGGACTTCAGCTCAAAAGTTGTAGACGCTGATATAAAGTGCCGCTAGATGATTTACTGCCATTATTTTACGGCTACCAAAGAGTTTGTAGCTTCAAGTCATTTTTAATTAATTACCTACCGATATTGTATCGTTTCTTTTTATATCATTTAGGAATTTTGTCTAAGTTACTACAATTTTTACTTACATCCATATTTGTTAGAGGTAAATCCATGGTGTCTAAATAAAAGACCCTGCAATTTAATATCTATTTTATCCCGATTTGAAAAAATAAAAGTAATTAAAATGCCGTGAGAATAAAGTATCAGCTAGCGACCGATAACAGCGATTTCTCCCTATTAGACGAAACTATGCTGGCTCGCTCTATTACTGCTTTATGCTACGGCGGAAGGTCTTGTCCTTCCTATTTTTATATTATTTTAAATGTCTTTGCTGCATAATTAAAAGTAGACCGCATATTTTTCAACATAACTTAAGCAAAGTCAACCACCACATCCCACTCTCTACGTCCTTGTTTGCAAGCAAGTGCGCGGCAGCAATATCTCAGCGCGTAGACAGCGCGGCGCAATCACGGCGCGACGCGTCAGGGCGCAGATGCTTTGTCGCCTGACAGTTTCTTGTTAACATCTTCGCCTATTGCATTCTGTCACGATGCTTCGGCAGTTGGTGAGCAAACGATTGTGATATTGGTTTGGTGTTGCAGATGTTAAGTTGGAAGTGTTTTGGTGACTTTCTGTTTGATTGGCATTTTTATAGCTGAATCTTTTCCTCGAAATATTCTATTAATATTTCCAGTAAAATAAAATTTTCAAATATTATGCAGACATCATGCGACATGACCGTTGAACTGTTTTCTTTATTATTATGTTTAGAAATCGTGAAAAAAATTGATTTATTTACAAAAGAATAGAGGCAGAAAAAATATATTATTAGAAAAAAATTTAAAATTTAATTTTAAGTATACCTATTCATTTGAAGTACAGTACTGTAACAGAAACTCTAAAATTATCAAATAATATAAATGATTAAAATAACTTACAGAATACCCTTGAAAGCTCCATCATTACCGAGACCTATTACTATCAAAACATTCCCTAATAACGTGTTGCTTTATACCAAGAACCTTGTATTTTCATGTCAGTCTATGTCAATTAAAATGACGTTAAAAGCTATCCCAATATGACGTGACACAGTGGCATATGGAAATATTATCCAAATTATGAAGGTCTATTTTTGTTTAACATTATTTACAACTTTTATCGATACATACATAAATTCAAGCCCTTTTCCAGAAGGGGTAGGCAAAGGTTTTCCTGGTAGCAACCAGGACACCCACGTTTCGACTTGTACATTCCGTCGGACGATATTGTGATAGAGGGCGAACCTATTGCCATATTGAGCACAAATTCCTGACTCCGAGCTGATAAATAATAGAAAAATCCAATATCACTTTGTCCGACCCGGGCTTTGAACCTGAGACCACAGCGTTGTAACCGTACCGTAGTACAACTACGGCACCGAGGCAGGTTTTCATCGATATAATGCATATATCTATATATATAAAACAGGAACCTGATTGACTGACTGACTGACTGACTGACTGACCTATCAACGCACAGCCGAAACTACTAGACCTAGGAACTTGAAATTTTACACAGGGATTCCTATTGAGACGGAGGGTAGCACTAAGAAGAGATTTTGGGAAATTCTACCCCTAATGGGGTGAAAAGGGTTAAAAACTGTTGTATGGAAAATCTAAACCATTGAAGTTACAATTCTCAAACTTGGTAGTTTAATAACTCATTTAATAACAAAAATAATTGCATACTTTATTTGTCTAAAAATTAACATTAAAGGGGTTAAAATAAGGGTTGAAATGTTTAGAAACTGGGTGATTTCCTTCCTACCCGATCAACGCACAGCCGAATCTACTGTAGCTAGAAACGTGAAATTTTACATAGAGGTTCCTAATGTGACGTAGGGTAGCACTAAGGAAGGATTTTTGGAAATTCGACCCCTAAGGGGGTGAAAAGGGTAAAATACTGGTGTATGGAAAACCGAAACCCTTGAAGTCGCAGATATCAAACTTGACTTTTTAGTTACTCATCTAGAAATAAGAAGAACTGCATACTCTCTTTTCTTATAATTAACCCTAAAGGGGTGAAAATAAGGGTTGAAGTATTGTAAAACCGAACTGCTGGATCAACGCACAGCCGAAACTACTGAAGCTAAGAACTTGAAATTTTACATAGGGGTTCCGATTGTGACGTAGGGTAGCACTAAGGATGGATTTTTGGATATTCATCCCCTAAAGGCGTGTAAAGGGTTAAAAACTGATATAGGGAAAATTTAAACCGTTAAAGTTACAATTGTCAAACTTGGCACTTAAGTTATTCATTCTAAGACAAAAATATTTGCATATATTGTTTATCTAAAATTAACCCTAAAGGGACGAAAATAAGGGTTGAAGTATTGTAGAACCGAACTGCCGGATCAACACACAGCCGATACTACTGTAGCTAGGAACTTGAAATTTTACACAGGGATTTCTTTTAGAACGTAGGGTAGCACTAAGGAAGGATTTTTGGAAATTCAACCCCTAAGGGGGTGAAAAGGGCAAAATAAATTTGTATGGAAAACCGCAACCGTTGAAGTTGGAGATTTCAAACTTGACACTATAATTACACATCTAAAATAAAAAATAAGTGCGTACTCTGTTTACTTAAATTTAACCCTAAAGAAGTAAAAATAAGGTTGAAAAATTTGTATAGAAAATAAAACTGCTGAAGTTCTTCTTATGAATATTTAACTTTTGTCCCTTTCGAACGACTTTTCAATTCAGTTTGAGCGAGAAAACAAACATCCGATACCTAAAATAGGTTTTAAAACTGTATATGATTAAGGCCGTTTATGTATTGATCCAATTGGTCTCAAAATCGATCTGAGTTCCGATAATCTAAATTTGTACTCAGAATTGAAAAAGTTGGCCGTCATTTTGAACTTTTTATTTATTGATCCGATTGGTCTCTGAATCGACAACGTCAGTTGTCCCCATTGATCCGATAATCTAAACTCAGAGTCAGAATTGGAACTAAAAATGCTGCACGTTGATTTTTGTTAAAAGTTTACGTAAAGGTTATAATGGCATAGTTTTAGCGATATAACGTCTACATTATCTTAAACACGCAGACGAAGTTGCGGGCAAATGCTAGTCTTTAAATAATTACCTTACTCACTATGGCTTAAAAATTACTATTAAAAATATTATGATTGTTTTTTTACCCTTTTAATAAAGATACAACGTGAAGCGACAACTTTGCTCTCTCATTTCGTTCGGTGAATGAGATTGCCGGATGCCCAATATCTCTTTTCTTTTTCCATCCTTTTTTCTTCCCGCTCTCTTCCCAATTTGATGGGTCGGCAACACATCTATGATCCAGAGTTGTGGGATGTTCATGGGCGCCAGTGATCACATGCCATCAGATGACCTGTTTTCTCGTTTGCCGGACATATGCAATCAAAAAAGGGTTTTTTAATATACCCATACACGTCTCACTGAAGAGTATAAACTTCTTCTAAAGGTTTTAAGGACTTATACGCAAGGTCCAGTTCTCTAGCCTAGTGCAGGTTAGTGAATGTCACATACCATAGAAAAGTCTCCATGAAAAATCTCTTATAATTAATATTATTATTATAAAAAACTTCAGCATTTCCGACCAAGATAAAATAAAATGATATTACATTTTTATAAATTAAGAAGTCAAATATAAAATTATAAAACTCAATGGCCAACTCTTTTGCTGTTAGCAAAGAGCCTCAACAAAGAAAATATCTGAACAAAGGACAAAGGCAATAAGAAAGTAATGACCCACGTCAATTTAAAATTCCGAGATCTCATTACTTCACTTGAATAAATTCATTAAAACCTCTTTGTTTTGAAATATACCAAGGTCTAAATATGCACAATACTTCATTAGTATCTCTATTTTATCCAATTTAAATATCATTTTAAAATATTAAGATACTTCTACTTCATTTTTCTAAAACAAGTACATACGTAAGTGTTGAAACAGATCTGCGACAATTATAATGAAGATACGTATATTCGCTTTTGCCCAAGAAGGGGTCAAAAGTGACAAAAAGTTTTTTTTGTGATATATTTTGTATTTTTATATAATTGCATAATAAAGTGACTATACATGGTGGTATATTATCTCTAGCCGGTCAACACAAATAAACCGGCTTGCTTATTTCAAATTAAATCAACAAAAACCCACACGCGAACCTCTAGGAATACGGCTCCAACCAATCCAAATACGCACCGCTCAAGCATAAAGTATAATCAAAATCGCACCTGAAAACCTGACTAGAATATTTTACTCGCGCCGCGAGGAAATATTCTAATGGAATAACATTTCAATCCACCATAAAAAGCTTTATCTTTTCTCACTCGAGTAACCCGTAAATGCGGATGCGGTCGCTTCTACCGCACGCTCGGCTGGATGAATGCCGGTGGCAGGGCAGTCATTCGGGTGGTATTGTCCGTCAGTCTGGTGGAATACGAACAGTAGCGAGCCCGAGACGTCGTCAGAGGCGCCGCGCCGACGTCCACAGACGTTATTTAAGGCTTCATTGTGCCGTTCAGACCGACCCACGTGATTCGACAGTTGATAGGACCCCGGCCGACTGATGACTGTCACATTATCCCTTTTTAAATTATATTTAAATGGCCCTCTCGGTTATTAGTGGGTTTGTTTAATGGTTTAAGCATTGTTTGAGATTGCGGGCTTTTAAACAAAGAGTTTTGCATAAACTGAAGCGGGCGAGGAGTGGTTTACGCTTTAATAAATCTAGGGGATTACAAATTTTATTTATTGTTTATTTTAATGCTAAATACAGCAGTTACATACATTTGTATAAATTAAATTTAATGAAATAGTATTGCTCACTTCTGTAGTCTAAACATTCTACATCTCCCACCCTGCTCTTTTATGTTTTCACCATTTAGTATTAATAAATGGAATTCTGCGATTTAATGTTATTGTGCTCATTTCATAGGCTGCTCCATTCACTATTTCCATTTGCTTTTTTCATTGACCGAATACCTGCCATATATAATATTATATAATTCAATACTATCGTTATTTTATACTTAAGGTCAAAAATGTCCGTCAATCAAGTATCACCTCAACCCAAATAAGGGGTATTAATTATAGAAAAGAATGGATGACCTTAAAATAATGAGTAAAATAAAACAGAACAATTTGGACCTATCCAATATTCATGACACTTCGGACATTGAATACGTTTAGTGTCAAATTAACCGGCAAAACACATCATCGCGCTGAATTGATTTTACATGCTCATTCATCAATCTTTCTGCCTCATTGATTGATGACTGGCCTGAGTATTGACGGAAAGTAATTAAAAAACGTACGTCCCATTCTCAAGCGTTTCGTCAATGCAATGGTCTGAATGACCCCTTGAGATTTTTGAGTGTTATAAGCTAAATAGGCACGTGTGCGGAGAAATCCTTATTTAGTATTTGGCACAGTGGACATATTAATATCCAGGAATGAAAATCATCTAGCAGGACCGTTTCAGTTTCGTTTTAGAATTTATTCTTCAATATTTTGTTGCTTTGCATCATTTTCCGTATATGCGATCTGTAGTGTTGTCTTTTGACTTCAGTACTGCTACATTTTATGTAGGTACAAGTACATATCTAAGTAATTATGCATATAGCTCACTTGATTTGTTTTACATTAGACGGACATACCCTACATAATATATAACGAGTATAAAATTGTACAAGGCTATGTGTTTGTCACTCAGATTCAAATAAACACTAGAGGTTCCTCTGCATCTTTTCATACTAATACATATAATTACATATTAGACTATATGGCCTAACCCTTCTCAATCTTACTCTCGATTGTTGAGGAGGCTCATGCCCAGCAGTGGGACGTATGTCGGCTGATACAGTACAGTGGATAGAATTAACTCTTAGGCGCTACACCAATCAATACCAGCATAAACATTTTGAAATAATGCCATTTTTGTTACTTTTTTATTCCTTTTTTATAATTTTAATCTTATTTTGTAAACAAAAAATATATTTATTATAATATGTTAACTACTAAATTTGGTGTATGTTGTGTCTGCCTATAAGTAATTGTTTCACTTATTTAATATATAATATGAATGTAAGGGTTTGAGATAAGTATTAGTGTAAACATTGTTGGTGACTAATACCAAAAGAAGTATTAATTACAAACCTACCTATTAAGTAACACTGTCAGGTCAACTTACACTGGTTATTCAGTCAAATATCACTATCGAATGTACGATCAGTTGTGCGTCATCTGCGCCATTCTGCATTGACAGGTTATTTATTTTGTAGACGACAACGAATACGCTCTTATCCATTTGGTTAATGAGTTTATGATGAGTATCATGTGAACAGGTTGAGGTTAAATTAATCATGATTAAGTATGTACGGGAGTACTATTGCAGGTACATATGTATGTAAGAGGTGGGTCAATTCTATAGGTAGTTTTAGATCAATGAAGAGGCTAAAAAAATCAGTGTGTCATAGGATTATATGATGTAAGAGCTTTGCAGTCACCTTTCGTTCAGTAACGGATCCTAATGGTTCTCTTCAATTGGTCTCATTCTTTTCTTTTTATGTCTAATTGTACGTATTGCATAGTCCATGACCAAGTTTATTTTGGTTCTTGAATCAAATATAGTAAAGTGCATGTATATGAAATGATCGAGATCGTAAACCCTCGATTAACCATATAAGTTATAATTGAGATCTGATCATTCCACCTAAAATTGACTTTTGACACATGTATAAAATTAGATGATTCTTCTATCAAATCCGAAAGTTAAAGACGTGTGAAATTTTATTCAATAAATTTGAAAATAAATTGGCAGTGATTATTAAATCTTGAAAGTTTAATCTTGTCTGTTGAAATAAAAAAGTTTCAATATTAGTTTCTCAGTCACTGATGCGAATAAACTAATTAATTTCATGAAATCTATACACTAAGTTGCGCTTATATTGGAATAATGTAATAATAAAAATATTTGCATTAAATTTGATCTATAAACTAGATTAATTTACAACAATTTTATAATTCGTAGATAAAAATTAATTAAATCAATCGAAACCGTAAATGCTTAAACTTTACTACTAACTCTTTTTAAATAATTTCACTCATAGTTAAAGATTTGAATACTTATAAACCAAAACCATCGCTAAAACATAGAAACTTTCAATACCACCATAATTTCCTCCCCATAACATTGAATTTGTCAAAATAGCGATAAACTCCACACACCTACCATATTATCTAATGAACTACCAATATAATTACTCCAATGGGTACAATTGACGCAAAGAACTCCCGATATAATCGCGAAACCAACACATTCAAATCCATCCCTTCCGAGCTTGGTCAGCTTGTCTGTTCAATTAAACTAAGGAGAGATAAACGCCGTCACGTATTGTACGATTTTATCGCGTCACAGCGAGCCGTGACCTCAACCAGTTTTAATTAGTATTACTGAGGAATGGATGGGTTCACCGCCAAGGAACGGTACTGCGATGCTATCTCCAGCGAGTTTTTACTGAGGTTTCGTTCACAGGTTTGTTTCTAGTCGCTTGGTGGAGTTTTCTTAGAGGTTTGACGTTAAATCTTATGCCAAATCTTGAGGCAAACGAGAAACGTAGGTAAGTAAACGGTTCGTCATGATGTAAACCATTTCCTGTATAACGTTAATCATTAAAACATAAATAATTTATCGCCATTACCATTACAATATATAACGCTATGTGTGCTATAGGAACAGATAATTCTGAAATTGAAAGTTCTTAAGTTCTTTACTCAACTTATTGTTGACTCCGTCAAGTGATACGATGGATGCAGCATAATCATAAATAAACATTAGATTTTTTAATATTTAAGTACTGTTTTGTATCGTAGTCAACTTAACCAACATAATTATACAGCTGAAATTAACTAACGACACAAGACTCCATCTTAGTGTGGGGTCATGACTATGTATGTGACTGTTGGGTGTATTTATTATTATAATTTTTGTAACTATTAAATACCTTTAAAATTTACTCGCAACTAAATTCCACACATAGTTCGTTATTATTGCATTATTTTCACACTGATAACTTAATCCAAAACCCTACTATGCACAAGAACCTACTACTATGAACCAAGTGCAAATTGATCAATTACAATGAATCGGGAATAATTAATTTGTTCGATAAAAATACCATTTGCCTCCGAATAGACCAAGGTTGAAACCTGTTATTACGGCCACTGTCGGCGGATTATTAGTGGCCATACTCTATTGTCGATTGGTCTTGTTATCAGACTGTTTGCAAGCAAATTGCGTTGTTAATATTGTATCAGATTACCAGTTTGGATCGATTTGTAAGGCGTAATTACTGTAATGACAGGTTAGTGTATGGGATTGGTATGAGCGGGTTGTAAAAATGTCATTATCGATGTGTATATTGTCATTTATATTTTAGTACTATGTTTCATGGGAGATATTCTAATTAGACCACGCTGGGTGTAACACCAATGTTTAAGCACAAATATTAAGCGGCTATCGTACTCATAACGTGATTTTCGATTCGAGAACTGAAAATATGATTCCTTTAATACAGCTTTTGTAACATTAACTACGAGAATAGTTACATAAATCTAATTTGGTCGTATACTAAAAGAACTAATGTGTAAAATAATAAAAAATATTTTTTCTAAGGACAATTTTTATGAAACGCACTTAAAAAAGTGATAAGTAAAGTTTCTGTAATGCTCGTATTTTACGGCCACTTTGGCCATCCCTTAAATAGAACAAGAAATTTATAACCATTTTATAGTTAAGCCGGGCCACAAAGCCGACCCCGTAATTTATTATTCTCGTATCATCATATTTGCTGATCGTAATAAAATGGTTGTTCAGCGAAAAAGTATTGATAGGGTTTAAGATTCCATATTTTTTTCCAATAAAATTTATACAACAATGAAAGTTTGGTAGTAGCTAACAGCCCGCGTCGCGTGGAATTGTAAATAAAATTCGATTGAACTTAATATGGCTGAAATCCGTAATACAAATATTTCTGGGGGCACTATTGTGTCTACTTTTTTATTCCCTCATTTCACTCCAAGACTAGGAACGCACCTAAAATTTCCCTCTTGTGATTAAGAAACAACATCATCGGTAATCATTTTTCTTTCGGCACCCTGCTTGCTTTATCATTAGAGTTATATTTATGTGGGAATAGTTCCTTATGGTTCAAAATCAAACACCGATTGTTAAGATGTTCTTCACTTACTAGATTTATTCTTTTAATTCGTCTTTACGTCGTTCGTCGTTCTCGTTTTCCAAACTGTTCTCTCTTATTCCATCCTTTCATATTTCAAAATCTAAATCATTCATCCTCTATCTCTTTTACTCTTTAGTACTACCATTCGTTATCTCTTTCACATAAACTATGTTCCATATCAGTAATTCGTCTAACGTTTCATTCTAGTCATCTTTCATCATAACATTCAAATCTTACATTTATTTACCCATTGGTATGACCATATTATTATAACGACAGGTTAGTGTATGACAATTAAAACTACATAATTTTGATGTGATTCGTAAATTAATATTTTTCCACGGGTCACAGTGGAAATCCTTGGAGACTTAAGTTTGTAAATAAGTTTCCATTGGCTGAAGGAAGAGAGAGAGCGCTATAATATCTCCACCAATCTTTATAAAATAAATGTCAATGTGTTAATATTAGTGTACTTTTGATAGAAGTTACAGATGTATTAACGAAATAGTAATCTGAAAAGAAGCAAAATAGTCCATTTACAATCCCATTTTATGTATTTCCACAGATAGCGCCACTTTTTTCCATTCTTAGTCCTTGTTATTTGGTGTCATTGTGAAAAAGAGTACGGAAAATTCATTGTCTGTTGGGTCAGCTATTACAATATAAAAAGCAGCATTTTATATTTTTTGTTGACATCAATAATAAAGAACGCTGACATGCAGAATAATTTCAATGTAAAATTTATTTCAGTCTGTTAAACCTAGTATATTCAAGAGTAAACACGTTTTAATAAATCGCCTGCGTCAGAGCCTAAAATGTGTCGCTGTAACGTATTGTTGTACGTGCGCAGACTAATAATATACGGTACTTTAAACACGTTTGTTTAATTTATTTGGACCTTCAACAGAAGATTACAATTCTATTTTTAAATTAAACTTTACTGAAACTAAATAGTAACATCATAAAAATGAAAAAGAAGACCGCCTTTCTCTTTGTCTTTATGTCCCCTGTTCATAGGAACATTACTAAGCCAATTATAATTAAATTTAGCAAAACGGTACATTGAGCTCTGGAAAAGGAGATAGACTGTTTTACTTTTTAACTTAACCCTTAAAGTGAGAAAGGGAGTACAAGATATCATAATCAGGTTTATATTATAGCACTAATGAGTGTGGAGTGTAATAAAAATTTAAGTGCACCAAGAAAACCTTGGTGGAGGTAATCTATATTAAAAAGAGACGATAGCCTACAATTCGATAATAAAATAAGAATTTCCCAAAAATATCCAGAAACTAGCTTTTATGATGGTTTCTATCGTTTTACGATAAGCGAGGGGGGAAAAGGGATTTCCTTAGGGTGAAATATGCCGAAGTACATTGACCCCAAAATCTTGATATGTCTCTGTATGCAATCTGGCGGCTATAACATTTTTATACGAACCCAATGTAATAAAATTGCACAGTTAAGCATTTTACTTTCTTCTTATTGTGCTCGTTCAGGTTATAGGTCTATTTTATATGGCACTATCGTAGACGAAATAGATTTAAAACGATGATTTTGCCATATTTTTTTGCAATAATTTAGTTAATATTAATGTATTTCGCATCATATTTTTAAATTTCAAACAATGTTTGTGCCTCATTTTTTTCTCGGGTCTGGGTGTTGTGAGGCTTACAAAGTCTTTTTGTTGTTCTTGTTATTATGCTATGACCGGATACTTGGGTCTTATTCTAAGACAGTAAGTAATTCGAAGTGACGTTAAGGCTAATTTTTCGACCCTTATTTGTGGGTTTTTTGATAAAGTTATTAGTAAATACATTGAACTTTTTTTACTGGTGGTAGGTCTATCGTATGTGAGAGGCCGCCAGGGTAAGTACCATTGCAATGTCTATTTCTCCCTCCAAACAGCAGTGTAAATCGACTGTTGTGTTCCGGTTTGAAGAACATCGTAGCCAGAATAACTACTGGACATAATGGGACTTAACTTCTTATGTCTCAGGATGGCGAGCGCAGTGGTTTGCCAAGCATGGCTTTATAATTCATGGTTTTGTTTGATTTTGTTACCGTCCATGAGAAATCACATCGCGCACCATCAGGCGAATGACATGCTCGTCTCGCCATTTTTTTGAAAAAAATCTTGATTTACATGAAATATGATGTTGTCATCGGTCGTGTCAGCGTCGGCTAAATATTTAAACTTCAATTACAAAAATTGTAATGTGATTACTTTACGGTACTTTGTGCCAAAATTAAAAGAAGAGGAACTATCGTGTTAGCAAACTGCATATCTTATAAGACTTCTAGTCTCCCCGCCTACTATATCTATCCAGAAATAGCTTCCAAAGTCATTATAGCAAACCTCAATAATCTCAACGTAAATATTAGCCCTGGCAAATTCAAGCCATTAAATTATATGTAAGGCGTAAAGGAAACAAATAAACAGTCACGTGAGAACCAATAGGACGTCCCGCTTTCGTGCGAGGTGCAAACGGAGGCATTGGGGTGTCAAGCTTAATTGGCGGTGTATTTCACATAAACTGTTCGTGTGCATTCGGAGTCGGGCGCGACGGTGTGACGGCGTTGATACTTTTACCTTATTTTTTAAGTTAAATAGGTGTGTTGGTGATGCTTGTCAATACCAGGATTGTGAACAGGATAATCTGCCTTTATCTGCTACACCGAATTTGATCCTTAGTGTTTGCATAAACTTTGATTGACTTCATAAACCTTGGAAGGTTTTCTAGAAAAGCTTATGCGTGTATATTTTCCCATGTTACATAACGCATGCACAAGTAACTGTGAAAATTCATAAGTGACCTTGAGCCTGCAAATTGTGTCTTAATAGACCGTTCCACTTAAAATAACCCCTCAAATTGATATGTGTGACAGATTATTCAGTTGTACGAAAGATTTGATTCAGTTGTTTCCCTCTTTTATTGTAATTCTATTTAATTAGGAATTAGAGTTCTGATATTATAATTTATATTAGTGGAAAATCGTATTCGTAACGATTTCTTAAATTATCCTTATATTTGTCCTCATATTTACGAAAGATTACATGTATTGGCACATAACACCCTTTTTTTAAATTGTTTCCTAGCAAAAATTAAAATTTGTTTCATCATAATTATTTATAATTAGCCTCCTAGCTATCAAAAAACCGCTACTAGTGCGACCAAACCCATTCAGTGAATTTTAACGTGCGATATCGAGGGTTCTATTGTTCGTATTTTTTTTTAAGTTTCACTTGAAGCCGCGTCTAATTGGATGAGCAAGGAAAAGAAGGGAAGAATTTTCAATTTGTTTTTGATTTTTGAATTCTTTCGCTCTTTGGATCCCAGCTTTCAAGACTCTCGAATAGAATAAAAGCTGGAGGAGGTTTGAGTAAAAAATATTATCGAATACCGCCTGTGGTTACCCTAGACCGAGACCTTGAAAACTGTGGCAATTAAAATGTTCTTTACAGGTATGCGAATAAGATCGGTTTCTTTAAGTACGTAATATTTTAGACCTAGAACCTGTGGCCGCTAGACTTTCATCATTTTATAAAAGCTGCAAGTTTGTCTGCGCATGCCTCTGACATAGGCATCACTCGATCTGCTATTATAAAGTTCCGGACGTGGTGGCTTTGGATGTGTAATTACATCGGAGTGAACACTCAGTTTTCAAAAAAATTATAGAATTACTAAGTATACATAGACCCTGAATATACAATAATATGTTGCCCGAATAATGTTTCAGTTACTAAAACTAATCGTTGAAAATCAAGATATATTTACAGAATATTTTAGTAAAAAATATTTTATTTTAATCTTGCTACTATCTTCGCACAGGGGTTGGTTGGGCATGGATGAAATTAGCCAAAAATATTGCTTAGTAACGAATAATTGGTGGTGCTTAAATCAAGTGCTGTACCGAAGTACTACCGAAGTCTCTCGAAGTAGATTGATGTTATCCTGAATAAACTGATCGATTTTGTAAACTCTTCAAAAATTTTCGTTTTTCGTTGCGTGCTGTTTTTGAAATACGTAACTACTTGAATAATTCGGCCAGATTTATAAAATAGTTGGCCATCAATATCTTCGATCAAATATAAACTAGATACAGTGTCGGGAACAGAATCACATGCCAAAAGTGGCCGAGGTTGTTAATACATATACGTTTGTATTTCGAACTACGAGATGTAGAAAAATGGTCTTATAATATAAACAACTTCAAGTAACAATAAACTTTAATTGTTTGAAATAAAATTTATTATATCTTAGAAATCTTTGTATTACGGTGATTATTTTAACATTTTTGAAAGGCGCACTTCGGCATGTTTACGCGTTGCCGTTGGTGATGATTGAAGCATACTAAATTGAAATAGAGCCACACTGACTTTGTAGCTCAATTTTTCGGGCCGTATTTGAAGTGCTCATCCGACATCTAGTATATATTTGATCGAAGATCAATATCGATAAAACAAAACTTTATATGAAAATCTGCGATCCCTATTCCACAAGCATTAAAAGTTGATTCGAGTCACACTGACCGTGCGGATCTGATAAGCGATATCGAAACGCTATTACATAAAGAGGCAAAAGTTAGATGGAATCGGCAGGTCACTCAATGTCGCAACACGGTTAATTTACGCCCGAAAGACGTCCAAAAATCGTGGATCCGATAACTTTCTGTACGCGACGCTGCTTTATTATTAGCTTAACAATATTGGACTTTTTGATGTTCGTAAAACATGCGAAATTGAATTTTATGACAAAGAAATACAGTTTAAAATTCAATGGCGGAGCAAATCACAAAGAGATTGCCAAGCGTGTTTGCAGGCTTAAGGTTTAGCTGTGAAAAAGGTGACTGAGCCTGTGATGGTGGGAATATTGATTCGTCTTATCAATATTGGCATAATGTTGCGTGTACAAGACCCTTTTCGGAAAAAAAGTTAAATGAATAGTACAGTCGAGTTCGAAAGCTTACAGATCACTAAACATAAGTAACATGTTTATTTTATGTAAAACATATCCAACGTTCTTCTCTGTGCATTAATGGATTAATTGATAGTATTTCGGCCCAATGATTGCTGAACCGAGACCTCCTCGATGAGTGCAATAATCATCGCTGTGATGATGATATTCTCCCCTGGTAAACAAATTTATACCAGCTTGGTCAAAGTTGAATGTATACGGGCTTAACCCAAAATGTAATACATTTTCATTAGTTTCCATACCGGGTTTTTCATCAGCGTTCAGGTTGCTTCTCGGACAGGCACGAAAATCGATTAAAGGAAAGCTTTTTTCATTTAGTTTGTTGTTTTCGAACAGATTATTTATTTACCACAATATACTAACAGTCTGTTTTTATACGAAACCATAAATATAATTCCTCAAAGCTTTTTGCAGTTAGCATTATAATAAATTGCGCCAAAGTCACATTCTTTAGATTAGGACCACCTATAAAAATACAATCATTTCGTTTAAATATAAATTCACTTTTGCAAGAAACATAAATAAAACTCCCATATTTATGCGTCCTAATAGCCACACTTTATTCCTAACAAGATGCTGGCGTCATAACTCTATGAGTTGACGCTAAATGCCTTGTCAATAAATCGAAGACTTATTAAACTTGGGTCAAAATGCATCGGGCGTGCAAAGATACGCGACTCGTGAGCGTGTTAAAAACTTGGAGGATAGTTTCGATAATTCTTTAAAGGGGACGGATTTAGAAACTGGTCGCGGTCAAGGGAAATGGGGAGCATTGGGCAAAAAGCTAGACCTTATCTCTATAAGCAATATAGTTGGTGAACAGGAACTGAAAGGGTTTGGTAACTGAACATAAACCATAAGAAAGTTATAAGTTAGGTAAATTTTCGAATAATAGTGATTGAACGAGTTTAAAAATTGTATTAAATAAAATAGAAGACCTAAAAATGTAATGAAGTAATAAATTATTAAAATTTTTCATTTACATTTAACGTTATTATAGCGTATGATCGAGGTCATCGTATTGCCACAGCGAGTCGTTCCCACCAAATTGCAGAGGTCACAGTGAAATCGCTCTAGTTAGTAGGTACTGGGAAAAGTCATATGAGACGTTAAGATAACCATCTAATTGTTCCACTAAAATTGATCTGATAAGCTCAACCGTTGTATAATATAATTTTAATACTCTTGTGAATCTAAATGCAATATATGATATTAATGTATTTAATCTTTACCCACAAGACATTTTCTGTTGAACTTAGGTCTTTTCAAAAGATTTTTACAGCGATATTCAAAAATACTGCAAACAGCGACATCTATGTTAAATGAATTCTAAAATCAAATAGACAACATACGCAGTTGATTAATATTGTTACTCAAAATAAGTCTTAAGATAATCAGATGCGCCTATGCACCCCAATCATTAATTCAAAAACTTCTAGTATGTTTTGCAATTGTTGATAATAAATCCTGTTAAAACATAATAGACCCCTCTAATTCTCGCTTACTGCACCCCTGAGGATCGAGTGTGAATTAAAATATGGCCACGCTTCGCCCCAGGACGTTCCGTGGTTGTGACTCGGGAATAAGAGTCGAAATTATTGTGGTTACCATTCGTGGACTGAATTATTGTTTTAAATCTTCGAATGATAACTTCAAAGAGCACTAAAGCAAATTTAAATAATTTGAAATCTATTTTGGACATTTTACGTAGACGCTTTTGTTGTAAAATTTAGACAGTAGGTATTTTAATAAAAACGGGAACAATGGATTTCTTTATCGTTTTCGTTCATTCAAGTGTACATCTTTTGAACGTTTTATTAATTTTGTCCAATATAAATCTAGTGTGACGTCAAGAATTTACTTATAGAATTTAATTGTTTTCAAGAATAATAAATACGATAATAGGGTAGTTGAACTTGGAACAGTGGAAATAGATTGACATGAATACGAAATGATATAATAGTTTGTATTTCGAACAGCAAAAATAGCATCACAATGTTACAAAATTCTAGAACTCCCAACAAAACCAAATTATTTAAAACTACACTACAATATTAAAAATATTATCACAATAAGTACATCAAAACACGTTCCCTTAGATGTGGAAACCTCGTTTTTTCCCCGAAGCGACACGAAAGTGAAATATTAGTTATTAGCCGTCCAAGCACCGGTCATGCGGAAGTTTCTCTGTACGTGGCCGGTAATTTGCATCGCTAGTGAGATCTGAAGTACAGTTATGCAAAGATAGTAGCTACAGAGGAGACACTTGAAGACGTGAGCATAATATCCGAGCTTATTTCAGTGGCAGGACTGAGGTTTGTAACGCTGAAAGATTTAAAAAAAAATATTTTTTTCAAAAATTTAATAGAAAAATAAAGGTAATTTTCTCAAAATTATTAATATTTCAAAAGGAACTGAATCTACAACTATTCGTCAAATTATTCTACAATCCGAAAAGGTATCATACACGGGTAGCCAATATTGGTTACATATTATACAATTATAATATATTAGCGATAGGCTCACCCCCTATCACATAGTGGGACGGGGCATACAAGGCGAAATGTGGGTGTCCTGGTAGAACCACTGCTTACCCCTTCTGGCAAAAAGACGTGAGTTTATTTATATACCTATGTATGTATGTAATGTAATAGCGGACAGTAATGACGCCTGTAATATTACCAGAATTGAATCTGAATTTATGAATTAACTCCTTATATTTTTTATTCTATGTCCATGAATATTACGTAAACGTTACCATGTAGTTACGTTTTCGACAGCTAGTGTCTATTGTTTCTATCAAATTACTTTGAGTTTCGTAACGTTTATTGCTCCGATTGTTGTGAAGTGTTGTACAATTTATCGTTCATTATTCATTGAATTCTTTTTCTGTACTATTATCTTCAAGGTTTTCATAAGTAGGCTAATGCTAGGTTATAAGTTACTATTTGTTACTTTTTTTGAGACAACAACACCTTTTCACAGACCACTGTAATTTTTGTGAATTGTCGAAAATTGCATGGTACTAAAAGGTACCGAAACTCGGTTTTTCAAAGGACACTAAAATGTCTTGAAAATGTAACGAAATTTGTAAAATATAAGCGAAGTTGAAAATTTGCTAAAGTCAATTTTTCTACAACAATGTAGGAGGCAGAACTATTCGATAAAGAAGAAATACAATTACTACTATTTGCAAAAATAGCTGATTTCAGCCAGCATTGCAGGGCAGTATCTACAAGGGCTGATTTAAGGCCGGTCGTAAACTCGTAGCTCAAATCCTTTGATTTTACTGTCAACGAAGCCGGACTAGATAAGATATCGAATGTTAAGTGAATACTGTGGCTCATCGACATCAACAAAGTCAAGGACACAGGAATAAAATACAGTTTTAGTAACGTTACTAAAGTAAATCATGCTGTATGACCTGTTCGTATTTGTCAGAATAGGTTAGATTGGGGAAGAACAGAAAATATGATAACTCTAGTTTACACCGCTTAATTTTACCAATGTTAATAAATATGATTCACATTCAAAGAAAGTACACTGCTGAATATGGCCCAAGCTTCTTCATTGTCGACCTATGCACAGAAACAAACGTTTCTGAGGGCCACAAATATATTTTGTTTGTTATAGATCAAAACTATTATAGTAGTATTTTACTCTGAGGTCAAGGACGTGTATGACTGCTAAGTGTATTTATAACAATTTTCAACATTACCTTTATGTCTTGTTCCCAGACAAGTGTTGACTTAACAAAAGCAATTACTTGGCGTCACTCGCCTCCGGCGCCACCAAGCTGTCTCGCCTTAGCGTGTCAGCCTCGGCACCAGATTAATTAGTGTTATTTATCAAGGATGCATCCAGAGATGCAGAGCCAAAGGTATTTAAAAATGGCTTTTGGGTGAGAGATTTGGAAATGCTTGTTGTGATTATGAGGAACTGAAAAAAAAAACAATCAATGAATTCCTTTCAATCGTACTTTCGATTGTAGAGGAGGCTCGCGCCCTGCAAAAGGACGTCTATGAGCTAATGCAGTACAGTAAGTAGTTGATATATCTACACGAGGTCACAAGTTAAACCCGGGACTTATTTTAAAAAATATCGACATCAATCAATCTACTTTGAAGATGATATTCACAGAACATATAACCCTAATTTTGTCGATAGAAGATCTTTGATGGGATGTGTACTGCAATATAGAGTATTCTCTCGCGCGAAAGATACTTATCTCTTTCAAATATTTGTAATGGCCTCTACACACGTAACTATATAGCTGTGCAAGTCTGAGTTTGCACCAGTATACTGTGTGTGGGCAAATGACTGCGCAAACTTTGTTCTAATTTTCGATTCGAGACTGATGCAAGTTCGCGTTTCGCGCAAACCCACTATAACGTGTGTAGAAGGTTTAAGTACAGCTAGAAACGGTATATAAATAGGCTGAACCCGAAACCCGATATACTTTGATGGATTACTATAGCGGTTTTTGTACCATCATATATGGTTGGTGGATATACGAGCGCATATGAATATGCTATCATTAAAACAGTATAGCCGATATTTATGTCTGATCAATATTATTTATTCAGTACAAAATCATGTCTAATATGAAAGACAAACAATTACAAATAAATATATATTGTATGAACATCAATATTTATTTTGCTTTGTACCCAATTCGTAGAAGCAATAATGTATGTATTTCATTTTAGAATTCAGACATCAAGAATTTAGTAAAAGATAAAATGATGAAACGTTTGTGAAGTTTAACAATAATAAAGGGATTTATTGAAAGGGGAATATTTATTCAAATTGTGAAAATAGAAAACTTGCGTTGGTCTGATCTCTTTTCACATGGCAACGGAACAATCAATCTACGTATTTTTTTTTAAAAGTAAGTATGTATGGATTTCTTTAGGTTGTAAGCATTCTTTTCATTTTGGAAAATCATCCAATAAACCAGAAAATTGATACTAAATGGAGTGACCCACCGATAAGTCTCATATTATTTCTTATATATCTCCGGTTACATATTCTATCAATAGACTATATATAAGTAATCTTTAAGCTGATATATAACATAGTCGTATGCTGCAATTAAACATACTTCCTTACATAACAAAATCACCATACATCGGGGTCAACGCCCTAAGGAGTATACCATAATATTATTCCGCTGCAAGACAATATACGGACCATACAACCCATATATCACATAGAGATAATACACCCATTTCAAAAATAATATAACAATTTTGCGCGCATATGAAAAATTCCTCGAGCGGGTATGGCATATAAATTTCCTTGTGACCCATAACGCAGGGGTGTTCTCTACGCATAATTCCGTTTTCATTGAGACAAATACTCGGGTAAAGCCGTGGCTACATGGCAGACCGTCGACGGTGCTTTACCTAGCCTTATATTTTATCAATGAAGAACATCGTGAGGAAACCTGCATATCTCAGAGATCTTAATAAAATTTTCTGTGGTATGTGAAATCGGCAAACCCGCACTAGGCCATCGTAGAGGAATCAGGCCTAACCCTTCTTAGTTGAAATCTCGGTTGTAGAGCCCTTTGCTCAGCAGTAGGCGTTTATGAGTTGATACAGTACAGTAGAGTTATTAGAGCAAGAGCCCGTGGCCAGACTTTCGTTTGTCTGGGCCTGCCTCTGATATAGGCATCACACGATCAGCTATTACGAAGTTCCGGTCATGGTGGCTTTGGTAGTTATACGCTTTAATGTGTCTGGCAAGATGAAAGAACCATCAAAAGTGTCCGAATGCACAGGAAACATCATTTGATAGTTCTCAAACCTAACTTCAAAATTATTGAGAAACTGTGTTAAATAAAAAAATACATACTTTTAATCCTTGTGAAGTTTGCAGGTACCAGGAATGCAGATATTGCGAATGTTTCCTTCAAACTGAGAGATAATTAAGATCGTTCAATGTTTTCTAGTGCTTTGTAATAATAAGTTCTTAATTATGTCACTCCTGTTTATAGGAAAGCTATTCTATTTATAGCTATTCTGTTAGCCCGCTATTCCGGCTAATAAAAAAATACATAGTGGTTTGTAAAGTGGTGTTCAACTCTCGATCTCTGTCACATTCCGTTCCGCATTCAACTCAAAGTAAAATCAATCACTCAAAGTAATCAAAATAAATGCAGAAAAATAAAACAAGAAATATAAGCATATTAATGTGAACACATCCCTAGGAGGATATTTGAGGCATGTGTGCGTACTTCAAGCTTAGAGGGCAGCACTGACTTAGTGAAAATTCTCAATTCAATTACAATTCCACTTGAGTTATGAAGATGCGTAAAAGATTCGATCGTTTTTAATAAAACAAATTCCACAAAGTAAGATAATTTTTATTTTTTACGCTGATGGAGAGTGTATTCTACGCTACATATTAAGTATACTGCTGTCCAAATACATGGGGACAATTAATAAATATAATTAATTATCTCAAGATGGTTTTTCGATACCTGGTGTTCAGTCTCTAATGGATTGAAAGTCATCTAAAACTTGAAGGTCACTATGGCCACTTTAACACTACAATTTAGTGGTCATTCTCCAAAAAAAGAAAATAGTTTTAGGATACCTGTATTTGATATGACCTGTGCGAAATTTAATATTAGAAGCGTCCGTGCCTCAAATAGGACATAAGCAGCGTGCGTGCCCCGAGTGTTGAGGGCAGCACTGGCGCGATGAAAATTCAAATTCAATTACATTGCGTGAGTTATGAAGACGCGCAAAAGATTGGCGGTGAATAATGAAATAAATTCCATTTGAATAACACGACTGCCTTTGATTACATCTACAGAATCAATAAGTTCGTCTATCAAAATAAATTTACAAACTGAAAGATTACTTTTTTCTATTTATTTTTTGTAAATTGAGGTTTTTATTTACTTTGGATTGCTATTTTTCTGTTTCTAGTTTACATAGGACTCTCCGATTCTAATAATTAAAATAATTTTCCAAAATAATTTTCCAAATTTCTTTGGAAATTTGGAAAATTATTTTGGAAATTTACAGACTAACATTGGGCAGATAAGTTTCAAAATCTTCCCTAATAGAGAAAGGAAATTAGAAGAGATAAATGACAGTTGATAAAACAAAATATTTCGACCACAGGTTTCAATAGTATCATGTTGTTCCATAGTCTCGTCTATCCTAATAAGCATAGGCGTGAAATCACACTCTTATATATAAACGAGTAACTAAATAACGGGACAAACTGTTTGAAATATTAAATTGTCATCGGTCCTTAATAAGAATGCCAAATTTCGAGTTAATGCGACGTTTTGAAGGGGGTCAAAATCATGTTCAAAGATTCTGTTACATACTAACACACTAACATACATACGTCTGAAGCTAATAAAAGCGTATTAAAAATACGCTGTATCGATACCATAAGATACTGTCTGGTATTATAAAGTAATTGATATTTTTTATATGTCAACGTAATGAAATCCGATGCTTAATATAGAGATGGAAGCGATACTTTAATATGTTCATTTCGCGTACTCGTTTTACGGAACAACTCGACGCCTCCCGTGCAAACGTGACGTGTATGAATTAAGGATGCTGCCTTGAATAAGGGGACGCGGGGTTAGAGGGAATGGATGGGATAAGAACTACGTCTTACAAATGTTGCCTATTGGTGGAATACATGGATTCTGTATTTTGAGTTTCTTAGGTTGGCTTCTAGTCCCTATTTCCGAAATATTATTCGTTACGTTTTGCGTAGGAGGCTGTTTGTAAATTCTGTAAATTATTTAACAAAAATAGTTTACTACCACCAGATGAAGTGGTCACTTTGCGTGGGACTAAAAATCAGTTTAAAAGAATATCAACGTACATGTAATAATTGTATAAATTTAATTTAATTGATTTATACGTTCACCGACGTCTGCTCTAGAAAATTGCGACATTTAACCTAAGAACCACTGGAAGTTCTAAGCATAGTGTAAACGCAAGAACTATTGCGTCCTATTTAAGTTTTGTTTTAATTATAATGCCGACCGCTCAAAGTTGGTGTTAAGCCAACTCAAATACGTCGGTGTGACGTTTCACTTCGCCTACGAATATTCTCAACGGAATTATAATATAACCTAAACAAAAGTTGGCGATTGAGATTAAACTAATAGTACGAGTAAATAAAGTATTATTAATGGTTTCTTAGATTTACGCGAATGTTACACATTGAAATAAAACTATTTTTACGGATTTTATCGCGATTTGGTTTAATTTTTACATTTTTTAACTTCCCGACGTTTCGATTGCTTTTCAGCTTTCGTGGTCACGGGGCGGACTGAGGTATTAGTCATCCGCTCTGTGACTGTTACAATTAAACTACAGAGTAACAGTTTGTAATGCGATAAAATCCGTAAAAATAGTTTTATTTTAAAGTATTATTATAATAGACATTTTATGCTAGGGCGTGACTCTAACTAAAATGGGTTTTGAACTCGTATACAGATTTAGTTACCTATACAATGTTTTTTTCGTCGCTCAAACCGAATTCTAAAGTCGTACGAAAGGGACAAAACATTCGATAATTACTATTAGTTTTAAATCCGTCTATGAATAAGGCTGTAAGTATTTAGGACTATATTTCGGGCTGTTTTTTATATTGTATTAAATAAGAAACCCGCATAACTCATTTAACATATGATTTTAAGTCCAGTGGAATTGTATCCTCCTAAAATTTCGAGGATTATCGTCACCAAAAAAGCAACGCAACCGAATTAAATTGCCCCATCCAGCCAGCTTTACTTCGCGCTACACGCCCAGTATATTACTCCGAGGTGTATCCTCATTTTGGAGTCATTACACGAAATAGTATCACCGTATAAAGTCCCCGGGGAGGAGGGAGCGACTGCGGTTGTTTGTTTACTCCCATAATATATTTGGTTAATTAAGTTTTTGTGTGATCGCGGATTATTCGGTTAGGGGCGGAGTTAGGTAGGCCGTTTTAACTAAGTTTGAGTTTATGTGGTCGCTGAAGAGTGGCGTAGTACGTGCTATTGCATGGCTAAGATTGTGAGTTAGTCAACCTTTTTTATGTAGGCAAAAACGGGATTTTTTTATTGTTCATTTTTTATGTCCCGTATTTCTGTGGTCTTTTTTCGTTTGCTTACATTTCTATATAAAATCTTGAAACTTGCCTGGATACAAAGGCCTTAATCATTCGTGCAGTTTTTTCTAAGCTCTAAGCTAAGATATCTGACACTGATGTTGAAACGAAGAAATGAAAAACACCACGAAGTTATTAAATACATTTTATTGACTCACAAAGATTCGCCAGAAATAAACAACCACAATACATTCCTTCTCAAGTAGGCACAACCAATACATAAACGTAATAACAAAATAAACTTGAAATATTTCGCAAATGAATACACATCTGTTTCCCGTGAATTTGAACGTAAATAAGGCAAAAACTCCATTTACCCGCGTACCTACGCAATTACTGAGTTTCTCGTTACAGATTGAACATCAAAGAGGTCTTAATTAAGCCTTAGGAGGGTCATAAATAACGTCCAAAGTACTGAAATATTTACTTGGCCCTACTAACGTTTTAATTGAGTCAAACGAAAATATCTTACAGCTGCTTTCACCAAATATGAATTGAGCCACTTAATTATGGATTTTGTAAATAAACAATATTAATTAGTATAGATTGTGTGGCGTCTATTAATTTTCTGTAATTACAAATTATACTGAGACGAAATAAGCCCGCTTAAGGCACTGTTGCTTTAGGTTGTAAATTTAATTTATTCATATTGAATTTCAGACTCAAACAAGGTATAACTCGTGATTTCATTTAACTTTGAGGTTATCGTTCAGCCCCAACTGTTTATTATAATAATTGTTATTAATTATATCATGTATATGTTAAGCGATCTGAGTTTACTCTGGCGGCTTATGTACTTTTAATATTCTTTTAGATGCTTAATTTTCGTTGAATAATTTGATATTAGTTTCGTTAGAAAAACGCCAAATATATTTTAGAGATTAAAACGCAAAAAAACATAATATTGTTTATCGAGTACAATCATTATTTATTTATTTATTTACATTTGATACAAATGATGTATTGGTGGAATTAATGCCCGATGCATTTTTTTGAACCTTTATTTAGCATGTAATTATGGTCTAAATATTATAATATTATTATTAACCTTTAAGTTCAGAACCCTTTTAAAATATAAAGTTTAAAAAAGTACAGTTTTTTTTGGCTGTTATGCGATCTATTTTTATGAATCTGGTGTACAATAAAGTGTTAAATAATTAAATAAAATCATGTTTGGTATTCACAGTCACCCTAAGTAACAACAATTTTAGGTATGATGCCGATGATCAAGGCGATTGAGTAAGATCGTTTTTAAAGATCCGTAATGTATTTCGTGGATAAATTTGTTTCTTTCTACACAGAGTTACACTGGCCACCACGGCCCGTTTGCTAATTCAAACTTCCGCATTTCTCTCGATGATTACTGATTCCATGTCTAACATGCCGCTGTAGAAATTTATCTGTCTAGGTGGTGAAAGAGAACCATTTTTTTTCGGAAGTAATATCCATAATAGTCAACTACATACTTACAAAGATACATAACACACATAACTCACGCCTTTATCCCAGAAGGAGTAGGTAGCGGCGCCACCAGGCCACCCACATTTCGCAGGATTCGAACCCGAGACTTCAGCTTTGTAATCGTACCGTAGTACAACTACGCAACCGAGGCAGTCAAAGATAAGCACCGAGAGGCCTCCAATATCTAAAACAAGATCTTCACCAAGCCAATATTTAATATTATAATTTACAATTAGAAAAAATACTTTGTTCCTCCGAAGTTAATAAACGTTCTCTGGTAACGCGAAGGAATCACAAATTTACTCCGAAGAATCGTGACGTAAAACCCAAATTATTATTCCACATTTCGTATCAGGAAAATACGGCGGACATAAATCGCTTTAGATTCATAAAAAATATTTTGTTTCTCGGTATAATGGTAAAAAAGATATGAAAGATATTGAAAGGCAAGTCGCTGATCGACATTGGCTATCCCACTGAAATTATGAAATACATTGAGTAGTAGTTAGTATAACCGTTTTAATATGTTGTGATGTGTATTCTGTTTAAGCTTAAACTCAAAATTATGATATTGTGTATTGGCTTTAATCTAAATTGGATGGGAAAGTGCTTGCGTGGTTCGCATTACTTTGAATAAAAACGAATGTATCGCTATATTTGATCTCTTCTACACTCTGATACTGTTTTAAGTTACGTGTTTCTTTCGTTCTGTAACTTTGCGTACTTCATACGTAAACTAAAAATTCAATTATCTAGGCTTAAAAATTATCGGCTTGAGGGAACCAATTTGTGAACTTCTTATTTTGGTAGTATTAAAATTCCTCCTGGAAATTTGAATGCTCCGATTGCTTTTTATGAAATATGATTGTGACGTCACAGATGTTCCCTAAAGCCAGAGGTTCTTAGTATGCAAATTTTAGATGCAATAACAAAAATATTATTTGAAGTAGATATTTTTTTTCCAGAACAAACATTACAATAGCCGATGTAGGATATTGGAGTCCCACAAAGGCATCCGTTCAAGCATAATATCATAGCTAAGTCGCGACTTACTGACTAAAGACGCCATATAAGAGCCGGTGTATCTAAATGCCCGAGGCATCGAGAATTTTATTAAAACTTCTCCCCTTTGAGATAACTTCTGTTTGATAGAAGCCAGAAGGAAGGGACAAACGCCTTCCCCTCCCCGCGCAAACCCCGCGACCCGCACACTCCCAACTCGACAATTAATGCCGCCATTTACGAAATTTTATTTCATTTGCCCGAATGCGAACGCCCGCTTATTTGATTATTAATAAAATGAGTTTTATTTTGTTGCCCATTTGCATAATTGTTTCATTTTCACTTTCGTCGGCTGAATTTGATAAAGTCCGAGCGTGGAAATCTCTTAAAAAGAAATTAAACTCGAATTTCGCCACGCGAAGATTTTTAGTGTTTGCCAAATGGAATTTTGTATTTTTGCGGTTCGGCCAATTTAACGTCTTGTGGTAAATTGGCATTTTATTGAATTAGGATGAGATAGAATTATTGAAACCTAATAAAACCTTTTTCAATGTATTAGAAAATAAATACGTCATTAAAAACAACTCGTATTTTAAAGATTAGAATTGATAATAATTGGAAATCTTACAGATCATAATCTCAGAATCTTAATCTTACAAAAACTAGTAAATATAGAAAACAGAGTAATTAAAACGCACCTTATTGCCATAGTGACAAACATGAAACAAAATAATAAGAGACAGTAGAAAAAGAACAAATTAAACTATGGCCCGCCCGACTGTGTGTAGCCAGCAAATATTTCGCTGTCTCAGTATTTTGGCTCTATTTTGCGAACCACAATAAACCTCTGATTTTCACTGGCCCATAAAGTCACGTCAAAATTAGTACAATTGTATAAAATATCATCGAAATTACTACTATTGTGTAAGCTGGAATTGAATGCGACCTAATAGCTGGTACATAAACGGTAGTGAAGTCGGAGTAAATGTTAACAAGATAAATCTAAGGTGGCGGTGTCACGGTCAGTGAAGGGTAACAACATTTCCAATCATTTTATGGATTTATTATCACATAATCGCATTTTATACAAACAATTTAAGGAAGTGACTTAAAATACACTACTCACAAAAATTAAAGGATATTTTTTTTGATCCATTTTTTTGGTGTTTTTTGAGAGTCTGTATCTTGGAGAAAATTGATTGTTAAGAAATTCAGAAACTAAAACTTTGAAGCTTGAAATGTCTATTTTGCAGATCTGTGCTCTATTTCTTGATGGCTTGCTTAGTTGATAAGCAATCGTAAGAAAACCAACGAGAAAAAAATAATCCAATTTTTTTCTGGATTTCAAAACCCTGCATTTACATGGGTAGTGTTTTTTTTGTGACATCATTATAAAATTCCCGTAGATAATTTAATTGCCTTTAATTTGATATACCAGAAACCTCCGTGACATGATTTGGAGCTGACTTATGGTAAATCGAAGTAAAAATGGCCTATCACACTTTGACATCGGATTACTCCATGAATATCAATCATGGGGAAAACAAAATCAGAATTTTAGTAACTTCAAAACATGCTCTATAAGATGGTATTAAAGTCTTATGATAATAAATAGTATTTCTAAGTAAAATTGTTGACTGAAAAAAAGGCAAAAATACGGTTATTTATGGATATTCGAAAAACACTGCATATCTTTGGATAAAAGAAACGAACGAAGGATATCGTCGGTAACTTTTCAACCTTAAAGTATTCTAAAGACCCTCTGAAAATTTCAAACTGGTCCGATTTGATTATCTTAGTGTTCGGATGGTTTAAACTTACTGTATTCAGCAAAAATCGTCGTAATGAGCATTTTTCGCATGCTAATGATTTTGTAAATTGAGAATATTTTTTTTAGTGATTATCCATATTCTTTTAATCAAATCCTTTTTTCAAACGTTTTCACTATTCTCCGCAATTGTAAAAAAAATACTGGCACTGTTTTACCGCCGGCATTAGCGTTACCCAAAGCGTACTACGGGGAGGTTGCATCGTCGGATTTATAGTAAAACAGTGCCAGTATTTTTTTTACAATTGCGGATAGTAGCGAAAACGTTAGAAAAAATTATTTGATTAAAAGAATATGGATAATCACCTAAAAAAGCATTCTGAAGTGACAAAAATCGATCACATACGAAAAATGCTTATTACGACTATTTTGACGAATACAGTAAGTTCAAACCTTCCGAACACTAAGATAATCAAATCGGAGCAGTTTGAAATTTTCAGAGGGTCTTTAGAATACTTTAAGGTTGAAAAGTTACCGACGATATCCTTCGTTCGTTTCTTTTATCCAAAGATATGCAGTGTTTTTCGAATATCCATAAATAACCGTATTTTTGCCTTTTTTTCAGTCAACAATTTTACTTAGAAATACTATTTATTATCATAAGACTTTAATACCATCTTATAGAGCATGTTTTGAAGTTACTAAAATTCTGATTTTGTTTTCCCCATGATTGATATTCATGGAGTAATCCGATGTCAAAATGTGATAGGCCATTTTTACTTCGATTTACCATAAGTCAGCTCCAAATCATGTCACGGAGGTTTCTGGTATATCAAATTAAAGGCAATTAAATTATCTACGGGAATTTTATAATGATGTCACAAAAAAAACACTACCCATGTAAATGCAGGGTTTTGAAATCCAGAAAAAAATTGGATTATTTTTTTCTCGTTGGTTTTCTTACGATTGCTTATCAACTAAGCGAGCCATCAAGAAATAGAGCACAGATCTGCAAAATAGACATTTCAAGCTTCAAAGTTTTAGTTTCTGAATTTCTTAGCAATCAATTTTCTCCAAGATACAGACTCTCAAAAAACACCAAAAAAAATGGATCAAAAAAAATATCCTTTAATTTTTGTGCGTAGTAGGTATATATTTATATCTTTATTACTAAAAATACATATTTGTAGATAGGATAGTAGGGCATATGCTTTTCTCATATTTTTTTGTACTGCACATATAACTGATAAATGACGATTAATTGTGAAGGATAATAAATATCTCTAAGAAAAAGACATGATGTATCAGCTATATCAAGGCACTATCGTAAATTTTGGGCAATAAATACAACAAAATTGTACCGGATTATTGCGCTCAGCTAGGTTAAATATTGTAGCATTAAGTTTAACCTATTACACTGCCGTCCTCCAGCTAAAATGCCGTTAACTACCATAACCCTTTTTTGAGTTATGCGCAAAAAAACATTTTTTTTTGTTTTTAATATGCTACTCAATAACTAGAAGTCATATTAAAACTTTGAAATACTGAATAATAGATCTCAGGAAGCACTTTTCAATAGCGAAACTTTTTTTTCTGATTATACTTGCATTTAAAAGTAAAAATTGGTCAGATGTTGGTTAACGGCATTTTAGCTAGAGGACGGCAGTACAACTCGATTTACCATAATTTGAATTCTATAAATTGAATCAGTTCGGATTGCAAAATGAAACAAGTTATTTGTATCTTTGGCAATTTATGTCTGGGATTTATCGTGTTTAATGAAATAGACCGATCAATATTATTACTGCTTACATTTTTGTGCTTACAATCATCAGGATGGAAATTATAATTTGTAGTTTTATAAGTCCAGTCCCGTCTCATAGCACGCTGATGTATCCGTTGCAAAAATATGACGATAATTTTGATTCCCAAGGCGGAAAAAATCACTAAGTGCGAAATCAACTTCAAAAATCCGAACCAGTAATTTTAAATCAGTTTAATTGAACAGGCTGCCGTCCGTGACACCATACACCAAATTACTCTCTAACGTGTATAAAAAATCATGGAAGTAAAGTTGATATATGGTACATAAAAATCTACAAGCCCTTATATCCTTTAAAAATAAAAGAATAAACTACTATTTTATCAAACTAAAACAAACATAAACTCAAGTAATAAGTACCTATTTATAACAGCTGCATTTGTAATCAGAATTAGAAGGGACAGGTCATTTTGCACGCGGAGCACCTGAGTCCAAACGGTGAATAATGCCGGCTCCAGACCGTCTTAGAATAACTTCGACCTATACAAAACTTTTGATGACTTTCTCAGGCATCTGTAGTTTGGCTTAGAAGTTGCTTAAATATAAGGTATATAAATTAGCATTCCTAGAATGCGGAAATTTGAAAATGACTGTTCTGGTTGAGTAGTAGCTTTGCCATTTTACTGACAAATATTACCAATAAAAATTGGCTACTCATGTGAAAACATATTACCATAGAAATAATACCAGCTTTATACATATGTTGCTTTAAAAATTGGCTTATTAAAATACTGACCTACTGACGTAATAATTATACGCCTACAAATTCAAATTCATTTCTACTATAATTTAAAGTTTATAAATAATATAGACTGATATAAAATTCCACTAAAATTATTACACAGAACCCTAAATTAAAATAACGCCCGCCGGCCTAAAGCTCCGGTACACATTAAACTCGATAATAAGATAGACTATCCCACATCATTTCAATATACATAGACCCAATCCACACATGTACATAGTGTGAACACAATCAAATCTGTAACTACGAAGAATCCTTTTAAATACGTGTCTTTGTTGATAGAAAATAACCTATGAATAGTTTAATAAGCGCCCATCTCAGTATCGCCAAGTCACCCACATTTCATTACGTTTCTCTGCGTAGTTGGTACGACGGAATTGAATCGCATTCACGTTTAATAGCCAGTAAACAGCAATCGAATTCTATATTATCTGTATGAGACCTTTGGAAATAATTAATGTATATAGAGCTGATGATACGCTTCGATTTTTTTTATGTCATTTCGCGATTCCAAATTATGTATTGTAATATTTTTAACGCAAATATGACAGTACTGTACGTGATGGTATATAAATTCTTCATCATTAACGTGAAATGCTCACGATAATCACGGCACCGATCGAAAAAATTGTATTGGCCTCTTCAAAATTAAAGGTGCACTGAATGATTCTACATAGCAATGCTTTTTGTGCAGAATACTCGTAGACATCGGGATAAATTCAGATATCGTTTCTACCAAGTAAAAAAATGATTTTTTCATTTATAATGTTTATTAGTTATTTTATGTAGTAACCTCAAGCTAGATGATAATTATTTTCTTGCCACTTGATGGAATTATTACAATGATGTCGAATAAAGAATAAAAATCAGGTTTATCTCCTAAAGTACAATATGAATTGAATTGGAGACCCCTTAGAAGATTTGCCTATTATATGGTGATAAAAATGCATTAAAAGAAAATAGACACTACCTACATTAGTTAGCGTGAGAAGTTTTATTTGGGTTATATTGATATTATGTCATTTAAAAAATGCCAAATAATATATCAAAGATAACATTATCAAAGAGTTTACCTACTATTTAATTAACCTACCGTTATCCCCATGAAGTACAATTTCTCATTTGTTATAGAAAAAAGACAATATCAAATAATAAACAAGCTGAAAATTTCGCATAAAACACACGTAAAAACGAAATCATTCTTTAACAAAAAAACTCAAGCTATCACACTAAAACTGCACAAACACACCCACCAGCTCCATACAAATGTGCATCATTAAACCGGCAGATCGGAATGCTGTAGGGTTGTTAACCTGTCCCACTACGCTTACATCTGATATCCAATAGCCCGGTATCTTTGTCTATCTGCTACCAAACTAATACCTTATTATAATGAGGCGAGATGTAAGTTGAATAGAGGACGCCTACTCGCGTGAATTTGTTGTGTTGAGTGGTAACTGTGACGGGCTAGGTTCGATTGCTAGATAGAACATTTTTTGTGTTTTTTTTATTAATAATAATAACAGTCACGTACATAGTCCTGCCCCATATTAAGATCAAATAGGTCTTGTGTCGTGGGTATCAGGAACTACGAGATACTTTTCGGTCTCACAAACACCCAGATCCTAGGCAAATATTTGTGGACTTCACAAACATTTGTCTCGGTGCTGGGATCGAACCCGCGGCCTCTCGTTTCACAGCTGGCGTCTAACCAACTGCGCCACGGAGTCTGTGATGGAGGAGATGAAGATTAAACGTTGAAAATTAGCGAATATCGGACTTCTAGCTTCCACCCTTAGTCGTTACTTCACTTTATTTGCTACATAACCATTCAACATCCATTACAAATAATAAAACAGCACTTAACATTTCCTACAAATGTGGGCCTATCATTGACCCACTGCTGGGCAAAAGGCCACTCTAGCAGTTATTAGCACAACGGGAGGTAATTGATATAATAGGCTTGCCGCAAACGTGTACTTAAAAATAATAGATACTGGAAACTAAAACTAGACTATCTTAGTGGAATAATTAAATAAACGTTGTTACTAAGACTCTTTGCTTTGGTTTGTTGTGCTAATGTAATCGTCTAATATGTTATTTTCAACTTAATTTTACGCCGATAATAATATAGTTTGAATCTATATTTGTATCAGCCTATATACGTCCCACTACAGGGCACGGGCCTTCTCTACCATCGAGAATACGATTGAAAGGGGTTAGGCCTTATAGTCCACCACGCTGGCCTAGTGCGTGTTGGCGGACAACATAGTTTTTATACACAATATTTAGAGACATAGAATGGTCAGCGTCCTTTCCGTACACAAGCCAAATACTTTTACAATGTAGTTTTAAAATCCACCGTATTAAAAAGCCTATCTGTATAGAACAATATGTACTAACGTTTTGTCTTAACTGCTTCCAAAAAGTGTGTATTTTCTGGTTTTAATTACTATATTATAGTATTAACGTCAAGATAAGAAAAGTAGGCGTGGCCTCCGCATCACGTGATCACCCTACCAGTCGCTTGATGACGGCACCACCGAGGCTAAGAGGGGCAGCACACCTGCGACGGGACTTCACTTTCCATCCGACACGCGCAGCGTTCACTTGTCATAAACTCTTGTCGATTCTTATAATAAATTATTAGACTATTGCATAATTAAATAAATATTAAGTTAATTATAATTTGTAATAATTTCTATTTCTATAATTAATAAATATTTTGTTATTTTGGTTGATTGTAATCTTTTTTTAAATTAAAATTGAAAGTAATTGCTAACAATAGCCAATGATTACTGGGTTATAAGAGACTGAACACTTATGAATGTTTCCGTGTGAGGAGTGCAGTGCAGTGTCATGCGTACTATCATAAGTTTTGTGTGGTGTTGTTCTTAAATGGGCAGACATTACGTCATCAGGTGAACCATATGCTCGTTTACACCCTATAATATAAAAAAAATGTTAGCGACCTAGCAACGCTACCGTTCTCGCTATTAAAAGAAGAGAACAACATATTGCATAAACCTCTCTCAAGGATCATTTTGTGGGGGTCAAACACATGAGTTATTTATACGCACATGACGATGCTGCCCGTAACTAAATGTAATCAAAAAAGTATAATAGCAAGAAATTGCAGTATGCGAATAGAATGGGGTCGGCGTAAGTTCCTAGAATCAAAATAAGTAGTTTGTTGTTACCTTGGAGAAGATCCTAGGAAGAGACATCATTGTCACGCAAGTATGTATGCAATGGTCAATTCTTAATAAAATAACACACCGTTTCATGAAGTTAGCGGAGCGTGGAGTACTATTAGCGAAATGTGGACAACAATTTAAATAACTTCCAAGAATTTCTAACCCTTTGTAACACCGTTTTTAAGACGTTGTATTGGCGGAACATTAGGTTGAAGTGTAAGGATCTGTGAAAATAGGTGAATAGGTCTCAAGTCTTAATAGTTAGGTTTTAGTTCAATAAATAACTATTAGTATGATAGTCTTCAATGTCAGTGCGGTGAACAAACGAATTGTAGGCTTCGTTCATAATTAATTGTTTGGAGATCAAAAATATTTTCTAAGCTTTAGCGCCTCCTTGCTCATTCATAAGCCCATACCAGAGTAATCGCAAACGTGTTGAAAGAGATCTGTGTATATTCTAGCATATTGGGCTTTATTTTAATAAGCTGTCCAAGTGACGGAGAGCATGTATGACAGCAGGCACTGTCATCGCCCGAGATAACACTAGGTATAAGAACAAACGACAAGCAAAAAAGAAAAAAATAACAAGACGAGACAAACAAAAGTGGCTAACATAATCTATTTTAGTTTTGAATATGGCATTCCTACCACTTAAATTGATATTTTCTGAATTATTTCAAAACAGAACAGTAATAAAATACAAGATCTTATGGTAATATTTCAAAGACATCATTTCATGTAACCTTAATCTCGGCGTTTCGGTACAGCGCTTAATACCACACATGAAAGACGAAACACCTAATTTAGCTCCGAGTCCTTAAGCATCGAACGACGTAAAGGGAACGGATGCAAATAAAGCGTAAGCCTTAGTTTTAATTAAAAAGGGTATGTAATTAGACACGGCGTGTGAATATGTTAATTAATCCACGGGTTAATTTTTCAAAACACCGCCATTGTTCCCGCAGAATAAAAATTGCGCTCCTTTTTGTGGCAACATTGGTGTAAGAATAGAGTGGTCTTGATTGATTAAAACTCTTTGGAGTATTTTCTTGTTGTGAATTAGTCTAAATACAATATGTTTGGTAAGGAATTAAAAAATCTTTTGTTTTTGTCGAGGCTTTCATGGAGTTTCATTTGTCATCCGTTTCCGCATTTTCTTTGTCTGTTCTCGCTGGCTTGTATTAGGTGATTAAAATATTGTGGTTAAATTTCTATTGTTAAGAGCTTTTGAATGAGCAGCTAATTTGTCGCAGTAAAAATAATAATTCATGGTAGTTAAACAAAAGATGGAATTGCATTTTTCTTTAAGCTTTCAGAATCACATCAAACGGATTAAAAAGCCTATTATATTCCATTCTTTTCGATCAATGTCTTACACGAAATGATTCAATTTTATTTTTCATATTTTATTTAATATTAAGGAGTTAGAAAATTGTTGCGGGCAAATTATTTGCGGTTGTTTTCCCTATTTATTATACGTTCAGTACTGTTTAATATTGTAAATATTATGGTAATACATATTATGACATTGCGTAAAATATTGATATTTTATGTATTCTATTTAAATGTTTAGTAAATAATATCTCTATTCTTCATCACAGTTACATTTTGTATTCTTTTTCCCGTCTGAAAGAAATCGCCGACAGCGACAAGACCGCCGATTGTTAAACATAATATATATTTTTAATAATAAAAATATATTTATTTCAGAAAACAAAATTATGTCCATATGTGTGTAAGTAACAAAGAGTGACTTAAACACTATTTTAGTAAATGAGGAATTTCTTTATGTTATAATACCTATCACTCTCTTCACCCAGGTGCTTCATGTTTTTGTTTGTGATAATTTGTGTGGTGTTCAATAAAGTATTCATAAATAAATAAATAAAATAAAACAATAAAACATTTATAATATCCAAAATTATGTGTTGGCCAATTAAACGAACATCCATTTTTACCTTACGTCGGAGAGGCATAAAGTGCAGTAGCGTATAAGATACGGTTGAAAGGAGCTGTTATTGAATTTCTCATTGTAAGCTCGCTTTTGGTCGTTTAAGAGCAGCATTAATGAAGTTTATTAATGCCGCTGATTTACTCCCAACTTTATAATTAGGTAGCTCCCACAAGTTAAATCGCGAAGGAACGTGGTATAATCAATTTATTGTTCTTTATTCAACTTCGTTACCTTATGTGTTACTGCTTTCTCTGTGGAACATCTTTTTTCGCTGAGCATTTTGTATTTTGCTTCTATTTGAGCTATTTGAGCTATTTGTGGGCTGTTTCTTATTGTCTAATATATGTACATCGTAGCATCACGATCCACGTATTAATCAATTACACGTAAATTTAATATTTATAAGATAAAATGAAAGCTAAAATGTGCAAAAGATAAAATAGCTGCTAAATATGCAATAATTTTAGAAATTGAGGACGCTGTAGGAATTTCAATTTTATAAACAGAATTCATCCGAGTCTGTACACATTAGTGGCATAGTTGCATTGAACTCTGACATCAATATGAATCGACGCACCCGACAATGATTTGTATCTACTATTGCACTAATAGAGACTAATGATACAGACGTATTGTCCTGTATTGATTAAGCAGTCGTGAGCTAATTGCTTCCATTCACAGTCGTTTCTAATTTATCGGTCATGTTCAGGAAATCAAACGAAGTTACTCGAATTCTTAGTACCTACTGTCAATTTGTATCTTTTTTTTATTGCAATGAATGGCGAGACGAGCGTGCCATTCGCCTGATGGTAAGCGATGCGACTGCTCATGGACAGTAGCAAAACCAAACAACATCCTGAATTACAAGGCAATGCTTGGCATTCCACTGCGCTCGCCATCCTGAGACATAAGATGTTAAGTGTCTCAATATGTCCATTAGTTACTCTGGCCACAACGTCCTTTAAACCGGAACACAACAGTGCATTAACACTGCTGTTTGGCGGGAGAAATAGACATTGCGGTGGTACCTACCCAGGCGGCTTCTCACATATGAGAGACCTACCACCAGTGAATCTAAATCCAGTGTATCTAAACAAGAAAGACTTGTTCTATCTAATAAATATGTTTTCTTTCTTTCTTTCTTTCTTTCTTTCTTTCTTTCTTTCTTTCTTTCTTTCTTTCTTTCTTTCTTTCTTTCTTTCTTTCTTTCTTTCTTTCTTTCTTTCTTTCTTTCTTTCTTTCGATCTTTCATTGATTTTGGTGAATTGAAGTTTGCCTTTATCCTTACAAATATTGAGCCTGGGCAAACTTTCAATTCATGGTGTAAGAAGATTTGGCTTATCATTTACAATGTGTTATAAATTCTAAATAATAAAATAAATTGTTTTACTTCTGAGCGTTTTACAAAGTTGGTTACCTGATTGCACCCAAAAATCTCTGTTCACCTACACGTTGCCACGACAAGGATGACTCAAATATGTGTATCAAAATTCACAATATGTGGCAGCATCCATGGCACAAGAGTTAAGTAGTCTTCTGAAGAGCGAAATGTCGCAAGTTTGTCGGGGAAATATTTGAGTGAACCGCTAATATTTGCCCGGACATTGTGTGACCAAAAGTTCCTCGTAGTTCCTGATATATGTCACTACAGGAACTGTGAATGTTTAATGTACTATACTCATGTTTGTCTGTGTCGTCATTATACTCTTTGATTTCACTTAGAATACTTAATTTACGTATTTTTAAATTAACACTATCTTCTAAGCTCACTTACAAATTAATTTTATCTTAAATATTCATAATGCCTCAAACCGTAAATACATTGTTATCTTTAACGAATTAAACGACCGACATTTTCCAATTTTTTGTTCAGTCATTTATTTCATTCAAAACCAAAAATTCGACGGCAAGTGTTGAAACACTTATCTAACCTAAAATGAATATACATCATGATACATCTCCATAATGAAGTTCTAAGTCCCGTGTATGCTTGTTGATTCATAGCTTATTCTTAATCACGGCGACGGCACCAAAATTCTCTATAGGCACCATTTTAGATGCGTTGTAAGTGGGCGTATCAGATCTAATTAATTCGACATTGATTGATACTAATGTAGTTCGGAAACGTCAGCCACCGGCGAGTAATTGATTGTCACAACATATATCGGTATGAGAATCGATTGACACCCCGCGTCCCCGGCTCGTTGTTCGGGCTCCAAATGACCCGTGTAATGACGCTTTATCTAATTTTGGTCAAGAAGACGATGAGTATCGGGAATTAGCGCCGGTTCCGTCATTAATCGTTGTTCCTTTGTTTTTAGTTTTATTTCGCGTACCGGTTGAGTGTGGTGATAGATTAACTAGACTGACTGGCTCTTTACTTAATACGTTCGAGTAATGCCTATTTTAGAAATCACATTGAATTGTAGTAGTTGATGTTCTTGAAACTTTGTTACTTTATTACCGTTAAACCATAATAAACGTCGTTTTAAAAAGTACATTATTACTAGATGCCCAATACCCTTTCATCTTTCCATCCATTTTTCTTTCCGCTCCCCTCCCAATTTGATAGTCCGGCAACACATCTATAATCCAATTGTAGTGGATCTTCATGTGCGGTAGTGATCACTTACCGTCATGACCTGATTGCTCATTTGCTGGACCTATTGTATACAAAAATGCATTCGCTAACTTCATGAGTCATCTTGTCTTAGTCTAGTGACCTACAATGACACGATAGGTTAGAAAATACTCTATAAATATAAATATCTAAACACCTAAAATGAAATTATTAAGTTCAATTGTCTAAATATAGACAAATCGATAAGTTCGCAGTCAGCCAAACACAATTAACCGATAATATCAGTGAGGATTAATCACAATGGCTTATTTCAGGCACTAAAATCACACGTTCGCAATATCATAGTGGAATTAACTTGTTAAGGCAGCATTAAATTTCCCCGTTTATTTGATTTCACTTAGCGTGGGTTGTGGTACATAAACTAGAATAGTTATTAGGTCAGATCCAACGGCTGTAAATTGTGAGGACACTTATTGGTCTCGCTAAAACGCTTTATGATAACCAGAATGAAGATATATTTCAGAGGGAATGGTGATAGCGAATTGATTCTGTAAAATTTTAGGTTTAATTTCAAAGGATGGGGTAGAAGTATTTTTGAGCATAAAGAGATCAAAGGGTAAAATTTAATATTACTTTAAAGAATGGTAGAAAAGAACCTATACTAAAATCATTTGGCATAACTTTACCCAATAATGATGTTTACAACTATCAAACAGTAATTCTTGTATCCGTTTCGTTTACTTCTAATTAGAAGACTACGCAGTGTAATTACATTTGTTGTTAAGAAAGCATAACAAACATCTTGCGTGTACTAGTATCGAATTTTCTTAGCTAGTGTATTAACCCTACTTCAGTTGATTTGCAGTGGCGAATGTCTTCTTTATCAGTAAAAAATAAAAATATGTTATAAATAATAATGGAAAATGAAAAAAAAAAAAGAAACAGACTTTCCCACAAATATTTGCCGTCTATAACGCCACAGCTATGGTTTTTAGTTTTACAAACAGCTTTGTATGCTATGTACAAAGGCAGCCAGGTGCCGACTCGTATTTGTCCAGTGTTCGATCGGTGATCGTTGTTTAGTTTTCGTATCCTCTCGTCATGTTTGAGTGTATAAATTTTATTATGTTGACAAATGTTAGTTTCAAATTAGTTTTTAGTAGTCTATTTGTCGAATTTATGATGGGTTTTTCCTCCTTCTTCTTATTGCATGGGTCACGCCATGAGTTTTATGAATGTTTACATATCGATTAGGCTTGTAATAATTTATGAGTGTCTGTCTAATTTAAATCAATTCTTTTTGCATTAAGTCTAAGTTTACCGTGTTCTCACAATGCGGGTAGACTTCACACACGTTTAAAATACATATGGGGAATTTTTACGTATGTAAGTTTCGTCACTATGTTTTCCTCGACGTTTACAACAAGGTAGGTTGTTATCTATGACAAATTCGAAAATAAAATATGCGTTTTTATGTCATTAAATTCGAGACATTTTGGTATTAGGTTTTATCTCTTTGAGCAAAGCTAAAACAACACTTCAAACGGGTTTAAAATGTAATATTATTGAAACATTTTCCCAGCTTTGAATTATTAAATATTGTATAATAACAAAACTACAAGACGAAACATAATATTTATTTAAAAAAAAAACATGCAGCGATAATAACAAAAATCAATCTCAAGAAGAGAGCAGCACTATAATAAAAATAATGATTACCTACAGATCATAAAGCTGTGTGTCATGTGTCTTGTGTTTAAAACTATGATGACTATAAAATTTTAAAGCCTACATCCATTACGAAAACTATAACAGCAGCGCTCGTGTTACAAGATACGAAACACCCATCCACAAAACTCATCATACCAGTGGCATTAAAAGAAAACAAGTGCGTTTCCGTCACATTATTATTGCACGTCCCAGACAACGCAACTTGTAATTTTTGTACGACATTTATTTACGAAGAAACTTCTACGTAAGTGACACTGAGTTTTCGTTGCGTAAACTGGGGCCTCGCCTTAGGCAGCACTCATTAGTGTACCAATTACTTGGCTTAAAATGTCGGATGATTACAGGCGGTGTTCGCCCCGGGCTGGTCATCCGACAGATGCTGGCCGCCTCTTTGTTTCAACTACGGCTTCTCTCGGAATCTGAAATTTTGACAGGAACGTTTTGAGATGTGACAAAACGAGGCGTTTGGCGACACGGCCGCTTTGGACTTTGGTGTTTGTGCTTCTTTATCTATGTGTTCTGTTAATTAGTTACTTGCAATGTTCTGTTCCGTTTGAAATGCATTGTTTGCTGCCCTTATATTTATTTGTTAGTACGATGGCTAATTAAGGTCACTTACCTTCCTGTCTTGGCATACAAATGTGTTCATTACACTACACCCCTGCTCGTATAAAAATATAATTTCTTCTTGTCCATGTCTGCTTAAATTATATACTTGCATATTTATTGCAGTACAATTGTGGAATTTAAATCGATCTATTAATTTATTATGGAGCTTTTTATTCAATTCAAGACTAATAATGCGTTACTAGCGCTGGCTTGCTGTAGAAACCAAATGTAATAGAAAAAATATTTAAACTGACTGTTTGATTGATCGCATTATCGACACACTCAATGCCATCGGAGTCTCGTTACGACATGTAATTATACCAATCTATTAATATTATCTGACACTAACACAAAAGTAAGAGCAAATTAAGAAGCCTTATGAATCGAATCTTGCTCAAACAATTAATGATAGATGACAATTAATTTTATCCAGATACAATCGATTGACGTGCCCTCGAGTTCCAGTAGCTATTGACTCATTATATTCATATAAAAAAATGACTGTACTTTAATATTTGAAATTCGAAAGTTAATCCGTGCTTTGTCAACCACCGTCAACCATAAAATGTCCACTGGTGACCGCAAGTCTTCTGTAAAGAAGTGTTCTTCGACAACCCGCGATGTCCTGTTTATAATACCAAAATATACAAATATAATTAAAATGCCTGCTAATATAACGGTTACCCTTGAGGATTTTTAATGTCACAATATCTGAAAATACTACCCAATTTTAACATATTACAAAAAAATCAATCAAGTAACAATAACCCCACGTACTCAATCAGGGGCTGCCACTAGTCTTTCACATTTGCTGCCTTTGAATATAGCCTGCGTAATTATTGAAGAAATCGACGTTCGCACAAAGGAACCAATAATTTCGTCCTCATCAACTTCATCAAGCCAGTAAGTGGTTATGAAGCAGAATTACGCCTGGTCGCATTGTAATAAAACCATTGCGCAACTGAAAGTAAAAGTTTTGATGTTCTATTGTTGTACGAAATAACAATGAACTTAAGACCTTTGACTTTTAGACACTTTTATGATTGCGATGGAAAATATGCAAAATTATTCGATTTGCTTCGTGTCAATCATCATTCATGTCTGAATTACTTGATTTAGTAATTATCTGGCTTTCTAGTTTTTTAAGTGAAATATTATTAATGATGCATGATTGCAAGTGTGAGGAAATAGAACTTTATGAATTTTATTTACTGCTTCTGTGATATGTCATGTCGTGAATACAAGATGTAATTTTTTTTTTATATTTTATTATTTTACTAACTTTGACATAGGTAAATGCCTGTTATCTAACTTTTAATATACCATACACAATTTTGTAATAAGTAGCAACTATTGCAATGATAGGCTCTGATACGTATCATAATAAACTCAACATTGCCATGAACACCCCAATCAAAATCTTAGGTGCTTCAAATCTATTGCTCGCTGATTCCATCCACTCCTATTGCAGAAAGCCGATCACAATATGACCTAATACCAAACCATTCAATAGTTAATCATATGATATCGCAACCTGATTCAGTTACCGGATATGGTCTACATAGTTGCAAGTAAAAAAGTCATAACCACATGTCTCTTTGCTCGTTTTGTTCATATCCTTTACTTGGAGGGCGTGGACAGAGTATTAAGAAGAAGGTCAATATGCATCCGCTGACAATTTTGATATTGAAATCTGTGTCGGAAACATATACCTACTACGGTATATGAATTAGTCATATTTTATCTTAAATATATATTATATAACAATTCAGGTGGTGTTGTAGCTGGAATATATTTCATAATGAGATGTTGGTTTAGTCAGAGTTCGATCGAAGTTTCTCTTATGACATTTTATTCGTCTTATTCATAGCTCAAAATGACGTGGCGGACTATATGGCCTTACCCCTCTCAATCGTACTCTCGATTGTATATCTATCGTGGAAACATTGTAAAAAAATGTAACGTTCCCGTGTGATGAGTAAGGAATTCAAATATAGATACTTGCTACTCTTTCAAACTCGGATACATAGCACGGGACAGGAGAGGACAGGATTTCATGCTTTTCGTCATGGGACAGAATGAGACGGGATGGGAAAAGCAAAATACTCACCGGCGGTCAAACTGAGTTCAAATATAAAACAGTTAGTACACGAAATAATATTATGTCGTTGTTGTGGAATGAACTCAAAAACCATTTGCACCCGGGTGAAACCGGGCCGGGCTACTAGTCGTTAGTGTGTTACTTTAAAAAATGTTAGGTCTAAACCAATACGTCTGGCACTAAGCCCGCACTCAAATTCAAAGGATACATCTTTCCTCAGTATTTTGGAGACTGTCCCGCCCTCACACCCGCCACTGCAACTCCTGTAAGCCAGGATCAACAGTGGCACGCATATTAATGACACTGAGCATTGAAGCTCAGCGAGTCTCCGGGAATGTCTAACTTGTCTTTAACCCGCAACGAAATCAATCAAAAAGTTAAATTAATAGGAGGAGTTGGAAATAAATTATTGTCCACTTCCCTCCCTAATAAAGCGGGTGACAAAACAATGAACTAAAGAGGTAAATAACCTCGCATAAAGACATTTACAGCCAGATAAGCCAGCTGTAAAGCACCACGGATTAGTCATTATTACATTTAAATGGGGCCTATTATGTAAGCTGTTATACTTGATTCCAATAATAGGTATGGCAAAATCGCCGGAAAGCACGGAAATTCTTCCTAGTCTCCACAAGGTCCGTGTAGTATACAACTCCAGATGTTATTTGCATACTATCTAGCATGGTTTTACGCTCATTCTGCCAAAGACTACACTCCCAAAGTATATGATGCGCGGACTGCTCATATTCGCAATATGGTGTTGAACATGAGCACGCAGGCGAATCAACGAGCTTAAATGAGTACAGTTTAGACCTAAAGTTACCATGGCCCGTAAGAAACTGTGATACGTAATAATCGATATCTAGCCAAGTCTTAGTCAAACGATCACGCACGCATGGAAAAAATTGGTATAGATGCCGACCCTTCAAAGATACATCCCATCTATTTTGCCATTCATCTATTAGTTCGTTATATACAACTGAGAGCGGCTTAAATAATCTGTCTACTTTTAAAAGTTCACGTGAATTTAAAAATCTTTTGTCCATATTCTCTCTAGTTGAGTAATACATCGCGGCGCGACGTTGTACCTCCAGGTCGACTGGAAGTACACCCGCTAGGACAGGCAAAGCCTCGGTACTAACAGTTCTATACGCCTTACACAAGAATATCAACGCCAAACGTTGGCTCTGGAGCAATTTCCTTCGCACAGCACCGATAGTGGCCCTATCAGCCCATACGGGGGATCCGTAAGTAATACATCCTAAGTAAGTCGCTCCATAGATGGTTTTTAATGTATTGAAAGATAGCCCCCACGTTGATTTCGATATTCTTGTCAGAGCAAAAAAGTTCTTTTTCGATTTTTCCCCGACTTTCTTAATATGTTCAAGAAAGGAAAAATTCCTTTCCAAAATTAGACCAAGATAACAAACTGATTCTTTTTTCTTTACGGTGATATTATTAAATTTAATTCGCGGCGGTGATTTTAAAATTCCTTTTAGAAGTAATTGGAACGTTTTATGTGGTGCGAACTGTAAGCGATTTCGATCGCCCCAATCAGATATTAATTTTAAACACGTGTCTGCCATATGTTCGAGTCCCGACCTACTGTTTGACTCAATAAGCAAAAGGCCATCGTCCGCATATCCAATCAAAGAACACCCCGACGGTAAGGGAATTGTAAGAAAATCGTCGAAGCCTAAATTCCATAAATAAGGACCCAAGACCGAGCCCTGTGGACAGCCCATCGTCAGTGGCTTCGACACGGCATGGTGTCCAAGTTTAAGTTTTGTTGTTCCATGCGAGAAATACGAGTATATAAGTGAATATATATTTTTAAAGCAACCTCGCAGTTTCAACTTAAGAAGCAGCATTGGCCACCAAGCATTGTCGAAAGCACCGGAGATGTCCAGGAAAATACCGAGTACATATTTGCGTATCGATGTACTTACTCTTCTTCTAACCGAAATTGCCGCGTCAATAGTCGACCTACCCATAGTAAAACCGAACTGTTTTTCATGGAATTTTGGTCCACCTGGTAGTAATCGAGGGACGGTAAGACGTTCTAAAAGTTTACCTAGCGACGGTAAGAGTGTAATGGGTCTGTAAGACTTAGGATCTTGAGGAGATTTATCGCCACCCTTGGGTATTATCCGAATGAAACCGGTACGCCAGACTCGCGGAAAGACCCCTTCAGCAATACATCGATTATAAACAGTTAGTACTGCATTGCCGGCCGATTTACACGCTTCTTTGATCATTTTGTTGGATATTTTATCGTCACCGGATGCCTTGTTTAGGGGCAAAGATCGAACTATTTCACTAAATTCATCAAATGATGGGAGATTTGAATCGCAAGAGTTTGGCAGTTCCGCGGCCCACATCCTAATCTGCTTGTGGTATTCTGTGTCATTTCCAACATTATCATCCGGTATTAACGATTGTAACAAAGCTTCCGTTGTCTCCTCAATGCCAGTTGTGTAGTTGTTATTAATTTTTATATTCTCAATATAAGCCAAATTGATTGACCTATTAGCTTTAAACTCATGGTATAAAGGAGACCACGGACCTTCACTATCTAACCGGGCTACAATTTTACGTAATAAATTGCCTTTCGATTTTTGGACAGCCGCTCTATAATGTGATCTGGCAACTCTCAGTTCATTAAAAGCAGATGTAATTGCTTCCCCTGTAATACGGCGTTTTTTAAGCCCGTTAAATCGCCTACGCGCTCTGCGAAAAGTTCGACGTAGTTGGACTAGTAAGTCATTCCACCAATCACACCTCCGAGTCTTTGTGATGGGACCTCGACCAATGGTAACGTCTGCGCAATAAGTAAACGTGTCCGACATAATCTCGGCACAAGTCTCAGCTGACAGATCATCGCGAGTGAAGTCCCTGGCATGCTGAGCAAATAAAGAGCTAAATAAATCCCAGTTGGCACCTATGGATTTATATCTAAAGTTACAATTATTATGTACCGGACCCTGTGTCACTCTAGGCAAGAACTCGTACACAATCAGGCGATGGTCACTACACGACGCGTCCGGCAGGACGCGCCACCTATCAATACGGACGTCTCCACTAGAAAGTGTGACGTCAATAGAGGATTCGCCCATAGGGCAGCTGTAAGTAGGTGGTGCATCGGGGGTGTTATGTACTTCGAGGTTCATCTCTGCAATGAAATCTTCTACAGCGCAACGTCGCTCGGTATCGGTGGAGCGATATTTGCCATACCAAAGGATTGATGACGCATTAACGTCAGCACCTATAATAATATTATGTCCAGCGAGGGACCGCAAGACATAGCGGAGGTGATGCAAGTGGGGACCCACAGGGTCGGAGTATTGAAAATAACAGCTCACAAGAAAAACCTTACAGATCGGACTCGACACCTCCGCGACAGCACAGTGTGACGTCATAAGATTACGTACTGAGGTAACGGTAAGATTTGAACCCGACACGAAAATACCTGCTCGTGAGTTGTTATCGAGTTGTATCACCCTACTACGTAATCGCGCATGTTGGTATTGCTCTTGAACCAGCACGACATTCAGCTTATAATCGCGAATTAACGTGTCTAATTCTGACGTCGCTACCCTATCGTTATGAAGATTTAACTGACCGATTGTAAAGTTATCCATATTTATTTAATATTGGGTTGACAAAACTAATTGCTCGAGCTTATTCTTGTACGTTGGGCACTCCTGAGACCCACAACGATGATCGTGTGCTTTTTTAAAACGTTTGCAAGGCGCACATACAGGCTTAAACTCCGGGTTCGATTTTTGCGGGCACGCCTTAGTTTCGTGTGACTCAGCACAGATGGCGCACGTTGGTGTTTTTACTGTACAAAACTTTTGTACATGCCCGTAATACTGACAATTCATACAACGAACTACATCAATATCATCGATAAAACGGCAGGTGGCCCAATCAATGAAAAGTTTGTCCTTTGTATTCATCAAGTGTTTACGAACCTCTGAATCTAATTCTAAGCCTATCCATTTCCGACCGTTATCTAAAATTCGTCTGCGGGTTATTTTAACGGACTTTGAAAAGTCATCCTCCTTTATAGGCATTTCGTCCTTGATGTTTTGACGATATAATGCGGTTAAGAAAGCGCGGTCTTCCATGGAGGATGGCACATCTTTAACTAGAATACGGGGACGGCGGCCCTTCGGTTTTTCGAGACGCAGTCCCGCCGATTTTATCGCGGCGACGGATTCCAATTTTTTTATTTGTGCCTCGTTAGCGAGGCGCAGAGCAACACCGGACTTAGAAGTTTTTTTAACGCCAACTATTTGGAATCCATCATCACTAGGCTTAATTGCCTTAAAGAGCGCCTGTTTAGTCGCGGATGATGTCGGTAGATCAGCTGACCGTTCAGTCGTCGGGTAAGCTATTACGCACGGAAGGGGGGGCGCGCGGCTCCACTACCGGAGTGGGTTTCGCTAAACGCAATTTTACATTATCGGCAAAAGTCTTATTGGATTCTGCGGTCGAAATGTTAACGCGTTTATATTGATCTAACTCGCGTTGCATATGAGCCAACTTGGTTTCATTGCACGAAGATTTTAACGCGAGTAACGAAACAATCGAAGTTACTCGTTGCGTAATGTCTAACACCGCCGATCTATTTGCAATATTCATGCGCGAGCCCTGGTCATTAACGAGTTCGTTAATCTTTGACAAATAGCTCGATACTTCCGACACCATATCGCAATAGTCCGCGCGGCTCGCGTCGCTGCCGTTATCTACAGACAAAGTATCCGCCGATTCCGATAATTGTAGACGTTTTGATTTTACGGGTGAGACATATGTTGGCGAATTAACATCGCTGAATAATCGTTTTGCCGAACTTGGTGACCGAGGCGTGAGCCTACTTTGAACGAAAGGGTCTGGCCCAGGGTCGGGCGGATCGTTACTATGGGTCGACATTGATTTTACAGAAGTAAAATTCAATTAATTTATAATGTTTATTGACACTAACAAGAACTAATTAATGTTAAACAAAACAGCTGACTGACCGGCCGGGCGATATTTTATTTCGCGGTACCCACTATAGAAAATTAAAATTACTTACCGAGAATAAATTTGAAAAAATCCACGAAATAAACGAAATAAAACTTTATAAACTTACGAATCCTTGCGTACAATACGAAACCAAACAACTATAAACAACTCACGAACCGATAATCGTCTTCAAAACACACAAAACACAATTAATATTGAGGAGCACGTAAACACGTCACTGTACTGTGCCCCCGAGGGAGGGGAAGTATATTCCTCAGTATGTAAGGTATAAATATTGCTGGAGTGCACAAAATGCAATTTCCTTAGATGTTTAATAGGATATTTGATCCCACAGCACGGAACACGGCTGAGTGGGTGCACTACAACCCCAGTACTTCGTTTATTTTCTCATAATTATTTCGTTCAATATTTATTTAATGTTCGTGGGTTTGATGCTTTTTTTGTATAGTAGCAATGGTGGCTACGGACTGCAAGGTTTTTTGTTAGATTCCCGCGTTTACCTACAATTAAGCGCCGCTTGTTTGATAAATAAAATAATAATTCTTAATAAGCCAAATATTATATAACACACATTAATAAGATTAGCTTAATATTTTACAACGCAAGGCCTGTTAAGAAAACACCCAATATTCGGTATACTATAATTTATTTTGAATCGTAAAGCACAATTTTTTTCCTTGTAATTGTACACAGGAATCAACGGTTTTACAAGTGAAGGATTGTAAAACGATAATTATCATCGGCCCTTCCGCGTCCACTGCTGGACATAGGCCTCTGCTATGACAGCCTTCGTGGCGCAGTTGGTTGGACGCCGGCTGTGAAACGAGAGCCCGTCGGTTCGATCCCCGCACGGAAATAAATATTTGTGTGATCCACAGGTATTTGTTTCGGGTCTGGGTGTGTGTGAGACCGAAAAAGTCTCTCGTTGTTCCTGATACCCACGACACAAGACTCGATCTTAGTGTGGGGTCAGGACTATCTATGTGACTGTTGGGTGTATTTATTTATTTATTAAGGTACACCAATGGGCTCGGTTTTCAGACCATTGTCTCCAACCGCTACCAGCCATCCTACGAATAACGCCGCTTCAAATGGTAAAATTATGAGACAAAAATAATAGTAGATGCTTCCTAACACAATTTCAAAGAACATATCATTAGTCACCTATCGCTATTAGTGTGACTAATTTAAAACCACATAATTTCCATAATGTATGATAATCTTGATAATAATTTAAAATTAAGATTATTCATTCACTCCATGTCATCTTGGCCAGTAAGAAGTTAATTTCTTAACTGTTTAAAGTATATATATTCTGCTTAGCTTATTCATTTTTTAATATTTGTCTCAAATCAGAATTAAATTATCGTATGACCTCATCGGGCAAAAAGTATTCTTTTTGTGAATTACTATGGAGCGCGTCCGGTCGTTGACAGAACGGTATATTTTGTTAACCTTGTAGCTTAATGTTAATTTGGAGTTTTTGAAGGTTCTATCTATATTTAAGACAAGCATTATTTATGACATACATGAACGGCACGCCTGTATCCCATAGGGGTAGGCAGAGACTATAGATCTCCACTTTGCTCAATCTTGACATACTACTTTCCCTTCGTCTTCTTTCATCAATTTCTTCATGCGTTTTCGTCAGTTCTGGGTACTTTTAACCTGGCCCTTGACTAAGGTGGCACATACGATTATGAATAAATACACCTCATTTTCCTCAACTATTAATTACTTGACAATGTCATTTTCTACTTAGTCATCATATTTATAGTCCACCGCGCCTGACCATGACTCAGTACATAAAAATCGTCATAAAAGCCGTTAAATTAATGTTTCGGGTTAATTCTCACAAACTCCACATATCTGTCACACGCGGTTTTGTGGCCTTGTCTCATTCTCGGCCGTTATGACATTCAGCTTAAAATGTTCTTGAAGACATGAAGACACCGCTACCAAATATTTCTGGGTAGTGTCGTTGGGACGTAATTTAAAAGCTTCCAGCGAATTAAGCCAATTGTTTTAAGAAGTGACTCTTCATTTTTTGTATAAGGAATGCTCAATGTATTGTGCTTTATGTGTAAGTGATGCTACCTACATACTTACTTATAAGTAAGCTCATACAATTCTCCAGCATAAAAATAATACTTTATTTACAGTAACAACAATAAAATATATCATAACTCGAACAAAGTAATGTATTTGTAAAATTCATCAGAAAGCTATTTACCAGAAAGCACCGTAAAAAATGTCAAAAAAAAATAAATTACAAATAAAAATACAATTTTTATTTTTAAACCGCTTCCACTCATACGAAATTCCGTAGAGCAAAGTGTAATAAACAGATGGACTGCCCGCGGCTATTGTTGATGTTCGTGAAACAGGTTCCACATAAAGACAAAGATAAAAACACCATGTGAACGTTATTCGACGGCCGCCTTTAGTGAAGTTTTGGAGATGGACAGATTCAAAGCACTAGCAAAAACAAGGCTTTTATATCTTAGGCTTGTTTTTATTTTCGGCCAAGTGGAGGAACCATTTCAGACAGCTTCTAGTGTATGTAACACTAGAACTCATCTTCTATCAACTTTTAAAAGAACCACAGATTATCTTATCAGCGGGAATATAATACTATACTTGAGCTATCATTACAGTAAAAGTCCTCATAAGGATTGTAAGAGGTTCTAACTAGCTCAAAATAGCTTCACCTGTTCGCGGTGCAACCGCGGTGCATGGTTTAACGACCATAATTTCAGTCAAAATATTACCAAATCTTAGCAATGCCGAAAATGAACCATAATCTCTAACAAAGTTCAGTCACATTTGAAATAAACTTCTTAACAGTAATAACGGAACAAACAATTCAAATAAACTAAGACATTTCTTCAAAACCCACATTACAATGAAGACGTCGGCCGTTGACGAAGTTGGGACGACTCTTGCTCACAATTCATGGAGTCATGACAAATTTGTATAACCCTGTTTAAAGTTGACGCAAACGCTACTAAAGCTATCAATGCAAACTTTCCTAACGGCCCACTACAGCTCAGCATAATTTACATAACACTTTTATTAGTTCTACGTAATGACTTTATTGTTTTGTTTTACGAGTGTCTGCGTTTAATTAAACTTTTTCCCTCTTAATGTGCATTCACTGTGCATAAAAAGTTATTACGTGTGTATCCTATTCGAATCCTTTGTTTGCTCACTTAATACTTTTTTCCTGGAAACCTTAATGCAATTCGCTGGCGACGAGTTGTTTTTTAATATATATACCTACTGGTTAAAAATTTCAACTTAAAATTTATAAAAATAATTTAAAATTCAGATTTGTCTTCCTCTTCTTGGTTAATGGTTTCTTGACAAGGATACATTTTTCCACGAACTCTTATGAGACTAGTTCGTTAATGCAATGCACTCACATCATTATACAAATATTATTATTCACTAAAGAGCTATAGAGACTTTAAACTCAGTCCGAAAAAGCAAAATACAATATAATAATATAATGAATAATATAATATTGTAATGAAGAGATTGTAAATCCTCGGAAAGGTACTTGTCAATTTAATACTAAGAAACATAAAACCGTGAGCCCGGAGACAAATTAACTTATAAGCATCGATTTTTTCGAAGGGCGCCGCTCATTAAGCTATTTCAGAGTATTCAGACGGCGAGAACAGAAGACTCTAATTCAGAACATTAGCAGCTCATTAACAAACTACATCTATAAAATATTTAATCATATTCATAAGCCCATTAAAATGTGAATTTGAAAATTAATCACGATATTTATCATCCACAAACGAAATCGCAGGCACGGGCAATAAATCATATTACAAAATACCAATCGTGAAATGAAATAGATACATAAATTAGTTCGGAGGCATAAATCCGGTCGACAGAGTCACCTTCGAACAGCATTTCAATGCGCGCCTCCAACAATTTATGCAAATATGGCATGTAATGGCAAAATGTCAACTGTACATAATCCGAGACATCTACTTGATATATTTAAAGCTTGCATTAGCGCAAGTGAAATTTATGACGCAATCGATATCGGGCTATACATGTCATAATAGGAGTAAAAGGAATCCTGGAGCTGCTGGACCGTAATCCACTATGCTTGTTAGGGATTTGAAGGAATTTGGTTATCAGCTCAATGCGATCAATTCATATCTTATGGCTGATGTCGCAAAAGGGAGCTGTGGGAAGATGGCCTACAGTACTCTACTGAATAAGAAGTCGTATCCATTATATAATCCCTTGATATTGATACCATCATGTGCCATATACAGGGTATATCAAGACTGCGACCGAAACCGTAGCCAGGTGGTAATATTAATGACTTCAGACCAGTGGTGTGCCTAGGGTTTTGGACTAGGGCAAGCCCAATATTTTTTAGGTTTAACATACATACATACATAGACTCACGCCTCTATGCCAGAAGGTGTAGGCAGAGGCGCCACCATTACAACCACATTTCGCCTTGTAAGTTCCGTCACGCGATGTGATAGGGGGCGAGCCTATCGCCATATCGGGTACAAATTCCAGACTCCGGGCTGATAATAAATAGAAAAACCAATATCACTTTGCCCGACCTGGGATTCGAACCCGAGACCTCAGCTTTGTTACCATACCTTAGTACAAATACGCCACCGAGTTTTTTTTAGGTTTAATACCTACTGATTTACTTACGCAAAGTTACTAAGAAAGAAGAAAATGAATTTACGTCGGCAGACCAATCACACAATCAATATTAGGATTAAAACAAATATAGATTGCTTTTGGACATACATCGGTAACTTTTTATTGCATTTTTAATACCCGACATCACAATATCACAACCATAGCTACTGTGGTGCCGTGTTTTAAAGTTACCGAAATTGTGGACAGAAATTATTATGAGTACATCCATATTTTTGTGAATTACAAGTAATAGAATGTCTTTTGAGAGGACGAACTAATTTATTTTAAATTTAAAACATTATATTCCAAGTAATTAAACGCACAAAACTTGTCGTCTGAAAACATATGAAACACGATTGTTTAATAACCTATTTAAAGGGTAACATGTAGAAATCAAAATACGTAGTTTTGTTAACTGAACTAATAAAATGTGTACAAATCCGGCATTGGATTCGCGCAAGTTTCTTTTGTAATATAATTGAATGAATTCAATTTTTTAACGGCAACGAACACTTTCACCACCACAAACAACAGCACACACAAACCATCACAGGAAACAATAAAACTCATTTAATATCAAAAACTATAAATAACACAAAAACCTAAACAATAATCATCAACAGAACTTCACAATGTCATAATACAAATAAAAAGTTAGTAGCAATTCGTACAGTAGGTACCTGTTGCTATTAAACGTGAAATAAACATTACGACATATAAATATAATTTATTAAAAAGTATATGAATACTTCATTATTTGTACTAAAAAATATATATGAAATAATTTCAAAAAGCAACCAACATCAATTAATAACAACAAACATAATTTACTGAGCAAATAATAACGTGACGACTATGAAACGTACGATGTTTAAACACAAAAAGCCGGGCATATCGTCTAATAGAAATTGCTATACAAAATATCTATAGCTATACATTCGTTGCGATCGAGTAGTAGCATTTCGCCCGATGTGCGAGCAACAGATCCCAAATTGCCAGAAGCCTCGTAAAAGCACACGAGAGAGAAAAGGACAGATATATGTGCCGCGTGTTCCGTCTTTTTAAGTTCTATTTAATTATTGAATTAAGTATTTCATTACGCGGCGCGGCGCGCGCTTCGGCGGGCGTTCCGTCGCGTCCACAGTCGCGTCGCAGACGCTTCATTGCAACACGGCGCGGCTCGACACCAGCGGCGCGGCAAATTCAAAACGTAGACTTTTTTATTATATGACTGTATTGTATTAAATGTAATGGTTAGTGTTCAGTGTGGAGTATATTCATATGATGTAGGGCAAGCCAGGCTTTTGGGCTTGTATGGAAGTACCGCCACTACTTCAGACACCATACAAATAAAAGTTTCACAAAAAAATTCGTTAATTAATAATTTTTTTGGTTTAAAATTTCATTTTTTTTTCCACCTATTTGGGTGAAAAATACATAGTTTTCCTAAAATAATGATGTACACCTTTTTATTTTTAAAGAACCAATGCTACATTGGAACTTAAATTCCTTATTTCGCAAAAACTAGGTATTTACCACCCAAACACGATGATATTTAAAAACTAGCAAAAAATAATCTGTAGCTTTTTTTGTGAAATTTTTAGTTGCATTGTGTTTGTAACCACTAAAACTACCACCAGGCTTCGTTTTCGGTTGCAGTCTTGATATACCCGGTATTTATAGCTGGATTTTTTAAATTTATTTCCATGAATATCTATCTAAAATAATCTGATGGACAAACATAGGCACAGATATAGTCATTTTCTGACTCCTTAGGTTAATAACACACATGAACTTAACGTTCACACGCATCAAATTGAATAAATGAAATGTTATCAACAACCCCTTTTAAGATTGAATTAATTACTAGAATCTTTTGTAGATATCAAGAAAGGCTTGTGTCTTGTCGTAACTCGCCCATTTAATTCAAGTACAAAATATCAAAGGAGTTGCCCAACTATCAATTGCCACCGATGTTGTAAGAGTGGTCTATTAAAAATGTATCACAGGCTTGCGTAACTAAAAGTTCAGATTTGAATAACAGATCACAGATCTTAGATAATTGTCTAATTATTATTGATAAAAATATTATATTTGAGTGACAAGGATATCTATTATCGGCAGTAATTGGCGAGTCTTATCGATGTGGGACAGAGCGTTATCAAACCAAACATCTGTTACGCAATCGGCTGCGACAATCAGGTCGAGGTATACGTATTGGCAACTTGACAGTATAGATTTTGTCAATTGAAATGACGTAATACCGAACTATGATTTCAATATGCAGGGTGGCATTTATTGCGTTACAAAATATAGAATGAAACAAGCTTTTGGCATGTTTCATTTTTTTCATAATGTGTAAATTAATTTACACAATTTATCAAATAAAAAATTCAAGGTGGAATACAGAGATCCTATTGCTTCTTTAACATCAACATAAAATAATATGAACATAAAAGTTAATCCGATGTAACGAACAACTCACACGAATTGAAGTTAATGTAAAACGTACCTATACAAAGAAAAACAAAAAATATCCGAATCATTTTTGATCTCCTACAGTGCCGAAACCTGGATTTCAACCAGGAACTGCAAGACCGCAAGGGCCTTACGCCCTACCCCACTCAGCTATTTCGGCGGTAAGAGGATCGTTCTGATTCAGCACCGAGTTAGATGTTCTCAATATTACATTATTGAATTCGTCAGTTCACGTGTAAAAAAGCATCGATGATAACATCTATATAAGAATAGGTTGTAATCATTGTCATCATCACTCAAAGGTATCATTTCAAAGTGATATATTTTATCATAATTGGGGGAGGCTTATGTACAGCAGTGAACTTCCTGTGGCTGAAGAGAGACATGTAGGTATATATTTTAATTTTAAGGTGCATTTTCAGAAAGGCACCATGAAAACGTTTAACAGTGAAAGAAGAAACCTCACCCTGTGGAAAATGTGAGTGGTAATAAGTAAAAATATAATAAAAAACAAAAATTATCCCATTCATTTATTTATTCTCCCACTCGGTGCCGAAACCTGGATTTGAACCAGGGACCGCAAGATCAGAAGGACCTTATGCTCTGCCAGACTGAGCCATTTCGGCGTTGAGGGAGCTGTCGAAATTGTCGTTCGGTTTAGCAGCGGGTTTGATGTTTCTAATATTATGTTTCTCACTCACCGGCTGTCAGTTACTATGGCGACCTATTGAAACGTGTGAGGATAAACATCGTAGGCATAAAAAATTATATAATATATTTTGATTGGAACTTCGTTATGAAACTGTTTTGCACTTTATTATGCTCACTCAGAACTATTACTAATATAATTAATCTTAATATTTTATCTGATTATGTTAATAAAATTAAAAGTTCCAGAAGTCTTTCCAGCCTCGTAAATGTATATTATATTTCATTTTAACATACCCATTACGAGTAGGACCCTCAAAATGAATCAAATCCTGCAAAATTTCCCTTCAATAACAAAAAGACAACATTTACATTATCCAACTTGTTGCTCTCCATACAGCTACCGTTTGCGCTGTTTGCACTCGTCGGGACCCTTCTAATCAGCTTCCAAATCTTTTAGGAGTTAGATTGAGTTACAACTTCATCGAAGACTCGGGGCGACTGATGTTTGTTTTGTATCGAAGGATCGTTCTGAAGCTTTCGGAGTTACCTTCACATCTTTTGATACGTAGTACACGAAAATAAGTTACGTCGTTTACTGTTGGGCAATTAGAAACAACATGATTTTCTTTGTTTATTTTTTGGAAATAAAGCACTAATAAGTATAATAATACATACATACATACATACATAAACTCACGCCTTTATCCCCGAAGGGGTAGGCAGAGGCGCCACCAGGACACCCACATTTCGCCTTGTATGTTCCGTCCCATGATGTGATAGGGGGCGAGCCTATCGCCATATCGGGCACAAATTCCTGACTCCGGGCTGATAATGAATAGAAAAATCCAATATCACTTTGCCCGACCCGGGACTCGAACCCGATACCTCAGTTTTGTAACCGTACCGTAATAAAACTACGCCACCGAGGCAGTCTAATAATTGACTATTAAAAACATTTTAGTTATGTCTGCAATATTTAGATTGTTGTTTTTTGCAGGATTCTGTTCAGGCACAACTCATACATGTATATCTAATCTTCTTAGTAACAGATATCATCGTAAAGTAAATTAATATAATTTTTTACCTTTACCTCAGACCTTTCTATGAACATTTTTGCCGTCAAGGCTATAAATTTGGTTAGCTTGTGTCGCAAGATTTCTGGGAAGATCTTTCAAAACGTGCAAACAAAACTGTACTGAATGTGCGGAGGAATTCTATGATTCGTAAATAATTAATTTGTAACCCTTTTTGAGTTGTCAGTTTTCGACAATTCAAAAAGGGTTTTATAGACTTTCGAGTAGAAGCCGCGTTATTAGCTTTCACTTTAACCCTTTACGTAACAACGTCGGCGTAATTTCCACCAGTAATATTTTATGAATATTTCAATATACATATTATATTCACGATCCACGGCACGCCCTGCATATTGTATTGCACTTAAATTAATTGTTACTCTTAATTAATCACATCAAACGATTATCCTTCGGGGCTTACCGTTATAAATTATATTTTTATTTGATTGTTATTACGCGCACCATAATTCGCATTAATTATTAACTTTCTTTTGACGATATGATAATCAAATTATTCCATGCCGGTGAATTTAAATTCATCGTAAATGAAATATGATAAAGCTTAATATTTATTCATTAATTTTGTAAATTTAATTATAGTTTGGTATTTATTTATTGTAAATAATTATCATTAATGCATTTGAAATCCGGCCAGCAGTAAGTTGTAACATACATACATAAACTCACGCTTTTATCCCAGTAGGGGTAGGCAGAGGTGCAACCAGGACACCCACCTATCACCCTGTATTGTCCGTCCCACGATGTGATAGCGGGGGGGAGTCTATCACCATATTGGGCACAAATTCCTGACTCCGGGCTGGTACTAAATAGAAAAATCCAATATCACTTTGTGCGACCCGGGATTCGAGACTTCAGCTTTGCAATCATACTGTAGTACAACTGCGCCACCTAGACAGAAATGCAAAAATATACAAATAAATTAATTTACAAGAATAAATAGTTTACCTCACGTGTCCACCCACGTCCCAATCCCTCGTAAATAATGCGAAAGTCCATCAGAGTCTGTCTCGAGTGGGCACATTAGCCGCGACTACATCTGGCGGGTATGTCCTGTGTCGCGGCCGCTTGTTGTCCTGCAATTTATGGATTCGTCCCTTTGTTGGCCGTCGGTAATGTATTGACGTCAGATCGAAGATCTGCTTATAATGGATGACCATTAGCTTAGTATTATGGAGTTCCGATGATGACGCAGGGGGTGGTTTTAATTGTGTCTTTTTTAATCACTGATGTATAGTTAAGGAAATGAGACATTTTTGTCTATTTATTTAGTTGAGTTACTAGAACATAATATTGATACATTTTTGTCTATTTTTTATGGTTAATTATTATCTATCTCTTAATATTTACCTTATTTTTCTATCTATACTCACTATTAGATATTCCTTTTCCCTTTCTTAACTTTTAGTACAAAAAACAATATTAAATTCACGTATTTCTCAAATATCACTTTCAATCTTCAATATCGCTTTTGGCTTTCTACCATTGACAGTCGTAAGCCCTGACAGAAAGCCGACGGCTTCTAAATTCTGGTCCTTGTCATTCTTGGCAGCAAGTCTAATCTGTTACTGGGGCAATGTGGTGGATTAAAGTCTAAACTAGTCCCGTAATGTGGGCAGAAGATGTATTGAAACTGAGCTAAGGTCTAGAATACGTATCATTAGATAATTTACGCAATTTACGACTATGGTATGGTAAGGTATATGTACATTTTGGTGACAAAATTTGTAAGTTATATTATGTTATAATATATTATGTTTATAGTATATTATGTTGTGAAACAAAGTATATTGAAATAAAATTTAAAAACAAATTATAACCTCTAATCTATTAACCATCTTACTACTGGTACTAAAAACCATGGAGGATAGCTCTGTCTTAATTACTACCTGATTTGGCATTTATTAATAAGACTTTCTTTAATCGATTACTGCAACCGAAGATAACATTAGTATGAGCCATATCTTCAGTTGCCGCCTGCTATTGCTGTGTTAAATCAATAAATTAAAATTCCTTCATAAATTAATACTGCAAGCTAATTCAAATTATGTACACGGCTCATACATTTCAAATGACTTTACAGCGGTTATTGTGATCGATCAGGATCACCCACCTTTGCTCCGATCATAATTTCTAAGTATGGCAGGTGGTAAACTTGTCACATACCACTTAATTTATGCAACGGGTTATAAACAATTGTATGGTTGGAATGTCGTTCACTTATCTATCGTTCTAGGAACTTGCTTCGTATTTATTAATAATTTTATAAAAATTGGCACAGCTTGCAAATGGTACTAGCGGTCGGGCTCGGCTTCGCCCGGGTGCAGGTAGTTTTTGAGTGCAGTCCACATCAGCAACGTATTATTTCGCGTACTGTTTTATATTTAAATTCAATGTAACCGCCGTCGACTATATAAATAAATAATAAGTACACCTAACAGTCACATACATAGTCTTGACCCAACACTAAGATCGAGTCTTGTGTCGTGGTTATGAAGAACTACGAGAGACTTTTTGGTCTCTCGATATTGTGTTTCCCGTCCCATCCCGTTCTGTCCCATGAGGAAAAGCATGAAATCCTGACCTCTCCTGCCCCGTGCCCTCCATTCGAATTTGAAAGAGTAGCAAATAAGTACCTACATATATTTGAATTGAATTAGACTACGGCTCTATAGGCAGCTCCATGGTCCAATATATGTAACTCTATGTTAAATTTCATCAAAATCGGTACAGCCGTTTTAGCGTGAAAACGGAACATACATATATATGTGTGTACAAAAACTTTTTCGCATTTATAATATTAGTAGGGATTTATTTATTTATTTAGTATTCTTTCCAACTTCTTAACCTTCTTGTTATAGGCCTCCTACAAAAATTTCCAATCTTCCCGGTGTTGAGCTTTTTGGAACTAAAGAGTTGAAACCTATTATTATATTTAGAATTTTTCATAAATATGATCATTTTATTCCATAATACGTATGTTTACCCATAGCTCAGGATTAATCAATACAATTTTAATCCATCACGATTTATATCCTACAAGTTAACCAATGACAGTACCTCACAACTTTATTAAACACGATATAAAAAGTAATGGATGTGTTCCCTGTAGGTCCGTTAATGCATAATCGCTTGTACGTTCATCCCACACAGTCGGTCTTACAAAGCATCAAGATATTTTCAAAACCAAAATGTCTTCCGCCGACACAGGGCGGATTTATGGCTTTCTCGAAAGCCGCACGACAGTTATCACATCGCATTGCTAGGCAGTGCTCAAGCATTGTTGGCTAGTACAGATTTATGTGGTGTAAGCTTTAAATGTTTGTAATGCAGTTTACTATGGGAATTGATGTGTGCTCGGTTTTTGAGTTGGAGTACTGGTTTGTGGATTATATTTTTGGAGTAAATTCCTTTGTTGTTATGTACTATATTGATAATGCTGTAGTCTAAAATGGATTTGGTTATCTCCCTAATTTTTTTTATTCCCTGTGTTAAGAGACTCGCTAATGTTGTATAGATATTCATGGGCGGTGGTAATCAGTGATCATCAAGTTGGAAGTTAGTAACTATGCCATATGTAAACAATAAACTTTATTTATATATACTGTAAAAAATAGCATCTAAACAGTTCCAGCCAATGTACTAGCTCTCAAAATAAATTATTTCTATATTTTTTACACCAACAATTTCTCTTGCCTTTATTGTCCGTCCAAAGTAAAAAATAATACTAAAAAGAACATTACAGTGCGCCACAAACCATATTTTTTATGCGTTATTAAAGTACTACGAAGGCCGTGTAAACAGAATAAAAAGAAAATTTACATTTAATTATTTTTAATAGACACTGAAACAACATTAAATGGTCCCCAGATTAATTAGCTTTATGTGCGGGATCACATTTTAGAAGGGTGAATAAAGCAGTATGGAATTAAACAGAGTTTTCGGAAGGTTCTTGGATATTTTCATCGCAGTTGTGGTTAATTAAGTTGTGAAATTGAAGGTCCATCACAGGCTTAAAACAAATGATGCAATGACCATCTTCGAGAGATTTTACTAATGGATGAGAGATATTTTACTATATGATCTCATTGTGATGTATACATGTGGTAGTTTCTATCTAGTTATAATAGGCTTTGGCACCACCCAGCTCAGGGGCTCCTTTTATTATTACGGATATCAAAAATTAGGCCATACAATGGTTAGGAGAGTGGTGTTTTAAGTAGTAGTTGCGGTGAAATAAATCTGCCGAATCACCCCAATTCCTATGTTTCTTATTTTATTGCAATTAATGGCAAGACGGGCATGCTATTCGCCTGATGGTAAGCGATATGACCGCTCATGAACAGTAGCAAAACCAAAAAACACCATGTATTACAAAGCAGTCCACCGCGCTCGCCATCCTGAGACATAAGATGTTAAGTCTCATTATGACCAGTAGTTACTCTGGCTACAATATCCTTCAAACGGGGTCACAACAGTGCGTATACACTGTTTTTTAGCGGGAGAAATATACATTGCGGTGGTACCTACCTAGGCGGCCTCTCAAATAATATGTTTTAATTAATAGCAGTATTCCCAACAAAGTAGGTACCTCAGTGGAAGCCAAGTTTTGGAATCGCCGCTTTAGAACACCCAATGACGTCAACAAGGTCTCCCACGGTAACCTGAACAAATATTACGCACTTTTTTGCGAAATGAGATCTCTATATATGACTCACTTAATCATAACTAGACCACCACGATCATAATGCAAGTTTTATTCCAAGAAGTATATTAATGTGGCCGTAAATCCGTGACTAATGGAGGCATGATAGCTTCATACTGACTCGGAAATACCTCGCGGCTAGATGACAGGCAAGGTCCTATTAATTGCCTAATGTATGGAGTTTACATCCGTCTTTGTTTTAGATCAAATTACTGGTGGAATGGAAGTAGTTTTAGGCTAGGACATTTTATAAAATGATTTTTTTTTCGATATTTTTAATATAATACATTGGGATGTCCTATAGTGCCAGTAATGTAAAAAATAATAATATTACCAGTGCGGTAGAAAAAAGGAGGTAAAGTCACAGACGGTTTGACTACTTTCAAAATAAAATTTAACGAACTGAAACCTTTGAATTTACATCGGATATAGCAATATATTTCATTTCACTTTTATCAATAATAAATTCAAAATTATAACATTACAAACAGTCCAGTACTCTCCAATCGACGCCACCAAAACACGGTGTCAGTGTACATGATATGTAATTGTTTTCATTATCTTTTCACACAGTTGGTGAGCGAGTTAAACGTTCATAATTACACGTGACGTCAACACAACCATGTAATTATGTTATCACACTGAAATTTCTAGTCTCTGGTGGATGCGCGTCTATTTTGCTTTAAAATATAGACGTGGTAGTGCGTTTAAGTTTACTCGAAGGAGATTAAATTGTGCCTATTTTGTATTAAAGTATAGCTTAAAAGTTATACAGCTCGGATAATCCAAAAAGTCTTATACATTTCAAGAAAAGGTTAATAGAATAGAAAACATTTTTGATGAAACTTGTTTATGTAATCATTTTTTCATCATAGGGATCAATGATAGGTTTCAATTTGAGTGTAAACCATTGCAAGATGCAAGACTTTTTTGAATTCTACTGATTAACTCCCATCAGATGGTCCACTTGCTCCTCCTTCTGAAATAAAAATAGCACGTATAATTGGAATCCTAAGTTTTAATCTTATACCTATCTTTACCCCACGCTTAGTCTTATTTGCCAAAACTTCTCCAAAAATAATTATCAGTGTTAATTTATTTACTAAACACATCGTGTATCCATTACTGATTTATTTATTTAGTATATATATAAGATCTTTTACTAAACAGATGACTGAGCAAAAATCAGGGGACATCTCGATAAGGGTAACCTACTTACTAAAAGGTCTTTACTGAAAAGCTAATAGGACATCTTGATAAAAATGTTTTACTCAAAATATATTTATATCTAAACTGAAATGAAATTAATTCATCTGAAGTTATTTGCATATTAAATTTAGACTACGTTATATCCATGTGCGTTTTTAATATGTATGCGTGGGCACTGAGGAAAGACGTTTAAAGTGCAAAATTGAGTTGTAGAGATTTTTTTATTGCAATGAATGGCGAAACGAACATGCCATTCACCTGATAGTAAGCGATACGACCGCTCATAGACAGTAGTAAAATCAAACAACACCATGAATCACAAAGCAATGCTTGGCATTCCCCATGCCACGTGCAGTGGAATCCTCGTCATCCTGAGACATAAGGTGTTAAGTCTCATTATATCCAGTAGTTACTCTGGCTAAAATATCCTTCAAACAGGAACACAACAGTGCATTTCCACTGCTGTTTGGCGGGAAAAATAAACATTGCAGATTCAGACCCAGGCAGCCTCTTACATATGAAAGAACTACCATCAGTGAAATTTCTAAATTCACTAATTCTATAAAAATCATTACCTCCAAAAATCATCCTCATTACCAAGCCTTTAATATATTATGTACCTATCATCCATCATTAAAGACCGGCAATACATCAACAATTCTACTGGTCTTTGGACGCACATAGACAACGTTCACTTCTCTCATAGTTATTCGTCTATTGTCTGTCTTCTCTGCGCATTATTTCATCTAAAACAATTATGTCAAAAGTTGAGCACATTAGTTCTAAGGCCACAGATGCTTGAATTGTGAAATATAATTATAATATCTGTGACAGGCTTCTTTCGCCCTCCGGTCAGGTGAGGCACGTCGTTATGAGAAAGATGGTAATTTCTATACGGAATTTCGTAGGAGACTGGTGAAGAAATTCTGTTATAATATAGTTAATAGCATATTTACAACACCAGAAGTATGTATATATATTATTGTATCATGTGTAAAATATACACAAAAATCGGAATATAATAAATAACAATAAATACACCCAACAGTCACATAAACAGTCCTGACCCCACATTAAGATCAATTAAGTCTTGTGTCGTGGGTATCAGAAGCTACGAGAGACTTTTCGGTTTCACAGACACCCAGATCCGAGACAAATACGTGTGGGACTCACAATTATTTGTCTCGGTGCGGGGATAGAACCCGACGCCTCTTGTTGTACAGCCGGCGTCTAACCAACTGCGCCACGAAGGCTGTCAATCTGTATGGCGATTCTACTGAAGTTACGTCAGTTTTGGGCGATAATTAGCCTGTAATTTGCCGGCTCTATTGCCGTTCTTGAATAAATTATGTCATTTTTAATACAACTGTCTTTAGCTTAGAATACAATCACAACGTTGCAACAATAAATATCTTAAACATGCCATTTAATTTCACAATAATTAAAAATACAATTTTAATTGGCCAGTTGCATAACAATCGCCGAACGGAATCCGTTTGTTACCCAATGAAATCTTGATACCGTCGAGCAAATAGACCGAGAGATAAACGACGAAAGCGAAGCGAAGATTTTATCTGTCACCCTCAAGTAGTCGATGGTAATTAGGACCAGCGAAAGCCGGTACCACTGGTTTAAGAACTTATGTCACACTTGTTTGCCGAATGGGAATTAGCAGACTGGAATGGACTTTTAAATAATGTGATCTGGTCTTTTTATTTACGGGGGCATGCGTGGCTCAACAATACTAAATAAATTAGCTTTACTGTAGAGTGTAGTATATTTTGAATCACAATATTTTGCGAAAATTAATCAAGATTTAAATACAATATGTTCTGAAATAATTTTTATGGATTTAATTGTAGATTTAGTTTAATTGTTACATTTTTTACGTCCCGACGCGACGTTTCGATTGCTTTACAGCTTTCGTGGTCACGGGGCGGACAGTCCATAAAAAAAGTAAAAAATAATATGTTTTATGGTTCAAGGTGGAAATATTAGGAGAGCAATGATCATTTTCTTTCATTTAAATGGATAGGAGATAGTATAAATATGTAATGGATTTCTAGAAGCATAAAGGCATGACTTATCATAGTTTTATTCAGGTTATTGCTGATACAATTATTATTGTTATAGAGATCAAAGTAAGTAAAATCGATAATAGTCTTTAGATGAAAATGGAATAGGAATTGTTCGAAGTTTAGCATAATGTATTTCTTAGAACGTTAAAGTCTACAATTCAATATTGCCTATGAACTATAACACTAAACTCAACACTGAAAGTTAAACAAAACTAATAAGCGAATAGGGAGTTCGAGCTCCTTATACAGCTTTTAGTTACCTAACATTCAGTTAATTAATTATACCATATAACTTGTTATACAACTAATTCGCTTATTAAATCTTATGGTATTAATATAATTTTATCTGTAGAATCAAAGTATAAGCCTTGGTTTGTTATTGGCTCATTAAAATTATATATAACGTTGGTATCGGCATACTATTAGAAAGCAAGGTCGCGTGTGTAATTTTGCTCCGGTGTAAGCGGGGTTTGTTGATGTTGACTCCCTGGGGATGAGCGGAGGCGATTTAAATTTATAAATTATTAATTACTTATATTATTACAAAATAAGATTATTGGTTTGTTAGCAATGAACGCCGTGAACTGTAAAACCCTGAAATAGGTTTCAGCTTGGCCAATCCTATTGGTGCGGAAATTGACTCAACGCGTCTTATGCGGTTTTGCGGACTAAAGTAAACCTGATTTTCAAGTCTTGTGTGCCTGTCTGGTACCTAAAGGGGCTGATGCTAAGCGGTAGCTAGGCGGAGTTGGCAAGTACGAAATGAGTGGACTGTATTTATGTTATCCCCTTCAGAGGGCTGATTCGCGGTGCGGTGCGGTTGGGTCGGGAGCAAGGGATGTGCACGCCTTACCTTCAGATCTGCATCCTCGGCGAGGTGGCACGCGGTCCCGGCGCGATGGCGTCGACGTATTCACGACACTCGCGCGAACAGGGGCTTGTCCCGTAAAATAGCTATGCCAGCATCAACCTTGCGGTTCTCAGTCCTTTATTAACAATAGGTACACACAAAGCGGCGTGCGATTATATAGTTTAGCGCGGATTAGCGGAACGCCATTTGCACATGCGGGTTAGCGGCGGCGGGAACACTTACGTCCTTACGAGTACATGTGCGGCGCGTGCGGCGGTTCGAAGCGAAGTATTGTGGGGCACAGCGCGTCCCCACTTCCCGTAGCTCCCGCGCGACGAACGCGCGAGGAGTACAGATATATTAGGTCAGGCGTGCGTTAGAGGGAAAGGAATATAGCGGGAATATGTAACACAACACAGCACTCATTGCAGTACTGCCAACCTCGCGTTGTATGCATAGAAAAAATGCATCGAAAATAGCGGTTTACACAAATATATAAATATGGCGGAACCATTCCCCCCGGCCTTAAAGGGTACCTTTAAAAATAATAATAAAAATGTTACGATTTACGAACAATAAAGTAACGCGGTAATAAAGAATGACCCTACACCTAACCTTAAAGCGGAAGCGAATAAGTTAACGACTATACCCACGGGGCTCTCGGCATCGGCTACGAATCTAATATTCGCAGCCACTAGTGTCCTAGTCCTACGAGCTACCGTGAGAGGTATAAAGTTATTGATTGGGCAACGGGCACAGCCGGACGACGGGTCGCACGAAGCTTCCCCTATTCGTCTTAACTGTCACGACGCGTGTTGCTCCATCCTTCGAAGGGTGGACTGCTTCCACCACACCGAGAGGCCATGAAAGAGGCGGTGCATTATCAACTATAATAACCACTACCGTCCCTAATTGAATGGGAGTGGAAGGCGTGGTCCACTTAGCTCGAGCTTGCAATTGATGCAAATACTCAATCCTCCAGCGTTGCCAAAAGGATTGGACCATTTTATCTAAAAGCGAATGTCTCTCACGTAGATTACAGGAGTCTACATGAGACGCGGGTAGCGAACATAGCGGAGCGGTATGAAGAAAATGAGCGGGCGTGAGCGCTGCGGGCTCTGCGGGATCGCTACTTAGCGAAGTAAGCGGACGCGAATTTATAAGTGCCTCGACCTGCGTGAGTACTGTTAATAACTCTTCATAGGAAAGCAGCTGCTGTCCTATGACCTTGAACAGGTGAGATTTTACGACCTTCACCATGGATTCCCAGCATCCACCCCAGTGAGGGCTTGCAGGTGGAATCTGCTTGAAGTCTATACGACTTTCAGAAAGTTCGTGTTCAAGGTGCGGGCGATAATGGTCAAGAAATTTGTATAGGTCGCGTAAATACGAACTACAACCGACAAAATTTGTAGCGTTATCCGTGTACAAACACTGAACCGGGCCGCGGCGTGAAAGAAAGCGTTTTAGTGCGGCGAGAAAACTAACCGTGCTTAAGTCGGAAGCTATTTCAACGTGCAAGCAACGCGTAGTTAGACACGTAAATATACAGAGCCAGGCCTTGCGACTCTTGACGCCCCTACCACGCACGGGTGTGTATTTTATAGGACCTGCGTAATCACAACCCGTATGCGAAAAGGGTTTGTCTACCTGGTTGACGCGGTAAGCGGGTAAATCGGCCATCTTTGGAAACAATGGACGCGGTTTGGCCCGAAAACAAGTGTTACATTTGTATATGCGGTGACGAATAATTCGCCGAGCGGCAAGTATCCAATAGCGACGCCTAATTATAGACATTAGAAGTTCAGGACCAGCGTGTAAATACTTCTTATGATAATAGTCGACTATCAAATCAACTATGTGATCGCGGCGTGGGAGAACACGCGGATGTCTCTGCGAATAGTCGACGACCGCATTCGACAAACGGCCCCCGACGCGGATGATATTCTCTTTGTCTAAGAATGGACTAAGCCTTTGCAAGGCGGGTGAACAAATCTGTTTCTTTGTCAATTTAATTATGTCATCAGCGAAATAAACACGTTGAAGAGCGTGTATGATTTGATTTTCGGCGTAATTTAAATCAGAAGAGGTTACGAAAAGTCGACGCGGTAACAATTTCGAAAAGCGATAAACATAAACCATTATGCGTAATAGTTTAGACCAAGAAGAAGTACGAAGCGCGAGCGAGTAAATTAGCGAATCAACAGCGGGTGTGGTTACAGCATGTATCAACGGTTTCAAATCAGGTATGTCTTCGACATCATTTTCAACGAACGAAACGATAGGCCACTCTGCAGGATCCTTACAAGCCCACGACGGTCCCGAAAACCACAAAGGATGGTCAATAAGGGCCGCGGGCGATAAGCCACGAGATAGGCAATCAGCAGGGTTTTCAATTCCTGCTATGTGATGGAAACAGCTGGCGGGAACGTTGTCGGTCACCTTAACTACTCGATTAGCGACAAACGTCTGCCAGCGGTGCGGAGAAGAATTGATCCAACACAGGGTTACCTTCGAATCGGTAAATGCGAATACGTTCGCAATTTTATAACGCGGCTCAAATATGTCGATAACCTTCTTCATAAGTGCTGATAGAAGAACCGCTGCACATAACTCCAACCTAGCGATAGAAACAGTTTTAAGCGGCGAGACTTTAGACTTAGAACAGACAAGTACAATATTTCTAGTGCAGTTTACTACAGTTTGCATGTATATCACTGCTCCGTAAGCACGTTCACTAGCGTCAGCAAAACCCAACAGGTTGACAGCGCAACCTTGAACTACGCCCAAATGTCGCGGTATACGTACCCCATTCAAGGCGGGCAGTTCATTGCAGAACTGCGACCAAAGCGTTGCGATGCGTTTTGGTGGAGCGTCATCCCAGTCGCATTTTGCCGTCCAAAGTTCTCTGATGAGAAGTTTGGCGTACAAAATGACGGGAGCCACTAAACCCAAATTATCCCACAAACGGGCTACAGCGGTAAGAATGTTACGTTTGGTGCACCCTGTATTGGGCGCGGCGACCTTAAACGTGAAAACATCGTCGGAACTATCCCAATGCGTGTCTAAAATTTTATGCGGTATGGCGCCCCGATCAATTTCGAGACAAGAGGAAGCGCGATGCGAAGCGGGTATGTCACGAAGAGCTGCGGCGGAATTGCTGGACCACTTGACGAGGTCAAATTGACCGGACTTAAATAGTCCTATAAGCTGGATGCAGGCATCTGCAGCAACAGATTCATCATTCTGAAACGAATCACCGGCCATTATGCTGAAACACACATCGTCCATATAAGTCGAACTGGATGCGATTGCGGCTGCTAATGGAAATCTGTGTCCTTCGTCTGTTATAAGCTGTCTGACGACGCGGACGGCGTGGAATACACTTGACTTCATTCCAAAACACACGCGATTAAATTCAAAAATTGACAAAGGGTCAGTGACCTGAAAGCGGAAAAGAATACGCTGGAATTTACGATCGGATTCGTTCATAAGAATCTGTAAAAACATCTGGCGGCAATCGGCGGAAACAGCGATTTTGAAGAGGCGGAAATTAAGAAGTATTGAATTTAAATCACCCTGAAGATTAGGCCCTGAATGCAAAACTTCGTTCAAGGATAGCCCAGAACTAGTCTTGCAACTGGCATCCAATACCATACGTACCTTGGTAGTAGACTTGTCTTCACGTTGCACGCAATGGTGCGGTACGAAATAAGATGCGGAAAAATCGACACTATCAACAGGTCCTATTTCGGTAATATAGCCTTTGGCAACATATTCGCGGATGATGTCGGCGTAAGCGGCGCGCAACATAGGCGAAGACTGCAACTTGCGTTCCAAGCAAAGAAAACGTCTGTGTGCGGTTTGAAATGAATTACCTAATTTATAAACGTCATCCTTAAACGGTAAGGCGACTGAGTACCTGCCACTAGCATCACGCGTAGTGGTGGCGCGGAAATGATTCTCACATTCAAGGTCATCTTGACTGTGGGCGGGCGGAGCGGAGATTTCCTCGAGTTCCCAAAATCTTTTAAGAAGGATGTCCAAAGAAATCTGGTCGACGACCGTACAACAAGCCGATGTCGACTTTAAACTCGATTTTCTGGGTATCAAAACTGGAGCGGAACCCATTAGTACGTAACCTAAAATTGTATTAATAGCGGGTGGTAAGCCATTCATACTATTAACAGTACCCGGCAATAACAGATGTGGGAAGATATCTGCACCTAGAAGTACATGTACCTCTGACGGTGTGGCGAAAGCAGCGTCTGCGAGCGGCAACGTATTTATATAATGCGCGAAAAAAGTTCTATCAACGGGAACCGAAGGTAGACTATCCGTGATGCGGTCGACAACAAGTGCGGATACGTTGAAGCAAATATTATTATCAAAACGCGAGAATACTTTAAATTGCGCGGAACCTCTAATACACTTTTCTATACCACCGAAACCACGTACCATAGTTTGCGTATTCTTATTGTAATTTAAACCTAGCAACGCACAACATTCCGATGTTATAAAATTACTTTGTGAACCAGAATCAAGTAAACATTTGATAACATGCGCCTGACCTTCAAAGTCATACGCGACTACTTGAGCCGTCGACAACAATATAGTGGACAGCGTAGATCGCTCGTTACGATAATCATTAGCGGTTGCGTTCGATAATGGCGCAGCGATGTGCAGCGATGCAACGTCGCGCGCTTCGTCGGCGGGCATCGATGACGCATCGAGAGATTTGGCGCGCGCGGTCGGAATAGCGCGAGCTGTGGACGCGAGGGTAGCGGATTCGACCCCCGGTGCGGGCAAAGTTACATTACGTTGAGTTTGCAAAACTATTTTGTTGAAATGTAATAACGTATGATGTTTTGAGTTACAATTTCGACATCTGGAATTCGACTTACAATCTCGTAATTTATGTGATAAACTAAGGCAGTTTATACAAGCGTGGTTATCTTTAACACATTTAAATCGTGCGGAAGGCGTAGTAAATTGTCTAAATTTAGGACATTTAAACAGATGAGCGTGTACGAAATTATCACAAAGACATTTCTGGCTAGGTGATGAGACCAGAGTGTAGGCCTGCGGGTTAGGTACGTGATTACGAGGTTTGTTTCTAATAAAATTATTATTTCGCGGAATATTGGTACCGGTGGAATTTATTTGCGTGTTAGTGTATATTTTAAACTGACTACGAATAAAATCATTTAAGTCGCGGAATGTAGGTATTTCTACATCGCGGTATCTTTCTTCAAAGGCATGTACTGTCTCAGCGTCAAGTCTCCGCAAGGCGAGGTACAACAGCATGAAGTCTGCCAAATCATCCAATTGCAAGTTTTTTAAAGCGCTTGCTGCGGTAATAAATTGTTCTAAAAATTCTTGGAATTTAGACGCTGAGGCGGAACCCATACTTTTGAAGTTAATCATTTGGTCCAAATAAGTGGACGCGAGCGTACGAATGTCTTGATACCTATCAATTAGACATTGCAGTATAATTGTATAATTTTCTGCGCACGGCGTAATACCCGAGAACACGTGTTTAGCCTTTTGTGAAAGTTTACTTAATAGGTAATGTAACCTATCACTATCTGATAACGTCGTATTATCATGTACAATAGATTTAAAGCTTGCGTAAAATAAAGGCCAGTTACGAATATCACCGTCAAAGCACATTATTTCTAGCGGCGGCAAACGAGGTTTTTTATGTAATAAAACATTGCGACTCGGAAACGTGTCCACTCCCGAATGGGTGGATTCAACACGTGCTAAGACGCGTTTTATGCGGCAATATAAATCTTCAAACGAAATTAAACACTGAAAATCTGGTTTACTAGTAGGATCAGACTTAAGCAAAGCGCGGTTATAATCATCAACTGAATCTCTAAATTGTTCTGACAATCTATCGATCGATCCTACTGAACTGAGAAATGTTTCCATGCATTCCTCACTAGTAAATGCCTTTTGCGAGTTATCGAAAATATTTTGTATGATTGCAAAATATGTGTTTCGCTTACTTTCCGATAAAGTAAGCTCACTGTCGTACGCGGGTGACTCAGCGCCCTTTGTCCTTGAACGCGACATTTTTATATAATAATAATTTCTTAAGCGATTAACGAATGGCGGTATGCGGTAAACTAAACGAAATATATAATATGACGCGTTGTGTGCAAATTACGTTGCACCAAAGACGATATTTATCCGGCTCGAAGGACCAAATTTATGGTGCGGAAATTGACTCAACGCGTCTTATGCGGTTTTGCGGACTAAAGTAAACCTGATTTTCAAGTCTTGTGTGCCTGTCTGGTACCTAAAGGGGCTGATGCTAAGCGGTAGCTAGGCGGAGTTGGCAAGTACGAAATGAGTGGACTGTATTTATGTTATCCCCTTCAGAGGGCTGATTCGCGGTGCGGTGCGGTTGGGTCGGGAGCAAGGGATGTGCACGCCTTACCTTCAGATCTGCATCCTCGGCGAGGTGGCACGCGGTCCCGGCGCGATGGCGTCGACGTATTCACGACACTCGCGCGAACAGGGGCTTGTCCCGTAAAATAGCTATGCCAGCATCAACCTTGCGGTTCTCAGTCCTTTATTAACAATAGGTACACACAAAGCGGCGTGCGATTATATAGTTTAGCGCGGATTGGGGCACAGCGCGTCCCCACTTCCCGTAGCTCCCGCGCGACGAACGCGCGAGGAGTACAGATATATTAGGTCAGGCGTGCGTTAGAGGGAAAGGAATATAGCGGGAATATGTAACACAACACAGCACTCATTGCAGTACTGCCAACCTCGCGTTGTATGCATAGAAAAAATGCATCGAAAATAGCGGTTTACACAAATATATAAATATGGCGGAACCACCTATTTATATGAGTTTTTAGAGAACATCCCCTGGCGCTGGATAATTTACTAATAGGGTTGAAGATATTTTTAATATATTTTTCATGCAAGCGGTTGGTCGTAAAATTACAAGCACAATAATTCCATCATAGATATATGTAATATTATTTAACTCACGTGACCCCTTGATAAGGATGGATAGAAGAAGATTTAAAAAATGGAAACAAGGCGCAACTATCTTTAAATAAATGAAACTATTATAATTACCTAAGTGACATAAATAGGTTTCATTTTTAGATAGTAGACACAATGATGAATACATGAATAATACATGTTAAAACAGAAATATATTTTACCTCTAATTCTCTGAAATATTTGCATCAACATTGACACCTCGATTTTAGAATATTGTGAACTTTTTTTTAATTTTAGCACGCCAATGGCGTCACGATACGCTAATAATAGTAATTAAGATTTCAACACCTTATGCAAAGTGTCACATCACACATTCACACAGAAAAATACATTTAATATTTAACCGCTACTTTTGAAATATCCATGCCAACTCAGCAATATTTTAAATTAATATTACCACAAACCCTCTGCAGACTCTACCTTGCACCATCGACGCCGCAGTAGCTCTATGTGATCTAGATAGAGTCAAGTCACAAAGAGGCCGGAGCGACAAAGCCTGAGAACTAGAGCGGTTACCGGTACAACCCACTATGTATCTCGCATTTGTCTTGGTGCAATTTCGCCAAGTCCTCTAAACGTGATTCTAACCTCCCAGCCAATTATAATGCCATTTGATGTGTATTGTGTTGAGGGATGTTATGACGATGATGCTAAATTAATTAGGATTCAATTTACAGGTGCGATAAGGTGATAATTACAATGCACCTGATTGTAAAATGAAGTACAATCCTAAAAGATAATCCACAAAACAAAACTCTATACATTGAAATAAAACTATTTTATACGGATTTTATCGCGATTTGGTTTAATTTTTACATTTTTTAACTTCCCGACGTTTCGATTGCTTTTCAGCTTTCGTGGTCACGGGGCAGTCTGCCCCATGACCCCATTATTTCAATGTGTAACATTCGCGTAAATCTAAGAAACCATTATAAAACTCTATACACTCTCACCGTCTAAAAGAACAACAACTTTGCTGTGACTATATGTAGTTGGTTTTCTGGTCAGTGGTACAATCTAGTACAACTGATTTATTGGTTATAGAATCAGCTTTAATGTTCTAAAACAAAGTTCTACCACTTATATATTTGTTTTGAGACTACTATGATAAAGCAATACAATCAATGGCCGAAACAGACAATAAGTACGTTTGCGAAAACGCGAGTTTGCACCAGTATACTGGAACGTTTGTGAGGAAATAACTGCGCAAACTTCGTTGAAATTTTAGATTTGTGACTGATGCAAAATCAGAATTGCACAATTTTATCATTGCGTGTGTAGCGGCTATTACTGTGTTGGTAATTGTAATACTGTCTAGATGAAATTTCGACAGGTGACAAATAGTTAACTCTCATTGGTCGAGACAGTCAAACTGGCGTTCTAGAAACTGAATATACAAAACTGATTCTAGTGCAACAATATTGCAAGGGTTAGTATGACGGGTACCTTACGGTAAACTACGGCGTTCGCCATTCTTCATGTATGTCACCAATAGCGGAATAAACCAATAAATGTAATAATCTGAGTTAACGTTATTTTCTGAGAAACCAGTCACTGACACGACACGATTTCAAAGAATTCCCAACGACACTGCCCGACATCCATCTTAAACTGGTCTGTAACAGGTCTTTTGTAATTAGCCAGCAACTAAATCAAAGCTTAACGTGGGCAAGTGACAGTATTGCTGCAATAAGTACAGTCCCAAGGAGAACCCAGCAATTTAGATTGCTTATTGTAAATTAGAAAACTGGTTGCAATGTGGGTTGTATTGTTTCGTGTTATAAATTGATATTTTGCAATAGGATCTGATATTATGCTATCGGGTAATAAATAAAAGAGTGAAGCTCGGTTCAATAGATAATAAACCTGTTGCGGTGCGCGTGGTACATTTATTAAAGGCATTGAAATCAGAAATTGAATCGAGTTTTAAATAATTATGATTATTTGTTTCTTCCTTCTTTATTGCTTTTATGCGTGATTCTATACACACAGTACTAAAAAAACCATGATCTTTTTCATCTGTACGCTATTTTCTTGAGGCTACGTCGTATGTTTTTCGATCAGCACAAAATAGGTGGAAATGATGAATGAAAGCAAAGTCATATTTTACTATAATTACAAGTTCATAACATTCATCCACTTTTTAATTAGGGCAATTGGTTCGGAATGGCACACGCTGCTGTCATCTCCTCTCGTGACGTAATTGTGGAACGGAAACTGTTGATTATGTAAATCGCTTTAGGATAGATCCGAGATAATGTCTCAAAAACTGGAGCGAGCTGTGTCGCCTGTCAAAGTTTATTTACCGGCTGAAGCTAACGGAGCAATGAGTTGCTAGTTTTTCAGCGAACATTAAAAGGTTTATTCTGGGAAATATGGGACGAGTTCCTATTCATTTAAGAGTAAATGAATGGAGATGTGTACGGTTCTTTTATATTAAATGCGGGTTTTAATACGAAAACGCTGTCTCAATTAGGTACTGTGACGTAGAAGACATTTTTATTTCTCGTCGGTGGATCTTTTGATTTATTAAATGTATTTAAATTTTTGAGATGATGAGATAAAAATCTTTAGACCGAGATGAGCTGTTATCTACCTTTGTACGATTTATGCAATATAAACCGTACATAGCAACTCGCCGCATACCTACAGTTGCACGGCCGAGTCAGCATTTTACGCTACCACGTCATTTTTATTATATTCATATATTAGTTCACCTAACGCCATCAGGCAATTAACATAACGTGTAACTTTTAACTAAACTCTTTGTGAACTCAAATAAACAAGTGATCGTGAAGTGGTCGTTTAACTCAACCTACAACAACATTAAGAGACTGTGTGGTACACACCATACATCTTTTTGGTCCTTCGATTTGAACTAGTGACCTTTGGATCTTCATTCACGCAACTTTTACATCAATCAAGGTAGTGTGAAGTGTATTTCCGATTACGAAAGCGAATCGGTTCGGCTGGCCTTCCACAAGCGGACCTCCCCAGTCGAATTGAGAAGGCGCCTATTTCGTGAGAGGGATATAAGTCGTACTACCAAAACTATCTTACATCAAAAGCAGAAACTTACAACATGAGCAGTGTACAGGATCTGTTAACAAACCAAGAGCAATTGGTGGAAGCGATAGAACAGCTTCTCCGTAACTTCAAAAAAGATTCAGCCGAACGAAAATCTCCAGCTTATATCAAAAAACGTGTGGAAACTCTAGACGCCTATTGGGCGGAATTCCAAGCCAACCATTCAGCATTGTGTGATTTTGAAGAACGCAATTTTTCATATTTCTCGGAAGATCATTATAGTCAAACTGAACTATTATACAACGAAACTCGGAGAACCTTTATTTGCGGGGAAAACCCACAGAAAAGACAAAAATCTCCATTAAACCCAGCTGTACGTATAACAAAGCCTCAACAATCGGGTGTATCTGAAGCTTATCAAGAATCTGTGAAAACTATTTCTCAAGGTAACGCTAGCAAGACTGAAGAAATGCTGCGTAAACAAAAAAGCAATTTCAAGGCATTTGCGAAGACTCTGGCAAATATTAACACTGATAATATTAACGAAAGGTGGGAATTTGAAGACACTTTGAAGAACCTTGAATCGAGGTGGAAGGCCATCGACACTCTCTATTGGGAAATCGATGCCGAGAATGTTACCGGAGATGAAGATAACTACGAAGAAATGGTGGAAAACTGTGAACGACAGTATAATGCAATGAAAAGAACCATAAATACTAGAATGTCATCGGCTGCTTATCAGAAAACCTCAACACCACAGATGGAAATACCGACCTTTAGTGGTCATTACCAAAATTGGACATCATTCAAAGACTTGTTCAATGAAGCAATACACACCAACCCATCCTTGTCCAGCGCACAGAAAATGCAACATCTGAAATCGAAAATCAGGGGTGAAGCTGAAAGATTAGTGCAACACTTATTAATCAGTTCTGAAAACTATCAAGTCTGCTGGGACATTCTCAATAATCGGTACAACAACCAAAAATCAATATTCAATTCTCATATGGATATTATTTTGAACTTACCAACAGCACAGTACCAAACTTACAGAGCCATAAAACATATACACGACACAGTTAATGAGAACCTTAACGCAATCAAGGCCCTCGGTGTGGACGTTTCCACGTGGGATCCTATGTTAGTGCGTGTTATCTCGCATAAATTAGACACTGATACCTATGACAGCTACGTTGACTCCTTGAAAAAACCCCGTGAATTACCCAGTTTATCGGAATTCATGAATTACTTAGAGCGGAAATTTACTTCCATGGAAGGCGCACGACGCAAATTAGAGCGACCATGTCAAGATAACCAAAAAAGTCGTAGTACTTCATCTAACCAGCAATACGCATATAAAGCATTCAATACAAACCAGAACGTGTATTCGAAAAATAAATCATTCAAAAATCATAACACAACATTAAACAAGACAAGGAATGCGCCAAGTAACATAAAGTGCCCAATATGTAAAAATGATCATGGATTATTCCATTGCAACGAGTTTATTAAGCTACATTTGGACGAACGGAATAAAATTGTTCTAAAACACAATTTATGCAAAAATTGTTTATTCAACCACAAAGGCAAGGAATGCAAGTCTGAAAAACGATGCCGCCAATGTAACGCACACCATCATACGCTACTACATAATTCGTTCGGTAATGTTACGCCTAGCAACAACAACGAAAAAACTAACTTCGAAAACACTCCAACAGCAAGCAGCCACGTGTCTTTAGAAGATTTATCTGAGACACTTTTGGCCACCGCTATGGTCAAGGTCAAAGCCAGCGATGGCTCGGAGTTAACGTTACGAGCCCTAATAGATCAGGGATCGCAAATATCCCTTATAACCGAAAACGCTGCGCAGATACTCGGGCTACCCCGACAGAGGTGTAAGGGAGTAATTTTCGGAGTCGGCGCGCAACAGAATAATTGCAAGGGTGCGTTGACTATACAATGCTCCGCTGTGAATAACAATTACACTTTATTCACAGAAGTGTACATAATGACGAATTTGAATAACAATCTACCTAACCGATCATTTCCAAAACCGTCAACTTGGGAATATCTGAAAGGCATTCAACTAGCTGATCCCGACTTTAACATCAGCAGGCAGATTGATTTGCTACTCGGAGCGGATGTCTACTCAAACATCATACTAAGCGGCATAATCAAAGGAGAGGAAACACAGCCCATTGCTCAACAAACGCAGCTGGGCTGGATACTCTGTGGCAACATGAGGTCATATCAATGCAATGTCATTTTGAATAATTTAGAGGACATTCACAGATTTTGGACCATAGAGGATGTCCAGGAAAGCTTACCAATGTCGTCACAGGACCTACTATGCCTTAATCAGTACAAAACTGAAACAAAACGTCAGCAAAACGGAAGGTATGTCGTACGACTACCGCTACATTCCGATATTAAGGAGAAACTGGGAGAATCAAGACGTAAAGCTGCAGCACAATTTTTGCAACTTGAAAGGAAATTTAACACATCCCAAAACATGGCAAGGGATTATAAACAATTCATGTCGGAATATTTACAATTAAATCACATGAAATTATGTCAAAGTAACATGAAACCAAGCTATTATTTACCGCATCACTGTGTGCAACGCGCGGAATCTACAACTACAGGACTGCGTGTCGTATTTAATGCGTCATCGAAAACGACATCGGGAATAAGTTTGAATGATATGATGTATAGTGGGCCGAATTTGCAAACAGATTTAATGCAGATTATTTTAAAATGGCGAATATACAAGATAGCCTTTACAGCTGACATTGAAAAAATGTTTCGGCAAATTTTATGTCACGAAGACGACCAACATTATCAAAAAATACTGTGGAGAGATTCTCCCAACCAATTAATTCAAGAATATAGTTTAACGACTGTGACATACGGAACAAAAGCGGCTCCTTTCCTCGCCATGATGACGCTTAAACAACTCGCCAATGACGAAAGACATAATTACCCTGAAGCTGCGGCTGTTTTGGAGACTTCATTTTATATGGATGACTTACTCTGCAGCTGCGATGACCTTGAACAATCAAAAAGGTTAAAAACCGACCTCATCAGTTTACTCAAGTCAGGTGGATTTAATTTGAGAAAATGGTCATCCAACTTTCCTGACTTGCAAGGATTTAACGACACATCTTCTGAAACATATGACTTTCGTCACCAAGACTCAAGAAAAACATTGGGATTACGGTGGAATCCAAACGAAGACAGTTTTACTTTCCAATTGGTGATCGATAACAAATCAATAAATCCTGTAACAAAACGAATTCTGCTTTCCGAAATCTCGAAGATTTTTGATCCATTGGGTTGGTTAAGCCCTGTAACAACTAAACTGAAACTAATATTCCAAATGGTGTGGCAAGTACAATTAGGATGGGACGACGAAGTGCCTGAAACAATAAACAAAGAGTGGTCAAAAATCAAGTCGGAATTAACTGAAATCAATCAACTGCAAATACCCAGGTGGCTACAAATAACACAAAGAGACGATATCGAGTTGCACGGGTTTTGTGACTCATCGGAAAATGCCTACGCATGTGTCATATACTGCAAGGTTAAAAAGAGTCCCAAGAAGACAGTTATCGTTGCAGCAAAGTCAAGGCTCGTACCTGCCAAGAAAATGATTTCACTACCCAGACTCGAACTATGTGCTGCGGTACTATTATCTACGCTAATGAAAAAAATTATAGAATGTCTTGAATCAAACCAGAATATAACACTAGTAGGATGGTCTGACTCTACTGCCGTCCTAGGCTGGATCCAAGGCGACTACAGTCGCTGGAAACCGTTTGTGTCCAACAGAGTCAAGAAGATCATAGAATCCATGCCGCCAACGTGCTGGCATTATGTTAAATCATCAGATAATCCAGCGGACTGCGCAAGTCGCGGAATATTACCGAAACGGCTCAAGGAACATAATCTGTGGTGGCACGGTCCGGAGTGGCTGTCCACTTATCAACCTAAAAAAGAAAAAAATATATTATACGAAACGAACGAAGAGTTAAGAAAAATACAAACAAACGTCACCACACAACGTCACACGTATGACGTCATCGGTGACATACTTACCAGACATAGCTGCATTACTCGAGTTATTCGAATTATTGCATGGATATTACGTGTGATATCACGTAACAAACATCAGCTGTCGAAGTATTTAACATTATCTGAAATAAAACATGCTATGTATATTGTAATAAAATACGTACAAGATTTGTCCTTTGAAAATGACATCTCAAATTTGCAACAAACAAAGGAAGTGCACCGGAAAAGCAAACTATTATCCCTTAACGCATTTATTGACAAAACAGGACTTCTCAGAGTGGGAGGAAGATTAAAAAATGCGACCATCGACGAAGATCAGAAAAATCCTATCATAATTCCACATGAAGGACACTTTACCGAACTATTGATTGACCATGCGCACAAAACAACATTCCACGGTGGAGTACGCCTTACATTAGCCAATTTACGAAAACAATATTGGATAATTGGTGGAAACAGGGCTGTCAAGAAACGAATATATAATTGTATAAAATGCCGTAGACATAACCCTGTTCAACAAACACAGCTGATGGGAGACTTACCGGCGCCTCGATGCAACTTGATACGACCGTTTTATAACACAGGTGTTGACTATACCGGGTACATCGATATTAAAACAAATAAAGGTCGAGGCGTAAAAACAACAAAGGGGTATGTTGCTGTCTTTGTGTGTATGGCCACGAAGGCAGTACACCTGGAACTTGTCTCAGATCTTACATCCTCAGCTTTTCTCTCAGCCTTGAGAAGATTAGCTGCCCGTCGAGGAACGCCACGTCACATGTACAGTGACAATGGCACTACTTTCGTCGGAGCCAACAAAATCTTGAAACAAGAGATAATTAATATGAAGACAACACTTGACCCAGAATTCTTCTCAGCTATCACAGATATGGAAATCGAGTGGCACTTCATCGCACCACTGTGGCCAAGCGCAGGAGGTCTTTGGGAAGCTGCGGTGAAGAGCCTAAAGTATCACCTGCGCAGAGTCATCGGAGAGCAGAAACTCACTTACGAGGAGTTTTCTACACTTCTGGCACAAATCGAAGCTTGCCTCAATTCCAGGCCTCTCTTAGCACTTACGGAAGACTCTGACGACATAAATTATTTGACGCCGTCGCATTTTCTCTCAAGTGGCCCTAATTTAACCATCATAGAGACTGAGACTGATGAACGAACACGCTGGCACCTCGTCCAAAAAATCTTCAGGGATACGTGGAAAAGATGGCAGTCTGAATATTTATCTAATTTATTACCTCGAAGTAAGTGGCAACGAGCACATCAAAATATGAACATTGACGATATTGTCATCATCCATGATGCCAATCCTACTGGGAAGTGGAGTCTAGGAAGAGTCATCGATATACACCCAGGGAAGGATGGATACATACGCGTAGTCACCATCAAGACGAAAAGTGGAATTTTGAAACGCCCAATCACTAAACTATCGAAGCTGCCTATAAGAGAACAAGATGAAAACAAGGAAACACCAACTGCAAAGGTGGCAGAACAAGTTGCACAACTGAAAGAGCCTAAAAGGAGAAAAGGCAAAAGATCATGCAATTTGATATGGGCCATCTTATCGATTTTATCAATCGTGTGTCCTGCCCGGTGTAACTACAGCCTAAGTCATCTAAATAGAAACCAAAGCGTTTACTTCGACAAGTTCAAGGACATGCATATTGTTCGCGATGAATGGAAACTAATCGTGTACTATGACATGAATCCCTATTGGAGAGGTATGGAAATACTTAAAAACTACATCACCAGCTTAGATGAAACGTGCTCAAACTCAAGAAAGATTAGCCAATGTGACGTCATCTTACTTCAACTACGTCACGGTTACTCAGAATTGGCCTACTACAGTGATTTGTTACTCAGTCAGCAAAAACGTCATAGACAACGCAGAGGACTTATCAATGGAGTTGGCTACCTAGCAAATAGCTTGTTCGGCATCCTTGATGAACAATTTGCTGCTAAATACGAAAAAGATATAAACTTAATAAAGGAGAATGAGAACCACCTGACACTTTTACTGAAAAATCAGACATCGATTGTGGAAGCGGAAAATAACCTACTGAAAAGAGTACAGGAAATAATCGAGAAACAACACAACATGTACAATAATCAGCTAGCCGAACTTGAAAAGACTAACAATGTGATTGCGACTGAAGTCAAAAACATTATGATAGTTAACCATATTACTTTCATGTCTATAATCGCCAACAACATTCTTCTAAACATGAAGAATCTGCAAGAAACGCTGTTGGACACTATAACGGAAGTTCACTATGGAAAGTTCAATATTCATCTCTTAAGCCCTGAACAGCTCAAGGCAGAACTGAACCTTATATCTGGACTACTATCCAAGGATTCAAGCCTTCCTATAGACAACATACAGACGGATCTGCCGAAACTGTATCATTTAATAAGAATGAAGGCACGAATGACGATTAAATATTTTATATTTGAAATCAAAATTCCATTAGTGACCCGAAACAACTACGAGATATACAAACTCGTCGCTGTTCCACTTCAAACTCAGCAGTCAATGATCAGTATACTGCCGATCGCCAGCCACGTAGCTATAAACCTGCAAAAGGATTCGTACATGCCACTATCCGAGAATGATCTACGTATGTGTCTACCCTACAACACGAATAGTCTTATGTGCCCGTTGCAACAACCGATTTACCACTTAAAGGCCGATGATAACCTATGTGTCAAAAACGAGGCAACAAATCGGTGTGAAACCAAAATATCATTATGCGCGGACATGTGGACACAGCTTAACAAACTAAATACGTACCTGTATTTTTGTTGCGGACAAAGAACAATTAAAATCATCTGTGGGACTCAAATTACAGTCGAGCAAGTCAGCAAGGCTGGTATTATCATTGTCGCGGATGGCTGCATCATCAAGAGCGAGGCATTAACCATTTATTCGCACATGCAGCAAAACAACTACCTGACCTTACAACCAGATGTTGACAAGGTCATCATACCGCCTATCAACAAAATATTCAATCTGTCTATACCAAGACAAAGCATCAAAACAGCTAAAGAATATAGAGTCAAGTCTTACGATACATTGCAGAATGCTATTGATGAACAGATTGAACAGCAAAAACGGGCAGAAGCGAGCGGTGTATCATACGACTACATCTCTTCTCATGACGTGCACCAGTATGTGGTATTGTATCTGCTAGCTGGCAGTGCCCTTATCGCAATCTCTACTTACCTGTGGTGCCGTTGGCGAACACAGTGCTCGGCGACGCTTCCTGCCTCGTCTGCGGATAGCCGTGAACCTGTCAGATCTGTTGGAACTGCCCGAAATGTTGAACCTGGTATACCACTCACGCAACTACGTCGCGACGCGTCTACTAGAGACGCCCTGGCCTCAAGATCAAGCCACACGTACGCCTGCGTCAACACGGCCACGTCACCAATAATCCGAAGACCGTTCAGTGAAAGTGATAATTAAGTGTTTAACAGAATGATATTCTAGAGACTTTAAGTTGAAATGTTAATATTGCCTTGTTATCTCATTTATATCATGTCATCTCGCCCTAGGGAATATGTACGATTTATGCAATATAAACCGTACATAGCAACTCGCCGCATACCTACAGTTGCACGGCCGAGTCAGCATTTTACGCTACCACGTCATTTTTATTATATTCATATATTAGTTCACCTAACGCCATCAGGCAATTAACATAACGTGTAACTTTTAACTAAACTCTTTGTGAACTCAAATAAACAAGTGATCGTGAAGTGGTCGTTTAACTCAACCTACAACAACATTAAGAGACTGTGTGGTACACACCATACAACCTTCAACTAAATGATTATGGTCGCATTATAATATGGAAATTGTAATGAAAAGTGGATGATTTGATGAAGTGGAATTGATTATATAGGCACGGCAGTCATTACGCTACAATGTTGTGAAGCTGTAAATACCAGTAAATATATATTATTATTTTCAATTTCAAAATATCAATGTACTCAAATATCCTGCAGTGTAAGAAAACTTGAACCACATATACCGGATAGTGACGTATCAAGGGATATATTTTACACACAATATAGTCGAAACTACTTGAGATGCAAGAATAATTACGTCATTGTTCTGCTTCCTTCAGATCACGAGATAGCTTCGGGACGCATATTAATGGCCTCTCTCTCGGTATTAAGAACATTTTATGCACTAAAAATCACAAGGAGTATTTATCGGAGATATTGAAATGTGAGGTGGATAAAGGTGTGTATCCATTATGCCATGTTAGGCTGTAAAAAAATGTGGCCGGATTTTGAAGAAGTCGCCTGCCCATTAAGATTAAAATAAGTTTATGGACGAATGTAATTGTGTTGCGATTATTTTTTTGGTAATATTTTTATTTATTTTATTTATTTATTTAGCATAAGAAAATAACAAAACATTTTTTCTTAAGACTAGAGGCAATTTATAACTATATATAAACAATATTCGTTGTTAACTGTCCTGCGCTAAGCTAGGCTTGTGTTGCAGCGACAGTGTCTAACAATTAACAATATCCTAGTTTTTATGTTTACCAACACTTGGTAATAGGCAGACGGCAAAGTAAAATAAAGTATTTTTTTTTTTTTACATCTAATTACATGATAAAGGAGGAACAATAACTAATACTAATTCACTTATGGTTTACTTGTATAATATAATATTATTCTGTATGTTGAGAGTGGTAGTGTGCGTGTATATGAGACATGAGTCAGTTTGTTGGGTGTGTGTGTGTAAGCGTGTGTGTGAGTGTGAGTGTGCGCGCGAGCACGTGTGTGTGTGTGTGTGTGTGTGTGTGTGTGTTAAGTGTGTGAGCGTGTGTGTTGGAGTGTGGAGATTTAAGCAACAATGTTCATTATATCTTCGGTTTCGAGGTAATTTAGGTTTTGGAGCCAGGATTCGATTGTGCACTTTGCCTTGTGAGTAGACAGGTTTTTGAGTTTTAGTTTGTGGCAGATCTTGTTGTAGATGAATGGCAGAAGGAATTTGGGATGGCGTTTAGCGAATGTAGTGCGTACTCTAGGGACTGGTGTTTTAAAAATTCTTTGCGTCGTAAGGGTTTCGAATTCGGGAGATTTCAAGGTAGCGCTGTGTATCATGGTCGCTGCTCTGACTATGAATAGTTGGCGCGCGCGCAATACCTTGGATTGGCTGTAGAGATTGTCAGTGTCATATCGAAACGGTTTGCAAAGCATGACTTTAAGAACTGCCCGTTGAGCTCTTTCTAGAATGATCATGGCGGTTTTTGCCGCGCCACCCCACACTTGTATGCAGTACAGTAGCAGAGACTGACAGAGGGCCTTGTATACCAATAGCAGTATATCTATTTGCGCTATATGTCTCAAGCATTTCATGATGTATATAATTTTTCTAACCCGGGCTGATAACTTGGCTATGTGGATTTTATAGGAAAGGTGTTCGTCGATTTCAATGCCTAGGTATTTGATTGTGTCAGTTCGCTGGATTGTACTGCAGTTACAAGACCGGTTGTTCTGGTATGTGGGATTACAAGTGTGTAATTTTATGAGTCGTTGGGATTGGGGTTGCGATCGACTGGTTTTGAAAAATGTTATGTATTTTGTTTTTGAAATGTTCAGTGTAAGTAAATTTTTGTTCATCCAATCAGTAATTAATAAGAGTCCTTTTTCTGCCACATCATGTACTTTGTCCCAGGTATCATCTCGAAAAAGTAACACAGTGTCGTCGGCATAGCATATGACATTTGCATTATTGATAGTTAGGTTTAAGAGATCGTTTATGTAAATTAAGAATAGTGTTGGACCCAAAATACTGCCTTGGGGCACACCAAATTCTACTGTGGTTGAATCACTGCTTACCGAACCAACTCTGACACACTGTTTTCGGTTGAAAAGGTAGCTGCTAAACCAGTTGTAGGCAATTCCTCTTATTCCTATGCTGCTTATTTTCTGTAAGAGTATTGGATGTGAGACGGTATCAAATGCTTTTGTGAGGTCTAGAAAAATGCCCAGACAGTGTTTATTTTGGTCAAGAGCGTCAACTACCATATTGTCAAGCTTTATCACTGCGTCTTCTGTCGATTTTCCTCGTAAAAAGCCAAATTGTTTATTTGAAATAATTTCGTGTTTTTCAAGAAAGTTAACTATTCTTTTGTTGACTATTTTTTCCAGCAGTTTGGAAAATATAGTCAACAATGAAATGGGCCGGTAGTTGGAAGGATTATTTTTGTCTCCGGTTTTATGGATAGGTATAATTACTGCTGTTTTCCACGATTCTGGAAATAGACCAGTAGAAAGACTCAGATTGAAAATATGCGTTATTGGTTTTAATATTGTAGGTTTAATACGTTTAATTAATAAAGATGTATAATTGTCAGTCCCCGGTGAAGTACCTAATTTTAAGTCGCTTATAAGGGAGCTAACTTCCACTTCGTCTGTAGGTCTCATAAAGAAAGATTGACTTAAACCTGCTTGAGACTTTACTGCGTTCGCCAATGAATACTGAGTGGTGGAGAGTTTTAGAAGGGTATTGTTTGCTAAGTTTTTTCCTACGTTTGCAAAATATTTGTTACATTTATTTAGAGAAGTTCGCGGATCTCGGTCTAATGTACTTAGTTCGGTCGAGTTGCTGCGAGACTTATTGATGCTGCATATGTCTTTAATATTTTGCCAAAGATTTTTGGGGTTATTTTTATTGGTCATCAACAGTTGGCTTTCATAGTTGTTTTTTAGCTTTCGAAGGAGATTATTTAGAAAGTTGCGGTATCTTTTATAAATTAATTGGCTAGTTTCATCATTGGGGTTTAGTTTAGCTGTTAAATGAAGCCGGTCTCGGTTTTTCTGGCATCTGATTAGCCCTTGAGTGATCCATGGTTTTAAAATATGTTTAGAACGGCTAATTGTTACTTTTTTACTGTACTTTTGCATTGCGCGATCGATGATATTATTAAAAATAGTGACGGCTTGGTTAACATCTGTAGAATTAATGACAGCAGACCATGGAGCTGATTGGAGCGTATTTGCCAGACCATCATAGTCTATCTTGAGGCGGGATCGTATAGCAGTGTTGGCCATGTTTTTCCCTAAATTTAATCCCACCATGCAAATATAGTGGTCCGTTATGTCCGTGACGCAGACTACACCCAGCGCATTAACTGGATTTTTTATAAAAAAGTGGTCGAGGCATGCCTCGCCTCTCGTCGCTCTAGTGATCGCTGGAATAAGACGATGTTCACTCATCAGGCACATATATTGGGAACATTGTTCACTTGGGTGTATAGAATTTATATCTAGGTTTATGTCACCAGTTAGAATTATATTCGTTTTATTGCTGGACCTTCGTAATAACGCGTCCAGTGACGTTAAAAAGTTGTCGGTATCTTGGAAGGATGGAGATCGGTATATTCCTAGCAAAAGTACATTTGGGCTTAAGTTAATTTCTAGGCAATTGCAGTCATCGCAAGATGACTCTGTGACATGTGGATCAAGAGACTGTTTGATGTAGGCAGTTACACCACCACTTTTATTTAGGTATTTATGTGTCCGAAAAGATCTATAGCCAGGTATTAGGGGGATAATAGTATTTTCATTTAACCAACATTCTGTTAAAACTATAACGTCTAGGTCAAGGTTTAATCTTTGTAATGTTACTAGGAAAGCATCAAAATTATGTTGTATGCTCCTTATATTAAGTGTTAGTGCCTTAAAATTTTGGTTATACATTAATCCCTCGCATAGTTCTAGATTTTGGAGTGAAAGACAGTCTATCTTTAGAGTATCGTCTAAGTCTCTTATTAAGTTATCCACAATTATATTTCTTACAATGACTAGACACAATTAATTTATAGCAACAGATAATTGGTAGACTGTATTCACTTGAAAATCCTATTTTCGCCATGTTATTATCTCCACGGTTATGTGCGTGTAAAAGTGTGAAAACTCTGAAGAGCTTGGTGTGTAAAAAAGTGGGGGAGTGCGAGTGAGTGATCGTGTGTGTGAGTTTGTGTGCTTGTGTCCAATTATAATTATAATTAAGTAGAGATCGCTTGGTGAAAGCAAAAACAAAATTATAAACTAAATCTATACACTTAGCTTCTTTACTCCAGCTGTATGTGTCCATGTTGCTCCTGAGGGCCCTCTTGGTTCTTTGGCATTCCAATTTGCTGATCCAAAAGAAACATTGAAGTGATCCGGATTGCTGGTTTTCCTTCGCTTTTCTTGACGTAAATGCCTCCGTTTCGAACCCAGCAGTATTTGAAGCCATGATGCTGTGCTCGAAGCCTTGCTTCACGAAATAAACCTCGGTTTTCTTTTGTGAGTCGTTCGTTGAAATATATTTTCGTTGAGGGACCACTTACAATATTTTCTGATGTGACGTTGCGCCTATATTTGGCTGCCTGTATCAACTCGTCTCGCTTTCGTTTCCTTAATAGTTTTACAATAATCGGCCTTGGTTTTTTGTCGGTGGAGGAATTGTTGAGGGAGTGCAGTTTAGGTCCGACTCGCAGTACGTCGACGACGTCGGATTCAGTGAGTTCGACTCCAATCTTCTGCGCAGCGACCATGGAAATGTGAACTAAATTTTCGCTATCATGCTCAGTTAATCCAATTATTTCAAGATCATTCTTCATGCCTTCTTGTTGTTTCTCAGCCATTTCTTGCTGTAGGTGTTGTACGGTCAGTTGAAGTTCAGCGATATGATGTTCTGCTTTTTTCAGCTTATTCGTGCAGTCGGCTAAAGTTTGGGTTAGATCATTAGTTAAAGTGGACATTTGAGTTTTGATCTCCGTGTTTTGCTGCTTCACGTCGCATATTTCTTGTCTAAGTTGCCTCAGTTCACACAACACGGCTGATAAGTCAGTTGTTGGCTGTGGATCTTCCTTAGCAAGTCTAGGTAGTCTACTACCACGGCAACTATCGATATTACCGGAGGTTATGGTGTTATTGTTCGATATAGGTGCAGCCATTGTAAATATAATTATACAAATCACAGGTGCACAATTTTTATAAAACAGGAATGTGGCTATTATTATTCTAATATTCGACTGCGTCGCGCGAATGGCGAAATAAGTGGAGTGCGGGGGGCGCGCGCGGAGTATCGGCAGGGCCGCGGGTTGTCGTAGGTCAGGGCTAATTAACTGTTAACGATGATATTTTGAAAGTTTTTGCTTATAATTTTTGATATATCGTTGTTTGTAATTCACTGTTTACACCACTTTTTTGATGAACTTTATGTGTTTAATTTGGTATTAGATACTTCTGGAATTATTTGATTTAAACCACACAACTTGATAAAAATACGAGGAGAAACGAAAACACGTCTGCCTATCAACCAGTATCGGACGAAATCCCATATATAATACAATATAATACACCATATTAAAATATGACATATACATACCAGCGCGATCGTTGAGCCCATAATACCAACTAGTTATATTCTAGTTTTGATCGAAGAAAAGTAATTTCGCGCTCTCTTATGCGACAAGGGGCAAGGGCAGACGGTAGATGAAGAATAATACCTAATAATAATATACATACGCCTTTTTTCTCAGAAGTGGAGGCAGATGTGCCATCAGGATACCCGCGTTTTGCCTTGTGTGTTCCGTCCCAGGATGTGATAGGGAGTGGGCTGATAATGAATGCAAAAATCCAATATTACTTTGCTCGACCCGGGATTCGAACCTGAGACCTCAACGTTGCAATTGTATCGCAGTACAACTGAGCCACTGTGGTAGTTGCAATATAATAATTATAATATTATGACCATTGTTCCGATAACTTCATAATATGGAGAGGCGCAGTAGACGAATACCTTTACCCGCCCGCCTGACAGGAATAGTAATGAAGCGGCACATTAAAATGCACATTTTTCAATAATTTCATTATGTTGGCGCTAAGTGCGGTTGGTACCCACTGATTTATTGTTGCGGTGCGCGCTCCGATGAGATTTTAATTTCGAAAAAAAAAACTGCCCGCTTCATCATCCGTACAAGTTTGGCAAAACAGGTACCGTTGCTGAGGATGCATATTCAAGATTGGATATTGAAGTATCTAGTTGTTTGATGTGCTTTTTGGGGTGGTCTTATTATCTATTTAATGCTGCTAATTTAGTGTAATAGGTATTCCTGAAGGGTCCAAACATTACCTTCTTCTTTGCCTTTTAAAGGTCAGGCAACTAAGTTTATAGAGTATTTGTGAAAAATGACGATCACGTACAAAGAGGTAAAAAAATCTTACGTTTCAAGCTAATTAAAATTTAATGGTATTTGAGATTGTACGTTTAATCTAAAAACTGCATTAGACAAGACATGAGGCATACTTATCTATTATGCAGATTAATACAACATAAAAAGTATTGTTAACATTACAATAACAATTTAAACAGCAATAATAAAGCGCAATTCCGCATTTCTAATTATGAAACCAACTAAAAGCATTAAACAAGATAAAAAAGTGAAGGCCTTAATTAAAAAGAAGCCGCAAACACAAGAAGGAACAAAAGAAACACACCATAACTTTCGCGTTATCCCACTCAGCGTATCTGGAAAACTTTGTTATTTTACAAAACACGGAACGAGATTACATACGTGGGTCCACAAATGCGTGGCAACGCTGCAATCTAGTGCAATTAAAACTTTGGCCGAGTTTGTTTACGAGTGCACCTTTCGGCCAAAATTCACCAAGTTCGGCCAAGTTTGTGCGGCGTTTATCACAATGGAGCCAGGAAGTTCGGAGCCCGAGTGGTCGGGGCACTTCGATATTGTGCAAAACTTCAAGAAATAATGTGACGCCGGTATTACGTGGCGTGTAACAACTTTCCTATCAGTTTTATAGTTTGCCGCGCGTCGTGTTACTGCAGTATTCAAAGTATGCGCATCTGTAACTGTTAGCGAAGTATTTTATGGAACGATATTGATTTATTTAAAATAAAATTAGCTTCGCTTTTATAATTATACTATAATATTATCATTGTCTTCGTGCCCTCAGGACTATTTGTAATATATTACATGCGCTAATATTTTATGCCCATAATTTTATAATTATAAAAAATATTATTTTAGCACTTATAATAAAAATACGTGCAAAGGAGTAAGTAGAAAGTATTGTTTAAATATTCTAAAGTAATTCTAGTAGCAGCAGACTTAATTTGCGTGTAAATGATTTCGTAAATTTTAATTTTTAAATTTTACGATAAAGCACGGAGAACTTATCTCAATTTGCAAAACTTTTTAGGAGCACTACAGACCAAAGAGTACTTCAATATTGCTTTTAAAGTTTATGAAATATTATCCCATATATTGTCTACACTCGGGCCGAGTGTTGTTGAGACTTTTGGTATTTATTAGTTGGGAGAAGCTGAACGAAATTCTTATTTTTCTCTATTTTAGCGTAGTTGAAGAGTGCCCTTAATGTTAGATGACATAAGATTAATATGTAGCAAAGATCAAAGTTTATCAAGGTTAAAGAGAATAACGATCAGAAAGAACTCCAACCTATTTGAGATTTAAATAAATTTTAATTAAGTCTGATTTTCAAAGTCAACTCTTTATTCATAATTGATCTGTAGATCTACAGCGTCTTGTGTTGTAAGACTATTGACTCTCATAGTATACCTGCCTCGAACCAACATAGTTCTGATCGCCTCGAAGTCGCGATGTAAGAGCTGAGGTGTATATTTCCGATAAAAATATTTTATACTTTACATATTTCAACTATATATGTAAATGTTAATATTTTAGACACGCGTAAAACATCAATATAAATATCGGTACAAATATCTAAATTAAAACTGACAGAACATCAAAATTCATAAACCATTGAAAGCGAAATTACAAAGTTGCATTCAACAGTGTAAATGCTAAAGCTAGTTCCGGAGAAGTGAGAAATGAAATGACTATTTATACAGCTCAATTTTCGGTCCAACTTGTAATTTGATTGATTGAGCGGGCTTCCGTGTTATTGGAAAGCATTCAATTATTAAATACGCACCTGCTTCTTTTGGCGGCGCGGTTGAAGCGTACTTGCTTTTTTGTTATTTTTATATTGGCGTGTTGGCATTCCTTTAGTATGTGAAAACCCAGACCGAAGCACTAAATTATTTGGTGCTTTGTTTTTTGTTTTATTACATAAAATGAATTTATGTTGCGGTATTATAACATCCCACGTTAGAACAGTTGTTAGTTGATGATTTTCATTTGTTTATTCAGGAAATGTTTCATTCGTTTTTGTGGAAACATAATATTTGCAATACAAGCAAAACTTTATAACAGATTTTATTGCAAAACTCGCGCAGCAGATACACGTCGTAAAAATATAAATAACATTTTAAGAAAACCTTACGAATAGATATTTTCCCTAGACACAATAGTATAAGATAGGACAATCGATAAGAAAAGGTCGTACAAAACTAACCGCGTTACTTTGCGGTCACCCAATAAAACTAAGTACGATATAATCTAACTTTTTCGTAAGTTAAACCTATTTTTGCCACATGAAGGCTGAATTTAAACCTTCAAGTTCCTTGAATATTTAGATATTTGATAAACACGTCAACTGGGACAAAGCGACAAAGCACTCTTATCTTCAATCAAATTGATTTCAATAATAGGAACCGGTCTCGAGCTACAGAATTGGACAAGTGGGAAATATAATAAAATTATTTAATCAGTTTTATAATCATACTAAATGTTGCGAATTAAGGTACATAGCTGGATTTTCATTTTCTAGGAAATTTCCATTTATGTGTTTTATAAAGAAACTCTAAGGTCGGTGATGTCTATTTCTTATTCCTTTTTAGAAAGACTAGAAAAACTGCGAATAATGTTTAAATTAAGAACGATGAAACAACCCTTTTCTACTCGACCACCAAAGCTTTCATGAACTTAATGTCGTCCCATTATGCAGAAAATACTATTACCTACTACTAATAAGAAAACTACAGAACCAAAACGAGAATGTATATTATTTTTAAACTAGAAAATAAAATGGCAAGCAAGTCTTTATGTTGTTTTCTAGAATAGTTAGAGAAATACAGAACATTTCCGCTTCGATGCGAGGATAAGGAAATGAAACAACGTTTTCTCTTAAACGGAAAGCTAAAGGAATAAAAGTAGGCGCATTGCTACAATTGCAACCGTACTCGTAATGTGATTTTGAAACTCATGGTTGTTAGCTGAATGTGTTTCAGCACAAAATGGATAACTATTCCGGTTTATTTTATCTTCATATTTATGCGAGTTGAGAATGGATATGTAGAGTTTTGATATCACCTTTTCTCACTAGATTTCTTTCCTCATTATTAAGATACACGTCGCCTATAGCCAAAGAATCTTGGGATTTAAACTGCTAAGCTAGTACTGAGACATTTGCAATGTGATATAATTTTGACAATTATTCATGTGCTGTATATGGGCTGATACAAGCCCATATATCTCCCGCTACAGGGCACGGGCTCCGCTCTACAATCGAGAGTCCGATTGAGAGTGCTTAGGTCATGTGGTCCACGCTGGCCTAGTGCGGGTTGGCGGACTTTACATATCATAGAAATTCTTACAAATCGCTATGGTATGCAGGTATCCCCACTATGTTTTCGTTCACCGATAAAGTGTGTAGTGATTGTCTATTTTGGTCCGTTACCAACAGGGTACCATGCACTTCAATTATTCCTGCTATTGATAAATTCAAACAATGGGGACGGTTGCAGGAAGTCACTGGATGCAAGCCGTTTCCAAGAGGTCGATGTGGAGAACCTCTGGGGAGGCAGTGGACTTCCTGTGCCTGAAGAGAGAGAGAGAGAGAGAGAGAGCGAGAGAGAGAGGACAGTTCGGATTAATGTTCTCTTCAAGTTGCATAGAAAAAGCTAGATCTAGCGGCTTGCATTCAAACTATCCCATGCTTTTGATTTTAAATTTCGAATGCAATAGTTTCCCAGTTACACAGTTTGTGCGACAGGTTCCTAACCTTATGAAATTGTACACAAATAGCTGCGGTGTCAAACAGAACGTGACAAATAAAATGGCGTACGTTCGATTCAACGTTTACCTCTCACTTTTTGTAATAGCACCGACGCACACTGGGAATTGCCAATAAAAGCACTGCGTTTGGCGATATGCAAAAAAATTTCAGATAAATGGCTCTGCCCGGGCAGTTCCATTCCGTTACGGATGTGTTTTAGTAAATTATCTGTACCTGTGGCGTCGATTTATAGATATTGGGGTGCAATATAAAAGGCATACCTATTTGAAAATGCGTATTAAGTAAAATTTCACGAGCATTTTGAATATAAATATTATAAAACTTAAATGAATGAAAATTATAGAGGTTTTTATATAATGCAGGCGTCTGCCAAAGACGTATTAAGAAACGACTGGTAGAAGAAAAAGGTAGAAGCTAAATGACATCCTTCATGCGCCAATAGGCAAAGGATTGGCTGATAAATGTATGTGTAGGTACTGTTGGATAAACATAAGTTCACAAATAATAATTATTAATTATGAAACATAATTACAGTTTTTATTCACAATATTGTTTGAAAATTAAATATTTAATATGAACAGTAGCCATATTTTTCATGTTGTGAAGAGAGTATGAATCATTTTGGAGGTTCTTATTATCTTTATCATTTTTCACATATAAACTGTTGGCATTACATTTTTTAGACTTTATGTGGTTTCTATTAATCATTATATTATCATGTTTCTAACATACAATAATGAATTAAATGCAATGGTCAAGTGACCTAGTGTACGTCGATTTTCAAACACCAGTTTGCGCTCCGAAACACGTAACAAATAAAGTTACTGTGTAATACACAATTGTACGGTTTAGATAATGTATTGATCAGTTTCACAGTTAAATGAACTTGGCGATGAATGTTAGAACAACATTTCTATTTATTGCAGCATTAGTGGTGGATATGTTTATTTTTATTTTACATACATACACACATAAACTCACGCCTATTTCCGAGAAGGCCGAAGGGGTACGCAGAAGTGCCACCAGGACACCCATATTTCGCTTTGTATTTTCCATCCCAGGATGTGAAAGGGAGCCTATCGCCATATCGGTACATATGTAATTTTATTTTCTTTGTAAATAAAACAGTTCATGTTACTAATATAGTTTAATTATTAGATGTTTTCAGCCGAAACACATCTAAGACGTAAGAAATGTGAAGTAAAATATAATCTCAAATAAAATAAATACACCCAACATATTATATAGTTATGAGTTCTGACCAGGTATCAGGATACCCATGACATAAAACTACGGGAGGATCTACGAGGGGCTTTTCAGTGTCATAAACACCCAGACCCGAAACAAATATTTGTGTCTTACACAAACATTTGGTTCGGTACAGGGGTGAAACCCACAGCCTCTCGTTGCACAGCCGGCAGTCAACCAACTGCGCCACTAAACATGTTGGCGTGACGGTACGTAGGACTAATGAAAATAATATTAAATTTAATCTTTGTTGAAAAACCGCACCAATTCTACAATATTTAAAACTTTGTTTTTAATTATCAATTGCATAAAATCGCAAAAGCCTACTTCAAAAATAAAATCCGCAGTAAAAATATTAGTTTTTAACGAAAACTTTCATCGTGCCAGTTTTCAAGACCATTTAGCCAGCGTATGATTTATTTTGCGAAAATCGCGTGGAGCGCAGGTGCTACGGATCAGTCTGGGCTAGGAGTGTGCCAACAATTTCACCATTCACCACATTCAACGGTCGTAATTCACGAAATGCATTTACGACGTCGCGTCGGGTCGACCGCTCGGACCACCGTCCAAACTCGCGGCCTTACTAAGGACGAGTAACTCGATTACTAGTTGGAAGTATGCAAGGGCGAACTGAGTGTGAGAGAAAAAATGTTTTTTTGGAACTATTATCTTAATTTTGTTTCTTAAATCAGTATTTTACTGAAATAATTGTTTTACGTTAATTCTAAAATATTAAACAGCTCAATTCAATCTGATTTATAGTAAGTACAATAATTATAATAATTAACTTCAATGGAAATTACAAACCATTATTTTAGAATAATTTGAAGTCTTACTTTAGTCACTCTTATGCCTCTTATCTCCTACATACTAGAGTGTTTGAGCCGCCGGCAAAGCCATACAGAAATCCCGCCAGCATGGCCGCTGGGTTGTGCCAGTGGGTTGCACGGAGAGGCGGCGGCAAACTTGGATGAACCCAAAATACAGGCTGTCACAATTGAATTGATGCTCTGAGACAAATGCCGGTAACCAACGGCTACTATGCTCGCGGTACAAACCCGCCGGCAGTGCCGCCAGCATAGTATGTAGGAGGTATTAAAAATTACTTATTGTTCAGAATGTAAATATGGTGCAAAAACTTTAACGCATAAGAATACTATAAAAATACAAGATAGCTCCTTGTTTCCCCGTTCGGCTCGTATAGCTAAATTTATCAACAATGATATTTTATGGTTCTTACAAAATTGCTTACTAACTATTGCAGCAAAAGGCTTCTGTTTACTTTGTCATCTTCTGCTTGAAGCTCGGCCACTGATCGTATCTCTCGTTTCTCTGCATATTTTTAAATGAATTAATTACAAACAAATACGACTAAATTACTATCTACAAGGACTAAAACTACAACCGTAAAATAATAATTCACGGTAAATAAATCTAAGATGTTATGGAGCGAGTAACGAGTGAGCTCCCCGGGTAGGTGCGGTAAAATTTATCGGAAAAGATTTGTGGCCCACGCCGATGCTGCAATTTGACTATCGGAAAATATATTTTATGACGTCCATGGCACTTTGTTGGGCTTAATGGCGGTACACGAACGGATTTTTTTTGCGAGATAGGAATGTGTTGAATGTGATCTTGATTTGTTGGTGATGGAGGGTAAAGACGATATATTTATGAGTTTCTGTAGTAAGACGCCGAGTTATAAGTGGCATTCACGTAGTAGGACGAAATATTTTTGGTTTTATTACAATTTTATATATGTCAAATTCTTGTTTTCATTTTATTTCACTATTCATATAAATCGAGCAAAATATAATACGGTCTGCTGTTGGGCATGGACTATACTGTCGTTCTGAGGTTATAATCACTGTTACAAATTGAGTAACAAGTGAGTCTTATCACACTGATAGCCTTTTTAGTAGTAAAATTTACATGCTTCCATAAAACTTTTTAATTAAGGCCATGTGTATTAAATCCAAGCTAACGCCTTTATGACTATTAATTTGTACTGTTCTCATATTTACATTTCACACTCTTAGAGAAATTATCCGCCAACAGAATTTTTAAACCGTTTCACGCCTCAAAAAAATCAATTAATTATTACACAACTTTGAACTCAAATCCTGTTAATTAAAGTTCAATTTTAAAAACTTCATTCCACGTACAAGCAGATGCTGCATAAAACCTGTTAATTATAAACAGCTTTTGAAATAGGTACTAGTTTCTCAATAATTGCCCGGTAGGGCGCGCGACAGAAACGTGAAAAAAGCCGAACAAAAACATTGTTGTTCCTCTAGATATAGAACTTGTTGATTGGATGATGAAATATCTGCAGACGTGCTAAATATCAGCTGTCTGTCCTTTGAAATCTGCTTTCTTTTCCTAATTATCGGTTTACCACGCGTTTGAACAAATGCGAGGGGTTATTTCGTCTGCAGTGAAGACCAGATTTTCTGCTTTAGTAATTACTTGGACGTGCTTTGTTTAGAATTCCTTCTGAATTATAGGATGGAACACTTGAGTGCGGGAAAGTGAAGTCGTCGATGGCGCCGCCGTCGAATTAGCGGCGTGGTATGTCTTAATGACAACTGTGAGTTAGATGTCTCTTAATTTAACACACACCGCTTTGGTCAAAACTTCAAAGGCGTAGGTAGATGAGGTCCGATAATTTCTAAGCCATCTTTTCTTCACTACCGATGTTTTCAAAGACTCAATACTCATGACAGTTTTATTAATTACCAAGTATTAAAAGATTACGTTTTATTTAGATTTCGAACTGTGCAAATTTCTTACCATACGCTGAATTACTTAATTAAACCCATTGAACATCGTACCCTGTAATGTAATGGGAGTTAAGTCTACTATAATAACACATATCTTACCCTTACAATCTCAATCCATGAACAAGACTAATCCCTTAATAAGCCTAGTACAGCCTCGTTACATACATTGTTTTAACTAAGGCGATCTTTTGATAAATTATATACGAGGATCTTCCAAACAAGATCTGAGCTGCTATTTATTGCAAACTTCAAAAAACACCGGCAATTTCATCATTATTATTATCAGCCAAATATAGTCTACTACTGGACATAAGCCTCGTTAAATGTGTACCTTAGAAAGTGTTGTATTTGAAGGTATTTGTAATGAAATAATTGTCAGCTCTGTCAACTTGTTAATCGTTGCCGCATCACAATAATAGCGACATCGCTCGTCAGCTGCCTTCGAGGACAAACGCATTAACGCAGGGTGAGCAATTATTACAACTCCTAACCGTCAAACTCGAATCCGGTGGTTTCCAAATATTACTAGTTGGAGACAATATTAACCGGGATGAACTTTCCCGTTAGTTACAATTTATAGACTTATCAATTTGCAAAGGGCAGTAACGCGCTCGCTAATGTTCTGAATAGTAGATAAGGGTGGCGATGACTACGAACAAATCATATTATTATAATATACCGATGACAACATTCCTAATAAACTATAGACTAAATATATGTACATAACATCCGAATTTAGATTTTTTAAACAGGCATTATAATGAAATATAAAAATTTATTCTCTATTTCCGTGAATACTTCTTGAAATTGTTAATATTTCGACATATCTAAAGCGTTAAGCAGAGAAACAAAAATAATACCCACCCATTTCCAACATTTTCTAAATTCATACAAATAAATAAGGTTTTATTCTGTTTAATTACTAGGAATAATAATAATTATGTTCTGTAGATTAATTCCAGAACTACCGATGAAAGACTTCATGTCAAAAAAATAATAAGCAAGATGAATTATCTTTTAAGTTGACCTTAATAACTTGAATAGCCATAGGTAGCTGTCCCATTAAGTATCCAGTGTTGTTCGAAAACTGTGCAAAAAAATATAAGTAATGAAGAATAAATAAAAATACACACACTCAGTTCATGGCATGGTGGCGAACCACAATAATTATAGTAAGCAGTGTAAACAACGATGCGTGACATGCAGTTGATAAATTTTAAATTACGTACGTGAGTTGAGACTTGAGAGGGAGAAATGACTTTCTATGCTTTACGGACCGTGAGAATTCATAGTTCGCGAATATTGTCAAAGGTAAAGATGTAATTTAAAAAATACAATGGTTTGAACAGGAGGCAACACAATATGATGACAGACAGCTGGTGCTTGTCATGTTACTCGAAATTGTAGAGCTGCTTTTCAATTTAGAGGTGACTGAGGTAAAACCACGTATTACCGAGAAATGTGTATATAAAATTATTAGAAGGCGGAAGCTCAACGTTATTGTCGTTTGTTGCTTCAATTACTAACATTTGTAAGTGTTTGGCGATAGAACTGAGGACGTAACTGTTAGGATCCATCCAATTACTCTTAACTTTTTTTCGAACTGAGAAAATAAAAATATAAATAATACGCATTGCATGAAATTTTGCGGTTCATAAATCGATTTTATTATTTTTAATACTAGAATTAACACTATTTACCTCGATTTATATGCCTGCTAATAATTTTCATTCACTTTTCGCACATTCGCGTTTCTTATTTTTATACATTTAGTGCTTTATTTTGCATTTTGCAGTGCAAATTATTTAAATCTCGCAAAAAAAAATACGCATTTCTCGTAATTGACTCCAATACTGTTATCTGTATTATATTCGATCAAAAACCATATTGAATAACCTGCATCAATGACAAGCATTTCAAATATCCGTTGCCGACACGAGCTGACCAATCCAGATCAACTTTATACCGGGCTAAAAACTGCACAATTACATTAAAGTTTATAAATAGCAGTGTCCTCTCGCCAACCAGTAATGCTTGTCAAACTAATTAATGCTAGACGGGAGATTAAAAATGCGGCCCTTAAAGTGGTTTTTAATAAAACTACAAGTATAATTAAATGCAGAAATCTGCCGGCAAGCACCTGCCATACATCAAGATGGGCAGCATTACTGTGTCACCAGTTTTAAACGTTGTCAGTTTTTGCGGTACCAGCAATGTGTTCGATGAAACAACGTTCAACAAGGTCCGTTTACATTTAAGACCTAAATAAATTATGTTTCTAACTCACAATCGCGCTGTAACTGGGCTATAATAGATAGGGAATGAAGCAAGAATTGTTAAGCCTTACGCAACAGTTTGTACAAGTTAGATTTATTTAAAGGTTTGAGACAATTATTTTCTTGAAATTAGGACCATAGATTGTGAATGTATTTATTGTATCCTTTTATTGAGAAACAAGATCGATCGTATATTTCACTTGTTGTTGGATGTTGAATGTTATTTTCTAAGTATTAAGAACACACAGGGACGAAACCTTATATGGACTTTTAGGGGCTTGAAATGATATAATAATATATTTTTTGGGATTATTACGCAGTGTTTGAATATGTAGGGCAAATTATTAATTCTGAATTAAAATTATTCAGTAGATTACATTTTTATAGCACTTTCGATCTTGTGTGACGTGGGTTCGAATCAGTGATTCAGATTTAACACATTTACGAGTAGAAGTAAAAATTAACAAAATTCTTATTCGATGATTGTTATTTGTTGCGTTCTACCCATTGCAATAGTCGTTGGGTCGTAATAAAAAGCTCTAGATAACGTTACTATTCTCATATATCAATTTTCCAAACCACTATTGTCTAGCAAAATATAGTAAGGGATAAGCGAGCTTAATCTATGCCCAACAGCAAACTGACAAAAATATACGATGTTATTAAAATATGTTTTATTGTATTTCACATTTATAAAGGTAACTAAAGATAATTGAAATCGTGTCGTACCATACCACAGAACCTCCATTATTGTCATTCAATGCATCAAACACGTGAGCATACCAGTCGAACTCGTTATCACAGACGATGCCAGGTGTCGATGTAAAAATAGATTGTAATGCAGACTTAATTATGAAAACAAAGGGTGTGCCTCAATTTCCTTTCCGTAGGTTATTACACGTATTAAATGTACGTTACAAAGTAACTTAATGTCTATTTTTTATAGGACAGCGGCGGTGAACAATCAAGCTCACCTGACGAAAATTTATTACAATACAAACTAGATGAATGACGGATTTTGAAAATAGAAAAGTGAATTAAATATTGGTCGAAAGAAATAGAAGAATTAATATCTAGTTATGGCAATCAATAACAAAAACACTGAAAAGTGACTAAATTCGTAGAACACCTACAAGAAAGAAAAAAAAAAATTATTAAAAGAGTTTCGTGAACAGTGGGATCCTAGACTATACCTGCCTCGTGAGCGTCACTGCAAGAAGCTTATAACAGAACAAGATGTTGATGTATAATTTAGTAGGAATCTCTTAATATTCCTACATTCTTATCAAAGATGGAAACAAAATATTGCCAAAAAATTAAAATAGTAGGTAAACAGTTTGTTTTAAGTACTCAAACAGTGTTTGTTGTTTCAAAATGTCAATGAAGATAAACAATAACCAGTGGCTAATGCGTTGGAATACCAATCACTTAATTCGAATTCCGCAATAGTTTTGAAGAGCCGCACGGTCCCACTCGGCCCGGCCATCTGTTTAGTTTAGTATTGCAGTAACTTCACGTACTTTAATAGCGGTTACTAAAAGTACTGCAACGAAGTAGTTGGTGTATGAATTAAGTGCTATAGTTTAAAAGTAAATAAAAAAATCAAATATCGTTTTTGATCAGAATGGACACACGATTTTCTCAGAAAACACGTTTTTTCAATCCCGGGCCATTTATACAGCAGTTTTCGAAGCAATAATTCACCTTAAGTACAGAGCCCTCTTTGAGAAGCGCACCTAGAATAAAACCCTTATAATATATTGCCACTAGACAATCGATCCGAAAAAGTTAACTTTGAAATCCTCAAAACATAAAACTTACAAATGATGTACATTCCTTTACAATCCTCAATGCTAGATGTTACATCAAACTAACCCAATTCCAAATGATATTTAAGCCACCGCATTTGAGCATCAATACAACACTAATGAAACAGCTCCGGCGGTAATGGAAAACCATCGCAAAGATGTATACATCATTAGATGTTCACCTAAACACGCCATAAGTTGAAATGTCATTTTGTTCAATTCAATAAACAGAGACGTTTCTATACAGCGTTTGTGGCACCACAATCCGATATTTAGGTTACAGCCAAACCGAGTCTATTGTGCAAAGTGAAACGTTGCCATTTTAACAACGGCACAAGTTATGTGAGATGAGAGGTTTGCGAGGGATTAGTGGAAATATTTTTATAGCTGATAAAGTTAATTAAATTAGTGATTCCTCTAAATCGTACTCTCGATTGTAGAGGGGACCCCTGCCCTGCATTTGGACTTATATGGGTTAATGCAAATACAGATACAAAGGAAATTAGGTAAACGATAGTATGATGGGGAGCGATATAGCCTGCTACGTCAGACATAGAAATTCATCGCCTTTGAAAAATGTCAAAGCCGATGAAATTTAATGTGAAATCTACAGACACGATTAAGACCAGAGAGGTGTGCTAGCAAAGGTCAAAAGGCAAAGGTCTCAATTATGACAAAAAGGTTTAACGACATTCAGACAACCGATTGTAAAATCTAAAACCGAATCTTTCTGGAACATCCTTTAAATCATGACTCTAAGCTATTTATCGGTTTTTTTAATTAATTCAAAAACCATATTACCAGCTCCGTCGCCATTCCCTCATGGCTCACAACTCCAAGTTGGCAATGTTTTATTCAGACGCGCAACTCGTTAGCGTGGCGCATTGTGGCCACTAAACAAACCGTCAGGGCGCACAGTCCTTCAATGCATGCCTGATTTTTCTACCATCAAGTTATTTCCTCCACGCTACTCGTGTCAAATCTATGCGCCTTTCCGTTTGTTGGTTGCAGAATTTTTGAACAATTTTCTACGTGAATTATGGGTAGTATGCTTGATCATTGTTGATTATTTGGATTAAGTTACTTTCCTGAACCGTGAGTACCGCATATTTGGATCCCTAAACGGACGAAATGATTCCTTGGACTTCGTATAATTTTTCATGCGGTATTTGTTTAACATATTATCATATTAATATAATGCAAATTTAGAAATAGACACGTACGACAAGAATTTCCGTGACTTGTCGTAATCTACAGATAATCTGTTTACTTAATTAGCACAAAACATACGAGTATAAATGTAATCAACAACTACAAAACTCATTATTTTATTCGCGGAAACAGTCTGTATTACACTAGTAATATAGACTGGGCGGCTCAAATGTAGGTTATTTCGTCTTCAATGATCACTTTATTTTCCACTACAAAAACAACCAACTGTTTTCAAATATATACCTCATAGAAGGGATATGTAATTACGCGTTGACACATGCCGGATATCATTAGTCGCCAATTATTATTGTCACCCTTTAGTTTCTAATTTGCGTTGCCTTAAAATTGTCAGTGTTGATGGCATTCGTTACCGCCCTATTTTAATTTTGTAACGCTTCTATTAGTTCTTTCCTAAGACTTTCGCTCCCTTCGGCAGACCCTATAAATTGTGTTCTTCTACTTCCTTGCCAATTAGGTATTGACTAAATGTTGATTTTGGTACGAAAATATTTGTTGGCAGGGAAAATTGTCCCAGATCTAACACTTAAGTAGTATTCCGCAAAAAATCTTTGATATCATTACACACACGAGCACAGTTGGTTGATTCGAGAAAATGTCTAACTAATTACATGGTGTTCGACATTATGTATGTAATTTGCTTATTCCGGTGTATAGCGGTCAGTGGTTCGACATCTGGCCGATGACTGTTATTACAGTAGCTTCTACCGTGCTTGTATTGTAATCTGCCTTTCTCTTTGATTTATCGGTAGGATGTCGGAGATTAAGGGACATATTAAGTACGCATCGGATCGTTGCAATTTTTAAATATTATTTATGAGGCACAATATTGACTAAAGATATATTAATTGCATGGTCGTTCTGATATTATTATTGAGCATTTTTAATATGTATGCGTGGAGACTGAGGAAAAAGATTTATAGTGCAAAATTGAGTGGTAGAGTTGGGCAAGAATGATGAGATGAAATTGGGAACATGTAGATAAATTAGGAAATAAGGACCATTCAATAACTGAAGGTTGTGAAAACCATTGTGGGAGGTTCAACAGTGCATTATGTTGGTTGTAATGGAGCATACACAGTGATTACGCTTGCATAAAGAGATTGAAGATGAAAGATGAAATGCCAAACCAATTACCTACTGACTATTTACTTATTAAACTAACGTGTCTCGTAGAAATGGTTATCTGATATCGAGCAAGCCGAAATAATTGTATTGCTGATGAACATGCTAATACTCTTAATTAAACTTGGCCCAAATGATAACGGGAACAGTAATCAGTCATTCCCATTTTGCAATATCACCCATTCGTGGTTACATTTACGTCAGTTAACACACAACACCAAGGTCATTTCATGTATTACACAACAGTTTTTTATCAAAACAAATTACTTTTTGTGACAACACAGACCTTGTTCGCCTGATAGCCTCTAATATACAACATAATAGAATTCAATTACACATTCCAATCTTATTAAAAAAATCTGTGTATTGTGAAATATAGAGAGAGCAGTACATGTAGTTAGAATGATAGACTAGTGTCATGGTAGATACTTTTGTAGTCATTAAATTATATATCGCCTGTTGGTAACGGACCAGACTGCTAAATCCCAGGGCCACGAATCCCAGCGCACACCTCTGACTTTTCGGAGTTATCTGTGCATTGGTAGTCAACCACCACGCACTATAACGGTGAAGGAAAACATTGTGGGGAAACCTGCATACCATAGAGATTCGGAAGAAATTATTTGGCATGTAAAAGTCCGCCAACCCGCACTAGGCCACCGTGGTGGACTGTACGGCTTAACCCCTCTCAATCGTACTTTCGATTGTAGAGGAGGTCCGTGCCCTGCAGTGGGATGTAAATGGGCTGATACAGGTACAGAATCCTGTGTTTCCCAGAAGGCATAGGTCACTATTGCTCGTAGATCGCCACCCTCAAATCTGTCCAAGATTCTATATGCATGATCTATCGCCATGCCGGATACAATTTGTAGTGCCAAATAACTCACATGAGATTATTTATTCATATATTGCGACACTATACCACGAGCTGCAGTTTGTAAGCGTAATGTATGTATAAAGTTTCACAATGGCTGGTTTTGGTTTATATTTAGATAAATATTCCTCTTACAGTAGATTCGCTCAGGTTATTGTATCAGACTTGGAAATGTTGTATTCGGCATATCGTTATATCTATGTTTGTATGAATTACTATTAGATATGGGGTAGTTTGAAAAATATTTAACACAGCATCTGATGTTAAGTTCAGTACTGTTCACATAGACTATCAGGAAGCTTATTCAGATAGAGAGGACATTATAATGTCAGGTTGTTCAAAAATGATTACTGGTTTATTCAAGAACAAAATATAGTTGCGTAGGCTACCATGGCGGGTTTCATATCTTTTGTAATTCAGGCAGACATAAATGTCCTACTGCGTTCTATTGTCAGGCACCCCCACTCAAAAATAGCCAAAATAACAATCAAGATGATCATGTTTACACCATAACGAAGCGTTTTATTTGCCCACGAATTTTGACGGACAGATTTTATAGATATTGATCATTGTATTACAAAATGTACGGACACAAGAAAGAAACTTGTAATTATATGTGAATGCTTCTCATTATATCGACCTTGTCATACTATAAAAACGGTAGCGACAATACAATAAGCTAATCATACGGGCCGCGACTAACTTATGTTGGTGAATAACACATTGATGGGAAGTTGGTCAAGCAAAATTATAATTAGATAACACGAGTACTTTTTAAAAGTATAATATTATTATCTATTAAAAGTATTTATAGGTCTATCAACCACAGAGCCAAACCGCACAAGGGCCAACCCGCACTAGGCCAGCGTGGTGGACAATATGAACTAATCCCTCTTCATTGTACTCTCCATTGTAGATGAGGCTCATGCCCTGCAGTGGGACGTATATGGGCTGATACAGTTCAGTACAGTACATAGTTCTTTCGGCAAAACAAAAGGTAGACTTAGGAATCTGAATTATTTTCTCACGCCTAGTTATTTTTTTGAGTATTTAAAACCATTAATACATTTTTGGTGACCAGATTTTATATTTAGATAGGTGATCTTCATAAATTAATAATACTTAATATATTATAATGGTAAAGTAAATACTACTTAAAATTTTCCTATTCCGTATACATTATCGTATTCTTTTTACATGCTTCCATTCTCGACCAAAACGAAACGTTAAAACTAAACCCAAGGCAAAATTATTTCCCATTAACGGAAGATATCTCTGTCGCCAGCCTTTTCTATTGTTTAACAAACATTGCTATGAACTAATGTTGGAAGTAAACGAGCCGTGTTTAACGGTTGTTCAAGTAATTTTTAATTTTTATTCTAAGATATTATGCAAATACTAACCACAAAAGTTTGTATTTTTAATTTTATAAAAGTTGTATAAAGTAACATTGATACTACCTTTTTAAAGTAACAGAGGACATCTTCGGATAGGCTTATGTACATCAGTGGAGATCCCAGCGTCGGTATCTATTGAGAGAGTATATTTGAGTATTGACTACCCTCCTTAGCCAATGTGAGCCTAAAACAGGTTAGATTATAAAAATTGCTACTATGATACTTCTTTCCTACAAAATTTTAATTGAGAGTGAAGAAATAAATGAACGGGCTGGAATGATTGTGTCGAATGGCCAAGGATAATTATTTGATGTTAGTCGATACCTATCCCGAAAATATCTGTGTTTATTATCAGTAAAATTAGTTAAGGTAGTACAATTTTTAAATAGACAAGGATGCAATTAATTAAAACTTAAAAAAATTATAAAAGTAGGCCAATTGATTACACAGAATTCTCATAACAAAATGCAATTTTGGGAAGAATGATTAATCACTAATTGCATGATTTACTCGTCGCAGTTAAAGGCAATGTGTATCATAAGTTACTGCGATAGTTAGATGAATGGCCGCTCTATTCACGCGTGGTATTTCAATATTATCGCGAACCTTGTCAGGTGAACAATGGCTTTATAGCTAAGAGATGAAGTGCCATCGTTAGTCAGAAAAACTGGGCGTAATGCCGCACCACACACTGTGCGATGGCTGATATTTCTGAAATTTTACATATTTTTACTTTACAACTAGGAGCATTGGTGCGCTGTAAAATGACGTAAGGGGTTTATGAATTTTACAAACAATTGACGAGGTATGGTAATTTTACCATCATCTTATTGTTGGTGAGTGACTTCTTAGTACTTCGAGAACCTTTATCTCCCTTCGTCTCGTTCTTTTCTTTCCAAAGCATGTGAAGCACCTAAGATCGACTTAATTATTTACATTATATGACCCACAAACAAGATTATTTGTTGCAAATATTTATACTTAAATACATAGAAATTGTAATAAAATTTTACTTATTATCCCTCATAAAACCTTAATTCTGATTATTATTATTATATAAACAATACCGCAAACTTGGTAATTCAAAATCAATCTTAATTCTTATAAATAACATTCATTTTTAAATAGAAGAATATGAAAGGTCGCCGTGACCGATAGCATGAATAATTGTGTCAAGGACCGCAGCCGCGCGTGCTATATATGACAAATGTCCAAACACGACATAGTAAAAGGTTACAGCTATTGTCCCTTTGTTAGTAGACTCGTGAAATTCCATTTGATCTTTTTCTCTATCATTGTTCTACTGTAATCGTGAATATAATTTTTGCGTAACCGGGCAGGATTTATTTAGGTTCTTAAGTAACAATAATGGTATAGTAAAATACGTGTCTTACTACGGGAGTACCATTAAATATAAGGGATTTTTTAGTCCAACAATGAAGCCCAAAAATATTTATTGATTACACAAAATATTTTATCGTAGTTAGGGCAAAAATGCGATCGTTCCGTTTACTGCCAGCGTCGCCCACTGCACCTTTGGGGCAGTCAAATTACTAGCAATATGACGTGTATGATTTTAAGCTACATTTTCCTATTTACTTAGGCTGTCGCAAACAGATATTAGTTTAATTAAGCGCCGCAATTTGCTGCAAAAAAGCTGACAAGTAGTTCTTGTCTTACTATTCCTTTGATAAGGTATTCTATTTTTAAAAACTGCCAACCATAAAGGCTCCATGCGAGTTATTGCATATGTGACTTTCATTAGATTAATGGCAAGTCTAATACTAAAATATTCAAGCCACCCATAAGTTTTTTATCGGAATTTACTACCCATAAATACTTTGTAAATATCATTAAAACTCGTGAAAGCGTTATCAGAAACTTACACTCGCGGGTAAAACTAATATGGGTTTATAACAGCGAATACCAGAATACTGAACTGAAGCGAATAATATTACAATAAATTATTGACTTTAAAACATTTAAATGAAATTAGAATTCCATTTGCTTACTTTAATGATATTGGAATTATAAAGAGCACATCACACCGACTGCATTATGTATGTTTCGTATACACTGCAATAATAGTAAAACTTGATTTTTATTACACAAGTCGTATTTAAAGGCGTTTCATTAATTTTTAATTAGAACATTCGAGTTTCCACTTTTTAATTAAGCATTGTGGTGATATAAAATTTTATTATGTACTAACTTTCATATAAAATTATGTTCCGGATTGTCGGATGGTTCATACGGTGTTTTAATGTTTTAAGTGTTATTAAATTTCACCTGTGAACCTTTTGTCTAATGTACCATTAATGTTGTTATATAATTGTATCTAACACTAGATTAATTTAATATACCAGAACCTCAATATAATTAATTAAAACATGCACATGTTAGGTTCGATAAATATTTTATCTTCTCCTCATAAAATTCGTTCTAAAGTCTAAGCTTACCTCTTACATTTCTTTTCATCAATGATATTAACTTTTTTACTATAATTCCCTCCATTCAGAGAGGCTCATGAGGCATTAAAGCTTCTCTTATCTTCAAGGTATATAGAGGCGACTAATCTCTTACACCACCGACTATGAAAATAAAGCTAATCAAGCGGAATCTTATAACACAATATGCATATTGCCTTTTATAGATTTCCTTAAAGAGGCCATATTTAGGTTTATTCAATCTATGAGTAGATTTATTATAATTAGATTAAACAAATAATAATAAGATTTAATAATAATTCATAATTATTAGATCTTAAGCTCCTTTGAATACTTTACTGTGATTGATTTTTCCGTACTCTATCACGAACTATTAATTATATACTCATAATACTTATATAACGCTATTCAATATATTTTTTATAAACATAAGAATTGAGTTTCCACAAAACAAAATCAAGATAAAACAAATACCAATCAACTTCCAACCTCCTTTATTCCAGTGACATAAATATCATATTTACTAAATTACATGTTTGCCTTTATAAAGTCGTAAACGGGGGTTGACAGATTTATTAACTCCGTACATTAAAGTTGCGTGACCTTATCAAGTGACGCAACGAAACACAGGGGGATCCTCATTGATTCTACAAACACACGCATTTCATAGTTTACGCTGCATTGTTTCGGGTTGGGCTCGTGTGAAGGGAAATTATTCGCTTGAATGATAGACAAACATAGCTTATTCATGATATAAATATTTTAATAATCAGTCATGTAAGTTTCAAAATACGCCTGGCGATTGTATTAGCATCATCAGTATCATAAGGTCAGCACCGATATACAAAAACAAAAATGAAGTACTACATATCCAAGGAACGTGAGTATCCAAGGAATATAGGTAGTAGGTACAAATTATGTACATGATTTCAAGTAGTCTACGGATCCAAAAAAATCTCATATTAAATTTAACACTACAAAAACAACACATTATTGCACACCATGTCCTATATTTTCCCAGAATATATTAACAGGCACATTGTATGACACCACGGGGACGCGTTTGAACAACAAGTTTCGGACATAGAATAACAATAACATAGGGTTATAGAACGGTAGTTCCGTTAATAGTTGAATTTAAAAAACTTAAGAGAATGCGGATTTTTATGGATATTCTATATTGGCAAGAGAAACTTCCTGCCTGATCGGAAATGCAATCCAAATGAAGAATCCATCACCAAGGGATTGTTGTCTCGTAACCAAAAACGCAATACACAGACGTTTTACTATGATGGCATTTTAACCATCGCCAATGGTGATTGCAATACGAACAGACACTATAACTTTGATGGTTTTATTATGTAAAAAAATACTATAAACGCACGAACTTCACATAGTAATTCTGAATACTTACGCAAAAAAATAAATGGGAGAAATATGCCTACGCGTAGCCGAAATGGCCCATCTAGATCCTAATCTTTGACGGATCATTCCAACATCTTGTTGTTTAGCGAGAGGAGGACATAAAAGTGTCTAAAAAAGTAAAAAGAGTGTCGTCTCCAAATATTAGGGGTGATACGTTTATACAAGGCTGGCAGTTAAAAAGGATTCCCTGGTGAACCTTTCAGAACTCTTGTTTAGTTTTATTTCGCGAACAAACAACGGTTTGTATCGATTGTTTCGCAAGAGATTTTAAGTCTACATATGTGCAAATAATTTCTACGGTATGTAAGTCCGCCAACCCGCACTAGGCCAGCGTGGTGGACTATATGGCCTAACCACTCTCAATCGATTCTCTCGATTGTAGAGTAGGCCCGTGCCCTGCAGTGGGACGTATATGGGCTGATATAGATATATAGATATAGATATGTGCAAATATCAGACTAGAGCAATAGACTGCGCAGATTATTATATTTGATATTAACGTATTGGCGGCCGAACATAATTATCGATTCGATATTAATAGATGTCAAATGTGGTGGTCGTCAAACTTCTTACCTTAATTAAAATTACATAACATGCACACAGGGCATCGTATCTGTATTAAAAATAAAAAAAAAAACCCGAAAAACGCTAAAACTACTTAGAATTATTGCCGTATACCAAAGCATTTTTGATACATAACAATTTCAACTTTGCCACGTACAAGACGTTTTTGCAGTTATACAAATGTATCCAATTTCACTTGACCTGTCCGGCATTTCGCTGTCTTAATAAAATAGCTATATCCGAGGAAGGGTAAGAGTTCTTAAGAAACTGGTCAGTGGACGTGAGAGCATGCTTCATTTGCCGCCGCCCGGAGCTTTGGCACCCGGTCTATTGTTTATGAGAACAGCCAATTATGTCTTTACAACATATTTCCTTATACTTTACGCCATATTTGAATTCTAAGCGGTCTTATTTACTGGGTATTATTTCGGTTGGATGTAGTTTAGTGTCTGTTATGCAATGTCTGTGTTTCAAATGTGTTTATAGTGCACTAGGAATGGAATGGAGTTATATTACGTTTGCTTGTACGATTCAACCAGTTTATTCTCTACTAGATTACAATCTAGACTAAACATTTAAATAGTGAATTTTATTTATTCATTAAACGCAACATCGGAAAATTGCTTAAGGTGGACATTACATTTAAGTTCATAGTTCTACAAAGATATAATCGATTGCAAAACTACAAGATCTACGATCAATCTATATACCCGAATCTCTCCAAAACCTAAGAAGCCGGACAACACCATAGCTTGTTCAATCATAAAGACATCACAGTCTCATATTATAAAAAAATTAGTACGTGTAGAATCAACACACGTGTTTCGTATGATGAAAACCTTCAGACCTCTTTCCAATAGTAGAAGTCCCAAGTGAGTTGGTAGGCTTATTGCTCACTTATGTTATAAAATTTCCGCAAACACATAGGAACACATGAAGAAGACAAACTATTATATATCAAGATCGCTTAAGACTGATAAAGCGGGTGTGCGAAGTACTTTAATACGTACCGGACTGGTCGCGCAGCCCCGAGCTCCGAGGTATTTCAAATGGAGGCTCCACGGACCTCCCGGCGACAATTTACGCGGCACATTCACCGCGTGATTGTTGACTATCTGCGCCAGATTACAACCTGTGTTACCTGAGCTGCGGAATATAGTCTGTGGAGTTTTTTTTTAATTGAAATGTCACGTTTTAATTTTGAATTTGGCATTGGATTTACAATATGGAAATAATTAATAATTTTGCCTAGTAAGTATCAGAATGCATAAAATATTTTTTATACTAGCATGGAAAAGTGAAAAATGTCTGCTGTATGACTAATTCGCTATTATTACCCTGCAAGCTAGTATTAACTAAACACTCAATGAATTTACAGCATGTACTTACTGTATTAATATTAAACTTTTGCAGTCACTTTCCAATCCAGCAGAGTTTCGATAAGAAATAAGGGCAATATTCTTGCTTGTATAACTTTTATTTTTGTTACTTCTTACAGTGTTGAATACCCAGTGTATTACTATACTCTATGGTGTTGAAATTAGAATGAATCGAGACGCACCCGTCACTCAGTATTTATAGCAATTAATGACGGTGCTCCCTCCTTTTATTCCATATAAAATCAATACATTTTCTGTTTATAAAAACAATTATCAAATAACATATAAAATATTTTTAAATGCTAATTGCTCTAAATCAACTATAGTTATAAAATTAACAAATACTTAATACTATTTTTGAGCCATATAAAAATAATTATACTGTTTTCTTCCTTTTAAAATTATTATTTACTACTACCTCTTCTTAATTTATATTTATATTCATAAAATTACTAAATTTCTCAAATCTTTATTTTGTATATCTAACATTAAAGAAGTCTCTATGCAATGGGACCACACTATTTTAGTGGCACATTCATTCAGTGCACTCTTGAAAACATAACTATTGGTGAGATTATCCTTCGTCAGTCGACACAATATTCATACTATTATGCCTACTACCTTACTCACTTACTATACCTAATACCTGAATGTAAAACTTACATGGACTGCTAATATGGTAGGTAGTAGGCATTAAATATATTCTGGAGGGAACCGTAATACCACCAATCGTAGCAATAATCAACTGTAAACATTAAAATATGCAGCTGCACTGCATCCGTTCCTGCTGTTATTTGAAACGACATCGTTTAAATGCAACAAAAACTCCGTGAAATCACTAATCCGACCTAATTTTGTACGCAATATGTCATGAGTAACTACTGCGGAGATTTACAGAGGGCTAAAATTTAACGACCGTCTTCTTTTGTCATTTTATTGTGTTACACAAATAAACTTTGAATTGAGAATTATTAATTTTACTGTGGAGATCAGTTAGCCCTTTGTTGGAGTCACGTGATTTTCAATCGAAAGTGAGGAGCAAATAAAATATAAAATAAAATATAAATGTTGAAATCTCGAAACACTTTGTGTCGCAGAGATCACAATAGTCAGCAAAATAAATCTTTTACAAAAAATACAAATTGAAATGCGTGCAAAAATGTTTGTTTCCAAGTAAAATCGTACCACTAGAAAGCAACATGGCGGGATCTCGTAAATTACTCCACGTCATGTGAGCGAAACGCTGACAAATGACATGTGTTTGGTCCAAACATTTTATTTTTAGGCCGTCCCACACAGCGCTGTAATCAGAAACCGAAACGGGAAGGCCTCGACAAACGCACCCTGTGGGACCACTATATTGAACCTTTTTCTGCCGCGTATTTTGAATTTGGAATAATGAAACTTTACTTTTTTATTACTGCCTATGACTTTTATTTATGTGTGCCAGTTTGAATACTTTTAATTGAGCTCGTTTTAGTTAGATTTATAGTTCTTTGTGGTGAGATTCCTTTTTCACACATTTTTTTAAATTATGTTATTTTTATTTTGTTTTAAAGTCTTTTTCTATTTTTATTGTTCGAAGGCATGTCATTGTAATGCTTTTTGGCTGCGCTGGAGTTTCACAAAAAAGGAATTACACCGTAGATTGACACACAGAGATTGTATAGGTAGTCCTCCAGGCAACTAATCACCGCATGTTCACTTTGTCTTTCATTTTTCGCCTTAAGGCTGTGATTGTATTTATTGTTATTTAACGTTGTGTACTCATACATGCACAAAAGTGAGTATAAGCGTGAACTTATTGTCCGAAAGCGAAGCCAGAATTGAGTTGAGTCGTAGAACGTACTATCATTTTATATTCCAGTACCATGTAAATCATATGAGATTTTTCAGAAAATTCACCCAAAATCAAATTCAGTTTTTAGTCCACACATGATGCCACTAGACCAATATGAGGTGACAACTAATAAATTCTTAAGTTATTAATCTTTTTATTTATATTTTGTTGAAAGGTTCGGGTTCAATGTCATCTACAGAACCACGACAAAAAATACGGAGCCAGTAAAAAATATGCTATTTTCAAATATGCACGCAAACTTAGTTTCTGAACACTTTTTATATGATTATAGCCGTGTTATTTTATGTTTGAAAATTATGGACTCGTAATAACACAACACAATTAAAGAATTATTCAACTCATTATTTACTCTTGGCCTAACCTACTGTAAGCGTGTAATAATTGTAATGACTCTAATAAAGACATAATTTTATATGAACGCAACATTTTTTACAATCGAACTAAATAGGTCCATTAGAAGCTGACACATCGTTTCAATGTATTGTTTAAAGAGTCTTTGAGGTCGGCGGGTCAAGTTATAATGGTTATAATGTAACGTATATTTTGTAGCTCTAGGCCGAATCCCATAATAATTGTGGATCATGAAACTATTTTCCGAAACTCATCGTGCGGTAATTTCATGATAAAAACAAGTATGATTTTATTGTTTAGTATTTTGGGAGAAATTTTTATTATGCGGACTAGTGCTTTGATGATTTTGATTTTGATTATTTTGCAAACATAATTCGAGTAGGTTGTAGTGTCATGAGAGAGGTTATATCAGATATTCTCTTCAGTATTGTAATTCAGTAAAGTCTATCTACATAACAACTAAAACTCAATAATTTTTAAAATCGTTTGCTTTTGGACAATTTTTTTCGATATTCGACAAAAGGACAGTATTATTTGATTTTTGTGAATTTTCCATAGCCATAAATAGACAAAACAAATTCAATATTTGACATCATTAAAAGCTACAAGAATTATTGACTCGAAGAAACAACACAAATACAACATAAAACAAAATATAAATAAGTAACAAATTATAATTTTCCAGTTGAGTGATAAAATATTCGAGTTTTCAAGTAAAGTAATATTTATTCATTACGAAGACAACTTCGCCTTGATTTACAGTGAAATTGGATTTCAGGTAAATATGGTAAGCAGACATAATTTTGTAAGAGTAAAGTTTGTAGCTTATTGGGTAGATCTTATTTCGTTGGCAATATCGCGACGTGGTTATGAATACTGAAGTGAAAGCAAACAATTTTGTTGACATTAGATGATTCTTCATGTTTTATGTATAGAAGTGGTTACTATGTATTTCGGATTTTGTTAATATAATTGAAATTCTCAATCAAGTTGCTGGAGACTGGAATGTGTGTCCAGAATGAAGATCGATTTGCTTCTTATCTTATTTTGCCTTCCTCTTTGCGGGGTATAGACGTGAGCTTATGTGATTATTATATAACAGTAGTTATCATCAGAACACTGTTTTCTTCTGAGTACTCGCTTATCACGTACCTTTACACTTTTCTATCAGACCAATTAAGCATAAAAAATTCTATGTATAGATATTTTCGGCCAATTAATAATTTAAAAAACTCTACTATATCCGTCCATAATTTCGCAAAATAAAAACAAAAGAATGAAAAAGAAAAGAAAAGAAAGGCTGCATAACATTTTAGAACTAAACTAGCTTACTTAATATTCGAAAGGCATGAAGGATTAAGGTCTTTCCCATACATAACTTTATAATACGGCAGTATTCAACATTGGAATGCTTATTGGTTTGTATAGAGAAAATAAAGTGATAAAAATGTAAAGAGTATGAATTTACCTAGAAATATTTAATTCTGCTTCAATTAGCGATACTTTAAGATGGCACCTCGGTGACTTAAAGAGCAAGAATTTGCAATTTAAATCGTCGTATCATATTTTCATGGCTGACAACAAAAATACCATACAAACACGGGAATTCATGCTCTATTGCCACTGTATAGAAGTTGTATTCCTATAGCAACTCGCAAAAACTGTCCAGTGAACACAAAATGATCAAGAGCCGATTATCGTAACTAATATATGGCGGTTATATGCAACTAATTTTCATATTATTTTATGAAAATATAGGCACGTAATATCCAATGCACGGGTTAATCGCTTTATAACAACGTCGTTTAAGCATACGTCGTTCTGTTTTGCTCATAGCTCCGGGCGATTTAAACAAGCATCTACCTTCGGAAAATATTCGAAACATATAACCCTATCGCAACGCAATAAGGTCTACTTTCGCCCGCAACATTTCTTCACGATCCATCCAAAGAAATTGTTGTAGGTAGTAAATATTTTCACAAAATGGCGTTCTCAGAACGATTACACTGAATTACAAGAGCTCTTAAGTCTCTACTACCGTATTCACGGCGGAATGAGAAACGCTGATATTTTTCAAAACTCTCATTACCTCTGTCCCCGCGTTTCTTTAAAAGCTTAATAAATTATTAATTGGACGGCGATTTTCAGAACTCTGGCTCGCAAATAGCGGACGTGGGCGGGTAAATGTGATTCGTGACGCTCCTTCGCAAATAAATATTCAGTGCTGTATTCGAAATGCTTTATCAGAGCGGACTGCTGAATCGCGACGTTCAAAATTCAATTCGGCAGATTAACATTTTATATTTCGTCGTTGAGATCTGGGGCTGAAATCTATTTAGATTATCTAAATTCGGAATTTTGTCTAATTTGGAGGATTTGCTTTGGACCTAATTGCTATGAATGGCAATGAATTAGGAACTTAGTACCTATAATTTCTTACTTGTATTTTTAAATGGAAGTAAATTTAGAAACCACGGTAGATGGACAAATCGGTATTGTTTATTCGGCTACTCGTACCCATCTTTACATATATAATAATCCTTCTTTAAAGCTTCTAGAAGATACCTGGATTAATATTAACCCTCCTAATATGTAACGGCTCGCTTTGAGCGATTCTTTGTAGTCCTTAAACAGTTTTGTTTTACTCTGGCAGTGAACAGTGCCTCTTTTACAGCAGATGATCAACGCAGTGCAGTTCAGATAGGGTTCGATTGATGAAAGATTATCTCTCACAAGCCGATTACTTTGTCGGCCTGCTGAAGCCGGATGTTTATATGCGGATCCCGGAACAAGAAAATTGCATAGGCCAGCAGGTCTGTTTAACGTTGTCAACTTCCGATCGGAAGTGAATATCCTACCACTAGTAAAGTCTCCGTGTCGCAGTTAGTTGAGAGCCTCTAAAACGAGAAGCTGAAATGAAGCTTCGTATTATAATTAAAACAAATGTTTGTGTCGCCTGTACATATGATGTATTTTTGAGTCCATGAGTAGCGATAGCCGCTAACCATCGGGCAGCATATAAAAAATCCAAAAAAGTACAAATTTACAATCTAAATATATAAACTATCACTATATTACAGGTAATAGGTAAAGTTGGTGCATACTGGTGTGTTCACCAACGTGACCTCCCAGCGGGTCGCGCCATGAGTGATGTGACGCGACTAGCCTTTGACTTGTATGTTCGAACGTCCGTCTTGTTCCGGGCATGGTCTGATCCATAGTGCTGGATGGGTTCGGTTTTTTTTTTTTAATTTGTTTAACAAGCTTAACAAAGTAATAAATATGTTTGTTAGAAGATTTGATAGATTTGGTTTATTATGGTAAGGTTTTGTTGTGTTTCAATTAAAATTATATTTTCTTTTGAGCGCCTTTTGTTTTCGTTTTTAACGTATTAATGACGTATGACGTATTAATAATTATAATGATGATGTAGTAGACGATTCCCTCATCCAGAAAACATTTGTGAAATTCACAAATATTGGATTTAAGCATCAAAAAAGGTAGAGTCTGCGTAATACATTTTTGAACTACAATTGCAAGACCGATTTTACATTACTAATATATTAAAACAATCCAGCCTTAAGTAAATTTATCATTACTCTATCAAAATCGACGAGAAACTTTATCTTCAAGAACTTCAAGTGAAGTAATAAAAGCATCCCGCAAAATCCTAAAATTTGGACATTGTGTGGGAATATCCGCGCACTAATTATTCACGGCTTAACTTAACCTGTTCTTGACACATCAAAATGGCGTAAAATATGAACGCGAAACGCAGTACACCGGCGAACGTGTTGTCAGAACCACAATTACTTTGGCGCGCTGTTAAAATCTGCTGTAATAAAATGATAGTTCGGGCCATGTTTGTGCGCGCATCCTGCAAAAACCACGGAATGATTTTTTCTATTTGTTTTTTATATGTTTATCCTTTAAACAAAATTAAACATGACAGTATTTCTATGCACAGGTTTAGATTTATTTATTTAAACATCATGCCACTTATATGATTCCAAATCTTGAAAAGTATTTCATACTAAAAATCTTACGTAGCATAATATAACTGAAATGGAAATCATACTCCATCAGGCAGTTTAAACATCATGCCACGCATATGATTCCAAATCTTGAAAAGTATTTCATACTAACAATCGTACATAGCATAATATAACTGAAATGGTTGTCATACTCAGCTTGTCCACACTCCATACAATATATTACCCGAAGAATAACACGAAAAATTTATGAACAAAACACCATCACAAAGTCAAGCGCAACAACTAGTGTAAAATAAAAAGGCGGGACTATAAATGGCGGTCGCATCAGCCGTCCGCGTCGGTGTAGAGCCGCCGGCCGTAATGATTCATTAAGTGCCTCCACGGGATTACCTTTTTGTAATTGACCGATGATGCGCGGGCCATATCACTGCTTCTCTTTAACGCGCGGTTTATGTGAGAAGCAAATAGCGGATGGGTAATTATTTTAGTTCTTTTTGTGACACTGATGTGGAGATTCTTAGGGTAGACCTATATTTAGTTGTGCACTTGCTGTAGTCTCAGGTATTGTTGCTCAATTACGAGTAGGTAATATATTAAAACATACTGGTAATAAGTGAGTGGTAATTGTGAATAGGGATCAATTAATTATGTAACCAATTTATTCAGTCCTTTCGCACTAATACGACTTTTTTAATCCATCGGCCCAATTGTTGCTTTTGTAAAACACAATTAAAACTCCATGGTAGGATTATAACTGAATCCTGATACAATGCTAAGCAGTGCTATGGAATCGGTTCGCCTTTGGGCCCTATAATAAATGAGCTAATTGAAATAAAACAAATTTTTAGAGATTTTATCACGATTTGGTTTAATTTTTACATTTATTAATTTCCCGACGTTTCGATTGCATTACAGCTTTCGTGGTCCGCCCCGTGACCACGATCACGATAAAATACGTAAAAACTAGTTTTATTTCAATGTGTAACATTCGCGTAAATCTAAGAAGCATCTGAGATAAGAAGAATCTGAGCTAATGTCTAATATATTACTTACTCCATCAGCTTCACATATTATACTGTTTATGTAGAAATACACTTAATGCTTGTAATATCCTTTCTTAGTTATTCTTAGTTATACTTTTCTTTAATCATGAAAATATTTGTATGTGTATAATTCATCCGCGGCAGCCTTGGTGTCCACGATGTGGCAGATAAACACCAGGAAAATCGCTTGAGATGGTGTGGTCACGTCCTAAGAAAGCCGCAGGAGAACGTCGGCAATGTGTACCTGAGCATCAATATTCTCAGAACTTCACCGAGGGGTAGAAAAGCACTAGCTAGTTGTCGTTAAGGGAGACATGAGAATAGACAATGGCCTTTCTGCTTGTATTAAGGGTGCCGAAGAACGGACGAAATGGAGGAGATCCAGCCAGGAGGCGGGCCCTGGCACCAGCCGGGATAACGCCTAGTAGAAGGAAGGAAGGAATGACGTTCATGAATTTACATCATAAATTATTATAAATAAAAAAATGTAACCACGAAGAATAAAAGGAACTCGTAAACGCCGTACTTGTATTGCTTATAGACAAAAAGAAGAACATTACACTATAAAATAACAAATGAAATATACCAGAAAATAAATTAAACCCGCTTAAACTATTACCTTGGGCCACAACACCACGCGTCTATCGCAGCGTGCGTTGACCATGACTGCCCATGACTTTTATAAACATAACACGAACGCGAAAACGTTGAATAGCGTAACTAACTTTATATTGACAGCGCGTGTCAGCTTTGAATCACTATTAATTGTACCTGGTAAAATAGCGAGGACTTATGGTTCGTTGCCTGCAATTTTAATGGATGTATTTAAGCCTAGTTAGGTTTTTGACTTGAGAAATTTAAAATGAATTGCTTGGGTTTGGCATGGCGACTGGCTCGTTCTTTCTGAAATTGATAATAATATTACATATTGTTAACAGCCTTCGTGGCGCAGTTGATTAGACGCCGACAGTGAAACGAGAAGCCTCGGGTTTAATCCCCACAGCGAGACAAATGTTAGTGTGATCACTTTCATCCATAAGTGGTTGTCACGAGTTTTAGTAAGACTAAATTTTTTCCTCGTAGTTTCTGATACCCACGATTATGTGTGTGACTGTTGGGTGTTTTTATTTATTGGGATTAGGACGCCGACGGGGTCAACAAGCTGTTTGTGGTTGGTACATCTGCCTATCGTTGCCTACTACCTGTTATATTATAGATATAGACCTGAGCACGTGTAAAGCCAATTCAAGGTTGATTATTGGGTACTGTAAGTCCTTTCATGATACTATAGCCAAAATTGAACCGAGCAGGAGGAGCTTTATTCTTCCTACATTTCTGGAAGGCTCTGTCGTCTCTTACTAAAAGCAATTTCTTTTGACAAATTATTTACTCCCAATGTTGAATAGATTTTAATAGATTTTGCGAAGTGGTAGAGCCACTTTGATGTCAGTCTTGACTCAGCATGAATGGGCAGGCTCGTCCGGGGCGGTACCGCTGTCTCACAGAAGATCGACGCACAGCGATAGCTTTGCTGTTTTACTAGATGCCCTAAACCCCTTTCCTCTTCCCATCCTTATTCCTTCCCGCTCCCCTCCCGATTTGATGGGCTGGCAACATATCTATGATCCAAGCGTTGTGGACGTTCATTGGTAGCAATGATCACTTACCTTCAGATTACCTGTTTGTTCATTTGCCGGACCTAATGAATAAAAAAAATACCTTGATAGGGATAAGAGTACCTGTAAGTCCAAGTAGAGGATTGTCACAAGCCGTTGTATCGATGTAAAGTATATGGGCTGAATCAAATATCAATAGAATATATAAATATTTATATGCATGTCGAAGTATGCATGCAATTACAATGTATTTTATGATAATTTTTAATTTCTATTTAATGTTTGATATACTTGGACGTATCATTGTCGGTACTACAACAGTGTTTCGGACGTTATCATGATTTTAACTTGTAATTGTGTTCAGATTTGAGCCTTTTATAATACACGCATTTTTTATGCGTTATGGTAGAACCTACGAGTATTACTGCGTGTCGATTTTTACTTTACTAATATTAAATATTAATGTTATTTCATACTTTTTAAGCTTTATAAGCGACATCATGTATTAATAACCGCTATATTTCCAAATTATATTTAAATCCAGAAGCAAATATTTTAGGTTAAGTTTCTTAAAATAAATTTAAAAATCCCAGCGCATTCTTTCCACGTATCTCTCTATTTTGCATAAAGGTATTCAACACTCAGTCCCAAATCGAAATTCACGCCCATAAACAAAAGGTAAACGAAATCTGTTGAACATCTCAGATTTTATTGCACATACGTAATCATTTTCATTTACACAAACCCGGAGAACGAAATAAATCCATTAAACTTGCCAGTGGTGTATAAATTGAAACATCAAATACGTTTAATCTGCTACATCGTAATGCTTTTTATTTCACAATGCGTGTGTTCATATCGACATGGTAGCGTCGAACAGGGAGGTCCAGTAAGGTGACTGTTATTTACCGTTAAAAGGGAACGCAAGCCTGTTCTGTCAAGTGTAAACTTATTAAATACCTAAAAGAGTGTAATAGAGGATGGACAGATTTTACATTTAAAATATATTTGACGCTTTTAAAAACTAAGTTATTATTTAAATCAGATGTTTCTAAAGCTAAACTGAGCATGTATTGAAGATGTTCTTATTTTTATTTACCAATAAGGTAATATTCAATGATCCATAAACTCAAGCATATTACGAATACTCTTTATGAGGCCTTTTTTTTTTTAGTTCACCGAAATTGTAATTCGTGCTATCCAAGCAGATTTTTATCAAAAATATAATGGCATGTTATTGTTCACTTCTCAGCTCGCGCCACAATGTTCGGGAGAACATCAAAGTTTTTGTACAAAAAGGTCGATGAGTGTAGCACAGGTTTGAAAATAATATATATCTGAAGTATCATATCAAAGGACTTTCAAACTATGTTTTGTAAAAACAAAAATGTGATTAAGTTTTGACAATGTTCAACATATTGTGTTTTTATTTAATTTATTACAGAACTTTATTTGTTTGAAAATTGTGTTGGAGATAAATATCCGATAATTTTTAAACGCTACATTTGATATTTACCTCAACATTTTATGAAACAAAAGTACCACTTATTCAGGATATCTAATACTTTTGTAGTCTACTGATTATAAAGAGGCTCTGCGACTTATGAACTTTTGTAGTATACCCAATAACCTATAATATTATATAAAATTCTCTGATTTCTATTTTATTTTAAATTGCATTATCTTATTATTTGTATTATCTATCTTAATATTGTTCATAGTCTAATATATTGAAAACTTTTCAAGTAATTTACGCGTTAACTGACGCATAATTTGAAATCAGTAAACTGATTGTTTATAGGTGCATATCGAACCCGAGCTCAATGAACATCTAAAAAACGTAAAAGAAGTTAATGGCCGTATAGACTCATGCCAATCAGTAATCGCGCTAAAAGTCTTAAAGATTTATTTGCACTCAATCAAGCATTAATTAAAACGATAAAAGTAATATATGCAATTGCAATTTTACGACTATCTCGAAATCCAATTCGCGTACGAAACAACGGTTTAATTAAGACCTAAAACAATATTATCTGCGCCATAAAAATAAGTAATTTGAATTAAACCGATTTGTATATCAGAGACTGCCCGGTTGTAATAAAAAAAACAACTCCCACGACATAATGTCGGCCGATGCAAGAGGCGAAAGAACAAAAAATACATTTATTAAGCATAAAAGGGATTAAAAAACGACCTTTAATGTTTTACAAACAAAAAAACAATCAATACTGCATTTGTATATTTTAATTAACTCTCGTAAAGAACAAACAGAAATGCGTGGTTGTAAAATTTATTTTTTTAGTGTACAGTAAATATTGGAAATAATTATTCAGTAATGCAGTAAGGGGTATAAAAGTAATCGTAAAAATCGCATTTGAAACTCATGCGTGCGCTCGGCTTAATTGAGACATTTCGAGGGTTTATAGAGCATATAGCGAATAGAAAAGACTATTTGTGGATCATTGTTTTCTAAAACAATTTTTCTTTAAGAAGTTCATAACTTACTCCACAGCTTAAATGGTTATAGATATTAGAGCACGGACCCAGTATTCAAGAAATGATGTAGATGATTTTTGTGTCTAGATAGCTACATAAAAACACAGTCAGCGTTGTTACCATAGGTATTTTGATTTCAAACTTTAACCCTACAACGTATTTGAGTCTTATAAAATTCACCAACTATAAGAACGGCAGTGTATTACAAACAAAATAGTATTGCAAAACCTATAATTAGATTAGGTCTCGATACGGCAACAAACAATACAAATACAAAGAATTCCTATTTTATAATTAAAAATGTTATAAGAAAACAACTTAGTCTTCCATTCGCTGTACCCATCGCGAAATCCATCAATCTCGCGGTCAAAATAAAACATCAAGGAGCTTCTGCAATTTTTTTAATATCATTACGACTTTCGCATATCGTCTTATCATTTTTAAATTACATTAGTTTTTGAGCACCTTTTTTGACTATCTTTGTTGATCTTAATCTACTTTTGAATTTCTTTGCTAAAAAATAATCGCATGCTAATGACCGAAGCTAATTGACGAGCTCGGTGGCCCAGCGGTTTGAAGGCTTTGAAACAAAACTGCAATCCATGCCTCACCAAGACAAATGTTTGTGGGAGTCACAAATATTTGTGCCAAATTTGAATTTTGTGGGTGGCTAGTCTTTCGTAGTTTGTAACTCATACTGTGCATTGGAAAACTATTATGTACAATTAATTAGTGCGGAAGTGTGTGATAAACAAAAATATTTTGCAGTCAGTATTTGCTGCGCAAATTCGCTTACTATTTCTTATTTGTGCTCTAAATCTATGATTTTATCAACGAACGGTCGTAATAGAACACCATTTTGTTTGTATATCTCTATCATTTCCATTGTCTATGGTGAAGTGAATGGAATTATTAGACGCATATAAATTCCTCGGTAAATACGTCGGTGCGATGCATGGCCGACCGTGGCGATTATGAATTTGTCATGCGGCGACACGCTGCGTTATGTCGTTATGTGTGTAAACTCCTTTATATTATGATGAAATATTTTGTTTATTTTATATCGTTCATACGATCGTTTGTCAAGTGAATGATTTTAAATGGGCCGTTCTTATCCGCATTATTTCTAATCTATTTCAAGGGGATGTTCTTTATTGGATCCATATGTCTGTATTTATACATAATACGTTTCTGTTAATATGTGATATTGTTAGGCCCGCGCTTCGTACTCTTATTATTAGAGATTTTGAACATTGCACCAAGCCAATCGTCAAATAAATTTTGAAAATACTTATAGGTAAATTTTAATAATGAGTCAAATCCTCACACGCCGGCTGTGAAACGAGAGACCCGCAGGTTCGATCCCCGCACCGAGACAAATGTTGGTGTGGACCAAAAGTATTTGTTTCGGGTCTGGGTGTTTGTGAGACCGAAAAGTCTCTCGTAGTTTCTGATACCCACGACACAATACTCGCTCTTAGTGTGGGGTCAAGACTATGTATGTGACTGTTGGGTGTATTATAATTATTATTATTTAATTTGCATGTAAAACAATTTTTACCATGAATAATAGGAAAAAAGGCTAAAGAAATTATTTTTACATCCGGCTTTGTATTTTATTGTTCATATATAACGCAGGTGGTGCAATTTCTTAAATCCACTTACAACCGTAAAATTTTATCACTTTATTTAATTAAATAGACTTTGAGCTTTTGTAGATCTACATACGTGTTCGATATCACTTGGGTCCGGATTAAAATGCGCATTTTAAAATTTTTGACCATCGTTAATATCTAATTTTATTTAAACCACTTTATCTACACACCTGTATTTAGCAGAAAGTCTTTAAAGTTAATGGCATAGAGACTAAAATACTTTTATCAAGTATCTGTATAATTTTGTATTCAGGCGTTATAAAATTATATTGCCCCGATGTTTGAAAACAAGTCGTTCCTTTGTACGGACGTCCTGTTGCGTTTTACAAGTATTTAATGTCCTTATTAGTTTAGCTTTCATAACAAGTAAACATGGGCGCGAAATGCTTTATAGAGCTCATAAAATTGATGTTTTTGCTCGGTTCAAAGACGGTAATTCTCAATATTATGATTTTATATGCCAGTGATTTATTTTACGTGGACCGGATTAGTACTGTTTGGGGCAACGTCAGTACGAATATATTATGTGATTTGTAGCATTAGTGTTATAGTAATGCACATGGATAGACACTGGAAAGTCTTAGGTTCGATACACAAATTGATATTTTTGGAGTGTTTAATCTAAAAACACGGTTTCCTTAAGTTAATCCTTATGACGTACCGATATTGTCGACCTCACAATAAAAGACGGAAATATTGATAAATATAATGTAATTACATAATATTATGCCTGCATTTTCCGTAATCATTCATTAAAGTGTATAGATATGTAAGTTAAATTTTGATATAAATAATATTCAATTGGAAAGTATAGTTTAAAAGCATATTATGTAAAACGAAAATATTTTTTCTCACCATTTAATCAACACCAATAATAACCTAATGCAATTATACCAACAGATAACAGCAAAGACAGTTTGGTGTAAGAAAAATTCTGGAACTTAATCCCAGATGTATAATCCCTTATTTGTCGGACAATTAAACGTGGGATTTATAGCAAATCGAAAAACAGAGTCGCGCACCTCGGGTGCCAATATGCAGTAACTATTGATAGGCCATTTCAGTTTTTTTCCTTTAAAGTACTGGCTGTAGCGAAATTAGTAGTAGGATTTTTGGACCGGGTTTAAGTGACTTGTGATTGATATTATTTAAATATTATTGGTTTAACATACATAAATGTCACGCCTGCATCACAATGAAATAGGTAGATATTAAATATCTCTACTTTTATCGATTCTGACATAACCAGAATTGGATATACAATCAACATGAAGTTATTATCCGATAATGGTGAAAGTAGTTGAAATATAGCTATAATAATGGGTATTTTTAGATATTAATCATTTATAAATTATCCTCCTATTACGTGCTACCTACTGTCTTTATCACAGTGTAATGTATTCTTTTAAGAAAATATCATGATTTATGCATTAATAATAAAAAATGAAAACACACTTAGCCATTACGTATTCACAATAAAAAAGTGTACATAAAATGAAATGGAGAATAAATACACAAATAAGAAAATATTTGTATCATTCACGATCTCAATACAACATAAAATAGTAAATTAGTCAATAAGTAAAGTTGGAAAGAATCTAACTGAAATAAATTATTCAAAGGCTAATAAACGAGCCGCAAGATTGATGGTAAGAGAAAATTTAAAATAAAATTTTCTTACTTTTTAAAATGCATAATTCTGTCATTGATGCATTGCCAGTTGTAAAAAGAAATATTTGCAAACACGTGTTAATAAATAAACCATTAAAACTTATGAAGATCGATGTAAAAAAGTCATGGCGAAGTAAATGTAAAACTACTTCAGTCATGAATAATCATGTAAATTGTAACTTAAATGTTTTATAAGTAAGTATGGATTCTTGTAAATATTAATGCTATATTTCGATAAAATATGAGAAATCGGTGTTTTTTTAAGTTCAGAATGCATTAAAAATCTCATTGCTCACTCGCAACGGTACTTGATGAAGCGGGTAAGTAGTAGGTATAGCAGCTATAGCGTTTGGTACTCTTTATTTACTGCTTGCTCCACAGGTGTGAGTTTACGTTTGATGAATTTTTCTTATTCATGCATTAGGTCTTTACATGAATGTAAGTAATGTACCTGTGTATTGCGAAGAATTTTTTGTCTGAATATCCGCTGGTTTGTAATATTCAGCGATTTTTTCATATTGATAAACTCGCATAAAATATGTAAAGATTCGAACCTAGGACTCCTGAGACACACTCAAACTTCGCTAATCTACACAACAAAAACTTATCTATTTTATATGCAAAATAAATTCATTATTTCTATAAACTTGATTACGCAAAATACCGTACAAAAAACAAACACCCGGGACCGTGCCTAAATGAAACTCCAAAATAGATTTCCCAATTCGCCCCTTCGATCTAACTTCATATCATATTAACCCGGCGCAAGAAAGCGAACAATGTAAAAACTGTTTAATCGAATAAGCTGAGCCGTTCCCAGGGGACCATCAAATGGTTACTAAGTCTCGTATTGTCGATGCTCGTTCCGAACTGACAGCATCAATTAGAACTTGACGGGGCGGTGTAGTGTTACAAAGAGATGATACCTTGTAGGAGCCCAACGGTAATGGACTATCAATATTAAAATTTTCCCTTTTTAATAACACCGACGCGTGGTTGGGAATTTTGTGAAATTAGTCACTCATGTTTGTTAAGTTGAGCCCCGTGCTGTCAGGTTTGATGGCGATACCTGTTGTATCATGATGAGGATTTTCAATTAGGTTTCGGTGCACTTTATTTCGGATATAACCTGAGTGTTATGGACGCTGATGGTAAAAGTTGTCTTAAATTTCAAAGGGAACAAGACGTGACAGATTCGATCCGAGCTGATGATCTTTACATAACCTCGAGTCATTTCAATATTGCAGTTTATTTGTCTAAAATAAACCTTTAGAATTTGCAATATCATTTGTTTTTTTTTTCTCTAAGTACAATCTTAAAAAAAATATTTCATTATCGACATGTCAAAAGGAGATGTTTCATTTTGGGCCGTATTGTGTACGTCTAGTACAAATACTAGAAAAAAATGTGGAATTCAAATAAAATACATGTAGATTTCTTGGACAACGGGGGGCTTTATACAAAAATGTGATTGTTTTAGTACAGAAGCAATATTTTCATCGATAATCTGTCCTCCATGATGCCTAATTGTCATTTCGTTCAAAAATGCGCAAACCCAATTATCTTTAACTTGAATATATGTCTTATTTTTAAAAACCCGCTACTAATTATAATTGTTTTCTATATATTTATCTGTTGATACTATAGTCCATAAGTTGTCAAAAGATGATATACGTTGTTAAAAGCGTCACTTTTATTATTATATTTATATTTCATGATTTCAGTTAAAGAACGAAAGTGTTTGACATGCTGCAATTCCAAAACAATATGGCCGTTATTGTCGCCATATTGCTTGTAGTGTTGCTGTTCTTGGCTTGATATTTATTTTTGTATAAAGTTATTAAGCAACGCATAACAGTAATTAATACGGAAATCGAAAGCCAATTTCACGAACTATATTTCATGTACTGTACAGCACTATGGCCCAAGGTTCATACATTTCTGGACCATCTCCTTTCCTTAGTAGAGAATACTCGAAATATTTGCCCTTTTCAGGAATTTTCCTCTTGATATTACAACTCGACAACTAGCCCGTTGATATACGATAAATAAGCTGGTGAGCATAGGATGTTTGGAAAAATGTGCTTTGATCTAACTTAATATCAACATTCTCAAATCACGTTACAAGGTAATTATAATGTCCACATTTCATGGATGTTTATACTGAATCAGCTGTTGCTGTTAAATCAGCGAGATTTTATTGCTAACAATCCGTTAAACGTCAGTAAAACTGGAATGGAGTAACCACATAATGGTGCTGTTTACGTCGTATATAAAGACGTGAGGATTGATCTTCGTTGTCCTAATTTTGGTTCTATTGTTGATGTTAGTGCTTTGTTGTTATAGGGTCTATTGAATGGCTTTAGTACTGCTATAAGATCTTGTGTATTTTATTTATAAAATCTTTGAAGATTAAGATTCTAATGAGTAAAAAGCAATTTTTTTATAGACAAAATTAAACGAACATAATGATGCAATATTAGTAAATAGAAACGAATCTTGTAAGATAACCAAATTGGATGTCAATAAAATTACATATCACTTACTACTTATAAAATCTGGTACTTTATAAATGAGAAACTTCTACAGTAGCCTTACATGTTCATATTATTAATTATAAAATACTCAATCAAGCGTAGTAAAATTAACTACTCCACCAAACCTGCTATTAAAGAAGCATCATATAACGCTTTAAAGCAAGCAATATAGTTTCGTGTAGATTATTTAGATTACATAAGTAATGACTTCGGCGTTTTTGCATATTTATCATCAGAGTTTATAGTGGAGAACATCACCGGTCCTGAAGATTATCACCTCTGACCTGAAGCTACTAATATATTTGCCCATTCAATTCGGCCTGGCGCTATCAACGAATTCATTAATCATTCCGAGCGTAAACCGCGAACTAAATTCCCATTAGGCTGCAAAAACAGCGATGGTTGAAACCTGGCATGTTGTAATCGCTTCGGCAAACGTAGCCTCACTGTTAATCCTTTGCACAAGCAAACACACAGCATTAAGTAAATCCTTCAAATAATCCACTAGGAAAAGCCGACAAGTCTCTGTCAACACTCGTCGTGCGATTTCCTTGGCAAGCGTCGAAGTTCTAGACGTATTTACATTTTCACACATAAAGTAAATTCCTCGTGTAGGAAAGTTTGAGTGCCGCAAACGAAAATAGCGATTCATCACAAGTTTTAATCTGTTCTAGAGTTTGGCCCACTTGCGGTCGTGTTCGATGTTAGACGAGCGTTCAAATCGCTCCTGCCAATATGTTACATACGAGCTGACGAGCTCAAGTGGCGCTTTCACAGTCAAAATAAAAGTATTTTTTTAGATAAAACTTATAAGAGTTACTTTTAGGTATTTTTTCATCCTACCATTAGCGAAATGGGTAGACGACCTAATTAAAGATGCAGGAACCCGCAGAGTGCAAGCTACTTCTAACACATCGCTTTGTAAAACTATAAAGGACGTCGCTGTCCAACAGTGAACTTCCTGTGGCTTAAGAAAATGATGATGAAATACATTAACTCCGAATATTTAGCTCTCAATAATCAGAGTGTAGAGTGCCAAATGCTTCCATCCAAACGCATTTCTTTTGCTACGTATATTATTATCAATAAATCATACAGTTTTGTCTGCTTAATATTTATATTATATATTTTTTATCATTTCCATTTTCTTTCGTACCGTAATAAAGATAGGTGACTTGCTTTATTAATAATAAACGATCACCGCTACCCACAAACATACCACATTACCGTGTATATTTCCAATATTTGCAAGGCATGCTCTCTATTTACTCAGAAAACAAATACTACTAAACCAGACTTAATATAAACTCAATGCATATCGTTGGAATATGTTAATATAAATATCAGGTAATGATGTCATGCGAGTAAACCGATTGGTATTTACTCGTATTGCGAACAATGATAGCTTGATGCCAGGAATATATTTTAATATTATTTATTGTGTATCAATATTATCATGAATACGACGAATTATATTATTACCTATATTTAAGCCCTAGAAGTCCATGGTAGAGATCTGTGAAAATCTTGAGTTAAGAGATCGGAAAATATAATTTTCCCATAATTTTATAATTTGCAGAACAAGTTGTAAAATTAAACTCTAAAGTATTGCAGCTTTGAAAAGCTACTCATATCATTAAGTCCTTCAACGAAATATGATTGGTTTTCTCAATTTTACTATAACCGACAATGTACGAAACATTACGTATTGTCAACTAATAATTAATCATTCCTAAAATGAAAATAATTAGTGACAGCACATGCTTAGATGTCCTTTTTTGCTGTGTCATGGTAATAACACTTTATTCTTGTTTCTGCAATCAGATGATAGAATTTTATTAAAAATACATATCGATCCAACTCAAATCCACTTCCGATAGAAAGGTACGCTACTCCAGGGTTACAAAAAACTGTACTTGTTGCCCAATCAATCAATATTCAAGACAGCCCGTCTGCATCCAACCGAACACTAACCGCGACCTCCACAGAACATACGCACCCACAAAATGCCTCAGCAACAAACAAAAATATTTTCACCTTTATCGCGTGACGGGGTACACGCAACATACGATTTTGATTTATTCAGTTACGCCGCTTTGTATCGGGCATCGGCGGTCGTTTAATTGGCATTATGATTGCATGAAAGACTTTTAAGCGAATCGTTTGTGTATCGTGAATTGAAATTATTGAATTGACTTCATGTTTGTTTGTGGCATTGTTGGAAAACCTTTTGTCCAGTTTTGTAGCGTTCGCTTTTATCGATGTCGTTGGAGTATGCATTGTAATTATGGAAAATTAGACGGATCGGTTTGAGTGCCAATTATTTGTAAGTGTGTATAAATTACCGTCCACCTACATAGTGGCCAGATGTGGAATGACCTGATTAAAAGGTCGCCGGTGGTCGCTAGATGTAGATAGCTTCCGGCAGATTGCTTTATAAATCTTTAATGGAAAAGCATGTTTCATCATCATCATCAGCCCATTGCAGTCCACTGCTGGACATAGGCCTCTCCCTAGGTACGCCAAAGCATTTTTAGTCAATGATAATAATGATTTTCTCAAGATTGTTTTTCAAGTAATCATTGAAGCTATAATAGTCTTTGCATACTTAGATAGACGAAGAACAAGAAATAAACAAGGAAAAGTTTCTAAAATATAGAAATTAATTGATATACTTTGTATGTAAACAAAGCGATGCTAAGCCGGTATTCTTAACACAGAACAAAACAAGTAAAGCCCTCATACTCGTTAGCAAGGCACGTCCGATATAAAAATTGACATAAATAAACTGCGAACTATTTGCTTACAATACCGCATTCTTATGACCGGGGGCGTATGCCGTCGGACATTAAATAGTACAAAGGTACAATAACATGTAATTGCAAATGATGCACTGTCTCATATACAGTGTGTTCGCTTCACTACCATTTACGTCGTCCCACGCTCCAACTACTGGTAAAATATGAGATAAATGCCGCAGAAGGGATATTACATGACGGAGATGCTGAAGTTAGACTATTTTATTCTAAATTATGGTTGAAATTAGTCGATATTATTTTATTCGTTGTCTTATTTGGTATAAAATTAGATGAAGTTTATTGAAAAGCATATAACTATGTAAATAATGTTGGAGTCATTCATCGTAGTCTACTTGTCTAAGAAGGACCAAGTAACTAGTCTGTAGAGTTCTTTTCACTTTTTACTGTAATTTAAATTGTTTTTAATGTTACTAGCAAATTATGTTTTCAAAAACTTACAGAAATGATTATGCTGTTTTAATTTCGCATTGAATTAAAAAAAAAAATAGGATAATGCAATTCTGATAATTATTAGCAAAGTCTCAAAAAGTCGACACACAACCATTTAAAAATTAAAGATGACGTTGAGGAATTAGTAAATGTATTTCGTTCTTTGGCATTTCTTAAAGTGCATTCTCGACGAAAGCAGTGTCGGGTCTACATATTTTTATCTCATCTTGCGTTACAACATGCGTCGCTATGTTACCGTAATCTCGATTCATATTTTCGTTTGTTTATAGCTTTAGAGGCGCGCATTGATCGGGTTACCATTTATATTGTATAGTAGGCGTCATGCCTTTTTTATACGTTATAATAAAAAAATAGTTTTGTCATGTTTTCGCTCTTAAACAATATAACGTATGGAATAAGTTTGATTTGATTTTGTAATTTTCGGTTGTAAATCTTTCGACCTATGTTTGGTAATAACTAGTCATTGGGTTTATTTTTGCGGTCCACTCATATTTTATTAAATTGATTTATGATTAACGCATATATAATTTATGTCACCATAAGATAATGTTCGTATAATCGCAGCTATATTTCGTATTGTACCAGCGCCACCTTATGCGATGCTCGACGATCTCTATTATTTTCTGGCATCAAAAAATACCTACTGTTCATTATAGAGACTAAGTTTCTGTGGCAACCGGGAACTAGGGTCCAAGGCTCGATTTCCAGGCAAAATTATCAACTTTTCGGTAATTTTCACTTTACAAAAAGTCATAATATGATTTCTGTTTTTCCTATCCGTTTTAAGAGGCGTTGACAACAAAATAATAACGCCATCATTATGTTTGAAGTATAAACATACATACATAGTAGATACCGCATACATTTTAATTTGGCTTATTCCGCGATCACTCCCCTTGTTAAATTTTGACCCCGAGTTTATAAAAGAACACGGTTTTCGTTTCATCTCCATGATTAAGGGAAGTGATATTGATATCGCGAAAAATGTACGGCGATGGATTAAAATGTAATATGTTAACACGTTCATGTTATTAACGTTTTTTTTTTATGAAGGCTGTTTTGTAACACAAATAAATTAACACTTTTATTGTATATTTTCGTGTCAACATTCCATGGTTTTTTTTTTAATAATTTATTATGAGAACAGAATAAATTAGATACATTCAAGGTATGCATAATCATTCTCTTGTTTTGTTTTTATTACCTGAACTACTTTAAAGAAAGTTTTTATTACGTATAATAATAATTTGTTTGAATAATAGCATTTAAATCGTCGTTAATGTACCTATAAAACGTATTATTTAGGCAATCACACAGTCAAGCCGCTCTTCTGCCGTTTTTCTGCCGCACAGTCAAGCTGTGGAACGGTTTACCATCTCACGTGTTCCCTCCTTCTTATAATCCTGGGTCCTTCCGCCGTAGCGTGAAGAGGCATGTTAGCGGGCCGGCGTGATTGTGCCGAATGGTATGAGACTGCCGTCTGAAACCATTCGATACTCTATCTGGACGGCATTAGCACTTACCATCAGGTGCAATGCAGTCACAGTGCCGTGCCAGAATAACATCGATAAATATTGCATAAAATTATTACATTTAGTTTATGAATAACAATGTATATCAAATCACGTTTGTTTCGAGTGGGAGTAGGCAGAGACTACGGATCCCTACTTTGCACGATCCTGACATTTCACTTTCGCTTCATCTATATTCATCAATCTCTATATACATTTTTTGTCGGTGCGAGGTACAATTCCCTTGAAATATGATTACCAGGTAGCAAATTATGAATATAATTAACCTCTGCCAATTAATACAACAAACGTTTGATTATCACTGGTCGCTTTACCGGTGATAAACAAACATCGTGAACAAATTAGAAAGCACATAATTGTAGCCATGGACCGCGGGAAATAGTAAGCATTGTAATAACCTCAGGCTTTGAACATCGTGCCACTCCGGGCCACACACACTGGGCTAAATACTTTGTTTATAGCTCACTTGCGTTGACCTTTCATGGGACTGCACCTCTGTTGAAGAGGTGTAACTAAAAAAAGGCTTCATTTTGAAAACATTTTATTTGTAAAAAAATTGAGAGCAGAGAATCGTACAGCCAAGTGGGAAGGAGTAAGAGTAAGTAGTCTTACAACCTTTTGAATGTGGTAGAGAGACATTCTAGACAGTTTCGCATATATAAAGGGTGTCCCAGAACTAAATGTAAAACCGGTAACGTGAGATAGACCAAACTATGACGACACAGCAACAAAAAGAATTGTTCCATCCCCGATAATTTTCAAGAAACAGCCATTCTAATAAACATGTTTATGTGAGTCGAAAATGAGATGGATATTTAACAAGTAAACATTGAGATGCCAATAATTGAAAGAATGTTCGAATTATCAATTCTTAACCACATATCTCGCACAATGAATCTATGCGAACCAGAAACTTATTACCAATAATATTGGCACACCTTAACAAGGTATTAAGACTTATTAAAAAACAAATATTACATTTACGAGTTACCCGCTTCTGTCCATTAGACAGTTTCTAAATACGGTCGGTCTCGAACAATATATCGAAACGATGTTCAATACTTTGTTTGCTCTTACATTCAAGTAACGGAAACTAGCGCCATATTGTAAACCCGGAACACTCACACACTGCATTATTTGCTGGGATTATAGCTTATATACATAATTTAAATCATTATCGTATGATCATGCGCTGCTCTGAGAAACATGATTAAGGAGAAGCTGACACAAAATACAGATTATTATGTGCGATGAGCGAAGTATTACACTGCAGTAACTTCAAGTTTTGCAATCTTCATGTTGCGAAAGATTTGCCTTCCGCCGGCTTCAGCCCTTTTGGAAAATATTAAATAATAAATAAACAATAAATACACCCAACAGTCACATACATAGACCTGACCCCACACTAAGATCGAGTCTTGTGTCGTGAGTATCAGGAACTATGAGAGACTTTTCGGTCTCACAAACACCCAGACCCGAAACAAATACTTGTGGTTCACACAAACATTTGTCTCGGTGCTGGGATCGAACCCGCAGCCTCTCGTTTCACAGCCGGCGTCTAACCAACTGCGCCACGGAGGCTGTCTTATTAGGATTGGGGCATAAAATATATAATTACATGAAATGGAAAATAAACGTGATTCAAAAGAGATCTCTTCAACAATCATTCTAAAAGATAACTACAAAAGAAAAAAAAAGGAATGGTATAATACAAGAGTGATAATACACAATTTATATTAAAGATACAAAAATGCGCGTCTATTTATTCGTCCAATTGAATATATATTTTTACCTTCAATATTTTAGTAAACTTCAAAGAAATCACGGCCCACTCACTAAAAGCGATGCGTTGTGAGACAGTTGTGATAGCTCGCATTTTACGACGCAACCGAACGAACTGTTACCTGCCATTTAAAGGCAATAAAACTGCTTTTTAAAGCACTCAAACTCTAAATATCAGGTGCGTGAAAATATGTTCTTTTAATAGCCGAAATGCCTTTAAAAAGGCTAGAGGAATGACCCTCAGGCTTCGGTACACGATATTTGTCTTTAGATTTGAATCCAAATTGCTTTATAAGAAGCTGTTTAATCTATACTTAGAGTAGAATGAATACGCGCGCAACGCATTGACCTTTCCGAGTTGTTGTTGGGTTGCCAGGTTTTGTACCGCTGCTATGAATTCAAAGTTTCGACAACAATTCTATGTTTCGTGGGATTTTTTTACCCAAGCGTTGTCTGCTTTATACATATCAGGTTTTTTTAAATCACTCATTTGTTCTGCCAGGCATTTCATTAATATTATTTTTAAATATTGACTTTGCTGTACAGTTATGTTATATCATCATCTTTTGCAGACGTCGTAAGTCAACTGATTACATTCCCCAAGTTCCACAAGATTTCCACAGGACCTGTAAAAACCGACCTGCATCCAGGTATTTCCCTCATTTTTTATTCGGTTATTCTATCCACCTTATTTTTATATACGATAAATATTTCATCTTTTTTTCTATCCAATAAAATGACCATAACGTAGACTTTTTCTCTCACAGCCTGTCGAGATTTCTGTGGTTATAAACCTGGTAACCCTTTGTACGGCAGCTAGCACACTTTCAAATTGGGTTATCGAATTAATGCCAATTATCTGTTTGTCGATAAATATGATTGATAGAGGTGAAAATTTATAACGGAATGGACCGAGGCAACATTTTATTGTTTAATAGTACCGTACGCAAACGAATTTGTATATTGAAAAGCATTTGATGTTTGTTCCAATATTTGTTTGATGGTCTAAAACGAAATATATGAAAGACTAGATTAATTTACTTGGAATAACTTCAAATAATTGATACGTAATAAAGTCTACCAGTCAGTGGAAAAATTATAAGCGTCAATAAAGGGTTTAAAAAATTCAGGTACCTACCTAAATCAAACAAAAAAACTATGTGCCTATAGGTGAATCAGACCAGCAAAATTTTGCAGCCTTTCAAAATGTGTCACCACGCTATAGAGATTATCAATAATGTAATACATCGCAGAATTTAAACATGAATTGTTTTCATTAATTTTGGTTCTGTGTAAAATTATTGAACACCAAAACCCTTTATGAGAGAAGGTCACCACAAACACAAGTATTTACGTACAAACTTCCTCTAAATAAACGAAACAACAAACAGTGATTTGACCACGATTGAAATACCACAAATATGGGTTGAACTTAGTCCAAAACTAGGCTGCGTCAGCGAACCGCGGCCTCTAACGTTACTTCTCAACAAAGGAATTCCTTAATCAAATCGACCAGAACGATCTATTAGCGATAGTATTCAAGCCTCCCTGTCACATAAACTTTCATATGTATGCACCGTCATTTGGACTTGTGCAAGCCAGATATTTCATAGTAATGTTATTGTCATTTGTGGTGGCTAAATTGATTTTCAAATCGGATTTGCGGTTAGTTTTACATATCATTATTTGATTATCGTAATATTTACATATATTATAATGAGTATTAAGCCGGGATTTTGAATAAGGTTTTTTTACATAAAGATTGAGGAAACGCAAATAGATTTTGTTCAATCATTATACCGGGTATATCAAGACTGCGACCGAAAACGAAGCCGGGTGGTAATTTTAGTGGTTACAGACACAATGCAAATAAAAATTTCGCAAAATAAGCGACAGTTTCTTTTTGCAATTTTAAAAAATCATAGTGTTTGGGTAGTAAATACCTAGTTATTGCGAAAATAGTCATTTATACGACGATAAGTAAAAAATTACCAAAAAAAAGTTGACGATTATTTTTGTGATATTTTTAGTTGCATTATGTCTGAATTCACTAATACTACCACCTGGCTTCGTTTTCGGTCGCGGTCTTGATATACCCTGTATGATTTTGGGTGCAATTTCAAATATTTCGATCAAGATACTAATTGTTTGACTATACAGCTCAGTCGTTCAAATTTTCTGTGATACTAACATTAAACAATAAGTAAACCACAAACCCCTGCTTTCACGTGATAAATCCTAAGATATTGTAGTTCTAATTTCAAAGCCCATACGTCAAACAAACGTTCGAGGTTCGAAACATTTGACGGTCACCGTGATGATGCATCAACGGCGCGTTTAATTGTTGTGTGATATCCCCTAATGCACCTGTCAAGGAAACAAAAGCCGAACGAGATAACACCAGAATCGGAGCACGATCGGTTTTTGTTGGCGGGCGCGCGTCTCACGAATGTAAATGTTTATACTTTCTAGTTTGTTACCGGTTTGATTTTCATCTGTTTGTATGAGACGTGCCAGTCATTTGTCATGCGCGGTGTGAGATGCCATTTCTTGTATTCCAGTTCTTGCTCGGATTGCGTATTGTCTTACGTATTTCAGCCTTGATATTGTTTGCATTATCGACTTTAAGTTTATGGATAGTAAAATATAAATAGATAAAGGGTTAGCATAAATAGTAAGTATCCGGTTATGGTAATTGTGATCATAATCGTAAAATACATTTTAAATTGAATTTGAATTTGATGTGCCCAATTCCATTTTAACCGTATGAACTTAAATCGAAAAATTATGTACCCATTACTTTATTTCAATCTAAATATTCATACATAACATTCAAACAAAAACCCAATGCACGAAATTAACAATATTCATTCTAAAAGCACTAGATACCTATTCATGCATTATTGATTCAAACGCATCAATTTTCATAACAAAATACCTCACGCGCGAACAATTTGTATTGAAAAATAGCAAAATAAAATATTCGTCGTTGCATATCAGATCTCGCTGCGTATATTATTAATAGCACCAATACAGATACTGGCTTAACGATTCGACGTGCGCTATACCGGGAGCTGGCAACTTGGTACAATGCTATCTACGAACCCAGGAACCAGTTATGAGCCATTATCAGATCCTATGCCTGGGGTGGCATTAAAATGTCGGCTCGGCCCTGCTTTGTTTATTAAATTATGTCCACCGACGCTATAAATATCTTCGGAGACGCGTTCATTTAGTGAAATACCGATCTGAGTTGCGATACTGTATGAGTTATGTCGTGTCCTTAAGAAAAGGCGCATAAACAAGGTTGGAAAAGAAAAATACGAGGTTATCTAGATTGCATGTGAATTCACATTTTCACTTTTATATGTAAATTTACCTTAAATTCATTGTTGTAGTGATTAATACAATTAATGTCCTTGGTGTACTACGCCGTCAATATGTTAGAAATGCTATAAATAATTTGATAACGCCTATGACTAAAATTTTCGATGAAGTGAGTCCAACCTTTACCACAAGCAAACAATAAAACGAAAATAAAATACACAATGCCATAAAAATGTATTTGTTCAACTTATGCGCTTTTAAGTATCTCTTTAAAAGGTTTGTAAACTTAGCTCTTAATGTAAATTTTATGAGTTGAACAAAGAATATCTAAGACTCGCTTTTCGATTGTATTGTTCACTTCGTTCAGTAGCAAAAATGGTTCTGCTCGTAAAAATTATAAAAATGTACTAACGTATTTTCGAAAACAGCTCCAATATCTCCAACAAAGTAATGAATATAAAAGAAAACCCGAAGTAATATGTCGAAAACGAATTTGAAAAAGATTAAGCACTAGCAATATACCAACGTTGCGGCTCTAGATTATGATCTGCGGGCATTAAAAGTAATTGAATCAAAAACAAACGAAAGCGGCGACTGAAAAGAGAGAAATAAGCCAACGAAAAAGGAATCGAGATGTAATGACGTAGATAACTTCAACCAATTACCGGGACGCAGAAGTGCTGCATCGGCGCGATAAAAATGGACTCGCCGTTAGCAAATATGCAAGGATGGTATTAAGTAAAATACTGAGGAAGCTATCCGAAGGGAAGAAATTTAATTTCTTTATAAGAATATTATTTTCGTTCTTAAATGTGTTTATATGGAATCCTCTGAAATATGTAGACTTCGCAGAATATTTTTCAATTTTTAAGCTTGGGATTATCGTCAATATTGTATTGGATATTTTTAATTAAGTTCAAAGCAAAAAATTGTGTGTTCATGTTATTAAATGGCAGAACTACGTTTGCTTAAATTATTGATAAACTTCCAAACATATTTATAAGCTGTATAAAGTACTTGCATTAGTAACTCTAGATAAAATGGAACGTTGTTAAAAATAGGCCTTAACACCGTAAACAATAGTAAAGACAAGATTGAATATTGATAATATGGATTTCTACATAATAAATTGTAAAAGCATGACTTCAAAACGAATCAAAACCGCGACAAAGATGACGCCAACGCATATCTCCTCGAAGATTTTATCTCGCATGGAGCCCAACCATTATTTCTGTTGCCATTCGACGCACAATCTCAGCAATTACTCTGAGAATTATATATTACAAAGAAATATTGTTATCTTTGTAGACTTGTTCTGTATGAGAATATGAGTGGGGAGATAGCTTAGTACTTAGAAGGTTCTAATGCTCTATTATTTTGTGTTATTTGCCAATCTGTCATGCCATCAGTAGGCATGGTATTAACTGTAAAATCAACATAAAAAGCCGTAATTATTATCGTTTCCTAGATATTGTGGCTAATAGCATAGAATAGAACCAAAAGGTACCATTTTGGGTCCATTTAGGATTTTGAAAGGGTTAGATTGCCCTTTCAAAATCCTAAATTGATCTGTGATTTTTGTCCAAAACATAGTAAGCTTCCGATTGTATGTATTACCGAAAGATTTTGAATAAAGCAGGTTGCCAATTTATAACACAGATCATATCATCGTTTAACTTACGAGGGATAAAATACGACGTCAATCAAAACATATAATACTTTTAGCATTTTCTTGTATCGTCCATGCAATGGTGAGACTGAGTAGTGTTCCACAGTTGAGTATGGCGTCGACTCTTATCACATTATATTTCACGTATGGGGGACCATAATCAATATGATTTATGGATGTCCTGTTCATTAGGTGTACTCTGCCGACTGCCCAGTCAGCGTAGTTGTACAACAATACGATAACAAAGCTGAGGTCTCGGGTTCGAATCCAGATCGGGCAAAAAGGTACTGGTTTTTTCTATTCATTATATCAGCCCCGAGTTAGGAATTTGTGCCTGATATGGCGATCGGCTCGCCCCCTATCACATTGTGGGACGGAATATACAAGGCGAAATGTGGGTGTCCTGCTAGCATCTCAGACTACCCTTTCTGGAACACAGGCGTGAGTTTATATATGTATGAATTTACGTTCATTAGGATTGAAAAACACGCTACAATAACTTAATGAAAAGAGAAAACAGAATAAAAAATAAAATTTAAGTAATATTGCAAACAAAAGCTTATGTATTTATCCCTTTAACCTTTAAATGTAGTATTCAAATACTTTATAGCATTTTATTTACCAGTAATCTGGTTTACGATAGAAAATCCCAAACAGTATGAGATCATTTTACATCACATCTAAACTATTACAAAGAGACTTTCCTACAAAATCTCGAAACCGAAACTTCATTGAATCTTTTACGCAAAAAAGATGGAATCTATCAATCCATTTGAAGCAAAAAAGATCACGATCCCACGTAGATATTTGTACCGTAGATACGGATTCTTATGATCTTGACATTTGTTACAGATGACTAGGAAAGGTCATGATTGAATTTGAACGACGCGTGCCCCAATATGGGGTCATTACGTGACCTCCTTCGAGCACGGGGTTGCCCTTGACCATTATGTAATTCGTTTCGATAGGGAAATTGTTATTGAGAATGTAGATGAGAATGATTGCGGTCTATGGTGAAAAATGTTATTGGCATTGAAATTCTATTTGGTAAAGAGATTTAAACATGGATATCATAATATATTTTCACTTATTTGCGTTGCTTAATATGGGTTATTTGTAGCTGCTAACATAATATGTACTATTGAAATACTTTACGAAGATACAAATAAATAAAACTTCACTCTCATGGATTGCGAACCACCTGGACCCGATACTTACATCGACTTGTTTTGCATTAATTCATTATGACCGGCATTAACTAAAATCAAAGTATGAAATGTCAAATGAGTTATCCTACCTTTACCTATATACCTTTCATTTACTCCTGCAGTTGGGACGCTAATCTAGTATAAACAAAAACACAAACCCAACCCACAAAAGTACCTCCCATAGAGCATTCCTCGAAACATTTTGTCTTGTCAGAGTTGCAAAAACGTCAACAAAGAACAATGTTTTCACAAACAAAAGGAGCAACAATAAAACAAATCGAACCGTGGCCGCAATTAATTGACACGCGTGTTGGCATACAATCGCATAATTAAGATTGGCGTGGGCGACGCGGCCCACTAGCGATTGACTTGCCGCGGCTCGAAACTTCGTGTAATTTAGCTTTTACGCGATTTTTTTGTGCATGGTTTCAGTGATTTGGGAGGTGCGTTTTGATTTTTTATTGCAATGAAAAGAAGATTTTATTTTTTACTGCCTCTGTGGCGTACTGGTATTACGGTATGATTACAAAACTGAGGTCTCGGGGGTGAATCCCGGGTCGAGCAAAGTGAAATTGGAATTTTCTATTCATTATCAGCCCGGAGTCAGGAATTTGTGCCCAATATGGCGATAGGCTCGGCCCCTATCACATTATGGGACGAAAAATACAAGGTGAATCCTGGTAGCACCTCTGCCTACCTCTACTGGGAAAAAGGGGTGAGTTTATGTATGTAATAAAAAGAAGGAAATTCAATTAAAATATTTTGGGCATACTATATCAGCCCATATTACGTCCCTTTAGTACAAAAAACTAACTATTGATGCGTTCTGCTAACCGTGTCCCTTTAGTAGTTGAGACCATAGTCACCTGAAGTCCTCACGATGAGTAAATACTCTCTCATTATAATATAATATTCACACACAAATCTTTTTACGCAGCACTTAAAAATAAAATACAGTCTATAAGTGTGACAATACGTGTACTAAAATCTATCAATTAATTTTACTTAATACTAATTTACACAAATAATATACCGTATGATACAGCATGAATACACGGCAAGGTCTGGACAGTAATTCTCGACTTCCCCGGTGGTGTCTTACGTGACCGTGGCGCCTGAGTAATATCTCTTGTAGCTTATCTGCCTTATTCGCAACGTCACGTTCCTACTCTAAAACTGCCAGGTACACGTAGCGTTTCTCGGACTTCATATTTTACATGTTGCAAAAAAACAAGTGAAAATTCAACTTTTAAATTAGTCATTACTATGTTCAGCACAGCAAGTTGTACTTTAGTTTTATATTAAGCTTTTTAATGCAATTTTTTACCACAATATCACTGATATTTTATTAAATAGGCGCCAGGAAAAAAAATGAACACATGTTTTGCTTTTAAAATTATGACGGGATTATAAATGTAGAAGGAAGTTAATTTTTTTTTTGTTCCTGTTAAAATGAAATAAATATATAACTTTTACATTACAAAAATACACATATTGCCAATAAATTATCATGTTATTCTTTTGATGCAATTAGATACTATTTTCCTGCTCCCGTCCTTTTTCCCCTTCTATTTTATTTATGGACGGCGGTAATCACATATTGTCTGGTGAATTATTGGCTTATTTTCCTAACTTGTGAAATAATACAAAATGCATAATATAAATATGTTCCAAGTCAATCAATCCACAAAAACGTTAGCAAATCGAAAGATAATTCTTGACGCATAGCCGAAGTACTTTTGGCAGTCACGTAAATTGAACTTCACGCGAGGTTCGAGGACCCGTAGGTGGGTTGAGTTATGGAGTCCAGATAACCCCGGATGGGCATGCATTAATTAAATAATTATGACATATTGTCCATTCGTTCAATGGAAGGGTGCGGCTGATAAGATACAGTCACCGGCGTTCATTAACGATTCCGAATGCATGTTTCGGTTCATGTTTTGATATCTACATATTTATGGGATTTTGAGAATGCGATCTGAATTGCAAATCGGTTTATTGTTTTTAATGGTGCGTCATTAGTGTGGATGAAGTTGCTTTATCAAGCTTTCGCTTACAATGCAGTGTGATGAGATGAATTTGCGATTGTTGCCAGTTAGATGTCATTTATAGCCTATTAAGCATAGTGACTTTAATATTAATTAATCTTTTCTCATGGTATTATTTAGTTCGGTTTTGAATAAACCGAAAGGTCGAATGAAACAACATCGTTAAAGAATTACAAACTATATTTGACTATATTTGACAGCCTCCGTGGCGCAGTTGGTCAGACGCCGGCTGTGAAACAAAAGGCCGCGGGTTCGATCCCCGCACCAAGACAAATATTTGTGTGATCCACGGGTATTTGTTTCGGGTCTGGGTGTTTGTGAGATCGAAAAGTCTCTCGTAGTTTCTGATACCCACGACACAAGACTCAATCTTAGTGTGGGATCAGGACTATGTATGTGACTGTTGTATTTATTTATTTATTTTTTTGCTAACTACTATGAAAACCATCATTATTTTCGGTCATGTCGATACAAAGCAATTTTTATCTATCCTTATCAATAGGTTTATATCATTGTAACCATCTTCACGCTTCCATCAGATAACCCTTATATAAACATTCATTATATATTACATAGCATAGCCACGTGAATGTTTGACTAAAAGGCTCGCATTGAAAAGCTTTTAATTGCCCGTTACAATGTTGCTTCATTGTGGGTGTCCCATACATTCGCAAAACGTCTTGTGCATGCAAGCGCTTACAATGTTTTGTTATTGCTAATTGAATAGTAAATTCACAAAAACAAAACTGTAGCGTAATAAAAGTTTCTAGCTAATGTTAGAATGGAAACACAAAGTTGATTAATAAAGGAAATAATAATAAATTAAGTTTTCATCGTAGATTAATATCGGTTTATTTATGTCCTGGTGCAGGGGAGCCTACCCTTGATGGTTATTATGAAATGGCGCCGTATAGCGGAGTTATACTCGAACATTGTATTAGCAATTGACTGTCTCGGTGGCGCAGTTGTACTACGGTACGAATGTGGCACATCTCAGTTCGAAACCCGGGCAAGAAAATTTTTCAATAAATTATAATGAGCCGATATGGCGATATGGCGATAGGCTCGCCCCCTACCACATCATGGGACGGAACACACAAGACGAACCGTGAGCTTCCTGATAGCACCTCTGCCTACCCTTCTGGGAAAAGGCGCGAGTTTATGTATGTATGAAGACTATTAGCAAAATGTTTACTAGCGTTTTGATTATTTCAGGTAAGATAAAGTCGCTAATATGAACGTGGTGGTGAGTAAAATGCTGGCCAAATTGAGTATACCAGAGATATTTATCTCTCTTCGGCGGAAACAATTATGCCAGCCTACTATAAACCGGATATAAATTGTTTGAATCCGAAACGCAACACGCTTCCGTGGTATCTAATACTGAGCTAGATGAGTTTGCATTTTCAATAATTGAAATTGTGCATAACCTTACATGGACCTTAAGTATTTCTACTATCCAACGTATTGTATTGAACTAAGGCAATAGTGAAGGTATCAAATCTCATATTTTATGAATATGTAGAAGCTTATAATTAAGAATAAAGATATTATAATTATGTTTTACATAATATCCAAATGTGCCTATAATTTAACATCACTAATCTCGTTTCATCAAATTAAACATAAAATATTAATATGTAATATTTCATGTTATGTGAAAACATTTTTATTAATGGAGTCGTAAATCAAATTACCATATTTATGGTGTCATGTTACATCATTATGTTTTGCAAAATGCCAGATATCATTTTACACGTCAATAATTTGTAAAACATTTTAAAAATCCTGTTCATATATCTCACTCACCGAATGAAACGCAATAAAGGTGTTGTTATTTCATGTCGGTTTCTATGAGACAGTGGTACAACCCCGGTGGAGTCGACTCATTTGTATTGTAGATTTAATGACCTACGTAAGGTTACCACTTATAAAAATCACGATCAAACGGTTCTTCGTATAGTAAAGAAAACAAATAGGAGAGATTATTGAGTATTAGAACCAATTGATTATTAAAATTTGGATGTCCCCTAAGCCTTTCGTCAACTGTAATCCACCTAATCAAATTCAAGGCTTCATCGCACAAATATAATTACTTTTTAATAATATTTTACAAATAATTTCCATTATCTGTTAATAATTCAAACGAAATTATATTTCCCAGCAATTTCATTTGAAAAATAATTTCAAATCGGATGATATCACGAAGGCCTAACCGGCATTTTTTTTTCTTCACATTAGCCGGTCTCAGGCGGCCCCAATGTCCTTATTTGCATTTTAATTGTGGACCGACCGTATCACAATCATTTTGCCGTTTCGACCCGACTAGGCGTTTGTGTAAAATCCTAAATGTCTTTATTATTACCGGATTTCATATTATGCATATTGCATAAGGCAATTTATTTTAGCTCCAAGATCGTAATCTCACAATCAATTAGCGATTTCACGGTTGATTCCAATGATTTAGAATTAGTTTAATTTATTTTTATGTCATTATTTTCGTTAACGTGGCCAATTATTCAGAATTAGGTGGAATATATCACACCGTCCGTATAAATTAAGTGATTCGGTATTAAATTGAATAATAAGGAAGGTCTAAGTCTGTCGGTCGATATAATTCAATTAGTTAAATTATTAAACACCATTAATAACCTTCGACTTGTCGTAAAATATTGATTTAATTAATAGTATATTCGATTATGTCTTCATCATTATTTTTGTAGTTATTCCTTGATGATATGACTTATAATTTAAAACCAGCTGCTTTTCGTTACATCTTTTAGGAACGAATTATAACAATAATAATACAATCTTGTAGTATACTACTATACCTTAAACTTTGTTACCTAACTAAATTCGTTTTAGAACTTCCAAGAAGTAGTGTAGCATTGATTGCCAAATCAAGGCAATGCCAAAAATTGTGTTTTTTGGATTTTCAACCCCTAATACTGTTAAGCGGTAGAAATACTGTTGTATAGAAAACCGACACCGGTCAAATTGCAAATGTCAAACTTATCACTATAATTACTCATCTGAAAAAAAATAAGTGAGTACTCTGTTTTCTTCAAATTTACCCTAAATGGGTGAAAATAATCGTTGAAACGTTGTATATTCGCATGAAAATTTGAATTTTTAGGTACTGATTACAGATGAAGATTTATAGTATACATTATTTTGTAAATTAACACTAAGGGGATGAAATAAGGGATGACAGTTTGTATGGAATTTCCGCGGGTGCGATTTCCGCATCGAGACAAATATTTGTTAAGCCCACAAGTAGGTATTTGTCTCGGGTCTGGGTGTTTGTGAGAACGAAAATTATCTTTTAGTTTCTGATGACACAAGACTTAATTGATCTTATTCTGGGGTCAGAACTATTGTGTGTGACTGCCAGGTACATTTATTTATTTATCGACAGCCTCCGTGGCGCAGTTGGTTAGACGCCGGCTGTGAAACGAGTGGCCGCGGGTTCGATCCCCGCACCGAGACAAATGTTTGTGTGAACCACAGATATTTGTTTCGGATCTGGGTGTTTGTGAGACCGAAAAGTCTCTCGTAGTTCCTGATACCCACGACATAAGACTCGATCTTAGTGTGGGATCAGGACTATGTATGTGACTGTTGGGTGTATTTATTTATTTATTTATTTATAACTTCTTACTTGCGTACCTAAGTACACACGCACACTTTTTTATAATTAACAATATCTACAGGCTATATTTTATGGAGGCCTTTTAACAGAATTCTCACGGTCTTTAGCATTTAAAGGTATTAGGCATGATTAATTACGCTTAAAGGTATGTAAATATAAATAAAAACACATCCAGCCATCAAGCGATGATTTCATAAATCACTTCAACAAAAAACTTAGACGAAGTCACAATAAAACAAACAGACAAGCAAAACTTGACTCATTATGATGCTGAAGACATCGATTACGTCAGCGCCTTTGACGGATAACTTCCTTCGATCAAAATAATGAGAACAAATCACAAATGGCCTTATGTGTATTGACATAGAGACCATAATTAAGCGTTTATGTAAAGGTAATAATTTAATATTCTGGATATGACATGAGTTAGTGGAGGCTTATCTAGTTACTTGTGGATCCACGTGCGCGGGAGTGGTTTTATTAGTGACTTGAGAGCGATAAGCGGGTTGATATTATTTTTATTAATTTTGTACTCTCTATGTGCAAAATTAATTTATGATTATTATAGGATTGTTACTACATCATTATTAGCTTTTAATGAATACAAAAACTATTTCAATTAAATCTTTATAAACGAAATGTGTCGAAAAAAAATTAATTAAACTAATTTCACAACTATATACGTATTTATTTTGCTGACAGAGATTTTTTTTTAACATTTATAGTTTTATTTGGCAGAATAACAATACTTCATCAAAATACGATAGTAACAAGTAAATTATAAGTTACCCCTAATATTGTTAATTTTGAGTTAATAAATAAAATAAACCACATCATTTTAGCAAACATTGACGAAGCAGAAAAGGAACGAAAATACATCTTCAACTTGATCTATATTACTAATACTGTAAAATAAGTAATACATGGTCAAACATCACGTAAACCAAAGCAACGTACATAGAGTTATCAAATTACAAACAAAACCCAACAACAACACATAACTAACACGAAGTAAAAATATTCCAATAGTCGTAAATTAAAAATGTTCGCAAAATTGCGGCGCAAATTAATTACTATACAGAGGCACGGTCTGACGTCCGTTGTGGTTGCCCGCATTTTTCGAGCGCAAACATGATTGCGTGTGGTACAAGACGTAATCGCTTAAGCGATGCCCATGTGACCTCACCTTATGCTTTCCAAAGGTGAATGTGAACAATCGATTTTGAAAAGTATTAACAAGTTTGAAATTTACGCTGTCTTTTGTAGAGTTACATTTATGTTAAATTTTAAACAATAATCTTGAAGACACTATAACTATGATTTATATATATCTGTTTATTTCAATTTATTTCATACGTCCTGTTATTAGTTTATATCCTAAACATTATATAGACAAATCTAAGGTCGATTTTTTGGAGCTGGTTGCGTTATTGTCCTTGCTTAACCATCATTGCAACTAAAATAATTAATTGTGAAATAACATCAAACCTAATATAAAAGGCTTCGACTACACGCAACACAATCCTCGCGTATTTGGACATCAAATGTGTTCTTTTAAACGGTTAGAAAATATTCATCATCGAATTCTAAATTTGAATTTGAGTATTCACAAAAGTCTTCGATTCCCATTTAGGCCCTGCGCAGACGGCACACTTTTTGTGCGATCGAGTCTGCGGCGCATAAAAAGTCTGCATGGCGCGCAAAAAGTCGGTCGCGGATTTTTCACAGACTCAACGCACACGACGCACATCTTCGATCATTTTGTCGGCAGAGCTGTAGGGATGTAGACGCTATGGAAATCGTGCAGAGATCGCGAAGTATTATTTTGTGCATGAAGTACAGAAAAAGAAGAAGAAATAGAGAATTTTGGGTACATCCTATACTTTCGGAAAGATTACTGAAGGGACAAATAAACATTACAGCACACTTCTTCCCACATTTTTCTTTTTAAATGTCTATCATGATATTCTGCCTTAGAAGTATCATAAATTGCTGGTCTGTTTTGTATTTCTTGAATTAACATAGTTACATCGACCTCTGGCGCCATGATAATAGATCGCGTGCGTTACGTCCACCCACCCCTAGCAAATGCAGATTGCCGACTAAAGAGTGCGCCGTCTGCGTTAGCGCGCGTTGAAGCAAACGTTCAATTTTTTTCACACACTTTTTGTGCGGAGCGGCGCGCCGCGGCGCGGTGCGGTCTGCCCGAATTACACGGATTTTTTGTGCGCCGGACTTTTTGCGCGTCGTGTGCGTTACTGCATATAATTGCATAGGTTCTATTTTCACAGACTAAAAAGTGCGTCACGGATAGTCTGTCGTCTGCGCAGGGCCTTAAAATTCAATCAAGCAGCCTTTTATACGTGGCATTTATAAAAATATTTTCTTACTAAATAATAAACAGTACTAATGAGTTTTTTGTTTATTCAAGACACGCCCCCAGCGTGTGCTACAATGCTTACAAATAATCAATTTACATTCATTTTAAGATGTTAAAACTTTTGTAATGAAAATAAGTAAATTAGTGATGTTTTGATAACCTCTTTAACTTTATTGATATAAATATAATGTATTTTCCACTTCCAAAATATACAGGGTATATCAAGACCACGACCGAAAACGAAGCCAGGTGGCAGTATTGGTAGTGTAGACTTCAGACACAATGGAAGTAAACATTTCGCAAAAAAAATCGTCAACTTTTTTTTGTACGTTTTTACTTTTCATCGTATTTGGGTGATATATACATAGTTTTCCTAAAATAATGATGTACACCTCTTTAATTTTAAACACGAAATAGAACGTAAGGGTTTAAATTAGTATTTTCGCAAAAACTAGGTATTTACCACCCAAACATGATGATTTTTAAAAAATTCTAAAAAAATATCTGACACTTTTTTGGCGAAAATTTTATTTGTATCGTGTTTTTAATCACTGAAACTACCACCCGGATTCGTTTTCGGTCGCAGTCTTGATATACCTGGTATAATAAATATAATGTATTTTGATGAAGGAAATTAAAACAACGTAATTTAACGGGTGTTTCTACCGCCGTGTAAGTTAATCGCTCTCTGGAGTATGAATAGAATACCACTAGAAGTCGTAGATAAATTTGTGGCTTGTAGTTAGCAATCTCTTTCGCAGTAATAACGCAAATCAGTAAACAATTGACAATGTCCTCAAAAATAAGCCACAGAATGAGTTTATCTTATCACTGTAAGCTAGCTATCAGCTCATTCATAGTACAAACGCACACTTGTCATGAATGAGCCATAGAATAACTTAAACTTATCTTCCATCTATTTTTATCAATACGTATCTTTTAATATAGCTCTAAGAATCATACCCAATACTTTACAGTAGACAGCCTTACACGTTGCAACTAGACCACTGAAGCACAGAATTGCTCTACCAAATGTATCTTAAATAAACCATCACAATCCTACGAACAAAAAACCTATAAACCAAAAACACGCCAATATTTTCCAGTATTGATAAAACGTGACATCAACAAAAAGACGTTATCCGGACGCCATTGATTCCACCATAAAATATATTCAAAAGGCGAGGACAATATATTTTAAAAACTAAATGATTTACAGCGAGTTGATAGGGAGATAGCGCATCCTTCGATATCGTATCGGACGTTAAAATAAAAACTACAAAGAATCGCTTTTGTTCTTTGTCGCCCCACTCGTATGCAAATACGGTGACGTTGCGGCAGATTTAGAGCCTGAAAAAGCGATAAAATGCGCATGCTTTTAGCGAGTTAAATACTTTAGTATTATTCATATACGTATAAAATACTGACGTGAAAGATGTACGCTTCCCGTGCGAATGTGGAGCTGTTTTAAATATTTGTTATGGGAGTGCTTAAATATTTATTTAACATTGAATACCTTTGACTTATGAAAAAACTTCATAACGTGTCATAAATTATGATTTCCGTCTATAGAATGACAGAGTCGTATATGCTTATAGATATTTTACGTCATTGAGATTGACGGATGCCCAATCATTTTCGAATCAAGCTATTAAAGATGTTTCGAAGATACAGGATATACCTTGTGACGTATACCAGACATTTGCTAAAAAATCAATGAATATACTGTACCACCTTCAAACTTCAAGCTATACCTCAGCCAAGTATCACTTAAACAGCCTATCCACGAAAGCAAATCCAACATACCATATCAGTATCAAGAAGACAAATATTTACAAAAATACATTTCGCGTCCACTCGTCGTATATCAAAGGCGCAGTCGTGGTAATATTTAACACAAGCCTCGATTTATAGCGTTTGATACCGCTGGACAAATCGACCGGCTCTCGGAGTAACGCGACACTCAGTACTCTTATTGTAGCGAGTTATCGCTGGGTGAGGTAAGGCCGAAAACTTTTGATTTAACTACCAGTTAGTGTATTAACTGATTTTATATTTTTTGTATTGCATTGAATGGCGATACGAGCAAACCGTTCGACTGATGGGAAGCGATACGACCGCTCATGGCAGCAGCAAAACCAAACAACATCATGAATTACAAATCAATGCTTGGCACTCCACTGTGCTCGCCATCTGATGATGACTGACTGAGACATAAGATTTTAAGTTTCATTATCTCCAGTAGTTACTGTAGCTATAATGTCCCTCAAACAGGAACACAACAGTGCATTTACACTGCTGTTTGGCGGAAGAAATAGACATTGCAGTAATGTGAAACTGCTGATTTTGACGATGTGTTGACAAAGTAAAGTTGATAAAGATTTGTGATGATTGAAGAACGGATCAATGGTGTGATAACGATTATGAGAGGTCATAGCTGCGCTGGAAAACATGTAATGTACATGTAATTTAAAAATTGCAAAAGTAGTAAACAGTTATAAGGTCTTAATAATTTATTTTAAATATTAAATCAGATTCGGAATTGAAGCCACAGTCTCTTATGCATAAAGTAAACTAATTCAGATAGGTTTTTCACAAAAAAGTAAAGCCTTTTTTTCTTCGATATGATTACGTTTGATCGTTACGACAGCCTGAAAGCAGGTTAACTTAAACAACGAATAGTATATAATTAAATAGCTTAAATTACCAATGAAGCAAAAATAAATATAAATCATTAATGATATTTCAAATCAATTTGAATGTTCACCGTGGTTCGTGTGAACACACGCAGGTGCCGTATCAATATTCTACTAATCTGTATTCGTGTATAATTTTACCGCGTTCTGACTAAGTATTAATTGTATTAGTGCCAACGAATTGGCAAAAATATGCCATGAAACTAGCAAGCGGATTTAAATATTATAACTGCTGTTTTAAGTAGAATTCTTCTCTCTTTCTTATCTGCCCAAAAACCATCGAAGTTTACGAAGATAATCGAATGCTTTCAATAGGTTCTACAAACTCGCAAAGCTATAATATTTTGTAACATTTAAATGCCACGCTTTGATGTAATTAAGTGGATAAAGATAGAGAGATTTTAACATCTCGTTCGAAGCCGTTTTTCGTAAGACGAAATAATTTCAAAAAAGTCAGTGCTGGAAAGGGAATTTCGGTTACATCCTACTTGTTATACGATAGAAGAAAAAAAACATAGATGAATTTTGTATAATTTTGTATTTTTTTACCTTGTCCATTTTCATAAAAATCCAGTACAATTTCGAAGAAATTCACGTTTTTTACGACAGACATTAGTGTTACAGCTACTGCACGTACCATTCCAGTTGGCGAAATTACTCCACCAATATAAAAGTACCAATATTTTACGCACAACCAACGTAACATAAACTCACCAGTCGGAAATTCATAAAATATATTCAATGACTTTTCGCCGTGTTTCGATTTCGTTACAGAACAAACTACGTCCAACTGACATCATTAATTTAGCCCTAGTACCGCGTATGTTCACATTATCTCGACTTTGCCAATCGATTGTGAACCCTAATGCTTTGGCATAAGTAGCGAGGTAGTAGGAAATATATTAGTGAACAAATAGTGGTGTTTGGTTCACTTTTCATACGTTTATTACATCTCGGCACGGTATGAAAGTACTATAGATTCTGTTTTATCATGTTACTAAGTACAGTAAGGATTTGTTCACGGTAACGTGTCGTAAAATTAAACATTGGGTTTCATCGAGAATTGTTTAAGTTTAGAACAACAAAAACAACGCAAAAGTAAGAATGATCTTATATTTATGTAATACACCACATAACCGCGATCTTTTGGTTCTGACTGAAGAAGAACGGTTAGAATATGTTCATGCTGCAGTCGATATGTTGTTTTTGAGTATTTTATTATAACAGAAACGATTCTGGTTAAAGTTTTTCACATGTACAGAAAAAATATTAATTCGAGACAATTATCGAAATGTTGAGGCTAAAAATTACAAGACAGAAATGTAAAGGTAGCAAATAGTTGCGGGATGCAAACTGTTTTCAAGATATAGACTAAATCATTAGCGGGGGCTATGTTCAGCAGTAAACTCTTCCTCGTTACATGTGTTGAATATATTTTTAGCAACAAGCATAAACCTAATTATTGTGTAATTGTATTTTTATCGCGTAATAATACAATTTTTAACTTAACTCAAACAAAGAAAGTTTGCATACATAAACTCACGCCTTTATCCTTAAATGGGTAGGCAGAGGCGCCACCAGGACACCCACATTTCGCCTCTTATGTTCCGTTCCACGATGTGATAGGGGGCGAGTCTATCGCCATATCAGGCACAAATTCCCGACTCCGGACTGATAATGAATAGAAAAATCTAATATCACTTTGCCCGACCCGGGACTCGAACCCGAGACCTCAGCTTTGTAACCGTACTATAATACAACTACGCCACCTTTATAATACACAAAGTTTAAGTTGTATTATAACATGTAATCACTTTTAAAAGCAGCAATTCATCTTAACAAATCAAATCCTGGCAAAACGTCAACAATTGAAAACAAAGAGCATCCGATAAACGATAAAATCAATATGTCTGCACCCTAACAAACCTTAGTGCGTGATTTATGAAGCATCAGTTCCGAGTACATGCAAGTTTGAGCGATAAAAGATGAATCACAACAAGATTAATATTGTTCCCGCAGCTTTCTTATCTCGAAACATTATGTTGGCAAATGGTTGGCAAGGTCTCGGAAGACAAATTGTACAGGATTATTCCGGATTTACTATTTATCTGTTGCATTACAGTGCATACTGGTGTTTACTGGTTGTTTTGTGCATGGTTTACTAGAATGGTCTTCTGATTCCGTTCAATTGTTTTTAGTGACGTAGTTGGATGTTTTATCTCTATCAGACTTTAATATTTAATACAGAGGAGCATGAGAGCATACTTACCAGTTCAAACGTCCCTTATTCAATTGGTATGTGTCACAGACCACAGTACTGCTATATTTTTTGTCTCATAACGTTCAATATATTATTATTATTTACCAATGCTATTTTATACAGCCAATAGTTTTACTAGCTTGAATAATTTCCACATTATATCCGGCTCAAAGGACCAAAATTACGAACAGCCTATAGTCCGGCGAAGTCTATCAAATTTGATAAAACTCATCAAACGAAGCATCATGTAGTTGACTGCTTCTAGAATAATAACCAAAGCCCGGATGAAGCAGTTTTGGTCATCTACATGCATAATGGAGTGATATGGATGCTTGAAATGCAACACCGCGTGAAATACATACGTAATGCCTTTAATTCCGCTGTAGATGAGGTTTTTGGCGAACAAAATCCGTGTAAATAAACGCGAACCTGTTTGTGTGGGAATAATGATTATGACATAGGTTTTAATGTTTTGTGATCAATAGGCTCTTCAGTCAAACATTTTTGTAAGATAAATCTTCGCAATTTTAATACTAACTTATGCTATCATTTATAGATTAACAAGTCAACTGTTTTTTTTTTCACATCTTAATTAAATGAATTTTGGCAAAACTTATGTATATTTGATTTTATCTACTAGAAAAAGTGTTTGACACTTGAATATGGTAAAATAAACCCTTAACATTATACAAAGTGTAATTAATGTCGGATACCTATTTATAAATACGGCAAGCCGTAAACTATGACGGAAGTTACATTACCACATAAAAGACCTCTACCATTCACTAAATCTCATCATTATGACAACCGTTTTCAAATAGGTAATAAGACTCCTGCATTACGATAATATTCATATTATATTCAGTAATAAAATATTAATCTAATCTCGAAGCACTGGCATACACAGATTTCTTGAGTATAGAAATTCTGCAGAATTACGTATAGATCAAATTTTATGAGAACCGTATCTATTAAAGTACAGAAATAGAATGTAATATCCTACTTTGAGCTGAAATGTCAGGGCTATTACAGCAGTTAAATGTCTTGAGAAGTTTTATGAAACGATACCATGTTTGTTATTTTTGCGGCTCAGCTGTGAGGTCAATAGATTGAATGGATAACATACGGTACAAAAATAGCTTATTATTTTACTGTCTCACTGGTCTGCAACGATTTATCAATTTTGCAGTTCTACTTTTAAATCTACGTTGGTAGATTCCATTGTGTGATTTTCGGGTCGGATAATTTTGATATCAAAAAAGCGACTGGTAAAAAATGTTGAACAACTTTTTTCAGCGCCTTGTCTAATAAAATACTTTGCGTTTATGTAACACTAATATGTAACGAAGACAATTAATATAAAGAGTAGGACGCGTTATTTGTCAGTTTATAGCAGCTAAATAGACTTTTTGTTGTATCTTATGAAATATATTTTTAGGGGTTTTGATGTAGTTTTATAAGCTACTCCACACCGCAGTAAGTATAATTGTCAAGGTTTTGGAGCTTTTATTGGTATAAAGTAACCGCAAACACACCAAGGGCCTGACAGTAATAACAAATTAGGGTAACAGCTCCAAACGTGGACGCTCAAACCGCTATTGTACCTCACCCTTACGCGTCCGCGGTAATTGTGTTTTTGTTTGCTGCTTTATAACCCCATGTAGCTTCCATGTTTGCGAAGGTAATTCTCCAAACGAAACCAGTTTGCAGGTTAATTTGTTCAACATCATTATCCCAATAAAAGTATTGGGCAACGTTATAGCCCTCAAAACCGCAATAAAATGTAAATGTGGCTACAATTCCACTTACTAAATATTTAAACGCAAACCCAATTTAAACTGCAAAAACAAGCGCATTAATGCACTGAAAAATGAAAGTACGACACTAATCCCGAGCTTTACCGAGCAAAATCGAGCTCTCAATATTGCCAATCTGCGCTAAACCTCTCTTGTCATGTCGGCCATATGCCAGAGCGTTAACAATGGAATTAGTCGTCATTCAAAGTACCGAGGCAAATTCACAACATATCTGGATAACGTGTAGCAAGTGCACTCGTCTAGCGAGGGTGACACTTTGAGCCCCTTCGATACTGACATTATGTGACAACATGGAGCTAGGGGCGTGCGTTCGCACAATGGTCGATCATTGGTACCCGTTCCCCATTCATGTCCGCACACACTTTGCAACATGGCATTCAATGTAGAAACTGTGTCATGAATTTTAGAAGCACTACAATTAGTTTGTAAAGCGCATTGACAGTGGTTTTTTTAATGGAACGCGACGCTTGGTTTTACCGAGCTATCTGTTATTACAATTCCCACTATATGCTACGTTCATTTACTAGTAGAATTCTTTGAAAATATTATAATCAAAATGATAGCAAAATCTATCGTTGTACGTGCAACATCCAAACTGCTGATTTGAATATCGTTTATTGTATTAATTATTGGGTTCTTGTGTAAAAAAATCTCGATCTAGATACATTATAAATAGCAGCATCGGCTGTTTACGTTATAAAATTTTCTTACAAGAGATTATGAAAGTCAGTCTTACTTTCGAGGATGGCGAACATCGATAAGATTACGCACGAGCTCGCTGCATTCAACCGGAAAGACAGGTAGAAAAACATTACTAAGAAATATCGTTAATTCGGAAGAAAAAACTGGAACAGCCGAATATAAATCCAAATTGTCGGATTCCACACCACTTCAGCATACAAAGTGGGAAGAAATAAATTCACCCACAAGGCGCGGTTTGAAATATTCAATGAAGAGATTTTATGAAGAAAAAAAATTCTCATTTGCATCTCAAAGCGTCGCCAGTTAATGGGAGCGTTTCGAATGCGGGGCACGTCATTTCCCAATCGAATGTAACCCTTACACGACACTTGAGAAGGCGGTAGCTAACAATAATGGATATTGATAAACAACGAATTACTGCTGCCTCGAAGTGGGGGGAATTAGGAATAATATTCAAATACAAAGTGGGTGAATTTAGGAGTTGTATTCTATTGAATGTTGATCGTAATTGTTGATAGGAAAACCGGCAATAATTTATTTCACAGAAATACAAAATTGAATATGAACTAGTTGGTTTGATTTACATGCATTGATTGAATCGGATTCAGATGTATTTGAATAAAGCACTTTATTGTACATTCTTATAAAAAAGTAATAATAAAATTAAAATCGGTGAAAATCCTTGACATATTGTGTATATTCAGCAATGGATTTCCCATAAATGTTGATGGTTAAACTTCAATATCAAAAAAACTAAATCTTACTCATAAATATTCGTTTTTTTAACAAAACCATTCATTCTTGATTCCCTCAGCGTAAAGTTTGTTCGAGACAAACCCAGTAATTTTGGTGTTACTTCGTTAAGTCGCCGGTATTATAAAGTTTCCGCTCAAGCGGCACCCACAATCGGCTTCATACGGAAGTGAATTCCGTTGAAAGATTTTAATTTGAACATTCACGTTGGAGCCATTCTGGTTCCCTTCATGCAAATTGATGGTGAGAGGCACACATCGGCTGAGACATTGACGAACCTTTTTATTTTAAGTTTAATAGATGGTATACCATAATGTGTATTTAATGCTTTTAACTTGACCTAACATTGGCCACTTTGACAAAGAAGGTTTGATACACGAACACGTGATCGTTGGCTTTAACATTATCTACTTACTTTTGATTCGTCGCTTACTTTTTGGTTACTACACGAAACTCGTTACCTAGTTTCTATTACACCATTATAGTTTAAAATTATTGTTAAGGTTGTCCCAACTTCCCGACATTGAGTATCGCATAAGCTCCGTGTGAGCAAACGTATGTAAACGGAAAATTAGCAAACCGGCGAAATGACAGGACTGAATGTATATTAAGAAACATTAACTCGTTGCGTTATTGATGTCTTTTTAATTGCCTAAATTAAGACGCGTGTCAACGTGGAAGGGGCTTAAGAATACGATATGTAAGGACCTGGTGTTGTTGATACTTCGGAAAAGTTTTTGACAAATTACATGTTGTGCCAAGTGGTTGTTCTATTTTCAGCATTAGTAATAATTTTAACATTAAAAAATTGTATCCTGGTTCATATATTTCTTGCAAAATAGATACACTGAATATAAAAAAAAGTGCGTACTAAGTCTACCATTTAAAGCATGTTTTTCACAATTGACATTAAACAATTTTAAGTAACTAGAACCAGTATATTATCAACTAACACATCACTCATGTTGGTTCTTAACTCAGGTCGTTCGAGACATAGATTTCTATCTATCTCCGCAATGTTTATTTATGTGGATTTATGTAACAAGTTTAAACTGGTATTTTACAAGGACATTCATGTTTATTACTTCCTGCTTGTATGATTTATTTATGTCATGATTAAATTCTCACACTTATTAGTTATTATTACTAATAGTACTTCAAGCGGAGAGTGGCGACGTGAAAATGTCAATTTATTAATTGTTTACGCTTTCATGCTCAATGTAGATGCACTGCACTTACTAGCGTGAACAGGACCAAGTGAAATGTAATCGCACGTTTAGAATTGAAATGACTTAACTTAAAAAAATAATAAAAAGACTTTTAAACACGGAACGGCTCAAAAACATGTATTCTTTCAGTTTATAATTTTTTAACAAACTCTTTGAGTCTAGAAAAGGATAAACGTACTACTTAGCCTAAAGTATTATAATCAAAAAACTAAAAATTGGCCAATTCTTCAATAACATTTTTGGCGTTTACTAAAAAACATGAATTTTGGATTAAGCCAGTTTAATTCTGAAGGTGCGTAATGGCTTTGTTGCTAAAAACAAATTATTAACACTGATTACAATAATTTGAGAATTCCAATTAAAATTATTATATTATTTAAAAAACAATCATTTTAATTTTCAGAATATAGTCAGTATATAATTAATATATGTATAATTATCTTCATGATGTGCATAAACTAATTTAAATCGATTGATAATCAAAATATTTTATCCCGTCTCCGTGTTTCAAAATTGTAACCTAATTTACTAAAACATTTCTCCGAAGTCTTTGAATTATGCATATGCCAAAATTTCTCCGAATGTATTCGCGTCGAGGTGTGTAATTACGCAACATCTCTCTCGATAGTATCTTGGCTATCGATCGGCGTATCGATCCTGGATCCGATCGAACGAGCGCGACCAATTTTATTCTCGAAACATTTAGCTTCCAGATAAAATCTTTCGACGCCATCTGCACAACAAAATTGTTTCTACAGAGCGTTTGCATCGATAATGCGTATAAAATTCGGTGTTTTCGAAAAAAAATACATCCGCTGTGGTTACATAAAATTAGGTATTTTTTACAATATTCAAATCGATGAACTCATTGGTATATCTTGTGTACATAAGTGGATAGTAATTGCTGCCTATGATATGTAACAATACTTCGATCTGTGGTAGTGTGCTAAGCTATTTTTCTCACAATAATCTTCGTTAAGTCAGATCGTAGATCTAAATAATATGTATATAGATCAAGAAACTAGTGAATAGCACAAATAAAAACAAACGAAGGCAAAAATCGACACGCCGGCATTTGATTTTAGTTTTCTTCTTTTAACTGTTCTCATCTCAAACTTTTCTTTGTAAAATAAGGATTTTTGTCTCGCTGCCTGGCAGATATCAATTTTTGCAGAAAATAATCGAAGCATAGACAAACCATAACTTTTAATTAAAAACCTACAAAGAGACTTTATCAGTGTAAGAACAATATTTAGCTTCTATCATAAATTTAAGTTCTTATCCCAGTATTTAAAATAAAAACTATTGCTTCAAATAAATAAATCTTACAATATAAAGAACATTCTTTACATAGAGTAAATTATGATTTCAACTGTACTAAGACATGGCAATGGATTTTATTCTAATTTATCCCAGCAAAGAGGTTAGCAATGTGTTTTGCTTCTGCAAAGGCTTTTGAATTTACTCGAGCGAATAGAGATGTCGACTTCCTCAATTAGACTGCCATTTATTAAGCTGGGTTCTCTGGCTTAAGTTATATTATGTGGTATCAAGAGTGGATTGTATGTTTGTTTAATAGGTTATTGGTAGTGTGAGAGTGGTGGCAGTAAGAGAGAAGCCGACTATGGAACAAAAGACTGCGCCATGCATCTCACGGCTATACAAATCTTTATGTTTTGACTCAATAATTGTTTGGGTGGTTTTTGATACGACACGAGAAACTTTCTATGGAGTCAGAACTCGGTTTGTGACTTATGTATACACATATTTAGAGACTTTCCCGCGCACACACCCACCACTGCGATTTCTGTCAGCCAGGGACAACAGTGTTACGCGAAAGAATTGCCACCGAGCTCCGGAGCTTGACAAGTCTCTTAAAGACACTAGCTTCTTTGTTCTCGATTACAATATTTACATCATAAATAATAACCTAAACTACACCACATTGATGAATTTTATTCTAAACGCCCATACACTATACAGGGGGATACTAAATCCATATGACACATAGAAAAGATAATGTCATTGTCAATCACTGATTCAGCACAAAATGCACCCACATTATTAGGGTGCGTTACAAATACTTGTTTGTCAGCTGCATAGGCGATGCACGTGTTATAAATTTATCTACATATTCTTTCCCACGCAAAATTGGTTTGTGTAAATGCAAAAACTAACGGACATTTTATATAACATATTATGCAGAACGATTATTTGCAGCATTTTGTATAATTATATACATTCCATAAACACATGGTCTGTATGTCTGTTTTATATCACAATCACGTGTGCATTTTTCATTTTTTTTACAATACTCGTAGCTGACTACTAAATATGGAAATAGCGTTTATATATGCATATAACGAAAAGTAAAGTCGAAAGAAAAATATATTCTAAAACAGGAGATTGCAACTAAAAGAAATTTAATCGTGGCAGTTTTTGATGATGCGTAAGAGAGAAAAGTGTCATACTTGTAAAATGTAAAAATTCAACCAAGAGGAGCCGAACTTAGATGTTAGTCTAGATTGCAAATCTATAAAGCGTCCACTCAAGATAAACCAATACAGCGTGCAATAATCTTACGCCTATCCTTCTGAAGTCATTCGCGATATAAACTTATTTTGAAACAATAAAATGCAAGGCCTATCGTCTGCGTTTGTTAGTGTGAATCAGATAAGTAGAATAGATATCGAATGGGATATTGTTCGGCTGGTTTTATTTTAAAATTATACCGTAGGTAAATGTTTACTTGACGCGTAACGACTGCGGGGCGCACCGATTTCAAATTTATCGACGATTAGCAGTTATAAAACTGTCCAATGATAAGGTTTTAAAATACCCCGGCCCTGTTTGAATTCAATTAAGCACGATAGGAATTAAGACTTAAATATTAACGTGGTAAATGGAGGTGAAAATATTTAGGAGGCTTTAAATTTTCTCCCACGATGTTGTAAATATTGTACTCGATGTAAATGAATTGAATATTTTGTGAAAAGTGATTTTGTTTTGGGAGGTAGTTAGGTAGACTTAATTATTACGTCTGATTATACATATGTTAAGATAAACTACTAGAGATTTTCTATTAAAATTTTAATTTGATTGCTAGCATGCTGGTCTTCGAAGAGACCAAAATCTAGATTCATCTTACATTATGGTAAGGTACTCCGATATGCCGGAAAGTCACAAAGTACAGTTAGCAAAAAACGAAATCGAAATCAAGCATGAAAAATTAAGAAACGTGAAACATATTTTATAAAGTACAAACATTGAACGATTTTGCACAGTAATTATTATGATATAAATGCCTTCTCAGAATCGAATGCAGGCCGATGATTTATCAAGCGTTTGTTAAAAATCTTAATCGCCACGTCAAAAATCTGAGACCGGCTTGCGATTATTAAAAAACGCTGATAAAATCGGGTTAATGAAGAACGGTACTTGAGCTAACCGACCGGGAACACACTTTGAAATTGATTTCGTTCTGCCGATGTGAAACGATCGAATTTTTTGATAAGAGATTTTACGGAAGTGTTCTGATGGTAATCCTTTGATATCCCAGTAGATGAATAATGGACTTAGCAATGATTTCAGGGATTTGCTTGATGCAGATCGCAGTCAACTAAATGAACCATGGGAAGTAAGAAATGAGGAGAATCAGGATGAGATAATGTAATAATGTTGAACTTTTCCTGTTAAATTATAGGTCACATGGTCGACTGTCATTACTTCAGTATCCAGTTTAACATTCCTAGTAGCTATCCAGTTTAGTTTAGTATTCCTAGTAATAGACATAGCCGAAAGATTACCTCGAATCCTATCTTCTTTAAGGGTTGTAACGGACTTGTAATCCTGGATGCTTACTATTTTAAAGCTACTTATAGTTACGCTAGGAATGAATATGTTACAGAATTTCTATTTTGTCTATTTTCCTAGTAAAAACAAAAACGTATCTCATTCTTCCTTTCGTATCTTATTCGTTTTCTTTAATTCTAAAACTTGGCTCAAAGCATGAATTTCAGAACACATGTCTTAGAATCGTAACATGAAGAGTCTTTGACGTAACATAAAAGAATAACTGCAATAGATAAACTGCAAACACTTTATACTGAAGTCAACATTTCTCCAAGATTTATTTTCATTTGAAAGGTATCTATAAATAAACAAGTTTTTGTAAAAATTTATTTATAATTAATTTATCTGATCCTAACACTCGGGTACAAGTAGATCTATATTAATCGGGTAAGACGAAAATTCAACTCGGTTAATATAAAAAAATAAAAATCTCTAAATTAACATTTTTAATTCAATTAATTTCAATAAAAGAGCGATTACTATACATTTATGGGGTTGTTGGCTGGCGCTATTTTACGTGTTGAAACGTGTCGCCCAATCACAAACCGACCGCGTTAAACGCTGGTAAACCGCACGATCGCACCCGATCGACAACCGCAACTAAACTGCTAAGGTCTTAAAATATGAACAAATTTAACACCACCTCTTTATATAGAACACGTATAGTATGAGGTTTAAATTATTAATTTCTGGAGAATTGATCATGATCATTTTCTTAGTTCCTATTATTCTACACTTATTATAAGAGATCGGCTCAAAATTGCTTTAAAAATACTTCAGGAAAAAAACGTTCGAGCATAATATGTCAAGTCTCACGTATGAATCTTCTTCCACGAGTAGAATGATTACTAAAAAAATATTTCAATTATAATAACAAATGCTGGCACTGGACTAACGATCCCCAAGTATTATGGACATTTATGAGTGGTAGTGATTATGTACGTCATTTGCAACTCAAGTCCCTGCTATAAAATAAAATATTTTCACGAAATTCGTATGGTGGGACTTCTTCCAACTCGTCTGCAAGATGACTACAAGTTTGTGTATCTCAAACGACAATTTTCAAGGCACGCGAAATACTTTGTATTCATTTTACAACATTTCAAAGAAATTTAAGCAGTCATCAACTGGTTAAGATAAGATCATAACATCAAATTGGTGCGAAAACAAGATTTGGCATTTTATCGTGTGCACTGGAGATCTTGCGAACCGTTGTTTGGGTTACATGACACCTTTATTGTTCCGGTAGTACTACTGGCTTTTATTTTCACGGCAATATCCATAAAAACAAGCGATATCCTCACTTAATATTAGTGCACTCGATTTGGTAGCGAATTGATTTTTTTCGGAAATAAAAGTCTGTAGTTTTTTTTTCTGTTTTGCTCTCATAACCCAGACTATGAGCCTGAGAATTCCGTATAAGAATTTCAAAGGCATGTAAAGTATAAGAATTTGTAAGGTTACAGTCAAGGCTAAGGAGAAGGAAGCCTGTACTCGGCCATGGGAAGTACATAAGCTGATAAAGTAATGCTTTCAAATATAGTTTATTAATATCATCAAATAATGTTTAAGGTGTATGGTAGAGATAAACTGTTACTGCTCTTGGAGCTGGCTATACCGGGTGATACCAATGTCTTTGCCATCGAGATTGCCAAAGGCGCAATACTCCTTTCCTCCTTCCATCCTTTTTTATTCTTTCCTTTCCCTTTTGTTAGTCCATAACCATAACTATAATTAAATTTTTGTAGATCGGCGGTGATAATAACTTTCCATCAGGTATTACTCGTTTGCAGCACCTATAAAAATAAACACAGTTGGCAAGAAAGAAAAATAGATCTACTGAATATTATCACAAACACGTAAACAACATCGCACCGAACGACACAATGTATCGTATTGATTTTCCAATCACACATTCAATTTGGCCACGTCCCCCGACATTTGGTGTGTCAATAATAATTCCATGTAACTGTATATTGTTGAATAAAATGATTAACCTACGCGCTAGGGAACGGTTGACCGTACACAGGATGCTTCTAAACGTCACGCCATACGTACATTTGTCAGAATTGCCAATGCCTTTGTCATTGGACACTGTTAACAATTAGAGTATTAATGTCATTAGTGGTCTTTGTTCGGTTTAATTGATGTATGTTTGCTTTGTTTATGTATTAATAGAATGAATAATAAGCGCGTGGTGGCCTGTTGGTAACGGACCAGACGCGGCTGCCTACATGTTCACGGTGGTCGCGGGTTCAAATCCCAGTGCACACCTCTGACTTTTCGGAGTTATGTATGTATTGATAGTCAATCACCACGCACTTTAACGGTGAAGGAAAACATCGTGAGGAAACCTGCATACCGTAGCGATTTTAAAGAATTTCTACGGTATGTAAGTCCGCCAACCCGCACTAGGCCAGCGTGGTGGACTATATGGCCTAACCACTCTCAATCGATTCTCTCGATTGTAGAGTAGGCCCGTGCCCAGCAGTGGGACGTATATGGGCTGATAAAATAAAATAAATAATTATGTATTAATTGTATCTGTTTACAAAGGGATTATGTGGCGATGAGTCGGTTTATAGTTTATTCTATGAAAGTAGATATTTGCGCGGAAATATCTTATACGACTTTTCACTTCTAACATCAAAGTACCCGTAACAAACAAGGAAGATACGTGCTTAAAATTAATTATAACATTTCATTTTGGTACGTAGCAACAGATTAATTAAATAAGATATAATGTACAAAAGAGAAAATCACTTTTTGATTACAATCGACATCAGTGTCAGAATCACGTGCCTCCAACGTACAAATACGGGCGAAATTACTTTATTATTCGTAATAATGAAAAAGAGGACATCGATTCCGTCCCACATTGTTTAGAGCGGATAAAAACGTCTTTAATCTCGCTGATGACAAGGAAGGAAGTTTTTCCTCCAACTTAATGAATAGCTGGACATTTGCCGAGACAATATCTGCCCATGTCAGAACACTAATTGACTGACCTTTTTCTGTCATCCGATTTGACAATAACAGAAATGAGCATCCTGTATCGTATTAATATAAATGTCAACATTGAACTTGGTAGCGCGTTTTGGGAATATGACATAAATTTAATGCCGCCCTTGCTCTGTAGATGGAACGAAATAAAGACCATATGTATGCCGGCTCAAGTTACGTAGGCTGGTGGTACAAATTCACTGTGTCTGTCTATACCGCAAGTTGTAAAGCGTAGCGGGTTGATAAATTAATTTAGTTTACAAAATTTTACATGTTTATGTAAGTTTGAAGTATGTTTTATTTATTTAACTGTGAAATGTCTTAAAATAATTTATTGAAATATTTTAATGTCATAATGTGAATACGAAAATAATATAGTAATTATTTATCACGTTTTGTTTACTTTCCTGAACATTTAAAAATGATTATAAAATATTTATAATGTTATAAAATTTAAAAACATTAACACCCTTAACTAAATTCCACTAATATTACGGGAAACTTTTAACATCATTCTTAATTATTGCCATCCAGTGCAGTACAAGCTACTTTGCTAAGCCAAATTTTGAGTTTAGTAGTAAGAACTGTCTAAAGTAGGCAATTACTACTACTAAACGCAAATGTCTTTACCTTGTTATACATTTACACTATGTTTAAAACTAGCACAGAATCAATATGCATGGTATAACATTATAACGTGCATATATTTTTATGTGGAGATAAAAGGCGCTGCTCCTCGCAGACGCGCGTATGCCGTATGTAGCGCGCGAATTCGTGAATCATTTATTTTATACCTATCGATCGAAATAATATTATGTTCATTACGCTCAAAATATAAGGGTGAATTTTCGCTTTTTTGATCAAGTTGTATTTGACGCTGAGCATCTTTCCACTTAAAAATCAATTACAAAAATACAGTTCCGCTATCGCTTGTCTCTGATACCGCCGCTGAGAAGTTTTGCCAGTCCTAAGCATTAGGATTCATGGCTTGGCGATTGTTCCTACGCGAATCTCTATGACAGTACATTGTGGCATAATTATCGCGCATTGTTCGTTTATGTCGTTCACATATTGTTCGGCCGAGTGCCACTTGTTTCGCAACTTGTTTTTATTTACCGTGTGACGTAATAGAGATGTTTTGTGTGTGGGTTTGTTTTTCTTTCCTTTGCTGAAAGGACTGTCTGAAGTCCTGCTCCCAAAATCGTTAGTTAGAAAAATACATTTTATTCTTTTCCTATTACTTAATTAATTAATTATTATTTCGGACCCATCGGAAGAAACGTATATTTATCGAGATTCAAAGTACCCGTCATTGCTTTTTAGTCTTCAATTTATGCAAAAAATAATATCGATCCTGCAGGGTTCCTCTATGATTCGAAACAAAGTTCGAATTGTCGAACGTTCGACGTTCGAAGTAGGTTATAAGATTTCCACTTCTAAAAATAAATAATATTCTCTATGACACTTCTCATTCACTGCGAACTTAGTTTATAGTAACGAGGTCCCATAGAGGATTGGAACATTTTATGGAGTACCTAGGCACATTCGTACAATTTTACTTACGACGCGACGTTAGAACATTCGAACTTCGTTTCGGATTATAGAGTAACCCCGCTGCCTTAAAACTGATTTAATACACTGACACTCTCTCATAATTAATATAAGAGCTGAAGTTTAAACGGTAACTGATTGAGAATAAGTATTTCAGCAGGCCATCGTATTTCTGTAGAATGGCGAGAGATTGTCAGTTCTTTGATGATATCGGGACAGCTCTATACCATCAGGTCCAATATTACTCACTTTCTTATGTCAGTATAATAAACACGATCGATTTTTGAACAGAAATAGTCGTCCAGTTAATTTCCCCAAATTACATTTACAACAAATCAAAACTGAGCAAAGGCATTAAACCCTCTGTGAACCGCCAGGTGCCACGTTCGATGCTCGGAGCAATTTAACAAACTGTAAGTGCTTTCGGGGTATAAATTTGCAACACAAATGAGTATTGTACCTAAATATATTGGAACAATAACATGGTTATACGACAAATATAAATATCATTTAATTTATTTTGTTTCGGCGGCGCAGTGAGCGAGTGACTGGATAAAGAAGCAGGTTTATTAATAATACTACTACTAAAAATACATAATATAATATATTTACATCGAATGATTGATTGGATTTGATGTTTAATTCTATAGATATGTATCTGATCTACAACAATAAATATAGGCAAAAAAAACTAACGAGGAGGAACAAGGAGCATTTACGTAACAACGCTAATGGATAATGATATGTAACAGAGAAAGATGAGAAAGGAAAAATAAATTAATCAAATCTGTTTATACATATCACTTTTCTAGGGTTTTATTACCCGTATAAACCCAATACTATAAATAAAATTCACTACCCCAGGACGAGGTCTTTCACAAACACGCCCACGTGTATGTAACCAAATAAAGTAATATCAAAGAAAAGTTTCAGCTTTGAACGGGTTCCTCTCGTCCCGATTCATATGAAAGATAATTTTATTACATTTCTTCTGGTGTACCTCACTGCTTATTGGGACGCGTATTTCATTTCTTTTATGTTGCTTTACTTCCAATATTGATACCTGTATAGCATTAGATGTTAGCATTCTATATGTAAACGTCAAAAGACTGTATGATTTGTGTATACATAGGTGTAGAAAGTATGATTTTCTCTCCCTCTTTCCCTCTTCAATTATAGAAGGTCCACTGGTGACTACATGGCTTCCCAACTATTTTCACAGTGACCTGTTGCAAACAGCTTATCTCCACCGACTTCTTGACAAGAATTATCCAGTGTAGAGCAAATCAGGATAACCTAACCTTACCCGGGGACGGAACTAAAACCATCACGATTAGCCTATAATAATCCTGTCGCTACATATAAATAAATAATAAATAGATAAACAAATATACCCATTAGTACATACTTAGTCGGACCCCATACTAAGATTAAGTCTTGTGTCGTAGGTATCAGAAACTACGAGAGACTTTTTCGGTCTCACCAACACCCAGACCCGAAACCAATACCTGTGGATCACACAAATATTTGTTTCGGTGCGGGGATCGAACCCGTGGTCTCTCGTTTCACAGCCGGCGTCTAACCAACTGCACCACGAAGGCTGTCGATGCTATATCGACATAACATAATATAATCATAAATTAGCATCAGAAAATCAGCTCTAACTGAACAGTTCCTTATAATATAAAGCGTATTCTAAACCGTTCTATATCCGATAGTCATTAATCTTGTTGGAATCGATGACCTAATCTCTGATAGGTAATTGACTAATGAGTTCGCGATTATGTTGTGCTTAGTACTAATGTGTCAAGGGATGGGATCATAAATCATTCGGATTGTTGTAATAATAGCAAGTCTAGGCAACAAGTGAAAGGAGAAAGTTGAAATAGTACACCATTTGTAAACATCACAGGTAAACATGGAAACGCCTGTTAGGGTTTTGCTTACAAATTTCTTGGAATTGTTGTTTGTGATTTTAGTTTCCTTCTTCCCATAATATCAGCAATGCACTTTGGTTTGTTTTATATTTAAAGTGTTAGTAACAATGGATAATTATAATTATGAGGCTTAGTCCCGCATTTCTTGATTTTTGTGCCATTTAAAAAAAGATTTACTTTATTTCTTACTACTTAACTCAGCATTCATTAATGTTTATTATACTAATATTTTTTATAGAATAATGATTGTGCGTTTATGATCGGAACTGACAAATAGCTAACAAATACAAGGCCAATATTCCATATTAATAAAGTATCAAGAAGACTGCAAAACACCAAACTCAATAACATCACCCCTTCTCGCAGTAGCACATCAAACAATGTGTAATTACATCATTCACCTATCCCACCCCTGTCACGGTTGATTTCCCACAGAATCCCACTGACTACAATGCATGCGTGATACACAGCCGTGAAATAATGTTAGTGGGAGCGTCGATACTGCAGCCCGTGCTTCAGTTTTGCACCGTGTCCGTATTTGTATACGTTACGATTTTTTTGTAATTAGGATGTTTTTTTTATGTGAGTTTTATTACTGGCTATTTAGAATATAGGTTTTGTCAAATATATTGATGATAAACGCATAATTAATATATGTCAATTTAGATGATTCACCTATCCCACCCCTGTCACGGTTGATTTCCCACAAAATCCCACTGACTACAATGCATGCGTGATACACAGCCGTGAAATAATGTTAGTGGGAGCGTCGATACTGCAGCCCGTGCTTCAGTTTTGCACCGTGTCCGTATTTGTATACGTTACGATTTTTTTGTAATTAGGATGTTTTTTTAATGTGAGTTTTATTACTGGCTATTTAGAATATAGGTTTTGTCAAATATATTAATGATAAACGCATAATTAATATATGTCAATTTAGATGATTCACCTATCCCACCCCTGTCACGGTTGATTTCCCACAGAATCCCACTGACTACAATGCATGCGTGATACACAGTCGTGAAATAACGTTAGTGGGAGCGTCGATACTGCAGCCCGTGCTTCAGTTTTGTACGGGTCCATAACTGGATACGCTGTGATGTTATTCTTATTAGGATTTTTTTAATTATGGTTTAAGCTTTAACAGTAAATCGAAACAAAAATATTGAAAACTTTGGTTACTTAATATTTGGAAAGAAGAGCTGTTAAGCAAATCATCGATAAATATTTTTGAATACGTAATACTCACTCAATGTAGATTATTTGTTTTTAAATGTAACCAAAAACATCACAGCTCAATATCCATAGACGCTGCTACATAACCATTACGAGACGACAGTTATTAATGAACGGACGACGAATTATAATGGAAATGTGCACCCAACATCGATAAAGTTGTGATATAATTTTTTGATATCGACGGTGGGGCGCTTTGACACCGCCGAGGCGTTTTCGATAAATTCGTATCTAAATCCAATATCGCCTTTATAACTGGAGTACGGAAATTCTTTGGGGATCATTCCGATTGGTATGCTCTTATGTTAATGCCGACGTCATCGTTCAGACAGATAAGGACTACTGGTATTTAGGTTATGGAATGGCTTTTTGTGTGTTCGTCTTTACCCTTTAGGAAGACAATCTTTTGTATGAGCTGCGGTCCGCGATGAATAATTCGCGGAGGAATATTAATGTGTTAATTTATTGTTAGCTTTTTAAAAACCTGTTTTTTAATTATATTCTTTATTTGTATGATTGTAATATTTATTTTTGTTTAGTTTTAATGTAACCTTATTATTGTTTTTGAGCTTAGGGTATACTGTGATATGATCAGCAGCTATGTACTAACCTTCATTGCTGAGGACGTAGGACCAAATGTAAAAATAGACCAGTGGCTCTATACGCGCATCGAGGGAAATATTAGTGGGATCAACAAAATATAAGCGCCTTTTTCCAGTATATGTAGGCTGAGGTGTTGCCAGAACACCGACTTTTCGCCTTGTGTGTTCCATCCGTCGATGTGATAGGGTGAGCCTATAAGCCATATCGGGCACAAATTCCTGACTCCGGGGTGATAATGAATAGAAAAATTTAAAATCACTTTGCCAGACCCGGGAATTGAACCCGAGAACTCAGCTTTGTAATCGTACCGTAGTAATAGTGCGCCACCGAGGCAGTCAGATATATTTGTTACGGAAATTAATAATATGGAACTGAAAAGCCGCATTCATTTTGTTTTATTAAAAACATTGCAACATGCAGCACGAGTATTTTAGGGAGTTGAATATGTGCATGTATTGACCATGCTTCATTTAACTTATGCATCACTGTCAAAAAGAAAAATTAACAATTTTAAATACTCATTTCATGCCAGAGAAGAAATCGAATGAATTAATTAAGATACAACGTGAGTTAATTGCATTAATTCATTTCGGTAGCCGCATGACCGATGTCAGCTTACACAGTCGGCGGATTCATTCCGACTTTTTATTGAAAGCCTTAAATTGAAATTACATTTGCAATTTTTAATCACTGATTTTTATATTATTCTTTGTAATTAATAGGATCGAACCATCGTACCTCTATTTCCAAATATGTGGAACTGCACTGCATTTGACATCAAATGTGTTTCAGGCACTCCGTCGTCCTAGTATAAAAAAAAATATCTACTCCAGAAAAAATGTTTTAAAATTGCACGTGAAATGAATTTGTTCAGAATTATATACTAAGCTTATATTCACATACTCACAACTAAAACTTGCAAATAATGACCCGGTTAAACAGAATTCTACAAGCGCTAGTTTCTTTGATCCAACTTGTCTGAAATAAATTACGGAGCTGGTAAACGGGACCCAAGCGTCGGTTCATATCTGTAACGCTATAAACAAGGCAGGAAACTAGTGGAGGTGCCTTAATGAAATGCAAATATGCGTGCATTACTCCGTGGAACCACTTTACGTAGTAAGCGCAAATGACAGCTGACTTCTTGATGCGAACAGTTCGCAAACGGTTTTTAGATGAACTCGGCGGGAAAGTGAAGAGGTGAGACGCTCTAGATGGACGAGTGGTGGAGTGGAGTTTATTCTCCAATTTATTAGAGAGATGGCTTTCTTTACATTAGACAAATGCAGAAAAAAGAGGACTGTGGAGAATAAGCTCCAGATAAAATAGTGATAGCCTTTTAACAATCAAGAGTCTTTTAAGGACTGTTTTGGAAGTTAAAGTGCGCTACCGAGGCTATAGTAGAATTATATTTTATAATTAGGGCTCATAAATATTAAGGTTGCAGGAAGTCGGTAGATGCAGGCCGGTTCGGACAGGTCAATGAAAAATTCCTAAGGTCTATGAAATTCAGCTTTGGACTTCTTGGGGCTAAAGATGATGATAAATTTAATTACATAAAATATGAAATTCAGTATTACTGCACGAAAAATATTTCCGTATCTCTACACCCAAACGAACTACCGTCTGTGTGGTCTATTCCTACATAGTTTCAACTCGAAGACAGATACCTTTCTGTCTGCATAAATTACCTTTCATTATGTTAGAGAATGTTTTATGTACAGGATGTCGTGATGAAGGCACACTCTTTAAACTGGCCGGGTTATTTTTTACAATGCAACTTCTAATGTTTCAGAACGTGCTATTACCTCGTTTGTTTTTAATGGGAGTGAACTGAGAACTGCATTTGTACGCTTTGTTTTCGTCTGCTATGTAAATTTGTTTCGCCTATTGTTTGAATGGTAATGTTTTGATATTTGGTAGCAAATAGTTTGTATGGGTATGTATTTGCATGTAATTAATATGCGTAAATAATGTTTCTATTTGTTAATCCGTTAATATTACTATTCATATATTTAATTACTGTGTTTATTTGGTATATCTCAGTGATAAACTGATTTTCTCGTGGGAGCATCATATTAACAACAAACCAAATAATATAATGCTAATATTATTATGGAGTGATTGGGCTGCGATTGAATAGTTCATTTATATTACATTTTCGAAGTTAAAGCTATGTGCGGAATACAATAATTTCAATTTAGCTTTAACGTTCATAAAAATCATGTTGCATAAAACGTATGGAGGCTGAACCGTGGAATAAGCATCGGTTAAGATTTGTCTCTATTCTAATATTTTAGTATTGTACACGTAACATAAACCGTCAGATAGGCTGTTTATTGCGAGTTCCTAAGCTCCCGTTGACACTAAAAAGCCCTATTAGGCAACCTTAAAAATCAATTGAATTCCTAACAAACTAAAGCGAAATACGGAAAACGGTCGCTGAATAGTAACACAATATCAAAAAACAAAGCTAAGAACGCCGGCTATCTGATGGTAGATCGTTAACTGTGAGAAATCCCTGTTTCCTTTAAAGCTCGTTATTCGAAGATCAAATCGACCGCAGGCGAATAAGCCTCTATGTTTACTTGGACATTCGTTTTTATGAGCTTGAATGCAAGTCTGATTGTCTTAGTTTAGGAGTCTCATAAGGTGTAATGAGATTTATTGTATGGGTAGTGCACGTAGGCATACTTAATGCATTCTGCTTGCGTCTATTCTGGGTAAATACAGCATTTTCCGGTAAAAGGGTTTATCTGTGTATTACAATTTATGACACATTAATTCACGATAAACTATTTCTGGTATTTTTGTTGGGGTAACAAGATAATGCGGATAATTCAGACAATTTGAATATGAAATATTGCTAAAAATATAATATTCGTTAAATTCTGTAAATAAATGCTTTGTGTCACTAAAAATCTCCGGAATCAATAATATTTTAAATACGAAAATTGATTCTTTATAATCATAACGACGATATAATTACCCAGATAAATTCGAATAAATAACAATTTATTTAACAAAAACAAACCTAAGATCAACAGAATCACATATTCTCCAAAACCCGACAAAGATCATAAAGTCTCATTACTCAGACCGGCGCAATTCGTACATTACGCGACTCCCCCAAGTATGTAGGTGTTGTATAAACACTGGCTCGTTACTAGCGCAATATTAATTTGCAACTTGTTGATGATCAGAGGCGCACGTTTATCGTCCGCGTCACGGCAACCCCCCTATACATTAATCACGTGACCTCACCTTTCCCCTTCATCATAGATTAGCGAGTAAGCGAAGGGACAGTTGATATTTGTCGCAGCCTTTAATGCCTTTGTGTTAAGTGAAGTGGGAAGCTGAAGCGAAAACGTGTTATGAAATATGTGGCATATGAAAGTTGTAGTTGCTAGTCTTTAAAACATATCTTTAAAACATGATCTTATGTAGGCAGTTTTAGAAAACATTAACGATGTGATCCACTCAAAAACCTAGAACGATATGGCCATTTAAACACTGGATCACACCTTGTGTGGCCGTAACCAATCAATACTTTACCATATTTTTACGTAACTCATAATTGAAGTAAACGCGACTTACATTAAATTTCATATAAATCACAATATAAACAGAGGTGTGTCGAATTAAAAGGAAACCGTCCAACACTAAAAATAATTGGTGGAGGTGTTAATTACTTTAATAATTTCCATCGATACTGTAAGTGATGTACGGCAAATCATATTAAAATGAATGCTATTTAATTCAATTTTCCACGGCTACGGTAGAAAATATCAGATAGAATTCACATAGAAGTGATAGCTAACCAATAAATTAATTATTTTAGAATGCACGCGTGCAATATATTAATATCGTGAGGTATGGACGCGGAATATTTATTATCATTGATACAGTAAATCTATTAAAATATGAAATAAATAGTTCACAAAGTAGGGCAGATGCTTTTGGTAAAATTTTCAATCATTTAAAATTCAACCAAATCAATGGAACCTTAGGCAAGGGCCAAGTTAAAAGTACCCTGAACCGACGAATGCATGAAGAGATTGACGAAAGTAGACGAAACGAAAGTAGTAAGATCGAGCAAAGTGGAGATCGAGTCTCTGCCTACCCCTATGGAATACAGGCGTGACGTTTACTCATAAAAATAATATGCACAGCTTTTATATAGATATTAAATATAATTCAGTAAAATATCTAAACATTTATATACTCCAATTTACATATTTATCAGTGCATCCACTTATACATTCTTGTATTTTAAATGATGAATGTTAACGTCCATAATTAATTTTAATTTTCAATACAATTACCAGAATACCATGAAGTCGAGGCAGGTGGACGCCAAATAGCCCACCATAGGCTCGACCACCGCGATTCATTCTATTTTTAATATCAAAATTATTTTTAAGTACTAATCAACTAGCCATTAAAGTATTTGTTGATTACCAATATGTACCAAATTACTGGGCAGGTGACCCCAGAAGCCCCGTCAGTAATCACAGTCCATACTGATAGACTTCGTAATTATAAAGAAAGTTAATTGGATCTTTCAATTGCCTCCGTATTTCGGCTACCATTTGATTTAAGCGTATCATTAAAATGCTATCTGTTGGAAGTATCGATTGATATGCAAATGAATTGACTATAACATGATATATTATGAGAAAACTTATACGGATTGCTATCATTTTTTATTGCATCACCGCTGTCACTCTTTTCACATGTATATAGTATTTTATTCGATAAACTATGAATTTTCACCTGGACTTAAAATAATTATTTTGTTAACACTAAATTTTTATTATTAAAATCCATTTTTTAAACACTAAAGAAATCAAGTGAAACACATTCTTGTACCTGGTATCTATAGAGTGAATCACAAAAATAGGTATAAATTTAATGCAGCAGAAAACTGTTCCATCTGTGAGCAATTTCCTCGTTCTATGAGTATCGTGACGTCCCTCATCCCTAAGGTGAGACGTCGGCTTATTAGGGGAACCTAGAACTTTGGGGTTGACTTTACCGTACACCGGGAGAAATGGGAATATGTTTACTTGGTCCAGCTACCGTGCCACGTACGCACTTGCATACTATTCATCGGACTTCTCGTTTCTTCCCCTTCAGCTAGAAAGAGACATCATGTATTTTGGACATATGTCGTGCTATTTCGAAGGGGAGATTATGAAACTGCCTTAGGCTCGGGGGAAATATAAGTTAGCTTCATGAGTGAGGGTAGAGTCGTCAATCAGTATTAAGATTCAAAAGGGTTGTTGAAATATTGGACGTTTCAATTTGCTTAATGTTGTTGATTTACACCTGGATAGTGGTGAATATTTATTAAGGTTTTAATTGTCTGTAAAGCCGACATAATGCTGATTTAAAGGTCTAGCTGCATATGTTTGAGTTATTTTATTAGTGAAAAAATTTAAAATTTTTATTTTTGTTTTATATTTGCTTGTTTATTTGTATATCTTACTGGTGGTAGGTCTCTCAAATGTGAGAGGTCACCTGGGTAGGTACCACCGCAATGCCTATTTCTCCCGCCAAACAGCAGTGTTGTATTCTGGTTTGAAGGACATTAGGACAAGGACATAGCCAGAGTAACTACTGGACATAATGAGACTTAACATCTTATGTCTCCGGATGGCGATGGCAGTGGAATGCCAAGCATTGTTTTGTAATTCATAGTGTTATTTCATTTTGCTACTGTCCATGAGCGGTCATATCGCTTACCATCAGGCGAATGGCATGCAAGTCTCGCCATCCATAGCAAAAAAAAAAACACATAAAATTTGTTTTTGGCATATTATCCACTCCCGAAACTGAATGAATGCCTGAGCAGGGAATCACATCCTAAGCCTTGGCTTACAGCTCATTTACGCTGCACTGGACTTATGAAAATAATAATGAAAAGAATATTACATTGAATGAAGGAATTCGTCCACGCTCCCTACTTCTCCCCATTTTAAATTTCAAATTCACTGATGATCAAATCAAAATTTATTCTACGACTTACAATTACACAAATATTATCTTAACAAATTTTACAATGCAAATGTTTTGAATTTTAAATTAGCATGAAAGTTCTCCCCGAACATATTCTAAGTATCCAATTATAAATAATTGTATAAGTCATTAGGGGGTGGTTTCTTTCCGCCCGTAACTCGTTTATGGAAAAAAACTGCATGAATGGCTTGTTAGCGTTTTCCAGTTGGTCTCAAGAGTGCAAGCGTGAGGCGAATTCGTTGGACTTGAGAACACGTGTAGACGAGAAGCGATTAACAGAGCTTATACTTTAGTGTTACATTTAAAATATATTATTTTATCAGTAAGTAGTGTTGTTATATTTTATGTGGTCATAATATAACAAAAAAATATTAATTCTTAATGCTATGCCATTTTTTCTTCTCAGGTATAGCCCATTCGAAAGAGCTGGCAGTAGTATTAGTTAATGAATAAAAGAAATCGGCAAAAATTATTCGATTAAAGAACATTTAGATTCTTATCATTCCTGCTAGATGTAACCCAAAAAATTTAGACCGCACCCAGATGCGCACATTATAACACCCATTTTAATATTAAAACGCTCATCGCATCACTAACTCCCGCCCTCAGAGAAGTCATAATTTTCGATCGTTGAAGTCAAAGGGGAGCTTACGCAGTATTAGGGAGTGACTTTCCCAATTGGTCCCAAGCAATGAGACATATTTTTCGTAACGTCAAATAAGTGGGGAGCTAACGAGGTGTCGATTCTTTTAGTTTTATAGGTGTTTCGCCGCGTTCATCAAATTCTTTTGTATTGTCTGCGAGTTGGGGTGACCGCGAATTATTAGAGGTTTTTTTATTGCACGAATAGAGTTTTATTAGAATTCCATCTGTTAAATATGAAGCAATAACATAAATTATAATTTCTGAACTAAATAATGGTATAAAATTTAATTTTGTTTACGAAATCAATAGAAGGAATAGAAGTTTAAAGAAAAAAATACTTTTCTGTTTATTTCTGTAATCAAAATTTAGTTTGGCTAAAATACTTTTCATAAACATATTTACTTTTTATGGCTTTAAATGGGTATGAGAAACATTCATTATGTGTAGTGGTAATCACTTGCCCCCAGAAAACCCGGAGAATCACAGGTGCGTTGTCAATCTGGAATCAGAAAAGGGGAACTTAGGGATAATTAGGCCTATGAAGTTCGTTCTGTGAGAACGTTCAAACGTTCTGCATAATATGGGGACAATGTCCTCATGTTCATTGTGTTCATTAATCTTGCAGTAATCAGTAAATATATCAAGTGATTTATTACAAGAAGTTTTGTCAATTGTAAAAATAAAATTGGCATATTTCAAATAATTGTATAACGAATTGTTAAACTTGATCCCCTTCTCTCCTTTCCTTAATAAAACCACGTGTGCTGCCTTGCGAAGCCATAGCTCGACGGTTCAAACATCTCGGCCCGAGCCAAAAGGTTCGCAAATTCTTTTCTGTGCCGCACCGTCAAGCTGTGGAATTGTTTGCCGCCAAATGTGTTCCCTCTTTCCTATAATCTTGTGTCGTAGTGTGAAGCTATAATTGTATCGAATGGCATAGAACCGCTGTCTGATGCCATTGGATTCTCTGACTGGACAGCATTTGCGCTTACCATTAGGTGCAGTTCAGTCATTATGACGTGCCAGTTAAAAAAGCACATAGAAAAAGTACGTGACCATAAAACCAGAAGTATTAACGCCAAGAATTTTGAAATTGTTATATGTATGCTTGGTTAGCTCCACGTACACAATATTAATAAAATATTTTTTTATTTTATACGTATTTTTTTATAAGTTTATAATATCTTATTTTCTCTTCACATAGCTCCGTGGTCATGTATCTGATGTTTTTTAAAACACTAAAATAAGCCAATTTCTATGTTAACGACAACTTTTAGGTCGTACAGTAACTTACGCCACTCTCCATAATTGATTTTCTCAGTCGGAATTATCAATTTAAATACATCGTTAATTAGGAAAAAAATATTCAGTAAATATTAAATATGTAAATTGTATTCATATTCCATATTTATTAAACAAACAAGTTAATGTCACGGTATTTTGGTTTATAATGGTCTTGACCGATTGTTATGGTGTTTGTAACGACACCACTATATTTTGAACTTCCTTATGTACATTTCTTGGTATGTTTTTGTGAAATTGTGGCGTGATTAGGTTTCAACAAAAGTTGGTTTGTCAATTTGTTTTTTTTTAAGCTTGAATATATCAAGATACTTTACCGAGGTTTTTTATTGGTTTTGTTGAATATTTTGGTGGCTAGCTCTATAATAACATCTCATGCACGGTTTTATAAGCGAAAAATGTAAAGTACACAATATATTCACATCATAACTCATAATCACGTTGGTGGCATAGTTGTCGAGATTAACATCTTGAATTTACATACATACATAAACTTACGCCTTTATCCCTGAAGGGGTAGGCAGAGGCGCCACTAGGACACCCACATTTCGCCTTGCATGTTCTGTCCCACGATGTGATAGGGGGCGAGCCTATCGCCATATCGGGCACAAATTCCTGACTCCGGGCTGATAATGAATAGAAAAATCCAATATCACTTTGCCCGACCTGGGATTCGAACCCGAGACCTCAGCTTTGTAACCGTACCGTAATACAACTACACCACCGAGGCAGTCCTTGAATCTTCTTGAATTTAAAGCAAAAAAATATTTTCGCCTCTGCTCGTTGTCATATTATCAACGTTTCTAATAATTCTTGAAACCCGCAACAAAAACCTTGTATCTAACGTATAACTCTGTTGGATGTATTGTACATTTTTGGCAGAAGAATTCCAAAAGTATCTAAAATATAATTCGACGATAATTTCGAACTTTTTAAAAGTTCCCTTTTCGGCAGTATCAAAATATAACGACAATTTGAAGTATTTAAGGTTTTTTAATAAATAGAATGTACTGCACAATATATGGGACGGATGTTGAAGGTGTCTACACGTTTAAAACAGTCGCGCGCAGGTGTCGGCGGTGCGATGTAAAATCCGTCGCACCCGCCGCGGACGCGTGAATACACTTCTTTAATAGGGTTGTGGCACACTGATTGTATTCTTGAACCATACCTTAAGTACACATCTTAATATTTCAGGATTGGCTGTTTATTTATTTGCCATGGGTGTTCTTCATCGCAAATACGGAGAGGTGGCAGTATTACTTTTATGCATAACATAATGATGCTATCACAACTGGTAGGCTTCCCTTACGGAAAATCATGTCGATCTGAATAGTTACATATTTTTTGAAAATATAAATGGAAATTCGGCGAGCTGAAAATCGAAACTACACATTTTATATTGCCAAGAAAGGTTATCATCTATCACTAGTCTGCTTCCTATAGGTATAACAAAGATCACAAAACCGAGTGTTATCAAAGACACAACACTATAAACATTAAAACAGTCATGGATTCACAATAATACAAAAACCTACAGAATCCTGTTTAAACTCATTAGCGACACCCCTACGATTTTATTTTTTCGGCGCGGAGAACGCCACCTGCCGCGTCCATTAGTACCGGAACCGAAACCGAGACTATCGCATCGAATAAATATAATTTTATTTTGATTGCTCTCGCCCGTGTTTACCTAACTGTAGTCACGATGTGTGTTTGCTCTGCACTCAATTGCATACAAATGTTAATGTATTTTTATGCGACGAAAATAAAGCTTCAAAAATATTGTACCTGTAGTAGCGGTTAGGGATGTGAATTGTGAGGCTTCTGTTCGGTTTTTAGAACTTTTTCGAAATGGAAGTTGTTATACGAGCGACCCGAGGAGAGAATTTATGCCGAGCATAAGGGTTTCCTCGATATCTACTTATATCAGCCCATATACGTCCCACTGCAGGGCACGGGCCTACTCTACAATCGAGGGAATCGATTGAGAGTGGTTAGGCCATATAGTCCACCACGCTATATATATATCGAGATGAAAATAAGCACTGCAACCTATAACTAGGACTAGTGATACTTCTGCATACATCTACGGGGGTGAAAGAGTAAGCTATTTTATTTATAGAAATGCAAGACACAAAACAAGAAAAACGGGTCAACTGAAAGGAGGACAATAAAAGGGAGTATGGGATCTCAGCAATCTTTTATTCTTAACTAGATAACATAATCTTTACAAAATCTTTACGTGAATATCCATGAAGTAATCATAACGAATCAACCAAAGTTTTCTGTGCCAGTATAAAATAGGTTACGAATGAACTTTCATCAAAACTGACATTAAACCTAACTTTCGCCCTTTCACACAATTATCACTTTAATACTACATACCAATATCTAACCGTGCAAATGAGCGCGTCGGTCGGTTTGGCCCGCTAGGTCGATTACGCCTTCTTCGCGCCTAGACGCGGCCGACCCGTAATTACCACAGTCTGTGGTTCTTTCACCACGGCCTTATCACGACAATTTATCTCGTATATCTACAGAAGTGGTGTTTGTATGCTAATGGATCTACTACATTCGACGTCGGAATATTTTTTTTAAGCTGACTCCACGAAGCTAGGTTAAGTTAGTGACCTAAAAAATTCTTTGAATGATGTGCATACTTAATTAGCAGTGAAAAAGTCTCACTGGGAAATATTGCGCGAGGTTCCTGCTAAGTTGCACTGATAAAATGTTTTCGCATTGAATCATTTCTGCAATAAATAAATAAAGTGGCTAGAGCATACTTGAATTTTCTGAATATATATTATGAAAATCATTTTTCATGCTATAAAAATATTTAAGAAACAACTAAAAAAGTCTGGTATATTATACTGAGTAATTGCGAAACAACAATTTTTATTTCAACTCAACGAATCCGGAAAACAACACGTAGCCACAAAGCGAAATTCCGTTTTTGTAGTTCTTTGTCAGTTAATAATTACAGAAAACATAAACAACAAATAAGTATAATTACAAAACAAAACTACAGCTTTGATTAAGTAATTAACAAACCTGAATATTTACAAATTATTTACGTCGTTACATGTTCCAAGAATTCGATCATTTACATAAATACCGACTCTATTTTACATAAAATAATAATAGGCCGCGTCTTGCATCCACTATCTGGTGGATCTTTCCATGTTTTAATAACCGCAGTGGGCCTATTGTACCCTGCGTGCTTTCTACGTGCGAATGTCGCCCGTCACTCGGTCCGACACGACTCACTCGCCATTATCTCATTTCGTGAGATTACTACTAGACGGTGGCCTATAATTTGATAAATAGAGAATGAGATGCATTAGTGCACATTTCCTCCATAATGGGGTACTATGGATCCTCGGTGTGTAATTTTGTGTGGCGAAGATGAGCCGCGCTCGGGCGGTTAGTGATAAAAAGTTTGATTGCTTTTTATTTGAGTTGGATAAGTTATTTGGGATTTGGAAACTTTGTAGTGACTAGTTCATTTGATTATCCACTTTTTAAATTTAACTAACACATTCATGAAAGATTGATACAGCAGCGAAAAATGTATGAGCCTACATGCATGCCATAAAAAAATAATTATAGGTAATACCTACTACTCATACTTATTAAAGCCCATATTATGTACAGATAGGTACAGAGAAAATTCTAGTGTTAAGCATTTATTAAAAAAATATATACCTACCTTATATTACGTACTTTGTATTAAGAAGAAATTAGTTACAAAACTTTTCCTTAACTCAGTCATATTATTTTATTTGATCTGAAAAGTTTCAGTGTTCCTGAGGGATCTAAGAAACTTATTTAACGAGATTAATTTCAAAACACTTTTTAAGTAATATTCATTACATTAAAATCATACTTGGAAGCTAGTGCAAACATTAAGATAAATTATTATGAATTTATTTTTTCTTTTCGCCAGTATAAAGATTAAGTAAGAAGTTATTTCTCGCATGCTGACTTATAGTGACGTCATCATACTAACTTACAATTTACACTCTTAAACTAATGTCACATTTACGACCTTACTCATAACCTAACAACAATGTGACGAATTCTTCGAAAACAAACTTCTTTCAAACTTTGTACTTATTCTCTCATATATCACGGGTCGTAAACTGTTCATGTCCTAATAAAATGCAATTTGTGAGCCGATACGGAGTTAAAACTACAAGATCAGTTTATATACGCTATAAACGTGTGTTTTACGTCTTGATGCGACTCCATCATCTCGTGTTGGATATCGATTGAATATGCCTTTGTTCTGTTTTGTTTTTTTTAATCAAAATGCATTATGCAAAATAAAATATTACTCAAGATTTTAAATAATATATATTTCAGTGTGTTCTTTGACAAGGATCATTTGCACAGCTAATTAGATTGATGTATAAACATTTAATCAAAAATTATTATTAACTACATAAAATAGCCGTCTCACGGAGTTAATGCATCAAATTATTCCTATACGCAGCACGTACTAAAAGCGTTTAATACTACCCTTCAATATCAAAGACGGCGGCGGACAAGCGCTCGTTAAGACCATAATTAAACCGGTAAATTATTAAAATGTGCACTGACTGCGCAACACGTCTTGGCAACAATGTCAATCGATTCATTATCGGCACAGCATGTCTAAATTATGTTGCGAATAAAAAGGATTTTGCATGTCGAAAACTTGCGAAAAATAAATCGGAGCGAGTGCGCGCTGTCAATTAGCAGACCGTAGTTGTAGGGCTGCTGCGGCGGACTGTGTAATGTAATTTATTTAAAAAGAGCTTTCGGTTTGAACTAAGGTCTAACACCTAGCAATGGTATAGGAAACCCCACTAAAACTAGTGGAGATAAAAGGCGGAAATGTAAAGAGGTAATATAGAAGGAAATGTGGAAAGAAAAACATGCAATTATCACATTGTATTTTTTTGTCTACGATAAATATCATAGCAAAGTATAGTACTTTTAAAGATATACTCATGACTACGGGAGAAGTGCTGGTAAGTGAAGACTTACATAGTCCTAAATCTTTAAATATTAGGTACATATGTAACATAAATATACACTCAATCTTGCACTGATGAAACATTTTTATAAATTATCCTCATAAAACTTATTCACGATAAATCATCCATCCATCCATCAGCCAAAGGACGTCCACTGCTGAACATAGGCCTCTCCCAATGATTAATCATACAATATAACAAAATCACCCAGTATAACAAATATTTAACCCTTCAAGCCAGCCCTAACAAGCGAATAATAGCGCCGAATCGAGTCAATTTCCGAATGGCAGCTAAGTATCAGATGCAGATTCCGAGATCCAGGCGATACCGTTAAGGGGTTATTGAGTGACGGCCCGTAACGCCCAATTAAACTGGCGATAACTTAAATACTCACTGGACGTATGAATCAGGTCGATTCGTGTTCGCTTGAATGACGTACGAGAAAGGGTTTTATGGTGAATACACTTGAATACGCAGTTAGTTTTTTTGTTGTACGCTAAGTTGCAAACCTGAGAGATATTTACAAGAATTTTCTTTAAGGTAGCTTGTAGTATATCCTAAACTACGAGCAACCAAGTGTTCAGCAACGGAAAAGTTATAAATTGATTTAAAACAAGCCGAGGTATTTTTTCCTAGAATTGAATCCGACAAGAGCTTATCAAAACGAGAACAAAAGTTATCGACACAGCCCAGCAGATTAGCAAGTTGAAGTGACAGTGACAAGAGCTTGTAGTGTGAAGTACTAATGGCCAATGTCGTCGAAAACTTTTCGAGTAGAGGCCAAGTGCCGGCATGCGCAGTGTCGGACCTGCACCCATAAGGAGTATAGACGACTCAGTAAAGATCACAAGAAGTCATTGAATGGAAGCCAGTTTCAGCAAGTTGCTGTTGAAATCCTTAGATGTACCAATTTAGCAATGGCCTTTTTGTTGCTTAAATGATAATATAACATGCTCACTTAATTAACGCGAATAGCGGGATGTGTTATCTATCGCCACTATACTATCTCCAAATAACCCTGCCTGAAAATATAGATGCCATTGAAAAAATATATCGATATCGCAACGGTTAAAACAGTCTATATTTTGAATGTACTCAAATTTTATACATTTATTTTTATGGCATAGCTATTGGACGGCTCTAAATGTACAATGAAATCGAAAAAGAATATCAATGTTAGATGTAATCAATCGATAGGCCCGGCCGTATGAAACCCTATGGTTGATTAGAAAATTCTAGCTATGACATCGATCCGTCCACTTCCTATCACGGACTGGGGAAATCGAGTAGGCTATGGTATAAACTCTATCATATGAATTGAAATTGTAAGAGGTTCTTATTTATTATGACAATTCAACACAATCTAAGTGTAAGGAATGAAGACTATGGCCATTATGTGCTAAAAAAATTGACTTCACGTTCATTCTCAAGAACGAAACCATATCAACGCGTTTTAATTCATCTAGACCTATTGATGTCTACATTTCCTTGAGATGCAAATGCATTTATGCAGTCACATTGCCTTGCCAGTTTAAATAAAAAAAAAACAAGATAATTACTGAATACAATAAATCAATACTCAGAATTACTTCATTCAAATGGTAACGAGACAGGTCTTCGTGGATATTGAATATCGAATATTCGATTACCAAAACTACTGTTATGGGAGGCGTTGCACTATTAACTGTGATGGGCTGATATCGATTCTGTGGTCGAATTTAGCCACTCTCTTTTGATTGACGTTAGTTGCGGTGACATTTGAAACCAATGTATAACCGGTATCCAGCGATCAGCTTTTCGTGACGTGCGACAAAAAATCTAATTGCCAGGTTTGTGCTTGATGGTGCTTTTACGCAAATCGAAACCCTAAATCTATGTTCAAACCTGTGTATTTTACAAAACAAAGTATTGTTTTCTATCATTGTGTCCACTGGTTGTAATCAAGGTGGATATGCATATCCTTTTACATAGATTAGGGTTGCTAGCAATTTCACTCTACAAATGAAATGCTTTTTTTTTTGTGTATTTGCGATTCCTTGTGATGGTGTTTTTACTATTCGCTGGAGTGATATTGTGCTCGGGAGACGCATTTCTTAGTAATGTTAATGTATATAAAATGTTACATATCTTAATACTGAAAGAGCCTTGCATTAGATATTTACATCATAATTGTTAGGTAACCGCCAATGAATTATCAGTGTAATGTAATCGTCCCAAAAGGTACGCAAACTGAAGCTATTATTTTCCTAGATGCAGAACTATTTATTGTTAGAGCCGTTAGGCTAGCTAAGCCGATTATGACCGGGTTTCAGTTGCCTTAATTGATGTGCCTTTGCTCGGTTTCTATGCATTATTGTGGTAAAGTTGAACCTGTATTGCCGGGGTTTCGCATCGGACGGAAAAGACTCAAATAAGCTGTGAAATATTGTCAAAGGAATTATTTAACAATGTACGTAAAAGATGATTCATAATGATAAAATACCGAGTACTTTGTAGGAAAAATATGAACTTAATAATAAATTTATCCAATCAGTAATGTTATCAGCGGTGGTGTAGGTAAAGTGGGAATGATGAAATATTTAATCATAATATATTACGCTACAGCTACTCAATGCCTTTTCCAAATATAAGTAAGTTCTTAACCAACTAAAAGCTAAATAAAACTCACTATAAAAACTCCAGCAATAATCGGCTCAATATATCTTCGGAAATAAACCTGCATTTCCAACAACATATTGAAGGCGCAATTTGTCATAGATAATCTCATGAAGTCGCATACAAATAAGTTGGCAGATAGCAGAGACATTATTCGAAACCTTACCAGATATAAACGTAAAGTAGGCCGATTAGAAGAATGAATCACCTGTGTAGCGGAGTGCATCGTGCAAGGCTTTGTGATACTGGATGCTCTTTGTATGTTTCTGCTGGAACAGTTACAAAGAACGCTAATGGGGACTGAAAATAGCATTATGAATTGTTCTATTTTTGCTGTGATGCCATAATATAGCATACATTAATGTATTTTAAAATATTACGTATGACGTCATTCGTTAAGTGGTATATGTTTTAATAGCTAAGTTTAATCGTTCATAAGTTGTGAGAGTCTTTCCTAAACATATTTAGATTATGATTTAAATTTTAGTAATGATTTTTGACAATTTTTGTTGAAATGTTGGAATATAATGTATACTTTACTCTCTTCCAATACACATTACCAAATTACATTCACTAATCAGCTGGAAATTAGCAAGGGTAGGCTATATTGATTGATTTTCCCAAGTACGTACCAGTGTCAAGCTTCCAATTAAACCACTAATATGGTCAGTTGAGGTAACAGCTGTGCCTCAATGCGAATTGATACCAATATGTGGTTTAACCAAGTGTGGTAGGCATGGATACTGGTTAGTTACAGTTATAGTATCGATTCACTGCCATTGTGTTAGCATAGTACATATTAAATGTTGATTCATGATAAAGTGATTTTTATTGAGACGTAGATTTTCTTCCGTATTCTTCTATCTATCTATTCAGCCACAGGAAGTCCACAGCTGAACATAGGCCTCCTCCAAGGATCTCCACGTCGACCTGTGATTGATTCATCTCCTCTAAGATTGGCAATACATATTTATTTCACTCATAGAGTAATGACATGCCCATTGTAATTATAATTATTGTAATATATTGTTCATGATTTCCTTTTTTCGTTTGTTATTACAAATTAATTACTGTTCAACTATAAATAGATGTTTAAGAAAGCAAGATTGCTTTCTTCCTTTTCTTACTATTATTTATTTTTATTTACATCTTCGTTACTTAAGTAGATTCCATCAACTATCGACTTTATCTCTATGTCCTACTTGACTTCACCTAATAAGTTGCCCATTACCATCAAGTCATATCTAGTACCGACGGTATTCCATGTAAGTTTTCACGCATTCACAAACTCTATGTCGCAGAAAACGAACAGCCAATAAGCTCGAATAATCTAAAATACCGTATAAATAGAGATAGCCTATTCTCAACGTATTAGGTTCGCAGGAATACGCTTTACAGAGGTTACATTATGTAAAAAAATCTTCTGAAAACCATTTACCAATTATGAGTATGATTTGCAAACACGGTTTTTTATAATGGAAATTCAAAACTTGAGTGTTGTTTTTTATCTATTTTTTTCATGAGATACAGGCGATACTCAATACTATTTGATATCGACGGCCTCCGTGGCGCAGTTGGTTAGACGCCGCCTGTAAAACGAGAGCCCGCAGGTTCGATCCCCGCACCGAAACAAATATTTGTGTTATCCACAGGTATTTGTTTCGGGTATGGGTGTTTGTGAGATCGAAAAAGCTCTCGTAGTTTCTGATACCCACGACACAAGACTCGAACTTAGTGTAGGGTCAGGACTATTTATGTGACTGTTGTTTATATTTGTTTATTTATTTAAAAGTCGTTTACATTATTAATTTCAATCTTATAGAATTAAAATCTAATCAGCGTAAAATGTGGTTTCTCTAATCAACACGTACAAAAAAGCGGTCAAATTGGTAACCTCATTGTTTTTAAGTCGATTTTCAACACTTCACTTCCGTTAGCTTTTCAAAAGATTCCATATTTTCCATTATTATATTAAAAATCTAACCATTATGCTTACATCACAATATGATTTCTCCACGTATTTATCTTTTATGATTCAAAAGTAGCTCTATTATACAGCATGTTGCCATTTCTACCCGCATTCGCGTCGAGTGGTTTCCAGTGTAAGTTTCACTCGTGGTAGAACTGCATCCATTTCCATACCATTGTGAAAACGGTTTATTGGGAAATTACATTGAGATATGGGAACAGGTAAATGCTGTTTGTAAAATTGGCTTTGCGATTATGATCACCTTTGTGCTCCGTTCTTTATGGTTAGTGCGACGGGAGATTTAATTCACCCTGTATTTTGATTGGACACGGGTTCTGTTGAATGTTTCGTGTATTCAAATGGATGTTTAGAAAGGTATTTGCAGTTTTGAGTTTAAACATCGCTTTTTATGTCTATATAGTAAAATGCTTTAGTTTATCTAATTTTACTTCGCATTTTGTTCTTTTGTATAATACACAGGGCGTCCCACGGCGATTAAACATGGAAGGGAAGTATAGTAATTATTGTAGATAGACAATTTTACTGAAATAAGACATCATTTTGATTTTGAGAACAATTTTAACTGCATTCAAAGATTTTTGAACAACCACATGTCTGAAGCGGGAGTCGAACCCGACACGTAGTGAAAAATAAACACCTATCATTTTACGATAGCAATCAAAAGGCTAGATATAAGGAATATTTTTCTCCAAACAACATTGCATCATAAATACAAGGAAGACAATGTTCTTTTTACTTTCTTTTGCTAGCTTTAAAAAGTACACTGTTTATTTTTTCCACAAATTACTTTTTCAGTTTTAAAAGGTCGGAATGTACAATTGTTTTATTTTGATCTCTCCCTTTCCTTGTTTGATTTAGTGCTGAATCATCAGAGAACTAGCATTGGATCAATAACTTCGACATATTGACAATACTACAAACAAAAATTACTACTTGACGAATAGAATCTATCTGACGATTTAAAGTTTTACCTTTTTTCTCATTTCTCATTCCGAATATGTTTATTTTTCTAGATTGACCCAAATCTAGATGTGCCGTGTGAAAGACACGCAATTTATTGTACTTGGATTTTGACGCAATAGACACGTTATTCAGGAATGTTATCCCTAAGTCTATAGAACGAGATTCCGATACACTAAGGCTTCCTTAGAAACATCCGCAGCACGCAGTGCTAAGCCTGTCTGAATAACACAATCACCGAAGTCCAATAAATAAGACTCGTAGCCGCTCCCTTTGTGCCTCCATAAAATATTTATATGGAGCAAAACTATTCATATACCGTTACATCTCTCAATCTAGCTTAATCGGATTAGTTACAAGTTGACAGGCTCAGTAATACTTTTATAAGTTGCGCAACGCGTTGGACATCGGTACCGCTAAGTATTACAAAAATGGCGATTTGTAAGCCGCTTTGCTCATGTTTGTTGTTCTGATTTCGAGTGTTTTGGAGTTTGATTAATGATTTTGTTACTTGTTTTGTAAGATGTTTTTTTGTACCGGTAACAAAGTTTGTTGGTCTTTTGAAAGTTTTGCTATTATTAGGAGTTAATAATGTTAGGATTTCGTCAAGTTTTTTTTTGTATTGAAGCATCAATTAGTCGACCGGAGTGCAAGCGTCTGAAACCTTGACAAATATTGTAGATGTTCTAGAAAGGCAGTGTTCAAACTCCATGCATGGATCCTTTGACGATCTTATATTACATACAACTGAGTTTGAAGTGGCGTCTTACTTTTTGATAACACACAATGAACACGTTACCCTTCACAAAAATTAATAAAAGTAATTTAATTATTTTAAGTTAACATGAGAATCTGCCTGTATTTTTCTCGAAGAATAACTCCTACGATTTCCTGTATACAATTCGTCTTTTTGTTAATTAAAGGGAGGATAATAAATCTGGGCCAACTGTTGTAATTTAGTAAGCAATTTTCGGGCACGTGCCTCGAAACTATTTGGTTGAAAACACTTGGTAAGATTTAGGAGAATATTACTCGTGGCATGATTTTCAAGAGAGGATATTATTTATTACATAAAGAGGTTTTATTACAAAGATTGTTTTCAGTGATTTGTTAGAATAAAATAGACAATCTTTAGTCATATAGGGTGAAAACCCCGCTGTGAAACCAGATACAAGTTTACCACTGACTCGAACCTTAGAGTAGAAGTAATGTTTGCATGCTCACTTAATAAATGGTTGGTGGAACCACGCTGTTGTCAGTCATGATTTAGCATTCTATATATTTAATACAAATCACGTATTTTACTGCACAACCGGAACTTTGTGTAGGTTTTAGGGCTTTTCTTATTCTTTAATTTATTTCATTATCATCATAATTTATTTTCAGGTTCAGGTAGTAGCAATAGGTTGCTAGTAACAGTAGGCTGCTCTACTTAGGTTTCTCCTAAGTATTAAACGCAATCTAAAGCAGTTTGCAGCCAGCGCATGCTTGCCTCCTGCATTTTTATTAGATTGTCCGTCCTTCTTGTGAATGGACGTCCTTACCTTAATATCCTATATGAAAAATACTTTTTTTTAATTTCATTTCTTTTTTTCATTTTTACATTCACACATACGATAATTAAAATTGAATATGTAGATTCAATGTTAAAATCATTCAAGCGGCAAATCGTATGCAGCATTTCCAACGCGCACCTTAATTTATTTAACGCCCAGTAAAAAATTCCGATAGTGTGGTGTAATTCTATACTTACAACTTACAACCGCTACCCATTTGGGCCAATGTGTATGACACTTAAGGTACGGTTCTACTGTACGTACCGTTCGTTTTTATATTTATTAGATAGTGGCTACATGTGCCATCATTTTGAAGCGTTTGTAGATGTCTATCCAATGCCTACTGTTGACTAAGCGATCTTAAGGATTTTGTTTTTCTCTATTAGATAATTTTATTTGCCTTATTGCTATTTTCCATCGATACCAGCATAAGTTATTGTCCGAATGGATTGGAGGGCTCTTTTCCAAGTTGTATCAATGTAGCATATTAGCGGGGTAGACTTTATTAGACATGTGTTCTGGGTTCCAGAACTTTCAAAACGGCTATAGTGTTTCAGATGTAGTTTAATGACAGCGATGAGCTTTTCTAAGTAGCAGTTTAGGTAGTCTTGGCAATAGGTACACAATGTATTCACTATCAAACCTCATCGCTGCTGATCGTAGATTTCAACACACTTCACTCCCTATGCTATAACAATCATTCATTACTAACTGAATAATCCTTCACGATTTCATCAAATAGAAACCTATTATGAAAACCAGGCTTAAATAGAATAGAAACACGTCACCCGAATCACACGGCTGTCGCATCCCATAAACGTTGCGTGTACTGTCAGATGAACATTTGACAAGATTTCACAGTCTGGTGCACAACTTTTAATTAAAGCTTGACCCTTACAGCGCGTCGGATCTAGGGCGAATCTAAAAAAATCCAGGCAAGTTCGAGTCGGACTTGCGCATCTAGGATTCCGTACCATACAGGGACTATCAAAATGAGTATGAGGTCCATACATCCCCAATTGCAACTACTGTAAGACAGGATCCATTTTTATGTTAAGCTTCCGTGGCGCAATTGTTATTAAAACCTGTGAAACGAGAGGTCGCGGGTTCAATCTCTGCACCGAGACAAATATTTTTGTGTTCCACAAGTATTCGTTTCAGGATTACTGGATGTTTGTGAGACCGAAAAGTCTCTAGTAGTTTCTGATACCCAAGAGACGAAATTGAATTTTGAAAAGTAGGGACTATAGTACAGTCTGTTTATTAGAATTACATATTTTTTAAAACCTAATGAAAGGTTATATAGGGTAAAAAGACAAAGGAGATCGGTCGATTTGGTCCAACCGTGGACAAGAAATTCATTATTACCAAAAAAATTGGCGTATTTTTTTAGATTTATTTCTCTATTTACTTTTATCCTACGCCATTGGAATTAGATTTACAAAAAAAAATGAGGATATCATGAAATATTTCTACCATTTTTGTATTTGTCAGCAACATTCATAGAGTTGACATCTGTCACGAGACTATTATCTTTCAAATTGCATTGTTTATTTCGTCGTCTACTCATGTGTATTTAAAATTGAATTAATTTGAAAATCATATAATTTCGTTTTGTGGCTGGGTGTTGTGTTTATTCTCTACGGCGTCCCTTGCAGTCAATTGCTTACCTCGATCCAACAATACTATAGCATATAAATAAGTTAAAATGTTTATATCGTCATGTAAGCAAAAACTACGGGAAATCATTGATGCGTGCCTGAAGCCAACAACTACGAGAAACCGATCGTAAAGGCGCAAAGGCTTACATGATCTGTAACGTCTGAATGGATTCATCCTCAATCATTGTTTTATTTTTTATTATTGTGTACGGTAGCTTCAGATATTTTTTAAACTAGCGCATGACAAAATGACTAACTACATATAATAAACCTGATATCAAAATAATATACTTTTAAATATTCAAATGTGTTTTTCTGTCTTCCTTGATAAGCTTACGTACTTTATAATAATGTATATTCATACTCATCCCAAACTTAAAATATAAGCCAACTATGATATTACGTATTCAGATAGCAGAAAATGGTAGATTTTGTAAAACTTTAAGAGGATAAATCTTAAAAACCCCGTATCCTAGCTCAAGAAGACTATGTTATATTTGAAGGATAAAAAATCCTTATTATTTAATTCTATGTCTCATTTGTCTCCACCATGTTTCCACTACTAGGCCCAATATTCATAGGAAAACGACCGATCTCCTTTGTGGTAAATATTAAGTAGCCTGTAGATTTCATGTTATTTCCCTTGACTGATAGATGAACGTTTTCATTATTTTTCCGGTTTCGGAACCCTAAAAGTAAAACCCCAATGTTAACATGTAATTCTGCGCATGTAGCCTGTGGTAATCGAGTAATGTGCGGGCATTTGACCAAATTTGTGGCGATGCGGGCGAGCTGGTTGAGCGAAGTGTAATGCAGTTTGGACAAATGTTTGCGTGATCAGCTAATGTTTGGTGTAGATTTGTGGAACCACAGTCTTACGTGATGCTATGTTAGGACATGATGTAGATTTGAAATATGGGTATTTTTTCGACTTTAGTACATACATTTTTACATTAATTCCTGTATCCTCGAATGGGTAAGTCTAGATGCCATTTAAATGACCCACTTTTCGGCGAGCTTATTTCCGTTCGAAGGTGTAGTAGGTGGCGAGCCTATCTCCACGACCGAAACAAATTCTAATATCGGACCTGAATGGTCAAATTTAATTAAATAATATTAAGCGGTTGTTGCCGTCGATCAGACACAACTATGAGTAATTTAATAAATTTCCAAAAACGTCTGCAATATTAGCATATTTGATTAATATTTTTCTGGACTTAATGGAAAGCATACGTTTAGTAAAGTTACGTTTTAAACATTACCTTACTTCCAAACAGCTGGTGAATGAATTTTCTAGCTGATAAAACGGACCAGCGAATTTGCTAAAGGTCCAGGCCATAATATAGTGAGCCAAGTTACCCGGAACGCTATTGTCACTATCTTCCCAATAGAATATGCGCAGCAACACGCGGCTTTAGCGTGTATCCGACGTAAACGCCCGCTTATATTTATATAAACATCATCTATATAAACATGATAGTAGGAAATTTTGCACCAGAGCCAATTTTTGGCAAAAGCTTACTGGAAATAAATGAACTGGATAACCATTAAGGTTATATTTATTTTATATCTAGAACCTTGCTGTAGTTTGTTAAAGCTACCCTAACATAATTATGGTCGTATCGTCAGGGATGTATACCACTATATAATTGACAACCAACATAAAATAAAATCATACCAGCTCATGCCAGTATTAGATAAGACGATTTTGATTTCCAATTGAAACTGTAAATGTTTATCTCTATTTACCATTGCAGCTAGGCATGCCTGCACTAATAAATGAATGAACAATTACAACAAAGAATAAGGTAAAATAATAATGCAAAGGTGTCCTAGGAACCTTCAAAATTAATTGATACTTTAATTTGAATCATTATTATTTATTTTCTACACTGCCCTCTCTTTGTCCTTCTCTGATATCTATACCAAGGTTGTCTGGAAAATTGTCTAGCGAGATAAGCCCGCCATTTGTATATTTTATGTATTTCTGTATATAATAATGTCATTTTTCCTTTAAAAATAACTAAATAAACATAGCAGTCATAGAAATTACCCGGAAAATTCACGAACATGCTCAGAACTCACGAATAAATTATGTTCAGTTCGACGTTCGATGTTCTGTATTAGTACTAATGTCTCCAAGTCTATCCTTTAATTACTAGACCCGGTAATACATTTACGTTAAGAGCTCATGATAGGTAAATTAAAGGCACGCCAACGACGACTTAATTGTACATGCGACGTGACTCCAGACCCGTGCGATACGTTCCACATCGATAGATACTAATTCTAATGCAAACGTACATGAGTTATTTTACTGGCATCTAATTGAGAATATAAGCGTAATATGGAATTAATAAGTAATAACTACACGTTTTAAAATAGCCCAGGGGATTTACAAGTTTTAGTAGCAGTGAGCAGGAGAAATAGATGACTGATGGTACCTAATGAATGTTGTACGAAGTTGCTGGATACATGTAGGTCGGGAATGTTTACTGGTATTAGGTCTCTCATATGTGAGAGGCCGCCTGGGTAGGTACCATCGCAATGTCTATTGCTCCCGCCAAACAGCAGTATAGATACATTTTTGTGTTCCGGGTTGAAAGACATTGTACCTAGAGTAATTACTGGACGTAATGAGACTTAACTTCTTATGTATGATGATGCCAAGCATTGCTTTGTAATTCGTGGTACTTTTGGTTTTGCTAATGTCCATGAACGGCCGTGTCGGTTACGGTCAGGCGAACGGCATGCTCGTATCGCCATTCACCACAATAAAAGAACTTCTTGGATAGGTTCATATGCAGCAGTTTACGAGTACTATCTATGGCAGGAGCTGATCATCGTAATCTCCTTAATTGACGATGATAATTATTACATACTACTGACACATACTCCTTGCAATAGTGTAATGTAGTGCTGAAGGCTTTAGGCGAATACCCTTTATTACATTTTAAAGATTTTACTAACCTATTATTTTTTTAATTCAACTTAAGGGATCTTGAACTGGCTAAAGGGTATCGTATTAACGCAGTTTACAAATACCTCGGGTAAGTAGGGTTAGATCACGCGGAAGCCCTAAAAAGCGTTGGTGTGACGTAAACGAAGGTAAAAGGGTCAGTTGTATCACGTGATGAAAATCACTAGGTAAAGCGTACTCTATGCACTGGAGGTACTTCGATGTGTTCTTTGTCAGGTCCCGCAGTTTCTCTAAAATGCCGAGGGAGCAACATGGGGTTTTTAGTCGGTAAAATCCGGCATTCCCGCTTAGTGCAGGAATCCAAGAGGATTCTCCCCATGAAAAAAAAGGTAAAGTGTACTAGTAAGTAACTATATGAACAAATCACTAACCTTAGATTATAATCGGTATCTACACCTGTATGCATATAAGTAACGTTTAGTTATATATAAGTAACGTAAAGTTTTACTGGTGGTAGGTCTCTCATATGTGAGAGGCCGCCTGGGTAGGTACCACCGCAATGTCTATTTCTCCCGCCAAACAGCAGTGTAAATGTACTGTTGTGTTCCGGTTTGAAGGACATTGTAGCCAGAGTAACTACTGGACATATCGAGACTTAACATCTTATGTCTCAGGATGGCGAGCGCAGTGGAATGCCAAGCAATGCCTTGTAACTCATGGTGTTGTTTGGTTTTGCTACTGTCCATGAGCGGTCGTATCGCTTACCATCAGGCGAATGGCAGGCTCGTCTCGTCATTCATAGCAATAAAAAAAAAAAAAAATTAACCCATAATATTGCGATACTTACCTTCTATGAAGAGTTTAAAATGCCAATAATATATGAATCAATATTTTAATTTTTTATGCCCATTTATCCGAGCTAATATGTGACTGAACTAATTGCGATGGGTCTTTTCAAAAGAGCAACGCTGATAGATTTTTTTCCCTTTTTTTCAAAGTAAAAATAAATGTTCTGGCCTTCTGAGTAGATAATATTAGCTTTTAAGTCAGTGCCAAATTATGGGTAATATAGCAAAACGCAACAAATATTGGTTAAAATGTAAAATCCATCTCATCAATAAAATAAATAGCTTGGTTGTTTTGCGATAGACAGCCACAATAGTATTCCGTGCAAAAGTGAAAACTGTCCCAGTGAGCGGGAAGCGGCGGTTAACAATAGCTATCTTTAAATAGAACACAATCTCAGATTAATCCAAAGCAGGAAACGGTGGCACACACCCCGCATACAAACTAGATAACGTAAACAAAAACTAATCGACTACATTAACCCAGTAACTGGTCGATTTAATTTGAATCGGAGTTTTAATTAAAGTTTCGTACCGTTTTCACGAACGAACGACGGAGTGAATCGGATCGCGGATCTCAGACTCACGTTCGCTGTTATCTCACCGAACGGATCGGTGCACTCGTTCAGTCAACGTTTAATGTTCAGCCAGTAATCCTACACCGGTACATCGGTAATAAGAAACGGTAAAATAGTGTGGTGGTTTCATGAACACGACAAGTGAAAATTATACCGACGGTTCGGATGTACTCTGTGAGCGCGAATAATGGAAGCTGAATTAAATTTAAATCGAAATAATGAATTGTAAAGTGATTTCGAAATGGATTTAATGATATTTGAGGTAACAGAAAACCGTGGTAGAGTCACATCGTAATTATTTTAGACTACTGAAAAATGGGCCAATTTAAATGGGGACGGTATCTCTCTTCAACTTGAAACCGATGTGACGCGACGGCTTTGCTGTTCATTTCTCCCAACTTGAAAAACCGGCAATATACCTTTAATCAAAGTACTATAAGTGTTCACGGGCGGTTTTAGTCATTTACCATCCTAGGTGACCCAAAACTCGGCTCATTTTTCAAAACTGAGCAATAAAAATAACATAATAATTCATAGCGCCGGGCAAATTTCTTTAACTGCCTAATGATCTCGCAGTTCTATTCATGAGAGGTGATCGTTGTCGCTTCCAAATACCTTAAAATCATTATCATCATTAAAATACGATGTGATGCTTTTATGATAAACAACAGACGGGAGCAGAGGGGACGGTTAAGGATTATTGGATTTAGCAAACAAGCTGGTTTCATTTGTCTACTCATTAGCAGTTATCTTGAACTGTAAGATAAGTGGATTATTCGGTCAATTTAGTTTCCAATGTTTGTTTAGCCAATCCATAAGCTCAGTAAACAACGACGATAAATTACTTCGAAATACATAATCCCAAGACAATTCTCTCGATTAATCTGTAGGTGATACAGTGTTTAGTCAACGCTGGCACTTCAAAAAAAAAAGCAGCAATGAATGTTTTGAGAACCATTATACTATTTAACTTGATATAAATCACGTACATGCAAAGACACGAGCTGAACATTGCAAGCGCATTAAGAAAGTGACCAAAAGGAATCACGTAAGTATACTCCGTGGCTGATAGAAAGATTCGTGACTGAGGCATCACAGAACGGTAGCCGGAGTTCGGAATCAAATCCAATTTACTTCATTTGCTCGCCAGTAAAGTTCACATCTAAGTCTTGAATTGAAAGGATTACGTTGCGAAATGAACTTGCAAGTAGTCGGCTCGATCGTTTCCTCGCTCAGATCAGGGTTTTACACACATTTTGTTATTTTAGAGTAGATTTTATTAAGGCTACTCCTACTTATAACGGATAAAGTTTTGCTAAAGAATACGATACACGGGGGAAGTGTGGAAATTGGGTCTGCAGTCGGCTGATACGGCTTTTAAGGAGCACAAAGAGTTTTCAATGGATGTCGTGAGAACAAAAACTGGTATAGTTTAAAATGGAATTGGATATTTTTATAGAAAAAGGAATATTTGTTTCTTGAGCTTAGAAAAAGCTTTTCTATTTTCCCAATTTGTTCGACTGCAAACGAGTATCTTGAGAACCACTTATCGCCTTTACTCGTAGATGCTATTTTTACCAATTAAATAAGTTATTCTCCATAAACACCTAAGAAAGAGTAATGTATCTTTCTTATTATTCAGTATAAATTACGATGATGTATTTTTCCATTATTAATATTATATGCGAGTTTTTTTCAAGTTTTCGCGATGAGGGTTCGAAATCCGGACAAATTTTGTAATATTTATGAAATTCATTCAGTAAATAAAACACCACCAATCACAAACAAAACTTATACAAACAAACAACACACACAACCTAAGTGTCGAACCGAGTAAAACATACTTCACTAAAATTTTTCACGCAGCACAAAACCCTGAAGACAAAGGAGTTCCAACGCTAAGTGAAGCAGATGAAAAGTAAACAGAAGTTTGATTTACGAAGATTGAAACAGTATTCGCGATGAACAGAAAAGTTTTATTGGAATTGAAAGTATCACGCCACTTATCGTTCCCATAGGAGGTTCGAGATTTTGCTGAGATATTTAAATTTGTTCTTCAAAGGTTTCGAGAGTGTATTAAGAAAGGTTGTAAGTGCTTTTGAGACTGAAATGGTCTTTGGTATATATTCAAGCAAAGTTAACACTTGTATTGGGATGGTTCTTAAAAATGTGTTAATAAACTTTAAAGATTTTGTACGTTCATTTTTCGAAATTCTTTATTATAATTATTGTTAAATCCAATTGGCTTAAATAAGCAAATATTAATGTTGTAGAATATAAAATAGGATGTTTTTTGTTTATTTGTGCTAGATTTTCTATAAACAGGCTACAGGTCTCTTTCGGAATACCTTATAGATATTAGATATGTCATATGATGCAATAAAAACGAATGTAGTGATATCATTTTCAATCCTTATTGGGAACTAATCCATGCTCAATGGCATATTATTTTTTGTCATAATATTTTGTTTCTTGATCGCAATTATGCCTTGTTTCTTCATTATCTCTTGCTTTTTGAACCCGGGGCTTATCGTTTTATAGGTGTTCTTAGTAACAGCGTTACTGCGATTGCTATAGAATTTGAAAACATATTCTTACTACTATCTTGCGTACAAGTTAGTTCAACATTTTCATATCTAGTTACACTTCAAAGAAAGTTTCCAAAGGACGTTTACATAGATAACTATTATCGGTCCCATGGAACGACTGAAAATGCTGCATCGACTTTAAAGAAACTTTCGTTATCACAAAATGTACATACTTTAATAATTAAATTTTGAGAAAGTTCAGTATCTGCTAAAGTATAATCGTTATTTTTATTGACGATCGATTAGCATAGCAGTGAAGCAAAAGTAGAAAAATTAAGCTACCAGTGTAATATTGTGGGTCAGACCATCCATGATAAATATTCTTGCTTTGGGTGGTTATGCTACGAAAATTATAAAAAAAGTAGCATTGGCATACATGTTAAGTATAAAAACTAACAAATAAACAGTCAGGAATCAAATAACAAATGAGTAACAACCAACAAGAGAAGACAATAACAATAATCAGTTGGCTAAGCGGAACAATAATGAAAGAACTGTACAAAATAAACAAAAATATTTTGCTTATTAAAAACTTTCCGAGCTGGATACTCAGTTAGATATTTTTCAGTCTCAAGTGGGGCATAAGCCCGATGGCCGGAGGTAACTTTTTATTTTTCCTCGGCGACTTATTTCGAAACAAAATGTTAACAGCGTTTTAAGTTTGCGACTGAGACGATATTCTCACTAACTTAAGCTTATGCTCGCAAATACAGTTTGATAGGTTAAGTATTAGCGTTTTGTTTGTAGTAGATGAAATGAAATATCTAGAAGGAACGTGGAACAATACAGTTTGTTTCGTTTCGTTTAGTTCTACCCACTTCGGTATAGTGGCTGCAACTATGCGCTATGAACTGTTTTGTCACCTAAGTCAGGTAATGTATTTTATGCAACTGTTTCAGTTTCAAAACATAATTAATTTGCGATGCATAATATTGAATCGAAAATAGCCTCATGCATCAAACAACAGACCGGTCTAGAAAATGAATGCAAGACATCACTCTTTACAGACAGCAATGCAATGACTTTAACTTAAAAATAATTTTACATTAACATTGATTAAATCTTTAAATTAATTTGGTCACCAAAAGCATTGCAACACATTTATATCGCAGTGTAAACAAATTATTTTTATTCACGACACTAAAACCGTTGATACATATAATTCAAGCAAAGATAACACGAAACAACGCACCAGAAACGAGGAAGTGAAATGACAACAACGAAAAATTCCACCATAAATAAACCGTTGTAATGTACACACTTATTTAGAATTTTATCATAAAATTCCTTCTGAAATATTTCGTGGCATTTGTAAAGTTGTTTCGGCTCACAACGATATGCAGAAAGCGAGTTTTCTCACTGCTGGAACGCAAAAATTGCTCGTTGACCTAAAAAGAAATTCTTTATTATATATCCACCGTTTGTACGACATGTCGACCTAAGATAATTGTGTGAATTTTCTCGTAGTTAAAGTTGCACGGTTCGACGAGCCTGTTACTGGACCCTAATGAAGTAATAATGTTTGGTTGTTCACAAAACAGTGTGTTGACAGAAATTGCACATAGTTAACGGTAATCATGCAATTCTTTGGCGAAATTGCTTTATAAGTATGACGATAAACATTTTATATACCTATGCTAGTGGTAAAGTATTGCGAAATAATATTTTACCGTCTTAGATACAGCTTTATCAATTTTGGTGAAAATATATTTTGTCGAATAAAAAATATATCCGGTATCTCATCTTTGATAAAAGCGTTTATCGTTTTTTTGCCAACGTTCATAAAGGAAAATCTTGCGGCGTAGGAGCTAAAATTGCTCCGGTTCAATGGTCGATTACGGCGAGTTTCCTTGTACGGTGGCATACTAGGTACACCAAGTTTGTTTACACAATAATAGCAGTAAACAAGCACGAAATTAAAGTCAAATTAGCGTAAAGGAATTCTCAGAATCAAGTCCTACATTGATATCAACTCCATATGTATGAACACAAACGAAATAAAATCACGACATTTGTAAGATTGAAATTGAAAACGACCAATTAAATTGAGATATCTAATTCCTAGTAACATGTGGACAAATCAAATGCACATTTGGATGCATATGCAGAAGTTCAAAGGCACATCAATGTTATTATAAAATAAGCCGACAGATTCATTTTTAACTTTGTTGATGCCCGAGTCACGTTTCAAGGATTTCGGGAACAGCTTTAAAAACGCTATTCGGTGCGTCGTTAAACTTTGAATGAGTGACATCTTTAACTTAACCACGTTATTATTGCTACACATTAAGATCTGTCAATGGATAAACAACTTTGAGCCATGGTAATAGAGTTCTATAATTTGGGTGATAAAATTTCAACGGCTTTATTTATTTGGCCCCCGTAAGTTGTCGACTACGCTGTCGCAGTGTACTTTTTGGGTCATCACTCGTGTTTGATGCGTTTTAAGAAATGAGAAGGATTAATTTTAGTTTTAATAGGAATTCTGGTGCATCTAAATTCGGTGTTTAAAGTTCATGTTCGAATAGCGTTGATGCGACTTTTATTAGGTATGATGTGATTTGTGAATGATGATATTACTTAATTGGTGTGCGATGAAAATTACTTTATTGCTATTATGAATTGGTTTAATGATTATAGATTATGAAATGTATGAAAGTGACATTTCTTACGTTGTAAAATTATACCGAGACGTTGAAAAGATTGTAATAGGACTTTAGTTTTTAAATAAAGATTATAAATTTGCAAGTAATAGTATAATACTTTTCATAGCTACAAGTGTTTTAGCGAATATATTATGTTGCACTGCTGGCCACGGGCGTTTCCCAGATTAATGAAAGCTTGAACATAGCGCAATGCTGTTGAACAATAAATAATAAACTACACTAAACAACAAGCAGGCAATAACTACAAATATTTTCCTATGCGTAGGTAAAACAGTATAATATTTCTTGACATACAATAACCATAAAAATACACGCACTGTCTTTACCCGTTCAACGTTGAAATTGAGCGTTTATTTTTTTATTGAAAAAAGAAAGGGTTTTTTACCTACTTTGTTTCTCAAAATCGTTTATTTATTGATACAGCGTGTAGGAGATTAAGCTATAAAGTTGGTACTGCGATGCGATATGGGTCTCTGCAGGGAGCGGTTCGGCGTCACATTTTAACTAGTGTGCAGTGAGTTTATGGCATCCGTACAAACGAGAACACACCACGATACCAATAATGTGGTAAAATTTGAAGTTAGAGAGGTATTTATTTGTTTAAAGTTTTATATTATCCGGTCAGAAGTGCCTTGGATGCTATGATGTCTTATTGTAGTGAAACAAAACTAGTACCCTGCTCACAAATATAATCACAAATTATGTTTATACTTACACTTTCAACATTACCCTATGATAACTTTACTGTTCCTTAGTAGATCTAACACTAAATCCAATTCTGATTCATACATAATATAACGGCATACAAGTGCCTTAATGAAACAATTAATTTCGAAGCCTATTAGTAAACGGACCAGACGCGACTGCCAACATTTTCACGATTGTCGCGGGTTTGAATCCGAGTGCACGTCTCTGAATTTTCGGAATCATATTGTGTGTATTGATAGTCGATCACTGTGGACTATAAAGTGAAGGAAAACATCGTCTGCAAACCTGCATATCTCAGCGATTTGTAAGAATTTCTATGATATGTAAAGTCCGCCAGCCCACACTAGGCCAGTGTGGTGGACTATATGGACTAACTACTCTCAATCGTGGATTGCAGAGGAGGCCTGTACCCTACAAAGGGGCATCTATAGGCTGATACATAAATACAATTGAATAAATAGCGAAATTATTAATTATATCTTATTCTATCAAAACACACTACGAAAAAAGTAGTCGCTGCCTTATAGTAAAATGCATAAAGGTGCATGTATAAAAAACTACCACAAACTTTTTAATGTATATCCATGCAATCATCACACACGTAAAGCCTTGCGACGCAAAGCCATATTTTTCTCTACCACGTAAGCTGTCAAATTGAAACAAAATTTCCTACGTTCTATCCAAAAATAAAACCAAATTCCCAACTCATTCCGAAATCTCTTAGTGAAACAATAAAAACGAAGGCATTTCCATCCGCACTCAACCCACTAAGTACGGCGGCAGTAAACTTATATGACATAACTATACGCGTAAAATAAAAAACCCCGTGAGGCGGTTAACGACTTTATCTTTCCGTATTATACCTACTTAAGCACGCATTTAGAGTCGGTGCATATTTAACGATATTCAATTTATGACGTTAAGGAATCGGCGCTCGTCTAAAAATTATAAAGATTCCACAATTTATTGCCTCCAACCGTTGCCTCGGTAATCCGCTTACCGTCCGACAACTTATTAAATGTGGGACTAAATACTGATATATATTTTTTCTCGTTTACCACATTTATAAAGTAAGGACATATTATGTACGTGGTTGTGATCGGTTGATTTTTGAGTGTACTTCTATGGTAAAGATACACGTACACGTAATACAAATGACATGTTTAATTTACAAGTGAACTTTGAAAGAACTTTTTTTTTATTGCGATGAATGGCGAGATGAGCATTTCATTCGCCTGGTGGCAAACGATACGAACACTCATGGACAGTAGCAAAACCAAATAACACCATGAATTACAAGGCAATGCTTGAAATTTGTTTGAAACCTTAAATAATTTTAACTATGTTTTAATGATCAAAATTGGCTGAAAAGCAGTTTACTAATATAAGTGCGTTCATGAATTTTATGCTTCGGCGTAAGCTGTACCATTATTATTTAATCTGGTGTGGTTGCCTTAGTAATATTGTGATACGCCAAATAATATTTACTTATAGCTTCATCATTTCACAATATTTTTCTGTTTACATACCACTATTTACGCCTAATATTCAATGCGTATGTTGTCTTATTTTTATGATCGATAAAGCATCTGTCTCCCTTTAGTTGCTATTTATTAAACGCATGCATGTTTATATTATAATAATTGAATACTCTATTGAAATATATTCATGGCTTTGAACTATTTTTATTATTAGATTATAATATTGCGTGCACAGGCGAGTTTGGCTTGGGGCTGGAACGGGCAGCTGCCGACCGCACGACTTAATCACACTACAAAATATATATTATGTCAATATCGCTAGAACCCCGACTTATTGCACAGTCCCCATATTAGAAAAATCTCGTTCGAAAATCTGCGAACGTGGTTGTATACACCAGATGCTAAGTTATTAAGGCCCAGTCTATGTATTAAATACATATTATATTAATAAAATCTATAATAGATGTATGAAATAACGTAGATATAAATATGTTGCCTAATTAGGTTATAAAAGCTGTCAGTCGTATTTTTCTTTCAACGTTAAAGGCGATACACTCTTTGTTGTCACTAATATTTTTACACCGTAAAATTATTGTACTTAACTGAATATAAATATTTTGGTAAGTATAGTACTCTCAAAATAGTATTTTGTAATCACTACCGAATTATTAAGTAGATTTGCGATAAATAAGTGTAAATGTTCGTATCAAACTTTTAAAAAATACTATACAAATTCCTCATTATAAAAAATAAACTAATTAGCACTCCGTTAGGTGAAACCACTTCACTGTGGTCTCAATGATGATGCTCTCGTAAAGTTGTACGTCGGTTAACATTGATGCTTATAAAATCGTCGGATAAGCTATTACTTGCATCTAGGTTATAAAAGGAGGCTACATTACATTTGCATTTATAGCACGTAATCTCCTTAAGTAATTAACATTTTAATTCCGTGTATCGGGAAATATTCTTGCAAATGTTTTAATTATGTTTTGTTTACTCAACTTTACTGAGTGGAAAATTATTTTAGTAGAATAGATATATCTCTACTAAAATTTTTCTTTTGACTTTTGATTATCACTCTGTTTAGCATGGTAGAAAACATCGGGGTAGTAATATTTGAATTGCACGGCTGAGATTGTTTACAGAACTATCAAAGTCATGTGAATTCTATCAGACACCAACCTATTTTATTCAGCGTGATGGACTATGGAACATCACAAAGCCAGTGATTGTTGATGATTATCCTAACATAGGTAAACATTAAAGCCCTTATTCAAAGATAGTTTTAAACCTATTTTAGTTATCGAATGTTTTGTCTTCTTCGCTCCAACTGAATTTAAAAGTCATTCGAAAGGGACAAACATTCGATAGCTAAAATGGGTTTTAAAACTGTCTATTAATAAGGCCGTAAGAGTCCAAAAATTCCCGAATCAATTAGTTCATAATTAAATACATCGACAATAAAACTCCTTAATATTTTTTAATAACTCGCATTTGCTAGTGATTCATGAACAGAAACTAGTTTTTAATAAGACTGTAAGTTATGTCACGCTGAGCGACATTCGCAACATATCAGGCTTGGATTAAAAATGCAAAGCCGATCGTGGGCGCGGTGCGATCAAAACTTTGTGGAAACATATATTTTAGTGGTTTACTGTTGGAATTTTATTGTAATAAATATTGTCCGCCAACCTGCATTGGTGGAGTATATCGGTGGAGTATTCGATAACCCTTAGATAATATGTGTGGAGCATACTATAGTGGGATGTATATAGGTCAATTAAATGGGTAATTGCAGTCTACAGTATATGATTGTATGTGCTTTAAAGTAACATTTGGCACAATTAGGCCATAATATTATCACGTACTTCTTCAAGCTTCTTTCATAATGAACCTATTAATTACACTATACATAAAAAAACTTCATGCTCAATTAGATTACTGCAGCAGAGAAATAGAAATTCACATAAGATTGACAAGATGCAGTCGAATTTTATCTATTTACCAAGTTAGTTGGATCGTGAAAATACTTTCACCGTCTCTATCCTGCCAGCCGACACAAAGCGAAAAATCTGCAATACCTTTGTGGGCCCTCACTTAGTATCGATGAGCTCATCCGCTAGTTGATAAGCCTATTATAAAAATATATATCTTTGAGATAGTTATACAGATCATAACCCAAATTGAAGCAGTAAGACTAATAAAAGAAGATTTAATGAAACGTCAGCGCGCATTGTTTATTTATTACGGCTCAACAGCACCACCGAGCCAGCGAAACCAACACTTAATCCATCTTGATGCGTATCAAAAACAAAATGACAAATTATAAATAAAATTTAGTAAGTGACCTTTTAATATCAGGGCTTCGATCTGAATGCTCATCGTTGAAAGATTAATATCACTCTCGTGTATAAACACCGGTTGAGAAAGTTCATCGAACCGCAGATAGCCCGTCTTATGATACAATAGTACGAATAATAACTCATTGTCTTATTTTTTGTTTAACTAATCACTTTATTGTTCCACTCTGTAATCAATTATTCGATTAGCTTTCATATAAAAGACGTCCAGTATCCTATCAAATAACCGCTGCCATTAGTCTCGAGGTATGCGGCTTTTAACAGTGATGTTATGTCGTTGGGAAGTTCGGATCTCATTTAACATACATTCCAGTGTTACCACCGGGTTTTTGGTGTTACTTGTTTTTTTTTTTTTGTTTTGGATGTATTGATTACCAAAAAGGAACAAAAGAGAACTTGGTAATCGACGAGGTTGCTCAAGGAGATTAATTACGGAAGGAGCGAAGGACGCGTGTTCTGACTATCATTAGTTTTATAATATTGTCGCAGAGGAGTCCACTGGTGAGAATAGACGTCCCTCAAGAATTTTCACAATTACTTGGTAAGAGCGGTCTGCATCCGATTTAGCTGACCATAAAGAGTCGCAATGTGGTAATGATATTAGAATATTAATTAATTAGAAACAAAGGTTATATTCTCATAAATCGATAAATTAAAAGGCAAGTCTTTTTTTAATTATGTCAGTGTGAAAGACTCGAGTATGACCTACATATAACAAGATAAACATATTTTTAAACATGCTTGAAATGCTATCACAATTTCCAGGACAAAAGGTACTGATTTCGATAATCCCATCCCATTATATTACATTCGTAAAATAAAGCACAGAAGACGTAAATAAAAAAAATATCTACTTAGACAATCTTGGATTATTAATATCAGTCATTTTTTTTTTAATTTTCATAACTAGCTACATGAAACCCTTTAAAAGAGTCAAATTCAAATTACGCGTTCTACAAAATCGGAAAACGTAAACATTATTAAGCTATATTAAATAGAAAAATAATTTTAATGAAATTATTTCCTCGTGCGGTCGCAGCACAGCGAGACTACCCACGTTGTCTTACAATGTTTCCGCTAATTAACCAATACTAGGACGTTTAAGTCGTATCATGTTTATAAAAGTGACTTGTGAGCGCCAATTAAAATTTATTCGCTGTAAAAGTCTCGCGCGTTGCCTTTAGATAAACATCTTTATGATATAAGGAAGAGCGTTTTGTTTTTTGTTTGACAGATATGCCACACCACATCACATGGAATGGACGGCTAATTGCTATATCAGGCAGAAATTGTGTAAACATAAATATTTTTAGTACCAAAATATTTTAATCGTGCTTTGTGAGTTTATTATTCGTCATTGGAATATTTTTTGGTCTTTGCGAATTTATTCTTGAAAGCTTTAATTGTTATCTGTATCTGTATATTTTAGAGTAATTTCGCTTCTACTTTCTAATTCAATGTCTATTCCACATTAAACAAATGTAGAGACAGCACAGAGTATTTTTATACTTTGAGTAAATAATAAAAGGGTTTGGTTTCTTGTAGAATTCCTGCTATCTTTCAAACGTAACTTCGCAGTAGAAACAAATGAAGGTCGGGAATGTGGCAATTTAAAAAATAATAATACAACGTGATAAAGTTGCATTTTTGGAAATATCCAGTATTTAGATTTAAATCGAGGATGTTGTCGTCAGCCACCTGAGTCTACTGCTGAACATAGCTTTCTCCAAAATTTTTTTTTATGCACAATACGTTAGATTCATATAATACATTTAAATAAGTGAATAATATAAACTAGTTCAAAACAGCAAGGCACGTTGAAAATATGTCAATAGATCGTGGCCGTTTAGTGCGGTCACGTTTCCAGGGTCTGCAAGACTGTTCCGTGTAACTAAACCAATCAGCCCCCATTGTCTGAGACAATACCGTCTATCTGCCGATTTGTCTGCGAAACTATTGAACGAAATACATTTTAAATCGACCATTTATATCGTTTTTGCTCGCCTCAAATGATTCTGCAGCTTATTTCGGATTTGCTGATGGTGTGTCTTCAGAATACATTCATTAGTAAAGTTGACGAAATAGCAGAATAGGCTTTGGTTTTGTTGTCTAAGATTTGGAACAGCAATTGTATGCATTTTTGAATGAATATATGTGTTTCAAAATAAAAAGTACAAAAATACAATTCAACCAAGAAAGGTATTCTTTGATTTGACGACGTTATCAAAACATTGAATACGGCTTATAAGACCTCAGAACACTATTTTTTCAGTTCAAGATATACAAATACATATGTGACATTTCATAGTTAAATCACTGGACTAGTTTATTTCCCATTCACCTCTGTTTATTCATTCCATTTGACCGTATTAAATACGATTTAATCAGGCACCCATCCTCCATAGTAGTTGTGGTAACTTTTGCATTCGCTTTGTGGCGCAAACGGGCTTATTGTATCCCTTGGGCTACCCTTGTTCGACCTCCATCATTCTTAACGCTAATAACTGTTTTTGGGTCAACTGTAATTTATTTATTTTCAAATTCCATTTTAAACCTTGTTTATTTTGTAATTAGATTTTATGTCTTTGTCAGGTGATTATTGTTATCGTTTGTTTATCAGATTCTCGCGGACTCCTGGGATGGATTTATTTTTTTAGATTTCTATACTCGTATAATATTTTTTTCTTTACTCATGGTAACGCCCCTCTGTACGTCTCTCGTTTCTTATCCCGAAAATTCGAGAGATCGCGTATGGTTCTTCAAAATTTATATGTACTCATGGGTGGGGTGTTCGCTTTCTACCAAATAAGTCACAAAGTGGCTAGACTCTCTTATGCTACTAATTTAGTTATATTCAATAAGATATGTCCTCGGGATTGAATCTAAAGTGCGTTAAGTTACTTTTTGATCGCTAGGTTAAGTTTTATCCAATTAGAGCATCAACATGCGATAGGAGATTATATCTAGTGGCTTGGTTAAACCATTTTATCATAGAATGCAATTCAAATGCGTGAACTACAACGACATGTATCATCCCTTTGACATGATAGTCACTATTCGAGGAATACAAATAATACAAATAATTTTGATGCCAACAATCGTTGTACCATTTGATATTTGCCCACCATTGTCATAATATCAACCATCCATAAATTTAAAAATATGTAACCGTTACGAAAATTGCCGAGGCAAACGACTGTAACATAATTTTATGCGCCGTTCCGCGGGTAACTCCAAACATCTGAAGTTATATCAATACATTTAACGGCGGAGGAGAAACATAGTGGAAAATATGACGTCATTAAAATATACTAACGTCTATAATGTCGTTTTTATGGGCCAGGGAGATGCGCTTCCTGGGACCGAGGGTGCCTTAACATAAAGATGCCAATCTATATTCCTCTGGTTTTTGCTTGTTGTTCGCAGATTTGTGTTGATATTCCCACTGTGACCTTTAATGTTATGGTCAAAAGAGGCTGTTGGATCCAATGTTGGTTTTAATATCTGACCGATACTGTGAAAGCTGTTATGTAAGGAGTTTTACTACGATTTCTTTTTAGGATTTCATATTAGGTCTAAAAATTACACTGCACTGCCCTTTATGGCGAGCAAAGTATTGTTAAGATTGAGGATTGATTTGACAATGTTATGCCGAACGACAGCTAATATATTCTTAAAATCAGTACCTATTTATAAATTTGGTAATATAAAATAAATTGTACTTTGGACTTTACTATACTTATTCATTTTTAATTTTTTTTAACGCACCGTAATTTAACGCACGTCCAATGTTCCAACGAAATTAAAAATACTTTTCAGTACATAGGTTTTAAAAGGCCTCCGTAACTTTCTGGAATCCCGACGAGCCGCCGCGAAAATATCAATAAACAACGACCGACAAATAGTGCGATTTCCCTCGCGGAGTTTACCCTAAGTGCCGGCCCGGTCTAAGCATTGCCGTGCATAGCAATGGGGACTTTTATACTACATGACACAAAATGGAGACGATTGATATCTATTTCGTTGCCTGTTTGGCCTAAAGGTAGAGGAGTATGTAGTGAACGATGAGCTCCTGGATACGATTCTCTAATCGTATAAAACCTATTTTATACGTAAATAAACTCACGCCTTTTTCCTAGAATGGGTAGGCAGAGGTGCTATCAGGACACCCACATTTTGCATTGTGTATTTCGTCCCACGATGTGATAGGGGGCGAGCCTATCGCCGTGTCGGGCACAAATTCCTGATATTAATGTTAGATGGATATATCAACTGTTGATAGTAATTGACATCAGAAGATTAAAAACATCTTTAATCTTTAGTTCCATGGTCTATTTCATTTTAATATTTATAATAGATAAAAGAGCGTTGCAATAGCATTTTAGAATTTTTATAAGAGCAATAAACCAGTCGGCCCGCTATCCTAGCGTCAGTAAGTGTCGCATGTAGCACGTCAAAGACAATTTGTGTCGGTTTGTGAGGTCGAGTGTGAAGTGTTATGACATTCACATTGAATAGCCTTAAGTTAGACGTCGTTATGTTGAAAATAAAACTGAATTGTTTAGTGTACATAATAATATTTTTTTCTTAGTATTCGGCCGCCGTCCACAAAACTAAGCTAATCATTTCAAACATTCTTTTAAAGAAGATTGTTACGGCTACAGCCAAGATTGACGATGACGTCGGACCGATAAATCGGCATCGCATCGTGTAAATACCATGCAAGCACTCGCACTGAGTGCGGCCACATATTGGCTAATATCGAGTATCGGCCTGCACGGCGCCTACCGGCTAAATTTGTACCATTCCGAAATACGCTCACTCCAACACATTATCCCGTTTTATTACCTATAAAAGTCAGCCGGAACGTACTACATTTGTGGCGCAGCCCTTATTTTCTGTACCTAATATAGCGTTTTCTTTATTTGCGCCGTGTACTTATATTTTATAAGGCGCATAGATTTTTTTCCGGCGATCTGTGTATTTTGTCGGCGCAATAAAAACTCTTTACGCGGCTTTTTATTATGGAATCGTGACGATTTTGTTAATATGTTTTTTTTATTATAATTCATAAAACATTTTATAGTGCCGGTGGAATCTGTATGCGTGACAATAAGCCTTGTTCAAATATTGGCAATTTTATGCCGCTATAACTTTGGTAACAATTTTACTTATTTCACGAACATTCGAATGTTATGGGCGATTTATTGTTACACGTGGTTTTGTTTGATTATATCTAGCCTTAGTAAACCTTTGACTGCCTCAAATAAAATTGTTCTGTGTGCTTTCGCACGAACTGAAAGAAAATTGTTTTTCTCTATTACGGACGGAATTTCGTAGCTAGAATTTTCACGACTCACACATTATTTCCAGTCTATAATATGTTACTATTGCCACTTATGGTATTGCGATGGTTGCCTTATAACATACTACACAATTCACCTGCATTTTACAATATACAAAAACACCCCACACTCATACACACACACATATTCCTAACCCATAGTCAAATATGTTTTGCCTGTGGAGAACTAGAAGCAGTAGAGCCACACTGTACTTGACGAGCACTACTGAAGAAATAGACTAACTCTACCTGGGTGGTACTACAGTCATACAGAAAAATTAAAAATCTAAAATGACAAGACTGTTCGCAGATTTTCTAAATCCTCAACAAAATACGTTGTTAATGGTTACATTTCTGTTTCTGCGGGCTCCTTATGAACAAACTATAATAATTTTTAGCAATCTCAAAATTTCATGCCACCTATTTATATTAATTACAAGTTTCCCAACCGTCTACCACATGAAGTCGTCAATGAGCTCGAAATAATGTCATAGTACACGCATGTGACATCTCCACACCGGATCTGTGTAATATGAAACAGAATCATTCACGTGTAATAAATCACGCATTACGGGCCATATGCTTACATTCAACGCCGGTGCATAATTTTATTATCAGTTTTTGCATCAAATACCTGTGCAGCGAGAATTTTGTCTCGTGGGAGAGATTGATTCACTAGTTGTGATCACACGTTCATGTGGAAATCGTTGGTGGCTTCTGTTCCGAAATTGTCTTTCTGTGTCTCATGAAAAATGTCACCAAGAAAGATATTATGGCGATAGGCTCACCCCCTATCACATCGTGGGACGGAATATATAAGGCGAAATGTGGGTGTCATGGCGGCGCCTCTGCCCACCACTTCACTTAAAGGCGTGAGTTTATGTATGTAAGATATTATGAGAGCCAATGGTCTAGTCAAGGACAATAAGACTGGGTTTCATGGAGGAGATTAGATAAAAAGATGGATTGGAATTACCACAAAATAGAAAGAAAAAAAAACACACAACGAGACTTGTTTTACCTAATGCGAAATTTTCTCCTCTGATAAAATCTTCATGAATTAAGAACCGTGTAAGAGAGCCTCATAATTTTAGCCTCAGTAACCGTATACCGTATAGTCGTATACCGTAAGGAAATTTTATTTCTAGCTTCGGTATTCTTGTTACTCATAAGTGTCCGGTTGAAAAAAACATTATTGGTGCTGTCTGGTCTGTTTGCGCTCGTCATGGTGGCATAGTGGTATTGACTCACGTTAGTTTATGGCATAATTGTATGGACTGACAATAGACAACCATCACTCGCCTTTGGGATACTCAATTTATATGGAACTTCACTAACTGCCAAGAACACCGTAGTCACTTTGCGACTGCGGAGCACCCGACCAGACCCAGTCCCATGTCGTAAACGAATGCCCACTTCGCTGTTTCCCCGGTGGAATCTCGGAACTTCATAAATGCACTCCTGATGCAGCAAGCTAGCTGAAGAAACTAAACATGGAGGTTTTATCCAAGCAGGATGAATGCTATACGCAATGATGACTTTGTCGTACTAATGTTTAAAAAAGTTTTCTGTGAGAATTATCGGTAGACACATTTTTAAAGGCAATTAAGTGTAGTAAGTCACTAGACGGAATTTAATATTAAAAAATTCAATTTATTTTCACATTCAGAAGTTATTAATTTAAAATTCTTACATTTGTTATACTCTAAAAGAAGCAAAAAATATTCGGAATGAAATTTTAAGAAAATTAGACAGAATTTAATATTAAAATTGTGAATGAAATAGGTTTCAATAATGCAAAGCGTCGTTAACCGTACCGAAGTTAAAAAGCGATATATTTCATAAAAATTAAAAGTAACTGAAAAGTATTTGCAACGCTATAAATCGTTTGTGCGTAAGTAATAGAAACTCAAACTACTTTATTCAAATTAAAAATTCTATTAATATTTTAAATTACCATTCTCTACAGTCAAGGCATTACGTCATATTTAATTCAATACTTTCTTACTAACATTTATTGCTACCATTGTTTGGATCTATAGAGACGAATGCTAGAGTTGAAGCCGTTCCATCATCTCTTTATAGACCCCATCGATTATCACTTAATTATATTTACTCAATTGACACCTAAACGGTTACTGACAGGCCTGTGTTCAATAGCGAACTTTTTGTCACTCACGATGATGATGACGATGATACTTATCATTTACTCTCTCTACACAAGCCCAACCAAACATCTCTTAATTAAACAAGAGTCGCAGAACACCTGTCCAAACCACGTCAAAAATTCATAAATATTTATAATAACTTTTTACAACAAAGCCTTGTCAATGAAGTCTGCTCGTAAACAACGCAATTATGCAGAAAATCACAAACACGTCAATCTTAACCCTTCAATAGACGTCTGAGCGTGGGAATGCAAAAAACTTAAGACACCCTAAGCGATCTCGCGGGCCCACCCGATCCATTCACGAATTTCCTGCACGCAACGAAACCGCAAAAGCGCACTACCTGCTAACACATATGTTTGCCTACGTGTTTGTATTTTCTTTGTGACATCACTCCGCCATGGGGTATAAAAGACCGTAGTGGTGTACTTGAGGGTTTTCTTTGGCTATTATGGGAGCGGATCGCGTAAATAGCAATCTTCGCGAATGAATGCGGCTTGTAGTTAAATAAGTGAAACTGTATAAAAGTTTAAGCTGACTCATTTCTACGACTTAATGCAAGTGTGCAGTTGTTAACTATCCACACTGCATAAAATATGTTTGCAACTTATCTTCACTATACATTGTAGTTATAATGAAAGTCGTCCCTATTGACTACGTGCTATATAACTTTATAAAATATAATAATTACTAAACATCGTCAACATTATTAATTAACGTCACTGTGCCTCAGTAGTGACCCTAGATATTATGAATAACATCATTTTTTTTCTCCAAAACGGCTTACTTTGAAATAAATGTACATACGCTGATACCTGCATAACTAATTCCAGTGAAACATTTTATTTACTAAATAAATCTTGTATAACATCACATTCCACGTCTATTTTATGAAAAAAGAATTCGTTTAATCTATTAAAAAACTTCAAAAACGAAACCAGGAATTACAAAGGGGGGAAGGCTCAAAAAAACAAATACCCATTTAGACTTTGTTTTTATTCCATTTAAATGTAAAACCACTTTTTGTTAACACGTGAAAGCTTTAAAACACCCCAAAACGAATTAAGAAAATCCACCACCGAGGGACGTATGAAATTAACTGCACAGATTCAGCATCTTGGGGAGAAATTAATTTTGTTTTGGACATTTTATTTGCATAAAGTTTCGACATCAATTTTTTAACATAAACAAAATATTTAAATAAAATTTATATTGCTATAAGTACACCTAGAGATAGAAAAAAATGTGTGTGTGTATTAGTGTACACACGTAAGAAGTGAAACTTCTTTATGACATCATTTTTCGAAAAATGATCTACTATTTACAAATTTACAGAATTGGTAAAATAAAGCTAAATTAAATAAAGTTTAAGTTTAGGAGGGGGGAAATTTTTGAGGGAATTTGGGATTTCTATCGGGGCCAATTTGTATCCCTCACCGAGACGGTTCCGAGGATACCAAGCTCGGTGGGTCCACGACCTTTATTGGCCGAGATAGGTTTAGGGGGGGTGAGGTAAAAAATGTTGGTGGGGGTAGGGGCGGGGGGGGGGGGTTAGGTTTCGTGGGGGGGCTATTGGGCACCTTAAAATATTTTTGGGTGGGGAAAGTTGTGGAGGGGGAATTCGGGAATTCTGTTGGGGCAGGATTGTAGGCCTCACCGAGCCGGTTCTAATGAACCCAGGGTCGATGGGTCTACGATGGATATTGGCGGAGACAGGAATAGGGGGGGTGAGGTAAAAAAATTAGGTGGGGGTAGGGGCGGGGCAGGGCTGGGGGTTAGGTTTCGTGGGGGGGCTATTGGGCACCTTAAAATATTTTTGGGTGGGGAAAGTTGTGGAGGGGGAATTCGGGAATTCTGTTGGGGCAGGATTGTAGGCCTCACCGAGCCGGTTCTAATGAACCCAGGGTCGATGGGTCTACGATGGATATTGGCGGAGATAGGAATAGGGGGGGTGAGGTAAAAAATTTAGGTGGGGGTAGGGGCGGGGGGGGGTTAGGTTTCGTGGGGAGGCTATTGGGCACCTTAAAATATTTTTGGGTGGGGAAAGTTGTGGAGGGGGAATTCGGGAATTCTGTTGGGGCAGGATTGTAGCCCTCACCGAGCCGGTTCCAATGAACCCAAGGTCGTTGGGTCTACGATGGATAATGCCGGAGATATGAGTAGGGGGGGTGGGGTAAAATTTTTAGGGTGGGTGTAAGCGGGGGGGGGGGAGGTTTCGTGGGGAGGCTATTGGGCACTGTTTTGGATTTAGGGTGGGGGAAGGCCAGAGGGGGGTAAGGATCAAATTACAAAAAAGTGGGTGGGACTTAAAATTTTGGGTGGGGCTTGGAAACGGTTGGGGGTGTGGCTTACTGAAGTGGGTACAGAATGTGTTCTAATGGTATACACTGTATTATGTCCAAATGTGGGATGAACGCAAAAATGTGACGTAACGCAAAAATGTGACTTAGAAATAAAGATGGCGCGTAACGCAAAAATTTTTCCAACCCCGATAAAGAAGTTTCACTTCAAAAGAGTAGACAAAGAGAAAGCTCATATTGTTTTCTCTATTTTACCGGGTATCAAAAGGAAAGAAAATATATAATAGCGTTGTATTTATAAATATTTTGAGATATTTGAGTTTATCTTATTCATTTTGTCTTCGTGTCTGTAAAAATGGTAAATTGATAATATTTAAGTAAACATTGGCAAATCTTAAGATAATCATCGTAATCATAATCTTAACATTATCACTTTATCTAAATAATATAAAAAAATAAGCAAACCCCAGGGATTTGCACAGCGACCTGCTTCCAGTGACTTCCTAAGCCTTCTTTGCACCTCACTGCATATCTATTAAATTTATATATCTATAAATCTTAATACATTATGTAAATAAATAAATAAACACGCACCTAAAAAACCCCTCTACAAAAATACAATATCTTCAAATATTTTTTCACAGACTCACATAACTTCATAATACACTATTCGCCGAGAGCAATTCATATGAATTAATGTCGTCGTTAATATAATTAAATATTTAAAATTCTGCACCTGCGCCCACTAAGTAGCATTCGTTGTAGTTAATTTGCGATGTGAACGAGAAAAATCGGATGGCGCGAGCATTAAGCAAGCTTTAATTTGTTGCCATTAATAATGATGAGGCATCTCTGAGGTTACTAAATTTGGTCCCTCTGAACGATAATTTATTCTGTCCAACTTTTTACATGTAAAATATTTTTATAGCGAAATTCTGGAAGTGTGTTGAAGTTATATATATATATATCAGGACTATGTATGTGACTGTTGGGTGTATTTATTTATTTATTTATCTATAAGAATACATAAACAAGCGGAGAAAGCTCTAAGGCACAATATTAAACTTTTTCAAACCAGATTAATTTATATATCATTTTAATCCACGTCAACCCACTGCCGGGCAAAGTCATCCATTATTACCTATATTATCATTAAAACATTAAAATTTCAGTGAACAATTTCATTTTATAACCACTTTTAATTAGCTCCTACGTAATGTTACCAATTAATCAACGCTCGTTCCACTCAAATATCATATTATTTAAAGGCAAAAACAAACGACGCCCCATAATTTATTCAGCACTAGTGTGACTTGAATTCTATTGGGTCAACTTATCTATTGAGGCCACAAAACATTTAGAATAAACTTGCTGTACGCTATGGGAAGCGGAGATGGTTTGGTGGCAAGGATACTTAGCTAGTATAATTAAGGTAAATGTTTCAAGTAATTCTTTTTATTTATTCCTAGGTAATCGACGCAATTTCATATGCCTTGTTTACTATACAAGAAGCTTTTCTTTCTTTCTATCCATTGCTCCATAGCAAAATTCATCTACGTCTGTCCCGTTTTATTTAACACAATTTAGAGATTTTTTATTGCATAGTTTCGTTAAACGAGCAAATAAGTCACCTGGTGGTAAGCGATAACTGCCGCCCATGAACATCCAGGACGCTTGGATCATGGATGTGTTGCCGACCCATTAAATCGGGAGGAGAAGGGAAGAAAAAAGGATAGGATAAGGATAGGGGTATTGGGCATCCGTCTATCTCACTCACCGAACGACACGCGACAGGAAAGCTGTCGCCTCACGTCAATATTCTGTGAGAAATTGGTGCCGCCTCGGACGAGCCTGCCCATTTATCCTGAGTCGTGACTGACAGCGTGTGTCTACCACTTTTAAATATGGTAGAACCACGTTTAATTGTATCAATTATTAAATAGCATCATGTCAGTAGAAGTATTACAGCTAGGGGCGGCGTGCCGTCGTGTAAAGCAATTGTGGCTCCGCTGTAAAACTAAGCACACTACAGTGTTCCATTCCTCTGAAAATTGATAGACGTGAAGTTATCATTTGACAGTGTGCGTGTTGTAGTGTTTTGTCACGCAACGCTGCCGCCGAGCCCAAACCGACATAGAATACTAAAATGCTACTGGCTGAAAAGTGAATATAAACAAAAATATTTAAAAATAGAATGTTTTTAATATAAAGGGGGATATTGGAGTGCTTTTGGAAATAGGTCATTTTAAGATAGGCTGGAGACATTTCTTGTATGATATAAATACTAATATTAAGTCTTATTTGACCTAGACTTATTATACAGTAATTACTTATCGAATTTTATTAACAATTTGCGCAAATGCATTTATTACATTGTTAATTATCCTACAGTTCTATAGTCTTTCAGTTAGGATCTTGTGTTTTGACTTTAACAGCAGAATATACTGAAATGTATTTTTTATTTTTAAGGTTTCGAACCTCATCAGGTAGTCCATGGACGAAAATATTATTTATTTTACAAAGTATTCTTTTTATAACACAGATACTTAGTATTATTTTTAGCCTTATTTGAATACAATTGTTATAAATTATTAGTCTTCATTGTCTCATTATCTAGTGACGTACAGGATTATTTTAAAAGCATAAAAGTGACGAATAGAGCAAGCGGCTTAGTTAATGGAAAATAACCGTCCACCCAAGAGCCAGTACCTGATGAATCAAATGCACTGCTAGTCTTTCAAGGTGTGCATTGACTTCTTGTAAGGTATAAGGACAGATAAAAGACTGCAGTGTATGTTCAACAGACAGGCTCCTATTGATCCTATCCTCCTAGTACAAAGTGTGTTGCGATTCGAGTTCCTTCTGTAAATTCAAGAGGGCATGATTATTTATGAAATTTACACTCAGGCATAGGATAGCCGATGCAATTTTAATTATTAATTTTGATAACACATTTGTGATTGGACCAAAACCCATGGTTAGACGGTTAATCCAACTAAGACTCAGGTCATTGTTGTGGACAGCCCCAGCTTGATATCAAAACTTGATAGGGCCTAACTGCCGAATGTTTTTTGTTTTTTTATTGCCTTAGTGTGATAAGACCGCCTTTTGTACTTTGTTGTTTTAGTATTCCTAAATGTATTGCTGTGTTTATTGTGTTCAATAAATAATGAAAATAAATAAATTATTTCGGCGAGAGAAAGCAACCTCGCGGCATTGCATGCTCTATAGTGAACTGCACTGCATTAACTGTTGCAAAAATAAGCACTGTAGCAACTTTGTGGCACCAGTAATAAATAAAAATTATTTTTTATTCTTTGAACCCAGCGCTGTAGTATTTGACGCGCTATTCGTCAACCTCTACGTAATAAAACTAGTTGTGCCGTCAACAGGGCAAGGACCCAAACTTTATGTTGGTTTTAAAGCCACCCCTTTTAGGTATAAAATATCGTGTAAGAGCATTTTCAAAACTGGTATTTACGATTTTCTTATCATCTGTGATAATTTTTTTAATCTGCGGCGACGATCGAGTGCGTGATGGCATTTCTAATGTTTTGACCTGAGTGTGGAAATATTTATATAAGGGTTGGTTGGTCGTTAAATTTTATTCGGCCAGTTTTATTAATACGGAAAAACACAATTTAAATATTAGTTTTGTTTATGTACGGTAATAATTTTGGCTCATACACGTGTGTATTTCACGCGACGGTAAATAGTTCATGGCGCTGTGGGAGGTTTTAATTAAGATATTGTTGTCATTAGGATCACAGTTGGATGCATAATTTACCTAATTTGTCGAAGAACCCAGTCAAGTATAGTCTCTCGTATACAACTAAAATCACCTGTGTTATATTCTTGTTCATTTTTGTTATGTGTTTTACTATATTTAGGGTTTGCTAAATGTGTGTATATATATTTACTCAAATCTTATATTATATTATATTATATTTAAAACATCATCAGTTCTTATTTTAATTATTTACTACTAATTTCCAGAATAATAGTTAATCAATTGCAATCTCCTACGCCGCACTACAGCTGCTCTTGTAATTCAACTTTTTCCGTAACCTACTTTCCATTATAGACATTCAATAAGCTTATTAGCTCTTATTAAAACGTCCCGCATTCCAATAAGACCTGCCTTTTCCATTCTAATTACTGGCTAGCTTTGCCTGAATAATTGTAAAGGACGCGCTTTTCCCATACAAAAATGTCAATAGAGTTATATTTTACGTAATTAAAGATTGGAAGTGTCACCCATTGCGGTCACGCACTGTGGCGTGCCGTCGAGTCTCCAATTAGATGTCTCTTGTGGAAATAGACATTCCGAGTATTTATCAAAGGCATTTAGGAGTCGTAAATATATTTTTAGGACATGATGCTATATTTTCTGGGATTTTAGGAAACGATGCGTAATTGGAACAGTTATTTTCGAATTGTTAATAAAAATTGTTTCGAATTGAAACATTTTTTTGTGCTAATGCTATACATTATATTTGGTTCGACTAACCTTCATTATGTGGTGTTTTATAAACGTCATGTTAATTAAATGACAACAAATCCATTAAAACTATTCACAGACAGATGACCGGTCGTAGTATCATGAAAAAAAACTTTCCGTAAAATGCAGCATATTTTGTTTCCCCAACCCCAATTTAGTTTGGTAGAAGGGTAAACAGAATAATATAATTAATATTTAAGGTGTAAAAGAGCACCATAGAATGGCTTTTAAAATACGTACCAATTTTCCACACAGTACGTGCATAAATTTAGGCTGTCCTCTAATTTAGGACAAAATACGATCAAAAGGCATGACTATAAAAAACACCTTCACCCATTTATATTAAAATATGTTACCCCGTTCGAAAACGGCACATAATTGTCAACGCATCGAAAAACATCGTATGGACGAGCTATTATAATAAATAGATCCACATGTTATTATTTTGCATTTTAAGCCTATCGTATTAACATCAACTCCTACCATATGCCAGCCATGTGAAATAGAAACAGGGCACAAATTTTTAAACATAAACGTTACGCGACACACCGTATTATTTTTTCATCCACGCACTGGCGCTGAGAGCCCGTCGTTTCCTTTTAACGCATTCTAAAAAGACCTCTACAGGCGAAAATAAAAATACGAATAACCCTTTAGTAGGAGCTCCCGTTGTTTCTATTATCATTGCTTTTTCGAGGGGATTTCTTTTGCGTCGGAAAAAATAAGCAAACTCCGGATACGAGGCCGGTTCTCCATCTGTTTTATTAAAACTGCGATATTGATCTCAAAGTGTTTATTCGTGGCGTTTTAATTGAATGATTCGATTCGTATCAATTCACCCGCGAGTGTTTAATATGTTTGATTTCGTACAATTTATAGTAGTCATAAGTTATTCGCGGTCCCGCCCACAGTACTTCTTTGAAGATTGCTTTTGCTTATCCTTGTATCGGACTCTTATCGTGATGAATAATTTTACTTTGAACTTAATGATCGGTCACTGGCTGGTGATCAATTGGCATTCAATTCTTTTTCTTCGTCTCGATTAGATTATCTCATTTCGAACTATCGCTTGGCTGTTTATTGAATACTTTTATCTTTATTTTTTAACTCTTGCCCTGTGTTTATTTACAAATCTTCTAAATGCGCTTGTTTTAAATAATGGAATGCCGTTGCATATATTTGTGTACTTTATCAATCTTAATTAATAATTTACTTAATAATATTAGCTAGGACTGTTTATTTTTATTTACTATTATTACTCATAATTGTATTATAAATATCCATAATTTATATAAAATACACCGATGATTGTTAAGGAGAAATTACACAGAAGTAAAATATTTATATTGATAACCGTCTCTGTTAATTTTCTTTAGGAATATATGTACGTGGAGTCCACGCAACAAGCAATACACGCTTGTGGAATCCACAGATTTATTCACCATTTTACGAAAGCATAAAATAATATTCCGAAGACATTCGACTGAAAATAATAGCTTTCAAAAATGTTCGAAATATAAACGAAGATCGCGACGACGATATTGTTCAATTAATCTTTTTTCCCGTCCGTGGACTTTTCAGCGAGGGCAAAAAGTTGAAATATTAACAAACCCTCGAAAGTAATTCCGAAAGTAACTTTAATCAAGAGTATGAATAAAATACGATAACCTTTTTTGTAAGGGCAAGAATTTTTTATTGACAAAAAACATCGGAATCGTAAAGCTTGTTGTTTCTTAAATAAATACGGGTGCACGATGGACAAAAGTAAAGCTTATTTACAGCGAATTCAATCAATTACGGCGGCCATCAGTGGTCACTGAAATGTATGGTCTCTTGACGTGGTGAGATGAGCGGCAAAAAATACGCGTTCGACGTTGGGTGCAGTAAAAACTGAGTCGACATCTCGATGGTCGGCCGCGGCAAAAACGAGCAGATGCCCGAATGTGGGAATGCGTTGAAAAAATTCCGCTTTATTGGACAAGATTCGGTATACGGTGACGCCGGCAATTACGGACCATTTGACTATTACGTCTTGTAGACGCATTGTTGTTATTGTCATAGATCGGATTTCCGTCTCTTTAAATAGTCGAGTAATTTGGTACTTGTATATTGTGTTTCATTCCGCAATTGGGTAGGTACACTGTTTATAAAAACCGCATTGGTTAGCGGACAATGTTAAACGTTTTTTGAAATAAAGTTTTTTCAAACATATACCTAGATAGCGAGTCCATTACCATATCAATTCAATATTTGGTACAATACGTTACTACTCGTATATGAATGAACAATCCAATTATTTGTACCTACTCGAAAAAAGATATGAATTTTATTTTGTATATTATAAAATATCACTTTAAGTTTTACTTCATTGGTAGAAATGCAATGCTATAATACCTAAATAATTGGTACCATGTCTTACATTTTCCTTTATTATTTCTTTAATATGGTTCATTATTTTTATGAGCGAAATAAACAATTAATTTAATGCCCTATTGGCTATTAAAATTGCCTTTAATAATAATCCCGCACGTTCGCAAGCATCCTAACGAAATCGTGTCAGTGCAAACAGGCCAAGCGCTGTCATCAAAGGGCGCTAACATGTCAGCAGTTTTTTACCTGCGATCGTAAGTTATTTGACTCGGGGGAATCTGCGAGCTTTAAGCGACGCTATTAGTTCGCTTTGCCGGCATTAACTTACTTTTATTGCTAGTTTAGCTGTAGCTCGGGATGTGTTGCTGCAGTTCTTTAATTATTGGTATTGCTTTATCTGATGGACACTTTCGATTGCAGTGTGAATTGTGAACTGGATGCTTCCAATGGGTTATGCAGACAGTCTTTAAGAAGTTGGTCATGAAGTAACAGGTTATTACTTCATCGCTATCAAACGTTATTCACTCATCGATGTACATTTTCTCTTCCTTGGTTACCTTTTGCTCGTTCCGTTATCAGTCTTTTCGGAAAACGAGCGATGCATCTTCGGATTTCTACGAATTGTCATTGTACGGGGAAATTACTCACCAGTGGACTGTGGAGCATTGACGACCAGATACAATAAAAAATCTAGTAAATACGAATTTATTTATTCTGAACACACTAATATAAAGGACATAAATTTTTCGACGTCAAAGCCATATTACTTCTAGTATTACATACCAAGCAACTAAGATACGAGTACTCGGTATACAAAATTTAAAAACATGCATGGTATACTCCGCATTTCTTTCATAAATTCCACATTGGCCGCATTCGGACATTTTCCTTTGAAATGCTTGTATACACTACATCTGACCAAATGAGTATACCCCAGTTGAACGAAGTAGAGCGTGTTTGTTTTGCCACAAACGCATCACAAAAGTGGGTTGCGTCTTTGTAAGGACTTTACAGTAACTAGGTCGGGTGGAGCGGAAGTTCTTAGTTCGTGTAAGACGGGATTTTTATATGGTCTTAGATGAGCAAATAAACAAGTTACCAAAATGACAGTGGTAATTAATAGCGGTAAAAATATATCAAACGTAGGCAATATTAAATACGAGTATGTTATTTAATTTTGAGTTTAGAGTAAATAAACTGTAGGTATCATTGGTTCGCTGACAATGGAACAGCCTGAATGAGCCGTTTTTTGGCTTTAACTTTAACAAGTTTTACTTCTCGCTGATTTTTTACAAGACAGTTGTACTACCAACATACTAAGCCGGCTCTATCATGCATGATGACGATTGCCTTACACCCATATTCTAAGACGTTTTCTCGACTCCACTTGACGTTACTAGAGGAAATCCGTATTCTTAGTAGAAAAAAATCTCCTCCACTCAACGTCACTCAAAAAATTTCCTGTCACGAGGAAAGGAATCAACTGTCAAACTCAAGGTACGTCGCGACCTACCTTAAGGAAGAAATAAAAGAAATAATCCTACTTAAAATTGTAATTTAAAAGAGAGAAATAAAGTTTACCTTTTAAAATTCTTAAATACCTAAATATGCCAACAATTTTTTGAGGTGGGTGCCTCTACAAGATTTACACGTTTTCCCAGTGAATGATACAAACATTACTCTTTATTTCATTTAATCAAAGATTTTTGGTTTGGAAACAGTGTTTATTATTTTAAACGAGTTATTAATGATTTCCAGCAGTTCCTGTAATACTTGTACGATACTCCGTACGAATATCCCGAACGACGATTCATCCATAAGAATATCCTTCGAAATTTCCGGGTTGGATGGTATGACCCTCCTCCTGTCTGCATGCGTTTTTTTCTCCGACTCACTAAATATTTGTCTTCCAGTCACAATCCCGAAGATTTTGAGGTCAATAATTATATATTATTCTATGTAAACACTCTGACATGACATTTGACTGTCACTTTTCAAGTGACCATAGGCTAGTTTCAAAGATTTTTGTTAAAACTCTACTTTATCTATACATCAGTGACGTAAATGATGACGTTTTTCCTTGACTCAACCTCACTCGAGGAACCTTTAGTAAAGGTATATTTTTAACTAAGCATACCATTTTCGAGGGTCCCTCCAATTCATTTGTAAAGTCACCTCGACTAAGATAAGGTTGAGGAAGATTGGAGGACACGTCTTAGAATACGGGTGTTAATCTTTGTTCGGCATCAAATATTGCTAAAACAATTATAGTTCTTACATTTCAAAAAATCAATATTAAAAGTAGAGCAACAAGACTTCTTACATTTTGTATTGTTTTATTCGTTTGTACTGTAATACAGAAACAAATTTCGGCGTTACAATCTACTATACCCCAACAGTTAGAATTAAAATCATTGATCAAACAAACAGTAATGGAGTTTACCTAAGCATTACAATCACCGGATGTCCCAATACTCCGCTGTTTTTGGAGACGCACGCCTCACTGGCCCTTCGGAACTTTTTGTTTGACCGTTTGCTAGCCGTGACGGAAACCTAAACAATGGCGAATAAAAGAAAAGAAATCCAAATTGAATGGCCGCCCCTGTTGGAAACTTCGCTCATTTTTGACAACGTTTTTACGTGTTAACTATGCATTGTTAAGTCCTAATGTCGGTTTTTATTACTGTTTTCAGTTTGTTACAATTTATCGGGGTTTAATTCTGTAAAAACGTTTAACAGCCGATTATCGGCTTTGTTGTGAAATAGAATTGTCACAAACAAAAGTTTTTGATGTGTTTATCACAAAAGTAACAACGAGAACAGGTCATTATGGTAAATATCCGTATAATTTGAATCCGAATGAAAAGTGGAAATATTTTATAAATAAACATATTTTTAGCCCTCGATTATACTAACTAGGACTATTTTTTTATAGGAAAAAAACAAATTCTACAAACCTCTTTTGCCTTCAAAAATTTTACAGGTAAATAACAGTATTGTATTTTATTTTATTTGACACAGCATTATTTTACAATATTCGATGAGAATGAGAGACGCAAATACATACTATATAGAAATATCTCAAAATGTCACCACTTTACGCTGAAATTGTAAGATTTTCAAAGAACGGCTGGACTCAATGACAAAGCTTTATATTTTTCCGTCGTGTTAATGTACTGAACAAAACAGTTGGTGTTTACCGGATGCAGGAAATAAAGAGTGAAATGAAACGTACAACATTACACTTTCCAAAGATTAAATATTTAACTGCCCGATAAAATGCTGCCTACTAAGTAGATTTTTACCTACAGACATTGGTTGAAAAAAACTATTCTTTTTGGGAATAAATTTCTTAAACCTTATTTATACGGATTTTGTCACGGATAGTTTGGTTTAATTTTTACATTTTTTGAACTTTATGACGTTTCGATTACTTTACAGTTTTCGTTCGGTTGAACTGAGGTATTAGTCATACGCTCAGTGAATGTTACAATTCAACTCCCCGTAATTTACAATTATTGAATAAAATTAATAATAATATGTAAAACATGGAATCAATAACTTCACAAAATAATATAATTTAGTTTCGAACAACCAAATTCAATTCGACAATGTTTGGTTCACGTTTGGATAAAAGGCCTTCCATTATGACACTGCTAATTTAAAAGCTCTCTATCTTCCGTCCAGCTCACCCAGGAATTCTGCGAACGTCGTTGCTCTATTCGGTGTAAGACTCTACTATAAGATCTTAACGGACGTAAAAAAAATCCATAAAACGTCGACACCAACATCAAAAGATGTTATTTCCTATCACATTTCTACTCTTTGCACTATTAACAAATAATTTATCTACAGACCCCTCTAAACCACAACTAATCTTTGGCGCGCAGACGCAAGGTCGGCGCGAACCGCGTGCGGGCAATCGAGCGTCACAACACTACAGCAATTGATATTTCGAATAGGACGCGCGATTTAGCACTACGGGCTATTTACCGCCCACCGGGACGCCCTGTGATATACGCTCTTGTAACTTTTGTTTTACTGGCCCCGTATTTGTGGCCGGACTCTTTGATGGCGAAATACGCGATATTGTCCAGATTGATGTGACGCACGCGGTTTAAAATTCAATTTCAGTGACTTCAGGTCTTTGAGTAAAAATTGAATTTTTGCAATCGTCTTATTTGTAATGCATACATACACCAACTCACGCCTTTTTCCCAGAAGGGGTAAGCAGAGAGGCTACCGGGACACCCAAATTTCGCTTTGTACGCTCCATCCCACTATGTGATGGGAGGCGAGCCTATCGCCATAACGGGCCCAAATTCACAAATATCTGACTCCGGGCTGAGAATGAATAGGAAAATCCAATATCACTTTGCCCGTCCTGGGATTCGAACACGAGAGCTCAGCTTTGTAATCGTATCGTAGTTCAACTACGCCACCGAGTCATTTTGTAATGAATATGATGATATGTGATATATGTATATTTTCCCCACGTTCCTTTACTCTACTTGGCGTACCTATTGTCTAAACAGAGGTTCACGTTTAAAAATAATTACATATTACATATTCAATTTCTGAATAACAATCACGAAAATATTATTTAATAATTTATTGCGAAATTCATTAATCTCCCGACTCAGAGTAAAGCTTAAGCCGATATCAGATTTTGTATTCGAGAGGGACGATAACTAAAAATTAATATTCCGTCGACAGTTTTCGGCGTCGAATTTTATGATATCGTTTCGATCTGAACACTCGGATGATTTGGAGGGTTTCGTAAACAATTTATTCGCAAATTCAGTGTCGGAGGCGTGTTTGTTTTAGCGCCAGTTATCGGAGCTTATTTGGCAAATAAAAGATTTTTTCATCCGATACTTTTTCATTCAGCGTAACTTTGTTCCCGGTGTTATGTATGCATAATTATTCAAGTTTGTTATTCAATTTTGATTTTTATACCAGATATTAGACAGTAGATTGGAAGAGTAATGGAAGGATTTAAAGCTGTTAACAATAAAAATATCTAATTAGGTGGTTCTAAGTGGTTCGGCGATTCCAAATGGGTCTTTGAAAAAATCAACAATGGTAATTGGAAAAAATCTACAATGGTATTATTTTATTTTTTATACCTATATTAAAATAATATTACTATTAGATCAGTTAAATTCAATATCTCTCACGCAGAAAAAATATAAAGGAAGACAGAAAGGTTCGATTATACATACATAAACTCACGCCTTTTTTTCCAGAAAGGGTAGGCAGAGGTGCACCCACGTTTCGCCTTGTGTATTCCGTTCGACAATGTAGTAGGGGCGCAAGCCTATCGCCATATCGAGCACAAATTCCTGACTCCGAGCTGATAATAATAAAAATCCAATATCACTATGCCCGACCCGGGATTCTAACCCTAGACCGCAGCTCTGCAATCATAGGATAGTACATCAGCGCCACCGAGCCAGTCTTGGCGGGTTGGATCATATTCTTTTAATAATTATTATCCTGACTTATTTGTTACGAGTATGACTTATTATTCCGACAGCCTCCGTGGCGCCTTTGGTTAGACGCCGGCTGTGAAACGACAGGCCGCGGGTTCGATCCCCGCACCGAGACAAATGTTTGTGAGGCCACATAATATATTTGTCTCAGGTCTGGATGTTTGTGAGGCCGAAAAGTCCCTCGTAGTTTCTGATACCCACGACACAAGACTTAATTGATCTTAATGTGGGGTTAGGACTATGTGTGTGACTGTTGGGTGTATTTATTTATTTATTTTCGATTATCGTTACGCGTTCAAAACTCATCAAATCACTGTATTACGTTTCTAATCATGATATGAACGTACACCCACGTATTCTATTTAAGCCAAGCAGTTTGGATCGATAACAGACCGTTTTGGTTAGCCACTGGGATGTCTAGCGGTAATTAAATTACTAATGACGCTGAATCACGTAATAATAGACCATAATACGGTCGCCATTGTTCACGTGTTATTACTATTTTATTTATTCATTTGGCCGTGGTGACTTCCTGGGATTTGTTTGTATAACCTTGGGTGAAAGTGTTCTTTTGAATTGTTTATATTATCTATACCTTTTTTTTTACGGTGATATTTATTTTTGATCTGTGTCCTTAGGTTGTGACATGTTGGTAATGGACCAGACGCCACTACCAACATGTTTACGGTGGTTGCAGGTTCAAATCCGGCACACCTCTGACTTTTCGGAGTTATGTGAGCATTAATAGTACAACGCACTATAACGATGAAGGAAACATCGTGAGGAAACCGGTATACCGTGGCAATTTTAAAGGATTTCTAATGTATGTAAAGTCCGCCAACCCGCACTAGGCCAGCGTGGTGGACTATATGGCCTAACCCCTCCCAATCGTACTTTCCATCGTAGAGGAGGCATGTGCCCTGCAGTGGGACGTATAAGGGTTGATACAGTCCTTAGGGTTAATGAAGAGTGGGTTTCGGTGAGATAACTTATAGTAAACACTTTCAATTTTTTTTTTTTTTGGGTGTATATGTCATGAAATCGAGAAAGCTTTCGTGGTTTCTCTTACCCTCGTAACAAAATATGCTCTTTTGGGTCGTAACTGCGTGTGGCTATATAACATGAAATGATTAATTTAGAACCTTTATAATTATACCTATCTTCTTTATCTGTCATATGTATATTAAATTATTCATATTCTATTTTCTTTTAATTTATATAATCTGCCCAAGATTTAATTTATTTTTATGCTTAATTAATGCGCATATTTTTACAAAAAGATCCTATTTAAATTCTGTGCTAATCACATCACCAAAACAAACCCTGATTCCCATTAAACTACCTGCACTGTGTCACCATTTATTACTTGATCTACATCTGTTAAATGGCCCATAAAGGACAATTCCGAATTAATATTCACATCAGGAGCATCCTTTATCTTTATACTCATCAGCCGCTGATTCGTAGTAGGAACTAATGTATAACTTGTCCCTTGGATGAGAGACTTACAGCTTATCGGTGTATCTTTGATAAAGCATTTGTATCTGATTTGTAATTACTAATGTTTGTAGCAACTTTTTTTTTGTATCAGCCCATATTGTCCCACTGCAGGGCACGGGCTTACTCTACAATCAAGGGTACGATTGAGTGTGGTTAGGCCATATAGTCCACCACGCTGGCCGTGTGGCGGGTTGGCGGACTTTACATACCATAGAAATAATTACAAATCGCTATGGTATGCAGGTATCGCCCTCCAACCAGGTGAAGCGACGATATTCATGCGGTGGCTGGTAGCGGTTGACGACGATGGGCTGAAAATCGAGCCCAGTGGCGTGCTATGGGAGAGGCCTATGTCCAGCAGTGGACGCAGAAGGGCTGATGATGAATGGTATGCAGATTTCCTCACGATGTTTTCCATCACCGTTATAGTGCGTGGTGTTTGACTATCAATACACACATGTGTGCTCTGGAATTTGAACCCGCAACCGCCGTGAACATTTTTAGGCAACCGCGTCTGGTCCGTTACCAACAGGCCACCTCGCACTTCTAGCAACAAATAAGTTTGAATAAATAATTCAAAAATTAGATATTCCGATCTTGCAGTAACTGCTGTGTGGTAGGTTTCAACGAATATAAAAAAATAAAGTCTTACAACATGACTTGGGAAGCTTGGTTAATCACAAAAAAGATTTGCAAACGAACGCACGACAGTCGACGATGACGTTTATAATTGGTTTTCACAAGCTACTAATATAATCTTATATCTTATATATATATAAAAATGAAACCCGTTTCGCGTTGTCACGGCATCACGTGTGAACGGATGAACCGATTTCGATAATTCTTTTTTTAAAATGTTTGTGGAAGTCCAAGGATGGTTCTTACGGCGAGAAAAAATCGAATAATTGCCGGAAAAACCCTAAAAACAGCCCTTTTCTTTTCCCCATACAAACGTTTTCTAACTAAAATGAGCTTTATTGCTATTGTATAAAGTTCATATTGAATTACAAACACAAATATATATAAAAATGAATTGCTGTTCGTTAGTCTTGCTAAAACTCGAGAACGGCTGGACCAATTTGGCTAATTTTGGTCTTGAATTATTTGTGGAAGTCCAGAGAAGGTTTAAAAGGTGAATTTGATCCACTGGAAAATGTTTTTTTAACTATATTTTGAAGTGAATCTTCTTCATACAAAATGTTAATAGGTTTCGCAACTGTCAAACATTTCATGTTCATACCGTCGATACAGTAAACTCTTCCCTCAAATTAAAGAACGTATTTAAATAAAGGTTTCGAATCGACAACATATATCCACAATATTCGAATAATGGCGTATTTTAGATTTTAAATATGTAGAATATTGTCATTAATGAAAAAGGATTGACATTTAAATTGGCTGTCAAATGTTTATGCGTGTGTTCAGAAATGCATTTTGTGTAAACAAAACTTCTTTTTAAAATCGGAAATCACTTTTATCACATTTTTTTACAATGTCCTATTCTTCACCACCGTTATACGAGTATAATTTAAAATCACATAATATCATAATCCCCGGAACTACTGAATCGATTTTAAAAATTCTTTCACCGTTTAAAAGATATAACATCCCTGAGTGTCATAGGCTATAATTTTTCCAAAGTGGTTGAAAAAAGGGTTGGAATGTTGTATAGAAAATCAAAACCAGTTAAGTTATTTTTATGAAAAATTATATTTCAGCTCTTTATTACAAACGAAAAATAATGGCAACCAACAATTTTAGAAAAGAAAATTATTGATGTGAAATAAGGAATGACATGTTGTATGGAAACCGCTGAAGCGTCCGTATTACTCATCCGATTTTCCATAACCGCAATCTTTGAAGTTGTAATGTCAAAAAATTGTAAGGCACACTATTTGGGTATATAGCGATGGGATAGAATAGAGTGAGAGGGAAGGGATAGGATTGGATAGTTGACAGATTTCATTTGATGGGATAGGACGAAATGTAAAGGCACGGGACGAGACAGGATGGATAATGAAAAGAAAGAACGGGACGGATCGGGAAGTGACTTGACTGACGGGACGGGACGGAATTGAAAGAAAAGAAAGAAAGAAAGAGTTTGTACGAAAAATAACATCTATCTGATGTGGAGTTGAATCAAAAGATATCTACACCCAGGCGAAGCTGGGACGGGCCGCTAGTTTGTTATAAAATGGCCGCCACACACGTAACGATATAACTGTGCAAGTCTAAGTTTGCACCAGTATACTAAAACGTTTGTGGGCGAACAACTGCGCAAACTTCATTCCAATTTTTGATCCGAGACTGGTGCAAACTGGCGTTTGCGCAAAGCCACTTGAACGTGTGTGGCGGCCATAATACTTGCTTATGATATTCATTCAGGAGAGGTCTCCATTCAGTATTGTTCTCCTATATGATAGCATTATTTAAAAACAGCCATCCTAATTATATCAAGTATCAACATTTTTGTATCAGCTATCAATAGCCAGATATCCAAGAGCCGTTCTAGTTTAGTATAAAAATAATGACAAAGATGAATCGGGAACATCTTCTGAAATTCGCGGTACATATTAAAATTCATTTGGGACCTCTGTCAGCAGCTACATTAATGTGAGATATCCTGCTGTGATAACGAGGGTTTAAAACTAGCTACTTTCTCAGAATGCTCACGAATAAATGGAGGCGTGAGATTTCTTTATCCCAAATCGCATGTTTACTAAATAAATAACTGTAAAACCTTGTAATATGTGTAAAACAGGATTTTAAATATATTTTGTGTGATTTATAAAATAAATTTTGGTGATTAGGGATGACGATGGTTGGTGGTACTAGCTTGCCCGCTATTAGGCTGAGCATATTGTTGCCGCGATCTTTTTGGAGATAGATACCTATATTTTTTTAATAACAGAGCTATAGTGTATACACCTGAGATGACAGCTGAGTTACGAGTACAATGATAATACGTAACCCTCAGAGAAATTCAATGTGAAATATAAGTTTTGCCTTCATGTCTGTAGGAATGTTTCGGAGTTCCCTATTCTGTAGTAAAACGACAGCAATTTTGCTACTTCACATCAGTTTTAAAAGGCCGTTACACCAAATCCGCCAGTCCATCCCATTATCTGCAGTCAAAACCATTTATAAAACGGCTGTACCGATTAAATACAAAGCAGGAAAACTTCGCGAACCCTAATTAATTAAAACTCAATACGTACAATTAATTTTCTAATTTACCGCTCCATTCCAATCTATTGAATGTGTACTTTAACGTCGTTTTGTCCAGTTAATTAATTTGAAACGGTGTTCATGTTCCGAATCGAGGTTGGTTTAAGTTTAATCTGATAGCCGCTTGGAGCTGTGAACGAATTAATAAAAGTGCGAAATTTCCGATACAAGACTTTTACGGGTGGGTGGTATAATTGTATTCAATTAGTCTCGTGTGGTGTATGGTTGCGTTGCTTATGTAGTAAATCTGTCCAACAAATGAGTAGATTACCAGCTGATCATTAGTGATCATCGATTAAATGCGCTCACTTTAGGATATCGGACTGCCTCGGTGGCGTAGTTGTATTACGTTGTACGGTACGATTACAAAGCTGAGGTCTCGGGTTCGAGTCCCGGGTTGGACTAAGTGATATTGGATTTTTTTATTCATTATCAGCCCGGAGTCAGGAATTTGTGCCCGATATGGCGATAGGCTCGCCCCCTATCACATCGTGGGACGGAACATACAAGGCGAAATGTGGGTGTCCTGGTGGCGCCTCTGCCTACCCCTTCGGGGATAAAGGCGTGAGTTTATGTATGTATGTATGTACTTTAGGATATCGTTGTTACATCATACATGCCTACTAGAGATGACATTCTTTACTCGCTCGTACTCCACAGTTACTTCGGGTCAACGATTTTTTTGTGGATAGCGGAAAATAACATACGGTTTCATTTGGGAATTGTCGTCACGGCTACACATATCGCAGTCCATGCCTGTAAGTAAAAGATACCAGAAAAGAAAAAGTAGAGCGCAATAGAGATTTTATTTATTTATTTATTTAGTCTTTATTGTACACAACAATGACACACAATATACAGAAATAACAAAAAAAAATAAAAGTGCAAGATTTTAAGTAAATAAATAAAATAATGAAACATAACATTACAAAAATATAATCCCAACAAGCGCAATATTGCTCATTATTTAATTGCTAAATAACCTAAGCAACTTCCTTATCAAAAATATAAAACAGAGTGAGTAATATATACGACATTGCTGCGAGGAAAAGCTAAAGAATGTTGTGTGATTCCAGCCCATTAATTAAGCTAGAGTTAATGTAGGAATAACTTGGTTATATTAATATGAAATGCGTAGGAAACTGGTACAAGCAGATATGGTGTTTGTACAAATGAAATATAATATTGTGTTTTGTTGAAATGTAACGTTCAAGAAACTTAGCTGTGAAGGAAGTAGGCGGGAGTCCGCGTCTTAGATCGCTCGCTAGATAACACTGCGACGCAATATAAGGAGTGTACAATAATAACAAAAAATACATTAGAATAAAACTACATTTAAGGATTTTGTCGTAAACTTCCCGGTATTATAATATAGAGGTGTCTGGGACTGGTAAGTCTTTCGTAGCACCTCCAAGGTACTAGATATATTGTGTCTTAGTGCAAAATCACGAATCAGTGTATACATTTGTTAACTGCTGTTGTCAATGAATTAGCCTCCAACTACCAACTTGGTTTGGATGTGAACTTCGATCAATGTTATTATATTATCTTCAAATGTATATTACGTGATATCAATTTACTTAGGACGTGCTATTTGAAGATACATAATTAATATAAATTAATAATTCGATCTATCCAGATACAATTATCTACAATACTGATAGTTTAACCTGTTAAAGAAAGAAATAACAATAAATTATTTCTTTCTTTCTTTCTTTCAATACTAAAGTACCTCTAAAATATCAAAACTGTTTGTGGATTGTTTATTAAAGTTGCACTACTGAGCTCGCTTCCAATAGTTTACCGGGGGTAATAATTAAAAGTTCTGACACGCCGATAAACCGAGCTATGAAACCACAAGGCCCAGTTTCGAAGGCGAATTTCTTCGCACTTCCGAAATTTGAATAGAGGGAAGTGGAAATCCATGTAACTTAGCTATAATAGTAGTTGTTAAAAATAGTTCTTATTCAAGTTATTGCCTAAGTCGCTATTTTTAGACAAAAAATTCATTGTTCTGTGGTAGTCTGCGTCGGATGAATTATATGTGGTCCTTACTTACACTTGTGAGTTTCTAGATTTTAAAACAGGATTTGGCCAAGTTTGAATAAATATCAAAAAGGTTAAATTTATTTCAATTAAGTGTTTTCGGGTATAACATGTTTTAGTAAATTTAATATACTGAAATGACTCGGAAGTTTATCCAAAGCTATCGGGGCCGTAACATAAACAAACAAAAACAAACTAAGTAATTAAAGCAAAAATATTTAGACTTGTTAACCTCGTGAAACCGGCGTATGAATTTTGATGGTATCACGAAAAGGGTCTGAAATCTTAAATTTAAAATAATAACCGTCGGTTATCTGCTAGATGGTCAGGCGATACTCCATTGTGTTCCCGATAATCTGGATAATAATTTCCACCCAACACTTCATTATCACGAAGTTCATTTTAATTTTGCTATACAAAGGACCGGGTCTTTGACATAAAATATTTGTATCGCCCTTAGTTGAAACACGGGTTGCATTTTGTAATTAAATTTTTAAATATTGGTATTTTTTCGGGGCCTTTGTTATGATCATTTTTACAAAAATAACTAGAGTAGTAAAACTGAAAATAAGTGACAAATTATTTAAAAAATAAATAAATACACCCAAGAGTCACATACGTAGTCCTGACTCCACACTAAGATCGAGTCTTGTCTTGTGGGTATCAGGAACTACGAAAGACTTTTCAGTCTCACAAACAACCAGGCCCGAAACTAATACTTGTGGTTCACATTTGTCTCGGTGCGGAAATCGAGCCCGCAGCCTCTCGCTTCTCAGCCGACGTGTAACCAACTGCGCCACGGAGGATGATTTATTGCCAAATGTAATGAGTTTATAACACTTGAACGTACTAAGCTTTTATTCCTATATACTACTGTTTCCAAATTCTCAACCAGCACCATCATTACCAATAGACTCAATTATGCTTTAGTTCCGACTGCCCCAAGGAAACTTCATACCATCTAAAAAAATCTGCAGATCTAAAAGTCCTTTATTAACTAGAAATATTCTGCAGGCTTACTAGACCGTTTCGTTAATGCAGCAAGATCCAATTTGTTATTAAATGGGGCATTATACCCTTATTTGGGACCCGAAGGGTGATGTTCGGAATCTAATGAATTTTAACTTCTGTCATTGGGCCCTATTTAAATATTTAAAACGTTATGGCTTCCGCTTCTTTGTTACCGTTTCGGAATTTCTTGTTTTTTGTAAATTTAAAAAATGGTTTGTCATTTGTTTGAATGTTAGGGAGGGATGAGTAAAAAATTACACGTTGAAACAGTGGCGTGTTTTTGTTTTAAATCTCTTTTCTACGATCTTAAAATTAGGAACTGTAAATTAAATAACGCGTTCCTAGATCAATAGTATAATGCGTCTCCGTTACTTGTGAGACCTAAAATTTTGTAGCCAAGCACGCATGATAAAGAATATTAAGTCGTGAGACCAATTGTTGCGATTTAATATTCGCAGGATAATAATTAGGTAGTTTGATGAAAACCATCCTTCCCTCTACCCCTAGTAGGCCAATGGAAGAAGAAACAAGCATTACTATATTATGTCATACCATTTGAGGGTAGGTTCATGACCAAGTCGATTGTATATTAACTGATATAGATAATATATACATGATGTGTTTATGGTTACTCCCAAATAAATCTCTTGTGAATCTGATGGTTTTATTATTCATTCAAATCCGATGAGAATAAATTAAAATCATTTACGCGTGTAATTATATTGTAAATTTTAAATGAGTCATATCAGTACTACGTCAAAGAGTAAGTTTTTTTATTTGTGTCAGGCCATATAGTCCAAAAGAGTAAGTTTGTAAAATGAAAATACATAATTAAGAAAAAAGGTAGGTATTTTGTCTCATTATTACCTATTATTATTATTCACATTCATCAGTTATTATCATATAATAAAGTTAAGTTTGAAATTGAATACTATAATTTCGATTTTGGTTTTATTATTCTGCTACGAAACTGAATTTTTGGATATTTGTTCATACTTATTTAACAAAGTGACTATAATGCATCTGAAGGTAAGTGCACGCAACTAAGTAATGTATCCTCACACAAGGGATCGTTACTTCTCGGCGGTAGACCTAATTATGTCGGCTCAAAACCGTATGTACACAGACTAAACTCTAAACGCGGTGTACTTGCGTGGGTCACTGTGAAGAACGTTCGTGAATGGTGGTCGCGATCCGGACGGACAAATATTTTACCACCAAAAAATAAATTTTTAATAAAATAAAACACGTTTTAATGTAGTTTCTTTTTCTTGCCGAATGTAAGAAAATATAATTATTATTTACTAATACTATTAAAGCAAATCCTACATACATAAACTCACGCCTTTATCCCAGATGGGGTAGGCAGAGGCGCCACCAAGACACCCACATTTCGCCTCGCATGTTCCGTCCCACGATGTGATAGGGGGCGAGCCTATCGCCATATCGGGCACAAATTCCTGACTCCGGGCTGATAATGAATAGAAAAGTCCAATACATACGTAAATCCTATTGTATGCTAATATCGTCTAGAGTTGGAAATTCAAGTTGTTTCGACATGTTGAATTAATTTAAGCGTTTTGATCATTTAACATGGGTGTCAACATGCTCAATTTACCAAGAACTTCAAAATTCCAATCCAAAAGCTTTTATATCTAGGAATTTCAATGTAGTAATGTCACAGCTACCCTACTAACTTAGCTATGAATTGCTCTCCATAATGACATTAAAATAACGACGTAATTTTCTAAGAAACTTAGGAGTCCTTAAACGGCCTTCTCCATCTGAGATCGAAGATTACTACTAAGAAAACTGTAGTCCCACAACTGACATTACCTACGAGTTCAAACATGACGCTCTACCTACACCGGTAGAGCCATGGCTCATCGTCTTAATGGCATGTAGAGACGCAGCGCAAGATTTATATGCTCTCAAATGTTCTTTAGGCTAGAGTCGCCAGTACAAACGTTATCGCAACCGCATCGTAGGGAGATTAAGGCTGTGGCACAGGGCGAATGCATCGTCATGCCTCCGTATGTGTGCCGTAGGTTATAAGCGGCTAGTGATTATTGAAATTACTTTTAAATACCTACGTAATGAGTAGGCGTAATTACATGTATAAGGGGGTTAATTATTAGGCAATATTATGTATATAGTTGTATGTATCTTGGTAAGAATAGCGTGCTAATTGTTATAAATTTTTTTCTAGTGGCTTTTACGACCCTGTAGCAGCTCAACGTATAGTAAATTATAATTGCAAACAATACGGAAAAGGAGGCAGATAAGTAATGATTGAACATGCAGCTTTCACATAAACTGAACAAAATGCATCAGTAAAACTATTACTTGACCCCGATTTTCTGTAAGCGTATGGTAATCCTTGGACCGAGTCTGTCTGTTTAATACAAATAATATATTTTTGCTTGTCTACACTAATCTTATAACATATATTATTTTCAATTGTTTCACAGAACTGGATACAACTTTACTAGCAATAAACTTAAGTAACTACCATTACAAATTGAAACTAAAGATTACATCCTACTAAGTGTGAACACAGCATGCTTCTTGAGAATTCAGGTTGTGTTGTACAATAAATAACTATATTTTGTTAATCAGTTACTTATTACTTAATTTAATGGTTTGGTTTTATAGATTGACAGTATGGTTTTCCAACATACCTATTCATATATTCAAACATAATATTTTCGAAAAAAGAACGAAACCGCTATACTCTTATAACTCGCGCTGCCAACATAAGATGCTCTAAGCCTCGGGGAATGGACAAAATAAAAATGAACAGTCTTCTTGTTGGCTTATCGGAATAGATTACTTTTTCCAATCGTACTCCAGGGGAGTGAGACCACGAGGGATTTTTTTATATAAATCGTTAAACTTCAATACGGATTTGTCAACTTTTTACATTCAGCGATATTTAAAGGGGGGAATTTTAGTTAACCCCGGGCTTTCAGAGGTCGACACACTGCTCACGTGACAATTTCCAATGATTTTGTATTTTGTTATTCTTTTTGTATGGCACGTACGGCTCGCGTGTGGGCGAGTTTAAATAATAAGCGACCATTTTAAAAATGCTTTCGAAAGTCCCTACCGCACGCAGTGAGAAGTCACATTTGAAGTACCGTCTTGGCAACGACTATTTTAATACCAATCGTGTTTCGTACTATTGTTTTCTTTGGGACATGTTTATTTTTGTGGTTACAACTTATTTTTCTTTTGAAAGTATTGTTTTACTTAGTTACTCATTGTTACGTTTGGTAAACAATAAATTCATGAGTCCAGATGTTTTTTTAGGACCCACCGCGCGGTTGACTCGAATGTTTAAACGGATATTAACATATTCAACAGAAGTTCGGTCGTACAAAATGTTCTAGTAGGCTTGAACGCAATATTTATTTTGTTTCTATTTGTCTATGATTGTGACGTTCTTCAGTTATTATTTGTTAAATTCTAGTACGTAAAATACTTTTATCATACTTTGTGAAACTATTGCACATAACACTCGAAGCTGCGCGTGAAACAAATGTCAGTCGGTTCGATCCCAGCACTGAAACACATGCTTCTGTCATCTACAAATATTTAACAAAAAAAACCCACTGCAAGAATGGAACCTGCAATCTCAAATTTAACATACGGCATCTTACTCACTATGCTAAGAAGGCTATTGCATATATTCAAAGATAAATCATATATGGAGCACATGAATTATGCGTTATACCGACGATAGTTCGAATTGGAGGCGACAATATTCAGACGCTCGTATACCCTCGAGTATGCATATCTCATTTTCATACAACGATCCCGATTATATTAATAGGTATATCGGAATAGACATACAATACAAGATACCACCTTTCATTGATTACATGTCCAAAATATATTATATTTAATTATATTATATTATATTTAATACTTAATTCTCTTCCATGTAAATGTAAGAATACTTCGGTTAATGACTTCTATTTCCTATTGCATGAAAATTATAAACAAAATATAATTCACATTTTAATTCAGTACATACACAAAAACGAAATATAATTCAGTGCTTAAACCACTCAAAAAACATTATCAACGGATCTCCGAGCATAAAAACACAATGAACCCACCTTAATTGTATAGCGAAAATGTTTTTGTCCCACCATATGTTGATAGGAATATGATAGCTTCATTTGTTATTTCTTTGAGATTCATCTCATTATGTCTCGCCACGGGAAGCCGCGGAGTATATTACGTATCGACAATAGACTAGCTAAATTGTTTTAATGGTCTCGCGAATGTGAGAGTCATACCACATTGTGTATCCCTTGCTCACACCTGGATATGATTTCAGATCCTTATCGCGGTATTAATTAAAAGTATGTTGAATGGCGTCAGGATTGTGGTACGTTTGGGGTTAGTAGCGTCAACTCGGTGAAGTGGTTCATTGTGTGATCCAGGTATTTTTCTGCTGAGTCAATGATGGCTAATAAAAATTCAGGATACGTAAACATTATTTTTCAATATCATGATTTTTACCAATAAATTTAAGATATCCTGTCTATTTCCAAAACATGTTCTCTGTCTTGAAAAGTAGTAAAATCAACAAGATTTTTATATTTTATTTCATAACAATTTCTTGTACTATGTCAGTAGATATTATTGTTACAAAATAAAACAGTAAAGGAATATTAATTGTTGAAAAAGTCGTAACATAAATTATATGTTTAAGCGCGCTAGGGAACGTTCTATTATTCCGTTTTATTTTATTTCTGCTAAGTATTTAACTGTCGCAACGGTACAGCATTGTGATATAAAAAGATTATCTGAAACATAGCAGTTTAGACTAATAAGCGCAGAATACTACAAAGCAATGTAATAATTGCCTCTACAGTTTGCAAACACACATTTCCTCTACTGCACTTAATATAATTAACAATAATAAATTTCATTACCGTTTCACCCTCATAACCATGACTTTCAGACCAATTTAATTTGTATTTAATTTGGGCCCAAACTATGACATTTATGACATAATGACCCGTTCCTTATAAAACTACCTGAGTAAAAACTATTAGCCTTTTATTTATCTTATCTCTTTGTGGTCGTACACATGTCCAAATCGATGCGATTTTTTAAGGTAGCAACACTTTTTTGTAATCATCGAAACCTTTTCATAATTGAAGATATATTGGAACAGGAAACAATAATGGATTGAGTATAAATTATATTTAAAAATAATACGGGTAGCACAAAAAAACATTTGGACCGACAACAGTTCAGATGTTTCTGACGTTTTTGCAAAGGTTATATTCAATCCAAAATTATTACTCCCATCAAACGTTTCGCTTTGTTTTGACAGAATTTAAGACTTGACTAACTCGTGACAACCGAAACGCATATTAATAGTGATCAATTGCGATTACGCTATCTCGTAAATTTTTATACATGCGTAAATCCCACTAGAAACACAGAGCACAAAAAGCTGAATTCTTAAGTCTATTGTCCACCTATGGACGTATTTTACCTTAGATCAATAGGTACCTACTATATTTACAGAGAATAGGCATTCCTAAAGTAACACAAACAACGGAGCAGCATCACCTACGTGATTAAGGACAGCGGTTAGAAGCTATCAGCGTGAAACCACTAAATACACATAATTTGATAAACCCAGACGTGAAAGTAAACAACTGTTGTATGACATATTTTCATAGTAGATTTTTATGCGTCCAGATGTTTCACTATTATACAGTATATAAGTGCGTTTGCGCAAACGCGAGTTTGCACAAGTCTCGAAACGAAATTACAACGAAGTTTGAGCATTTATTTGCCCACACACGATCCAGTATACTGGTGCAAATTTAGACTTGCACAATTATATCGTTACGTGTGTGGCGGTCATTAGCGTCATTGCGTCTAGTGTAATTATTTTAGGTGAAATAGAAACTGTTATAGACAAAGGCTCAGCTCAATTTTCTTTTAAAAGTGATAAAATGTGTGTAGAATTTGAAATGAATTATTTGAATCTATCGAAAAGCTCCTATTGTCCTAATATAATTCTATCAGACGTTATCTCAGGCTGTAGCTGTTTTTTTTTTTAAGAATTTATATTTTTAATCGTCTCTGTACTTTGTGGTGTTCAATAAAGTGTTGTGTATCTGTATCTGTATCTGTAGCAAAACCCTCGATCTTCAATGTGATGTTACTAAATAAAACAAACCAACACAGACCTACACATTGAGTATCCAAACACGTGTACATCTGAATGAAACAAGAAAAAACATTGGAAATCTAACAGAATAATTTCCCGAGCATCGACACAAATCACAGAATCTAAGATCAACATCGGAGCATCCCATTTGACTCCCAAATGCCGCAGCATCATAGCAGAACATCGAAATCACTTAGCGGAGTAACCAAGCGGTTTCATCTGTGATTTAAATGATGTTTGTGAAGGTGCACCGCGCAGCTTTGCTTACCTATTGCATGCTACAAACGCACGTAGAGCAACCTGTGCGATGCTCTGTACAGTGACTTGTTTGTACGGGGCAAATGAATTTAGATTGTTAAAATATGAGCGGAAGACGGAAACTAAACAACGTAAACAACAATGAAGCAAGTTGAAAGGCTCTAACACCCATATTCTAAGACGTTTTCTTGACTCCACTTGACGTTACTAGAGGAAATCCGTATTCTTAGTAGAAAAAAATCTCCTCCACTCAACGTCACTCAAAAATTTTCCTGTCTCGAGGAAAGCAATCAACTGTCAAACTCAAGGTACGTCGCGACCTACCTTAAGGAAGAAATAAAAGAAATAATCCTACTTTAAAATTGTAATTAAAAGAGAGAAATAAAGTTTACCTTTTAAAATTCTTAAATACCTAAATATGCCAACAATTTTTTGAGGTGGGTGCCTCTACACGATTTACACGTTTTCCTAATGAATGATACAAACATTACTCTTTATTTCATTTAATAAAAGATTTGTGGTTTGGAAACAGTGTTTATTATTATAAACAAGTTATTAAAGATTTCCAACAGTTCCTGTAATACTTGTACGATACTCCGTACGAATATCCCGAACGACGATTCATCCATAAGAATATCCTTCGAAATTTCCGGGTTGGATGGTATGACCCTCCTCCTGTCTGCATGCGTTTTTTTCTCCGACTCACTAAATATTTGTCTTCCAGTCACAATCCCGAAGATTTTGAGTTCAATAATTATATATTATTCTATGTAAACACTCTGACATGACATTTGACTGTCACTTTTCAAGTGATCATAGACTATTTTCAAAGGTTTTTTGTTAAATCTCTACTTTATCTATACATCAATGACGTAATTAATGACGTTTTTCCTTGACTCAACCTCACTCGAGGAACCTTTAGTAAAGGTATATTTTTAACTAAGCATACCATTTTCGAGGGACCCTCCAATTCATTTGTAAAGTCACCTCGACTAAAATAAGGTTGAGGAAGATTGGAGGACACGTCTTAGAATACGGGTGTTAGTTTCTGTCCACGGTAAATGGAATTACTTACTAACTTTATTTGCTTTATTTAGACAAGCGGGGATCAGGAAGGAAAAGTATTGCAGGCTCCATTGTAAGGAGAATTCTAATTAAATTTTTAAACTCAACTATGTCTGGAGTAACAGCTTCAATATTTGAAAAATGATCGAAGGCTTTTTGTTAATACACAGTTATATTGCAACAACGTTCATTCAGTTATTATGAAACTGTTATAAAAATAAAGTTTTCGATATCACGCCTCTTTTAAATCCTTCCGATACGCTTTGTCACTTACGTCGAATTTAATACAGTTTAATTTAATTCAATTTAATTTAATTTAAAGCATTAAATTGCTATTAGACATAGGCTGACTAACTATCAATACAATTGGAACTCTACGAGATCGTGGGTGTTACATACATGAAATCTCGCATGACCCACGCATGTATTGCGTTCCGGGATCAAAGTACCTTTGATTTTGAGTAAAACAATGTAGTTATGTCACCCTGTGAGTGATAAATACCACTCGTAATTACCGTCAGATTCTATGTAATTACTTTGTCATGAAGATATAAAGAAATGGTTTCAGTCAATCGTATTTTCTTAGATGAAGATGAAACGAATTGTGTGGGTAATAAGGATGATATTCAAATAAATTTTAATCATTCCGTCCCCAATATCCATCCAGACGTTAATATTAGTTAGTACAACTTTGTAAAGCATAATCTAACTGTAGCAGGAGATTCGGATACTGTACAAAGACTTAAAGCCAGATTTAGTGTTCCTTTGCAAGCCAGTGGACGGCGAAATTGCCTCAAGTAAGGTAAGCCGCTTTCTTTGATAGACACGCCGGGCTATGTGGACACTGACAGAAATATTGGAAATCTAAATCGTGTCGAATAGAACGTATTTGCTGGTTGTTTAGAGAAGATTAGTGATGTAAAAAATAATGGTGTTGTAAGTAGGTACTTGGGTAATGTTTTAAGAATTCATCTATTATTTATTTACACTAAAAACTTTGTTGTTGCATTTTAAACAAAAATATTATACGATGGTTCGGTCATGTAGAGAGGATGGCTGAAAGGAGACTAGTCAAGCAAATGTAGGCGAGGGTGTATGGAAGAGTTGGTATGGGTCGACCTCACCAAACTTATACCATCCAAATCGGTGATACCCACAACAAAACTCAGGTCACAAGTACCCCGAATCGACGAGAATGCATGAAGAGATTCATGAAAGTGGATGAAGCGAAAATAATCAGGATCGAGCAAAGTGGCAATCAACAGTCTCTGCCTACCCCTATGGAATACAGGCGTGATGATTATGTATGTACGTATCATATCATAATTATAAATAAAAACATACCATTCCCTTCTTCATATTTGAGAATGCAACGAATGAAAGAGGAGGTGACTTTGAATTAATTGCAATGTAATATGTTATAAATAATCTTTAAGTTATTTGCCAACTTTTAGCAGCAAATCATTCTTCTAAAATAAAAAATATTAGAAATTTAAACGTTGGTTACGTTTAAATCTTTAGAATTAAATACATCGTAAATACAGACTTATTCTCAACAAATAACACATTTCTGCGTATGTTGAAACAAAACAGTCCTTCTCAGAAAATAATATTACATTAACGAAGTCGTAGAAATTGACGTTTAATTAATTTGAAAATTGAGTATTTTCGGCTTTCCACTTATTCCGAAGAACAAACACAGCACCTCCTAAATGGATTAGTTTGTGTAATCATTTATGTATTAGAGGTAACTGTAACACGCCTACACGGAGTAAAATCAGATTAAAGCTTACCAAATTTGTAACTCGCCAACGTATATGGTCGTGAGAAAAACAAATGTAACCATATTTAATGATTACGGAGTTAGCGCTGACGAGAATGTTATCGTGTTTTCAACGTTCATTTTAGTTCTTAGCAATCATCATTATTATGTTAACTTTAAATTCTTGTTCGAAAGCGGTAAAGCCATAGCGTTGTTAAGTAAATAAATACACCCAACAGCCACATACATAGTCTTGACCTCACACTAAAAGTGAGCTTTGTGTCGTGGGTATCAGGAACTAAAGATTTTGGTCTCACAAACACCCAGACCCGCAACAAATACCTATTGGTCACACAAATATTTGTTTCGGTGCGGGGATCGAACTCGTGACCTCACGTTTCACAGCCGGTGTCTAACCAACTGCGCCACGGAGGGTGTCAATTATTATGTTAAATTGTTCTTCGAAAGTTTAATTGGTTACCAGAGACAATAGGGTATTTGACTATCATCGAATGTTTTTATTATTGTGTAGACAAACACAAGTGCCATTAAAACAAAACATTTTTGTGAAAAAAGTATTAAAGTAGCTTGTAACATGAGGCAAATATTAGTATTTTAAATGAAAGAGTGGGGACGTAGTGGGGACATCTTACCATCTCTTTCACACCCGCACACTATAATGCACAGTGACGTCACTAATTTTGTTTCGCATCTTTCTATTACCCTCACTACAAGATTTAAAACGTTTCTAACTAGTTTAATTCTGAATGGATTTACAAAATTCTTTGTTTGCTAAATTTTGGATATGGATACTTTTTGATTAATACAATAAAAAAATGAGTCAAATACCCTATTGTATGAATGGTTTAACTTTACTCGGGTGGTAGCTAACATGTTTCATGGAAGATGAGTGTAAAGCTACCGCTGTCAGTCGGTGAGTGAGATTGTCGAATTATTGTCATTATTATACAAACATTTAGCTCAGAACCAGGATTGAACTGGTTATTTATAATAAAACTGTAATACTCATATTATAGAAAACAGTAAGTCTTACGTAAAACCTTCCCAGTAGTAACATCTGAATGGCATTTTCGATAAATAATTTTGACTTCACATTATTATTCATTAGTAGAACGGAATATATTGAAAACGGCCTCTATTATACAAATGATCCTTTAAGAAGGAACAAAAGCAGTAAATTGTATTAATATAGATAAGATTAGAGATAATTCTCGCATATTTTTGTGTTAAATCAGATGTCATTGACTTTGCCGTGAATCTAAGCAGTGAAGTGTGCTCAATAGTCTGTTCTTTTGATGTTACAAAATTAAATAATTTATAATTCGATTAAGAAAGTAGTTTAAATAGAAAATACATTGTAGTGAAATTATGGGTTCGATTCCCAGGTAGGAAGATACGTATGAGACGTCATTCAATGTACGTACGTCACCAAATTCATATAATGTAAAAGGTTTTAATCAAGATCCTTACAACAAGTGGTCTGCCCTTAATCGAACCTAGGTACTCATAGTTACCGACCTTATGCAATGCTACATTCACGGCGAAATTGGGCGATGACCTTAATTTTATAGCCAATATTTCACATGGCACATTAAACAATTACATTATTTCCGTAACATCCATCAGTTCATTTAATCACATTTCGGCTTTAATAATATCAGAACGAGTCAACTATGATTTTAGTAAATAATATTTTACGAAATGATGTTTTTTATGATGCTACATTAAAATATTATTACTAACTTTTTTCCGCAGCTTCCCACAACATTTTGTATGATATTTTAACTTGAAAGTTATATTTCGAATAGTCTATGTTTTTTGTTAGTTTTTTCTTACAAATCTACACAAACTATTGCATTCACTACATCAAGTCGATTTGTGGACATGCTTTGACTGCCAGAAACAGTTACATTCCATCAGAGTAAATCAGTTCGAGACAAATCAGTATTTAAAAAAGCTATTATAGAAAATAATTTAACCGAACACCTTTATATAAAACAAGTTATGTATACAAGTTTGTTGACGCATTTTATCTAATCAGTAATCTTATCTCGGTATCTTAAACAAGATCTGAAGCGCCTTCGATCGCTACCACCAGATAATAAATATGTATCAACCGATTTAGACATAAATTACATAAATCTATTGGGAATTCTTTATATGGGTATCGAATTATGTGCTCCGAGGTTCGTTGAATGTGATTATCTTACTAGTATTTTTGGAACGTATTTTGGGAGAGAAGCTTAATCTTGTAATTACGTGACTTATTACTCAATGTAAAATTACATTAATTTTTGATTTCAATATTTTTGAGCATTTCCAGCTATAGGACACTCACTGTGGAGTATAAGAAACAATTAATATTTACTATGTGTTCCTAATAATACAAACATTTATTTTACTGTACAGTAAATGAACAAATAATTATTAAAATACTTTTAAAAATAAACTACAATAAAATTTCAAACAATGCTTGGAGCTGCAAATTGTTTTTGCATCTCCTAAAATTACAGATTTTTACAATATCGAGAATTAGATCAACCGCTATGCCCATAAAGGTCTCAATTAATATCATACACTTTATTACTTTTTCTACTTAAAATCTGTGGTTTGTTTGAAAAACTGGAATACGAAACCAAATTGCTCCTCTTCAAACACGCCTCTGATATTTGGGTTAATTATGTTGAGCTGAGTGTAGCGAGGTTTGGCTTGTAAATTAATTTGTTTATTAGATTTAAGCTGACCGCTGCTCAGCTAGTTTTGAATTTTAAATTCGTATTTGGAACAAATTCGTTTTTTAATAGTCTGCGAGAGAATGAATAAACAGCACACCGTATTATAATATATTTTATGCTTACTGGCCGAGTGTTACAGAAGAATTTTAAGGAGTATGGTGGATAGAATTAAAAATGTTATGATATCTATTGGGAAAGTAGATGAGCTTGCGGTCACTGCCGTTCATAGTATTTGGCAATGCCACGAGCTGTCAATCCGCTAATTAACGTGTTGTAGTCATTTTTTATTACATATTATTTGTTGTTTTGTATTGTATCAACCCATATACGACCCACTGCAGGGTATGGGCCTCCTCTACCATCGAGAGAACGATTGAGAGGGGTTAGGCCATATAGTCCACCACGCTGGCCTAGTGTGGTTTAGCGGACTTTACATACCGAAATTCTTTTAAATCTCCACGGTATGCAGGTTTCCTCACGAAGTTTTCGTTCACCGTAATAGTGTGTGGTGATTGACTATCAATACACACATAACTCCGAAAAGTCAGAGGTGTGCCCTGGGATTTGAACCCGCGACCACCATGAACATGTTGGCAGTCGCGTCTGGTCCGTTACCAACACGCACTTAATCCGCTAACTAACGCCATTTGTTATTATATATTATTATAAACAAAAAAAAATGACACAAAGCGAACGACTTGGGAATCGAACTGCAATTCATACGTTGCCGCCAACCAATGCGTCGTTAACAAATTTGACTGTAAAAATAAAGCAATATTATGAGAATGCCGCCTTCGCCCCTATTCCCAGCTCGGCATTGAAACTAAGTGACATTCTTTATTTCAGTTGTCAACCACAAATCTTCAGGACCCACCCATGTCTGCCATGTGTCGAATACTCACATGTTACGCACTCATAGCCACAATTATACGTTTTCTTAACCTACGAGCAGAAGTCATAGGCGGGGAGAGGGTATCTATTAGTTTTAATGGCAACAAGCTAGTCAAATACGAGGATCGCTGTATTAAGTGATTGTAAATTTATTAATAACAGAAGTTAGAAGCATAAATATACCGGATCATAATTCTAAATATGAAAACATAAGTACAATTTTCCATAATGAATGTAAACATTTTTTTAATAAAACCTTATTATTTGTCCAAGTTATTGGAAACGTAGGTATTCATAATACACAAGACTTTATATCGCTGTAGGATAAACTCTACATAGTTTAAATTATTTTCCACTTTGTTGTTCAGTTTCTTATTAAGGTCTTTCCTTTTATTCTACTTTTTTTTTTCAGTACCAAATTACCAATTACTACGTTTAAACCCTCTCTAGATTGGTCAACATTAAACCAAATACACAAAATCTAAAAAAATCCTAAAAGCTTCCGCTCATACCTTGCACCTTCGGGGGCTTGTACACATAACGCTGTCCGCCTATAAATAGGTCCAATCGATGAGACAATGCGATCCAATCCACTGACAACAATAACGGCGCGTGTATTCAACAACTAGGGACGGGCTGGCGGACGTCTTATTGGTGCAATCAATGCACTGTCTCATCACTACCCTTTTGTACAGCTTCCTTACATCTGTATCGAAGATTATTGAAGTTTTGAGGTATATCTAGATTGAGCTCATCCGTCATACTATTATCAACTGCACTTAAAAACTCAAAGAACATAAGTTATATGAGGTGGCATTGAGAGGTAATATTTGAACTAGAAACCATTGGGAAGCTATGATAAATTGTTTTATGGTATTTATGGTTTTATGGTGTATATGGTTTCTACTCGTAAATCAAACTGATTGTTTAAAACTCTTTATCAGGGAGTCCCGTGCTTATGAATGGTGAGCTGATTACAAACTATGTACATTATTTAAGATTCTAAATTAATTGTTAATACAACAAAAATAAGCTTAACTATAGAAAAATTAAACCAATTATTAGAAAAATTAAATAAATTATTAGAAAAATTAAAAAATTACCAGTAAACAAATAATACTACAAAAATTCTGGAGTAAAAAATGCATTCTTTCCGCTCTCGACTGCCACCCTAATGTCAAGTAAGTCTGACATCTTTTAAAGCACCTACGATTATTATTTTTAAATAATTTAAATGCGTGTCCGTAGTTATGCATTTCCATAAGCCACTAAAATAGCTTGTCAAGCTCCCGTCAAATGTCAGGTTTTTTATACTCACCCCTTCTTACTATCCTTTGACCTTTTTAACCTCGCTTCACATGGGAATATTAGGAAAAAAATGACTTTAAGTAGTCGTTCATAGATTTTTTGTGATGTCAAAAAATTGATTGCAAGTTATTCAATTTTTTGTTAGAAAAAAACTGCATTACAGTTGGAGTTTTTTGATATTGCGTTTATAATTGAAAATGTTTAATTTATTTACTTACTTGATTATTCCAATTCGCCAATAGATATAAGTGAGTTTCGTTGTCAATAAACTGGCCAATATTCTATTAAAATTTGACATTCTAAATCATTTGATTGTCCTTTTATTTTAGTCCTTCTCTTACTGCTCTTCACTTTAAACGAACAAATTGTGGGCTAATAACAATATCTAAAACGGGTACTGTAGGTACAGTGTACACTATACAAAACTGTATTCATTAAAAAACGTTTGTTTTCTTTTTTATACATTAAGTATAAAATTCGTTTTGTTTTTCTAGCCATGATTTTCTTTATTCATATGTAAATCCGAGGAAATGGGGTCTATTATTATATTGGCCCTTAAAACCAAACTACTGACCTTCGTACGGCATTCAACAAACAATTGCTACAAATATTTCATCAGCAAATGGCCCATTATGTCTGGATATCCTTTACTTGTTATTAAAAATAGCTTAGAATTGATTGTAGCTAAAATAATCACACAGGCCTTTGATATTACTGGATATAGAATTCACGTTTTATAATTTATATTTACATGTCGAAACTCTACTCTCTAAAAAAGAGACTAGCTTGACTATGGTTTTTATTTAGAAATAGAATGCTCCCACTCCAGTAATCTGAGATAAACTAAAGTAGGTATGTTGCCAGCCTCGAATCCGGTTCACCACCAGCTTAGCCTTTACAATTCAATTAGTCAGTGAATTAATAGCCAAAGCCAATATTATCTACTCTGTCACTCCTCACGCATTCAACCCTCTCTTCATTAACCATAAACACCGATAATAAGCCTGAAATTACCTAAGAATATTAAGCATTCATAGGCAGTTGTAATTACTTACCTTTACATGGTTCATAGGTATATATTATGCTGATTCGTTTTTAAAAAAGATTGCATAATACACTATCATACACAACTCAAGAAGCTAAATTCAAGGCAACATTAGTGCACAAAGTTTCCAAAAATGCATAAACAACGTAAGAAAATTCAAAAAGATTTCACATCATGAAATTCAAAATATAGCAGGCCATAAATTATGTGGAAAATTCTGACGACATTTTTGCACCCAATAAAACATTCCCAGACTGAATCATTCAGTGTCATATTAAGTATGGCGAACTTCACAATTTCGTCTCTCGCGAGTTCTGATCTGGGGATGCAAACTTTCTTATTACAGTCCATCAAAATAGTGCATAGAGAATGCACAATGCTGATTCTGTTATTGAGTGTTAAGTTAAAAAAATAATAAACTGATGGTATCCGCCTTAATAGCGATTTTTTTGCGATGAATGGCGAGTCGAGCATGTTATTCGCCTGATTGTAAGACATACACAGCTCATGGACAGAAGCAAAACCAAACAACACCGTGAATGTGCTTGTTTATATTAGTATGTATGTAGATGTATGTTAGTTTGTTAGTTTATGTTAGTATGTATGTATATATATGTATGTATTGTAGTCACATAACACCAATAAAAAATCTTGCAAACACAAACATCACCTACTTAATAAGAATCGACTGTCATACCGAGAGAAGCCTCACAAACTGTTGATTGCCGTTGAATAGACCGTAAAATGGGTCCAATGAGCGTAATACGCAACACGCATAGAGGCGGGTCGAATGCGTGTTTTGATTGATTCAGGTGCACTTACACACCGTGTGGGAGGAATAATTTGTTGGTTCGCTCCTGCTCGCTTTGCATAGTATGGACACGGTGGGCAGGAATCATTTATGAGCTGTCTTTTGGCTTGGTGGAGGCGAGGATTGGAATCTGTTAGGATGTGACGTCACAAAGATTGTATAGCTTATAACAGGCATCGTGTTAGAAAGTTATTGAACCTTTTTCTTTATGCGATAATCTTCGAAAAAGGCGGACAGAAACCTAACCTAACCTAACCTAACCTAATAAATGTTGTAGAAAGTTACTTGATGCCACCGAGTGATCTTAAGACGTATAAAAAACACTTTTTTTTTGGATTTGTCCATATTATACTGACAACTGCTAGTGACGTAGCTATTATGTAATAATATGCGAGATGTTCTGAATAATAATCAACCACATTGACCCAAAGTGGGTTGGTCAACGGATTTATGTTATCAGTGGCCATATCTTCACAAATTTTCTGCGACACGCAACTCTTACATACACAACCTTTAAAAAATCCGTTAAAATAATAATGTTCATCAATATACCTGTGTATCAACTTATTTTTTACATGCCAATTAAAATAACAAATTAAATAACGAGAGCTCATCAAGATATCGCCACATCGAACTACCATGTCCTCACATAGCGCCGTCCTAATATGCCAAGTCATCCCGAACCTCTAGTGAGACAGGTTTACATTATTCAAATGCATACATTTTGACTACAACAGTTATTGAAGCACCATAACACGACACTATCACTCTTAACTGCGTTAAAATAAAGGCTAAAATAGAATATCAATTGGTGATGGGAAACGCAAATATATTTCGGATCGGTTATGCTTTTGACCAGTGCGATGAACAAAGCTTAGTGTTAGAACACGAGCTTTAGTAATTTGATTCCCTTTAGTAATTTATATGTGTGCATATAATTTTATTGCTAGTTCTCCTTATTGGTTTAGTGGTAATGGATATGGGGTGGGAATCGTGGTGTCCAGATTTCTACTATTATGTAAGACAACCCAACCTATGATTGTTTTCCGGATCCAAAGTACCGTTTGCACAGGCTTAGATAATTTTATTCATTTTTATTTTTATAATAACAATAGAGCGTTGACAGAATAAAACAGCGGTTCAGTTAGTTCCGGAATGAATAAGTTCGAATGTTTCGAACTCAGTAAGAGCAGGCAAAAGGTTTTTTTTAATGTATACATTAGTCTAGATACCCCACAGCGATACACGTGTAAACAAAAATATTAGAAAAATATATTTTACATTCAAAGAAACCTCTTTGAATTATGATTTATTTATCAGAGCTCTATTTTAATAACCGAATTAAAATAGGGCGGGCTTTGAATTATTCACGCCTGCACCGCGGTTTCATACTAAATAGCTCTGTGACTAATCCTTCCCACACCTGACATGTACCGGTGCTGGAGAAACAATAGTTCTTTTATTCAGTAGTCAGTTAATTCAAGCATTATTTCATTTTACTACTGAGGATAATGTAAACTGCAATAGATTAAAGTATATTTTGTAGTTTGGTTTTGTTACTGTCCACGAGCGCTCGTATCGCTTACTATCAGGTGGATGGCAATGGTAATGTCTCACCATTTATCGCAATAAAAAAAATATAAATCGAACTTCCGAGTGTAGAAGAGACTCAATTAAGCAATTATATTATATAGTACTAGGGATATGTTTTATTTTTTTGCAAGACATTTATTGTGGTCGAAACCCAGTCGTCGATGTGACACAGACTACCGTCGCTCAGTATTTACCTTTCATCAGTTATTAACTAGCTCCATGCAGCTGCTGTACAATAAAAAATATCCTCTGTTCTAATGCAGGTGACTTCATTATAATATAATGTATCGTAGTTTGTCGTATTAAGCACATGTGAAGAATGCAACTCAATACATTTAGCCGGTGCTTAAAATCGTAAATTCCCTGGTTATTACTGCATACCATTTCACTACAAACAAACATTTTAAAAAATAACCTCAAACACTATCACAGCCGGCGGCTTCATTTAAAATCCCATTAAACACCTTAATCAACTGCATTTCTCCAATGCGCATTCGGAATAGTCAAATTAAAAAGTTTCCAATCTCCGGATAAAATTCCACATTCACATAAAGCAGATAAGCTGTGTCCACATTTAGCTCCCAGTTTTAAACGTACCGTATGTAAGCAACAAAATCCTGACCGGTTTCTAATAATTTCTATCCGTAGAATTAAATGCTTTGGACTTAATTACCCGATTGGTTTTGGACGATATTCTTAACGGGCCTGTTTCCACGGTACAACGATTTTAATTATTTATTAATTTTAAGTAATGGATTCTCAGTTATGTTTTATACTCGTATTTATGTAATTATAAACAGAATATACTGAATATATGATAATCTCTATTCTATTCTCTCACTCTTCAAATACATAAACAAAAATGATGGGAAAGACGAAGAGTAGAGAATTTGCACAACTCGGAGTTAGGTAATCTCAGTGGCCAAATAAAATGAAATAAAATATTTATTTTCTATGAGATAAGCGCAGCAACACTGTCTAATAGAAAAATATTAGATAGAATCAAAATTCGTTGAAAGGTACCACCTCTGTCTAAATGCTTATTCCAATTGTATGCTTCACTGCTTACTAGCATAAGCTAATCTAAATAGACTTGAGAAAAACACATTATGTTATCAGGAAAAATGCTTAATACCGTGAATAACTAGGGTTTATTAAATATTTATAACGTTTGATGCAAAGATGATATTCCTGTATCTATTGGCATCTTATACCGTCAATTACCCATACCATCCATCTGATTTACTCAACTTACTTACCAACAAATAAATACGGGTGTAGAATGTTTACAACTATCTATATTAATTAAAATATATGATTAACCAAAATTAGTACATCAATGTCTCGAGTCGCATTCAACAATGGAACCAAACCTTTACGGTTCGATAGTAAAATCGACTTAATCTAGGCAAACTTGCCGCATTCGGGCAAAGCTACAATAAGAAACCCTGGATTACCAGCTATTTTCCGACTCAGCCTGGTAACATCCAATAAGAACTGTGGGAAACACTGCCGATGGTAACTGCATTCTTAAAGGATTTCTCTATCGAATTGTCTGAGTATTTTAGGTGAATTTAGAACATTATTTCCTTTTGATAAAAATGCCTCTTTTGCGAATATTTTTTACATTTAAAGTTTTAATTGCTGTAGGTATATAAATCTGCATTAATTATTGTTTTACGCGTTTAAAAATAGATGGCGTTAGTGTCTATGGTTATTCAGTTTATTAAAATGTTTTGTATTCAAGTAAATTATGTCTAGTATGGTACGTTAGCTTTGTCAATTTAGTTATATTCTGAGAATAGTTTCATATTTATATTAAACCTATAAGACAAATACAAACCAAATAGAACTCAGAAATGTAACCGCGAGACTCGAATTAGCAATGTATATCTGTCTAGATCTGGACAGTTTGTTGTGCTCTGAACTAAGCTATCAGTCACTTCCAAGTTCTTTTAATGCTTTCCAACGCTTTATGAAATTCAACGCTGCTATGTTTTTGTATTTCATATGAAGCGTCCGTTTGTTTTTCTTACCCGCAAAAATATACCAGCGGAACACACCATCATAAAATCCGAAGATTTACAAAAATAAGATTCGGAACCATGTAAGTAACACAATCGTTTTTATTACTTTTTATCGGTCCACCGAAACCGCAAAAAAGTTAAACAATAGCCTTTGGGCGCTTTTAAAAAAATATTAAATTCATATTGGAAACACGAGAGTCGATAAACCGATGACAGTGGCGGCGACCGCAGCATACTAATCGACAGATTTGCCGGGCACCGCAAACGAAAACCGCTAGTTGACTATACTTACACGTTTTAGTTGGAGGGTTCCGTACGCACGGAAAACGCGTCGATTATTTTACGGAACCGTATTTTTGTAAGGTTTAATTTTTTTTTCTCTAATCACTTTTGAAAGAAGTTTAAAGAATGAAGTTCCGTACGCGCGCAATTCACATTATGTACATTCGCAAATATCCTTTAGGAACACTTAATTAGTTTGATGTTAATTATTATCCGTTGTCAAATGTTAAACATTTTCAGAAGCTTAAAGCTTAGCTGGTCGATACCAACTAACTTCAAAACTGACGAAGAGAAACCCATTATACAATATATTGTTAAACATTTCCACTCTATATCGAGTCCATCAAAATTCTTTTCAAACCATAAACAAACCGCAAAAACAGTTCCATGTTTTGGCCCTCGCTAAACCCATAAAATATTGTAACAAAGGGTTTTCAATACGGTCCGCCGTTTTGCTCGGACAAAAACCGAAAACTGTGCACATCGATAGATTCTACTTTTTAGTTCCTTTTAGGATTAACGGATGATTTTATATTTCGCGTAGCCTCGGGTGCGGAATTTTGCTATCTTCACAATCTGAGGCAGTGAAATGTGGATTTACTTTGTTTATGGAGCAGAAAATACTTATTACATTAATATAAGTATTATTTGAAGCAGACAGAAAAAAATATTTGTTACAAAGTACTTCTGCTTTAACTTGTCCTTTTTCATACTTTTGACAAATTACAAGAATATGATATTTATGTGTATTAAAAAATACCAATATTTATTTTTCTACTCTATTTATACATATTTACCGTTACTAGACAATACTATTATTGTTTGATAAGGTCAATGAAATCTATGAAATAATTATTTATTTCGATTGATTTCTTTGTTAAGCCGCCACAATCGTCATCACAATATGAAGTTTTTATATTATTTGAAAAGCAAGTATCTATCTTGATTCTGTAAAAACATTTCAATATAACGCATAAAAGAATACAATCCACAAATAATGCTTTAAACCAAACACAGACACAAACATACCCAAAAATCCATTAAAATAGTAGAAATAATAACGCTACGATCCCACAAACAGAATACGATCAGATAAGTGTTACACAATAGAACCACGACATAAAGACATCATATCATCCGGCGACAATAAATTTACGAAAGGGCGGTTTAATACAACAAAGGATGAGGTTTTGGGATGAAACCGAAGGTTTTTTGAACGCATTTCAAGTTATTTCACGTCTTTTGTACAAGGGAACGGGGGACAAGAGGAGTGATCAAAACAGAACATTTATAATTTATAGTTTTACGAGACACAAAATATTGTGCTACGTCGATCGATGAATTGCCAGACCGTGTCTTGATTTATACAAAACTAGGTGATCCCTGCGACTTTGCCTGTACGGTTTCGCATTTGTTTTATTTATTTATACTCTTCATTGTTCATTTTTACTATGACAATAACTCAAAACTAAAATCAAAATATGATACATTCGGCGGCCACGTCATACTGAGCGATTTTTTAAAGTTTATATTCATTACCATACAGGGATAATTACAATCGCGAATATTTTCAATAAATATGTAAGTAGAAAAATCGTGATACCATTTTACGCAATGTTATATTATACGATAATATTTTTATTTTTGTGTATGTAGAAAAAAACCCGTCTCATAGCTTTTACATAGTATTATGCGTAATATAGACTTGCTTATATCTGTTATTTTGGTAAGGTGATCGTGATAAAATTAATCCGAAATTCAATTAAGTTAAGAAAATAAACGTGATTGAAGTAGAATATTCTGTTAGTCTTATAAATTAATCTCCACAAGCTAAATTAATAAATTTTGTGTCGCCCTGGTATTGTAGCCAAAGGCTAGCAATATTTTTTTTTTTTTGTATTAAGATGTAATACCTGTATACAAAAACATATTGTAATTATGCTTTAATTTATTTTTATGCATTACAATTTTATGAAATAAAAATAATTTTAAATTTTCTTGTAAATATTAAAACTAAATCGTGCCCATAATTTTATCATCCAATAATTCAACGCAACAGAAGCTCAGAAGTCACTCAATTCTAAAGCCACAAATATTGGAGCCATTGAATTTTATGACGCCACGCAAAAAACAGCAGTAAGCCATATAGACACAATCGTAGATAGTAAAATATTGTGATGGCTACCCGCTGCGACACATTTGCCAAAATGCGGGTCCTTATCGAGACATCTCTAGTTTGCAGCTGATGTTATTGTGACCTCTAGAAAATGCACATTGCGATGTACCCCACACTGGCTGACTTTGAAACCTTGTAGAATAGAAATAATGTTTCCAAGTATATCATTTTTATAGCTGAAGGCACTTTCGCGTTATTGCACTGTTGTCGCTATTTTATTTTGAGGGCTCAATTTCGCTGCTTTGTTTGGTTCTAGGCTGTGATTTTATGATTATTTTGGGTGTTATGATTGCGTTAACGCTTTGTTTGTGCTTTTATTAACGTGAGGCTTGTGTTGTATCAAATAGACGCGTATTTGTAATGTTATTAAAAAATATATACCTTTCGTCCCAATAATAACTGTTTTTTTAACTTACATCTATCTCTTACAATGCTCGTTTATGAAAAACCATAAAAAGCTAGGTTACATTTTAACCATACCTCTAGAAAAGACACTGCATATAAAATAGCAAAACCAAAACGAGAAGCAAAGCCACCCATCTAACGTTATCGCGGCAACGCATCACCCGGTCACGCTTTCATATTTGAAGTTAACACTATAAACATATCAAACAAAAGTAAAAAAGTTGATTCAGCGAATGGACGTGGAAGAATTTCTGCCTTGAGCCTACGCCGAGGCCTGATAAAAAAGCATTATTTATTATACCTGTCCTACCGCACGCGATCTAGACAAATTAAAAGAGTAACTTGATCAGACGATGCGGCGTAAGCAAGATTTGGTAGGGCGAAATGCATTATGGTTTTAGACGAGAATTAATATGCGATGCGAGATTGTGATGCAATGTGATATTTTAGTGATAAAGATGGGTTATTAATAATTGTAACTGCAGATGCGGTCAGCATACATTAAACAGATTAAGGGAATGATGAAAGAAACATTCTCGCTGTTCCGTAACCGGTATGAAGAACACTGTGAAGTCTTCTGTTTATTATACTCTACATTAAATTATTTCACAACCAAGCCATTGTAAAAAGCGCTTTTAAAATACTGATGCATTTCACAAATATTCAGTCTTGTTGTAGATAGTTGTAACCACTGTATGAACAGGCTGACCCGAAATGTTATGGATGAAATTAAGCAAAAATAAGAGTTTATTTTTTAAATCATACGATTCTATGATATAATTCTATAAGTAAAACGTAGTTTCAAAAGGGACATTAAAAATCAAACTGCATTAGTAAACTTCATAATATTTAACGAATAAGGTAATAATAGTATTGTGGTCGAAATGTACGAAATAAATGTCTGTCGCTGTACCTATTACAGCTCGGTTTTGCGTCAACCAGGCCAACAATCGATGTAGCCGCAATCACAGTCAACTCACCACTTACCGGTTAAGTGTCAGGCAAAAACTGAATACACGGCTCGAACGCACTCGAGCCACCGGGAAAAAAGCACCAGGTGCCTACCAAAAGCGCTCATTGTTCCAGTGAGCAAGAGATTAATAAATCTTTAGAGAGCGTATATCTGCGACCGATCTCGCGGGATGCGAGCAGGGCCAGGACGCGTTATTGCAAGCCTATTCACATGCCACGGTTGAGGCCAAACAGCCCCTTTGTCATGACAAAGGTGTCGCGCAAAGAAAAAGGGTCCCTACAACGATCTGCCTTATCAGATTCGGTTCCCTTCCGAGAGGTCTCAATAGGATAGTCTGGGTTTTGAATGCGGCGGATCTAATTCCTCCGGCCACAATAACATACACGAATTCCAATTTAGTCGGGACAGAATGCAGAGTGAATAAAAGGAACGCCGGGATGTTATCAAACATCGGCTTGATACTGTTGATAATGCTGGTTGTGCTGACTCACCTATTTCTTTTGTATATCTTCACGCCTCATTCCATGGATGGACAAACATCCACTTGAATTAACTATACTAAGAAACACATGTTGTGATTCCTATAATACGCATTATTTGTAATTTCATACTTGTAAATGAATAATCGTTACTATTATGAGTTTCGTAAACAATGTTATGAATTCTCAAAATAAAACGAGGAGGAAAATTCTCTTTGATAAATCAATCTCCATTCCACGAACTCGTATTCATGTTAAAATTACATTTCTTTCTCAGTCACAAAACATTTTCGCCGTAAATAATTTCCAACACGACCAATCAAGATAACAATATTACACCTATCAAAATATTATTCACAAAGAACTTGCCGGCATTCACAACACGATCATACATTAGCGCAAAAAGCGTAGAATATAGAATCACATCTCATTACCAACAATTTTCTATTGATCATATACGCGCTTAGAGTCTTTAGTTTAGCCGAAAACAAACTGACGTCCGAAATGATTGATGTTTGTCCTCCAACCTCACATACCGTGTACTTATTAAGCGTAGTTTTTTACGCTTTCTAAAAATCGTCAGCACAATAGTAACAATTGGTCCGATCAAACGGAATATTAAGTTTACTTGTCATTTTAACATCATATAGTGTGGCTGGGACGCAGTGTGCCTCATTCTTGACAATGAGTTTTGCGTCTTAGGTACTGAATATTAGGTTAATTTTCGAATGAAGGTATCATTTACTAGGAAGCATCGTTAAAGAGAGAGGTATTGTCAGTCTGGTTTTATGGGTTATGATTTATGACCAATGACTCCCAACGGGTTTTAGCCTCGTGATAATCTTATTCAAACGCACCTCTTGTGAGGTTCACAATGCTACCTAAATTAGCTATGGCCGTATCATAAGCCATTTTGATGTTAAGCGATCCGCTCTCGTAGCGAGCCCAGTACAAACAAGGTATGTCGTCATTTTGTTTACAATGTTCATTTTTTGTATCACGATTATCGTTACCATACAATAAACAATGACGTCGATGCACGCTTCGATAGAATTAATGGTTACTTAATGAAGTATGAGGTTGACCAAATAATTTGATTGTTGGATGTCTGTGATCCGATATTTGATGAGCCAGTAAAAATCCCATATTTACTATGCTTCGACATGGTGAGTACATTGCTTATGCATACAGTATTTGATTTAAAATAATCACTAGAAATTACACTAATAATGATTTTGTCACGAGTTTCATACTCACGTATTTTGATCCAGTACTACTTTATATACAGAAGTAATTTTACTTTTAAACAGGTTTTAGACTTCCATTTGAATCCACTTCATTTCATCACAATAATCCCATTATTTCGCGCCAATTGTTCAATAAGCTACAAAGGAAACCACTTACCAATTTTTGTTGCTATTTGGCACTCACGGAGCCAGCTTGATCATATTTTCAAACCACCTGCCGATTTCTGTTGAAGATTAACTGCTGCCATCGGTAATAAATGCGAAAGTGTAATAGGTAATTTATTATTTTTCGCGCAGAATTGGAGCTATGAATCATAATTATTTTTTTATTGTTTATAGGCTGAGGAGACCTATGGGTCTCAAAAAATAAATAAATGCATAATTGTTTATTTGTGAAATCATAAGAAGTGTGAGATTTTCTATAAAATCCATTATAGCGACAGTATTCTTTATCGCTGCAAGATCGATCACTCATATTACACGAATGGGCATCCCTTGGGTTTCGTACAATAACAAGGGGTAGTAACCGTCGCCTAGGGGACCGGGTTCTTTATGTGGTGCTAATATAAGACAACTTTCATGGGAGGAGATGATTTTTGACCGACTTCAAAAGAGGAGGTAATCAATTCGACTGAATTTTTTTTTTTTGTATGTTTGTTACTCGATTACGCTGGTATTTGGGAACCGATTTAAAAAAATTCTTTTTTGTCAGAAAGCATGATATACTAGGTTGGTACCATAAAAAATTGGTGAAGACCTGATGAATATCTTTGGTCCTGAAGACCAGAACTCCTCAAAATTGAACGGTACAGCAATAATTCTTTTTGTACCTGGTTCAGTATAAATGTATTACTACAAAGGGGGGGGAGGGGGGTTAAAAGGGGAAAGGGGTGTGGAGGGGGGAGAGAAAATAGATACTAATGTAAATAGTCAATATTTCGGGGAGTACTTAAATGATTAAAAATAAACTATTTTGTCGATAAGTATGATATGTTCGATTTGTGTCATTAAAAAATGGTGAAGACCTGATGAATATCTTCGGACCTGAAGAGCAGAACTCCTTAAAATTGAACGGTACAGCAATAATTCTTTTTGCACCTGGTTCAGTATAAGTGTGTTACTACAAAGGGGGGGGTTAAAAGGGGAAAGGCTTGTAGGGGGGGGGGGGGGTAGATAATAGATACAATTAATTTCAGTTTTTAATATAAAAGTTTTACTGTAAAAAGTAGGTGAAGAATAGGGAGAGTGAAAGAAATAGATAGGTACGTAAATTACCGACGTAAACTAAGAGAACCCGACCTGGTCAGTGTCTAACAATAGCGGATATCATGATTATAATGACTTACAATCTTCTCATAATTTCACAGCAATAATGTCATGTTTGGTCTGAAGGATTCGTTAATTTTAAAGACATCGTTTTGATTATATTATGATCACCTTTCTCATCATTACGATGCCTATCAAAACTAAAAAGGGACAAATAAAATAATTTTTAATAAAAAAATAAAAACCGACTTCAAAGTGCTACTACAAAGTAACAAATAATATATATTACATCGTGCTAGTACACAATGATTAATGTTCTTATTGACTTGACTAGCTAACAAATCTTAAATACGTAATATTTTGAAGGCGGGTCGCTAAATATCAAACACATATAAATGAAGCAAATCTTACACCATTTGATATTACATGTAGATCCTGCAATGTTGGCTCAGAAAGGCACATAAGTAAATTTCAAATGAATATAATGTGCTAATCCTACGTGTAATTTATTGAATTTATGATAGAATTTCTATGTCTTACATGTGTGTGGTAGCCTGTTGATAATTATCTAGATATGATCCACGAGACGGTTGACCACCGTCTTGGTTATAATTCCAGGGTATACACCTCCGGAATTATCGGAGTCACATGTGTGTTGATGATATTCAATTACCAAACTCTTTAACAGTGATATATGTAAATCATAGTCAGGAAACCTGCATGACATAAAGGCCTTTAAGTACAAGAAAAGGTATGTTCTGTCCCATGCTCAACAGTGGACGATTACGGCCTGATATATTAAGACAAATTAATATGCCGTGTAAATCTTGCGTGTTTTTCGCTAGAATTTCTTACACAAATAATGTTAAGCGTAAGGCGTACATGTTCGGCACTTAGCGACCCGCCTTCAAAATATTACGTATTTAAGATTTGTTAGCTAGTCAAGTCAATAAGAACATTAATCATTGTGTACTAGCACGATGTAATATATATTATTTGTTACTTTGTAGTAGCACTTTGAAGTCGGTTTTTATTTTTTTATTAAAAATTATTTTATTGAGTCTAAAGTTTATGAAAATTTTGGTAAGAAATGAGTACAGAAAAATAAAAAAGTCATCGAAATAAATTTTGATCATTTTTGGAAGTGTATTTTATTGTATTTTTCCCATTATTATTGTTATAAGCTTTTAGTTAATGATTTCTTCACTTCACTTCTAATAAATATTACAAAAAACAAATACTTTTAGTGTAAGCAAATTTGTAACCACCATTGTAGTACCTATAAAATAAATAATTTTTAATTCAAATTTACAAAAAATATTAAATTGCGTTTATGCTACAAATTGTACCTACATATTTAGTTTTATTTATAAGGAAGAAAGTAGCATTATATAATGACATAATATGTGAGTTATATTCAATAAAAATTCACATAAAATTTACGCATCCAATTTATAAAATAACTCCATGCAAATCTCCAACTATATTTACTGTATATGCGTTTTACCAATAAACCCACGGACCACTAAAAATAAAAAAATCATCCCATCATTCAACCCTTTCATTGTCGTAGCAGGTCGTTGGGACAGATTAGTTCCCTTTGAAGGGATAAAATCTTAACGACTTGCCACGCAACCGTAGGCAGGACTATTCTTCATGAAGATATTTTTATTGATAAGAATATAGCTGCCATCTATAAATGTGGCTTATGACACTGAATAGGTCGTTTGGACAAATCGTAGAATGCTTTTAGCGTGTTCGGTTGTTAAAATGAGCTGCCGTATTTCAATTTATTTTGTAATGTCGGAGCTAAATACGTAGAATCACCTCCTAAAATAATAAAGTACTTTCACATTATTTGACTTTTGTCTAGGAAGGACATGTTAGTCTGAAAATAGAGACAACCAATGCCTTAAAAAAACCTTCTGTGAAGCAATAAATAAAATTTTACGTATTACATTCAAATATAGAAAAAATCGTCAACAACGCTGTGTATTAATTTCAGTAGTTCAAGATAAGCGTAGTCTTTAGTCAAAATTAGTCAATGACCACGCAGATATACCGACAACTTTCGCACCTTAAATATTGTATTAATAGGCTATTTTTTCCACTAGAACAAATGCTAAATTGTTCCGCCAAAAACCTCTCATCTAAATACTGAACAAAATATTTAGTCCAAACCAATCTTAATTAGTTACACGGTAAAACTAAGTGAAAACACGCCGCCCCCGTTTATGCCAGTGATCCGGATCGTTGGTTTCTTTGTTCACTGTTCAATACGCTTTCTTTGAACATCCTGTTTTAATTAATTTACAAGATTTTTTGTTCATACTGAGCTTGTGTTATGATTGAATTGTATAGTTGTGGGTATTATGGAATAAATAGATGGCATTGAGTATGGGTATTATACTCTATTAATACTACTGACACAATCGAAAAAAATTGCTAAAGTCACAACATCCAGAAATTTTGATGCGTTGCTGGTCTTAGATGGAAAGTAAATAGTATTTGGGATTATTGAGCTTTTAAGTATAACTATAAGTACTTGATATTTTATAAGAGGACGGTACCAACCCGATGACTTCTCTTTATAATCGAGTTATAGCTTGCAAATTTGTCTGTCATAATCTTCCCTCTCCTTTTAAATTTGAGTGTACTATCTTGAAACCTAATATTAAACAACACAAAATGTATTAAATGATAATTAATTTTACATTATTTCCCTAAATTAATGTTTCTTTTCTAAGTGTAAGGAAATCATGAGCCGTATTATAGAATTAACGCATCACACAGCCCACAACCAGCAGAGCAAACATTGTAAAGTGAGTTCGGACAATGGTGCCGGTGAAAACGTACCGCCTAGTTTGTAGAAGCAAATTGAGCGAGTAGAAGCATACGCTATGGTGTATATTGAACTTGAAGTAAGCTTGAGGTGACCATCGATCGACTTATGGCGGGATAAAGGAATAAATTGAAATAAAACTAATTTTTAAGTATTTTATCACGGATTTAGTTAATTTTTCACATTTTTGAACTTTCCAACAATTCGATTACTTTACAGATTTGGTCACGGTCACGGGCGGACTAATAAATACGTAAAAATTAGTTTTATTTCAATGTGTAACATTCGCGTGAATCTAAAAATACATTATAGAGGAATGAAGTAATGTGCTCAGTGCACTCCTCACGTTTTTGAAGTAATTAAAGTGTACGAGTATAACATATTATTGTGAATTAATTTTAAAAATTCATTTAATATTTGGCAAGCAGGTAGTTGCCTGTATCTTGTTTTATTACTGATGATGAAAGAGCTGACAGTGGTTGTTAGTCGTCTTGAGAAACACGACATAAACACTATTAGTAAACATATTTTGTAAGAAAGAAACGAACCACCCAGTTATTTTTTCGTCCAAAGCCTCGAAATATCGAACCTGCGATTCCACAATATTTGTATGTACTGAAAACTAATAGTCCCAAATATACACTTTGAATTATTCCTAAACATCAAATCCACAGCCTGGTCTCCGTACCTCAGCGAAGTTCACTTATCTCGCCGCTGCTACCGGTCTCACCACTCATTATAGCCCGTTTCGTGATAATGCCCACACTTTATTCGATCAATATTTTCTTATTACTTAAAATAAAAATCATAAACGCTAGCTGGAAATGGGAACGTGTCTTTAATGAGGAATTTTGATTTTACGATGGATGTACTGTTATTAAATTGGACCGATAAGTAATGGAACGCATCCGCATTTCGTAGATCATTTTTACAGGCATATGTAGGCAACGCCTAGTTAGGTATCTATATAACTGAGCCAACACCCTGAGGTTACTCTATAATAAATAATTATAAAATGTATCAATAGAGTTATAAATGAGAAGGCGAAAGATTAGCTAAAGTAAACACCAACATCTGAGAAGGCATCGAAAAGATAACATGAATTTCTATGTCATATAAATCGAACATGAATAATAAATCGAATCCAAATGAATAAATTAATATTATTTGCGTAATGGTGAGTACAGCGCCCCTAGTGAGAGAGCTCCGATACTGCGCTAACCAGCTTGCCTGCCCAGCGTGTCTAAGTATGGGTGAATCTTTCTTTATTCAAGCTCAGTGATGTAAGTTTGAAAAGACATATGTCCAGCAGTAGACTTTTAAGGCTGATGAATGATGATGCTAAACCATACATAAAAATTAAGCGTTTAAAAGACAAATTATTCTCATATTCTCCTACAAATACCTTTATAAATAGCAAAAATCTGATAGGAACAAGTTAATCAGCCGTAGAAATCCCCAATTCGATATATTCTTATCAGAAATAAATGATCTATACGCCGAGATCTAATAAGTCAAACGTCCACTTGTTTCGTGGGGCTGAGTTCTCGTAGGTCGAGTCCGGCTCAAGTTACCTCGGTCCGAGATGTTTGATAGTGGGTGGGACTGAGAGTTAAGTGGGGAGGCAAAATGTTTTATTTATTATAAATAGTTAGATAAGTATTTATAATAAGTCGATTAAGTTGTAAGATCAGTATTGGTGGTGATAATGGCCCATATCAAGGCGGACGTTGCTGCCGTATTTCTACCATTTGGCCCTTATTTAGGCAGCTTCAAATGTTCACTGTTCTGATGTTTGAAGTCGTAATTAGGCTAAAATTGCTTTTATTGTTTATTACTACATTAAATTAGTATATAAACAGTACTGGTGACAGCCATGGAAAATAAAATGATAATTTACATCGTGCATCGTACAATTTACATCGCTAAGCTTACATTATGGTGCAAATGTTTTTATATAAAAGGCCTTAGTATTTCCTGGAGTAAATGCATCGAACGGGTGCATAGTGGTCAAGTCCCCCAGCGCCACCCTGCCTACGTCCACAAGCAGAAAGTTTTTATTTATTGACATTTTCTAATGTACGTCCTCGACCATTCATCATTCTCCACAGCTCAGTAAGCTTCCGATAACACACCTTATTGTTTAGCGTGCGCGTAATGGATTATTGATAAAATACGTGGGTGTCCTTAATCTCTGTACCTCAGGAAATCTACTTAGACGTCAATTCAACCAAAATATATTAACGTAATACCCGAGTAATGAATAATCACGTAATGATATTAAGTGGACTCGATTTATCGTTCAGTTTTAATGTAGAAATTTTGATAGCGCCTGTCCAGTTAAATGCTGTAGTATCTAAAGCCCGTATGAGCACATTAGTCAAGTTAACGATAAGTTTCTCTAAGATTAGCCTACTGATGTTCGAGGCCAATTTGTAATATTTTTCGACCGCGTATTATAAAGGTCGGAGTGTACGATTTGTCTTGTTTAGAATGAATTATCGTACGATTTGATTATCGTTGCTTATCTGAGAAGCAGTTGCGATTTATTGCTTTCTTTTATCTCCAGCGTTTTGTGTTCCGTAATGTATTATTATTGGGAATAAAAAATTATTAGTAGCCTATTGGATCCGGTATTTGTGTTGTGGCTTTTGGAAAGTTAAAAAATGTGTGCAAATTAAATCATCTACAGTTCTATAGATTAGAAAGTATTTGGTTTTTAATCTCAAATATTTGTATGGAATCTCACAAAGTTCATCTTCATGCGTTTTTATTTTATAAAATCAATTTATTTAAAAAATATTATTTTTTAAGTCGTCACTTCTTTATTCTATCGATGCGTACACATTTAATCTTTTAAATTAAGACTGTTGGAATCAATTACGTTGCTTTCAAGTATAACTTTGCGATGACTTTTACTTTTCGTCGGCATATTGTGAAAAATTCAAAAACTAAGTATGGTGAGACCATCAAGACAGAAACAAAACCTTATTAGATACTGCAGAAAACGAAAGTCCTTATTTTAAGATCAATTCAGTTTGTACCTTTGCGAGATAAAGAACGTATACAAAAAGCTGATTTTGACGAAGCGCCCGTCTTGTTCCACTCATCTATATGTATGAAAACAAGACGTGACTCGAAGGGCGTAACAAAAAAGATAATTCTGGGAGGAAACGTCTCGGCACAAGGTTATGTTGAGCTAAAATAGCCTGAAAATTTGATAGCATGGGTAGTGTAAATAATAGAGTGTGAAATTTCGGAGTTTATAAAGAAAAACTAACTATTCAGAGAAGAATTTACCAAAAGTATCACCCGATGTTGTAATAAAAGTCTTGCCTTTTTAGAGTTTACTGGTCTCTCATTAGGGAGAAGTCGCCTTGGTTGGTACCACCGAAATGTCTATTTCTCCCGTGAAACAGTAGTGTGAATCCATTTTTGTGTTCCGGTTTAAAGGACATTGCAGTCAAAGTAACAACTGGATGTAATGACACAATGTCTCAGGACGGCGAGCGCAGTGAAATGCGTAACGTTGTTTTGTAATTCATGGTGTTGTTTGGTTTTGGGACTGTTCATGAGCGGTCGTATTTTGAGAATTATTATTGGCGATCGAAAATAGACCTATACTCAAACGGCATTAAACACTATAACGGTGAAGGAAAACGTCGTGAGAAAACCAGCATACTATAGTGTTATTTTAGTTCTCCTACGGATCTCCTCATTCCTGATTCGATCTCGTAAAGAAAACCCAGAGTACAGCACTCTCCATACGTCGTTGAGTGACTTTGAACCTTCTAATGAGGCTCATAGTGAGAGGCCACGTCTCGGTGCCGTATTTCATCACTGGCAATACACAACTATCGAAGGCTTTTCATTTAAGGCACTGAGGTATTTTGGACGAAAAGATGTCGCGTAATTTTCCGAACGCTGATACGCTGATACAGATACGCATGTATATTATAATACATTGACCATGTAGGGGCTTAGTGTAAACACGAAAAATCCTGAAATTTATATCAATAAATCTCCTAGTCCAGTTAATTACTTATTGACGTCGTCTGTATTAAAACCAATCTACACCATAGCAATAACACATAAATAAATAATATCTTAAACAGCCAATATGCCTGAACGGGAAGCTAAAGTTTAAAGTGAAGTCGACTGAACCCATCCTGGCATTCCCTGTAGCAATTATCGAAACAATAAACCTAAAATTAGTGCAGGCGAAACAGATCGCGGTCACAGATCCCGAGTTTCCACCAATTATGCCAGTTTGAACGACCCACATTGCAGAATGAATTCATTAAGAACCATTCAAGTTATCACAATATGACTATTAGAATCTCGTTCAATTTTTAATTAATCGCCGAGGAAGCCAAAGAACCGCTTTCAGTGAAGCTCTTTGAAGTTTATTAGTGAAGGTTTGCGTTGTATATAGATGGATAATACGATAGGATTTAATAAATATAGGAAGTGGAAGAAAAAGGTTGAAAGTAGTGAAGTCCAAGTCGAGGCAATGCAGATTTTATTAGCTTCCCGATGCTACTCAATTATCGACTCTTTAGAATTAAGTAGTGTAATACTTTGCATAAGATACAAATATTCGATTAATAAATCATGAATATGATTAACGATCAAAATGTTCATCAACTAATTAAATCAAAGTTATGTACTTCTTAGTAACCCGCTACAATATTGGGCTTTTTGGAATTACTCAATCCAACAATTAACCTCATCTTAATAATCCGTGGCAGGAACAAGCAAAGTTCGCTTCAAGGTAACAATTTCAATCTAAAATTGTTAGCTCCAGATGTTAAGCGAATAACTCACGCCGAGTAAAATGAACTCTAAATCTTCCTGGGGATGGTGTAGCGCCAAGAATTGAATTTGCCTCGCATACCCACGTACAGAATGGTTTGTCTCCGAGAATTTAGCCAACAGATGTTCCAACTGAATTAAATGCTGCGTTGAAACTTTAATGAAACAGTATTTAAGTATGTGCTCGCGGCTCGTACAGTAATGATTCAAGTTTGTGACCTCAGAAATTTCGCATTATTATTTCTGCTGATATTGTGGAAAGTTAACTGTCTAAGGAAATGGAACTTGAGTTACATTATTATTATTTTTGTGTGAAGTAGACAGATGAGCTAAATGCTGAAGTTAAACTAAGAGATTTCCATAGCCTAATTTTTACACGCAGAAACAGAGAGACGTTAGGTAACCATACAATTTATTGGACATCTGGCTATCATACTAATAGGACAAATAATAAAGCACTATGTTCTTTGCAAATTTCTCAAGTCTTAGTTTCCTTAATGATGTTTTCTTTATGGCTACATACTACAGCAAATTAAAAAATACGAAAGCTTTGAAAAACTTTGACATTCCAACCTCCATCTCGACAATAAATTTCGTTAATTTCACTGTCGCCCACACAAAAAATATATCACTACACCGACTCCACAAAATCAAATCAAAAACACATCCATAATCCCGACATACAACGTTCATAATTGAGAACGAGTATCAGTAGCGACTTGCCTCACGGCTCCACGACACACGCCGGCTTTAGCCAGATTCTCGCTTGAGTTAACCACTCTAACCTTTTCACTGGAGAGGATGTTAATTAAAGCTCTGAAGCATTAGCAAAAAGCCGGCCTTTGAATGAACTGGTGCTGTAGACTGGTGTCTAATTCATTCATTCATTCATAAACTCACGCCTTTATCCCAGAAGGGGTAGGCAGAAGCGCTACTAGGACACCCACACTTCGCCTTGTATATTCCGTCCCATTATGTGATAGGGGGCGAGCCCATCATCCAGGTGTCTAATTGATGAATCAAAATTTGGTATACAGTGTTGGGACGAGTCTTTTGCGTAGTTCTTTAATTAAGTTATTATTAAAATATATTTTTTATTCCTTTTCATTCATTTTTCGCTTGTCCATAGAAGGGATTTGTATTTATGATGAGTGTGTTTTTAAACAACAATTTAATATTCATGAATACACAAGTAGAAGCATTACAATTTTTGCGTAGACACCAAGCATCGGTGGTTAGAAAATAAAATTATTCTTAAAAAAAAACAATGTATTCAGGGTGAATCGCTAATTTTATTGATAATTCTTTTATTATAAACCTAATTAGATATTCATTATTAAAAGTGTAGAAATTGCAAAATCAAAATTTTCAGCGATACTCGCATTTGTGTTAACTGAAATTTAATAAAATAGTAATAAAATATGATTCAATGTATTCACCTTAAAAAATACACCACACATAATATTCAAACGTATACGCTCACACATCAAAGTAACCCTTCATAAAAATATGAAATAAATCAAATCTCCATACACGAAGACGAATCGTAAAGGTACATTTCAATTACCCGAAATAACATTTCATTTCGGATCCAGATAAATTGGTTTCACTTGTCCCGAACGTAACTTGTTCATTAGCGTTTAAATAAATTCATTAATAAGCCTTGCAAGAGACAAGCAGTCAACGCACAGATCTATAAATCAAATAGTGAGGGAGTGTCAAAGACAAAAGGACGATAGCATGCCGCGGGAACGTACACACGGGTCGAAAGATTGGTGAACTACAAATAGATTTGGTATGGCTGTGTTTGTAGGACATCGTGCTTTTTATCAGCGATTAAATTCACTGGTCATATAAAAAATATTGTAAAGTTTAATGTATTTGAATGAACGTAAAATATTTTTCTAATGTTAGGGAGTCTTTCACAAACTTTCAAAGGCTGATGTGTATAAAACATTTTTTTTATATATATACCTAATAATCTACTAAAAATCAAATATCAAGTTAATGTTTTGTGTTTTCTATTTGGTTTAATATGGAAATTGAACTTAATTTACAAGCCTAAATAAATCATACACCAATTATTATATCATATTATAAGAATAAAAACTTATCAAAATTATATAGTAGGTAGGTACCAATGATCCCAAAACCGTATTAAATTACGTTTCCTACGCCAAATATGACTATATTTTTTGTTGGCAAAACATCTCATTGTTGTCGCTTTGTACCAGCGGTACGTCTCACATTTCACTCCATTTCCAAACGGGGTTCCCACAAAGATCTTTCTTCACATTCGATGTGGCACGCACATTAATCTAGGTAACGGTGATACCTCCGCCCTCACGCGTTGTCATCTCAATACATAACGCTTGACAACTTTATAGTTCTTCATAAACAATTTATGTTTTACACCCAAGGCATTATTGTTTACAAATTTTCATATCTAGAGATCTAAATTGCTCTGATAAGATGTATGGTCAGATCCCTACAGTGATACGACTTCCGGGTCACAGTGGTGGAGTTAAATAATGTATTATTGAAACAAATTTTATTTTCGTTCCATTGGTATTAAGGTAGTTGGGTTGCCAGTAAACTTTCGGTGCATCGTGGAAGTCAAGAACAGCCTGTTTCGGACGGAGTATGCACTAGTCAAATCTATGGACCATTTCTGCCGTTTATGAATGGGGATCGACTATAACGCTACGGACTATCTCCAAATTTATTTAAACTCAAGTTTATATGAAAATTCCAACGCTCCAGATATTTTAAAAAGCTAGTTTATAAACCTTTCAACTAAGTAATGCGTATGATGGTTTACAAATAAACCATCTAGATTCTAGGTTTTGTCTTTTAATATCAAAAGTCTTGAATATAATTAATCATTCCAAAGCCAAGGCCATAACTTTACGCCCCATGCGTTACTATAAATAAAATCCACGATAAACGTACCGCAAAATACGATATATTTTTTCACATTATTATAATACCTTTTGAGCCTTTGGCACGCGAGGAAAATTCACCTTTAACTCTAAACTGATTCTGTAAGGTCGTTAGGAAAGGCAATGTACCGGAGCGACTTCCGAACGATTTATCGTGTGAGGCCGCTCTGTGAGCTTCTATCGCATTCTATCTTGCGTTAAAAATGACAGCTCCGTGTTTCCCCCCAACAACATTGAATATCGAGCTCGTTTACATATTTTTCAATTTGGGAATCGGAGAGCGGGCACGTAAATACGGCTTTGATAAGGGAATATATCTTACGAAATCATTTTTATGTTATTATGCTTTTAGCTTAATGACACTGAATTTGGTTATTGGTTGAGTTGCTGGTGGTTTTAGTTATGTCTTAATTGACTGGTACCTGCTTGTTAATAAACCGGCAGATAATATTATAGTAAGTGAAATAGAGCTTAGGCAGAATGGTGCCATATTTTAAATCTTAAGAGCAAACTACATATGTATATCTGATCTAAGCTTAATAGGTACTCTCGTCACTGAGCCCATGCGTACCTGGAAAGCTATAGCTTTAGCGAAGTTAAGATTGGGAAGGGGCAGGGCAAAGATGATTATTTGACACGTTCAGTGGTGAATATTAAAATATGCGACACTTTATTTTGTCTCATAACAATCGAATTTGTGGACTATACAATTATGTCTCTCTGTGTCACCCCAAATACGTCCCACTGCAGGACCCGGGCCTCCTCTACAATGGAGAGTACGATTGGGAGGGGTTAGGCTATACAGTTCGCCACGCAGGCCTAGTGCGGCGGGCGGACTTAACATACCGCCAAACAGCAGTGTAAATGCACTGTTGTGTTCCGGTTTGACGGACATTGTAGCCAGAGTAACTACTGGATATATCGAGACTTAACATCTTACGTCTCAGGATGGCGAGCGCAGTGGAATACCAAGCATTGCCTTGTAACTCATGGTGTTGTTTGGTATTGCTACTGTCCATGAGCGGTCGTATCGCTTACCATCAGGCGAATGGCAGGCTCGTCTCGTCATTCACTGCAATAAAAAAAACCGTAGAAATAATCATACACTATACAATTGATTTTACATAATAGAATCCATGATTTTTCATTTTAACTAAATAATTTCCTAATGTCAAACTATAATTCAATAAAAAATATTAATAAAAAAGTTCCAATATCAAAAACTGATGACAAACAGCTCCACGACAAAATCAAAAAGCGAAGAGCATTAAGTTTTTTCTTGTTTCACCTTCAATGTAATCTGTATTAACACGGCATTATCTTGCTTCATCTCGTCACGAATCTAACAAAGAAATTCCTTATAACGCTATTAAATTATCTTTTAAAATGTAAAGGAATAATTTTGTCGCTTACTTTTTTACAAAAAAAGCCTTCAGAAATCCCAACCCATCCAAAATCCAATGTAGTAATATAAAATATCATCTATTTTTAAAAAGTTACAATATTTACCATTTCAAATAAACTTTGGACTTTAATTTTTGAGAGATAATTATTTTTCATTTGATTACCATCCTACGAAATAAAAATGAAATCATAGAATGAATCCATAGAAAAAATTGAGGTTATGCAATCAATATATTTTTTAGAATTAGCGAGACACCTAAACACCAAAAATTTAAATAAAGCCTTTAATAAAATAACTATTTTTATAAAACACAAAGCGTATCCATTCTCTAATTAATCATCGATTTTTATTAACGAAATCAAATTACAAATAAATTTGCCTATGAAATCGCCATTAACAAATTATGATTGGCTATTTAGCACATTCCTGATTTCGTCCGGCCTGGCAGGCTTTTAATTAAACAATTAATGGCGGAGGAAGCTTTAATAAAAATCAGTCTTATTAACGCTAACTTCGTGATCAATATTGGTGCTAGATTGAAAATGTTATGAAAGGAAATTATTTCTGAAATATTTTTCTAAGGTCCAACAAAAAAGCAGGCGAAGATTGTTATTTAGTTGAATTACATTAAGATCGATTTATTGTACAGTAGGTAAGAATAAGGTATTATTAATTCTAGTTACAATAGACTGTTACAAGTTGGCCCACTTGTGAAATATAGATGAAGTAGGTGAAGAAATTTGAAATATAATCTCCAATATTAGTACGGAATAATATTAATTGTATGGCTAACACATATTTAGTTGTACCTGAATGTTGGTGTGTTTAAAATGTTAGTCTGTAAAATGAAATCATGATACAGTAACAATCTTACTGCAGACCAATGTTAGAGATAATCCGAGACGTTCATTTTTGAACAAATTCTTCAATGACTTGACATTTTCAAATTGTACGTACTAGTTGTATAATTCTTTTAAAATAAATCTGATTCAAACACTCAATGGCTTTGCCAACGAAGTTACAGAAAGTGAGTTTAACTATCGAAATTATCTCAGTAAAGATCTTATAGATTCAGCTCGTACAAAGAAAGCAATTTTCGAAGACGCTACGTTAAGAAAAGCCAATGTTAATGAACCTTTCATAATGGTGATGAGATTAAGCAATGCAGTGAAAATTAATAGTATTGAATTGCAAGATCTGTATGCAGAAGTTTGAAGACCTTTATGTAGAGATGCTTAATGAGAATTGTGGAAACAATACAAGGAAGATTATTGTATAGAATTAAAAAAGGCTTTATTGTCTGAGATTTTTTTATTGCGATGAATGGCGAGAAGCGCGTGCCAATCGCCTGATGGTTAGCGATACGAACGCTTATGGACAGTACCAAAACCAAACAACAACATTAATTAAAAAGTAATGCTTGGCATTCCACTGCACTCGCCATCTTGAGACATAAGATGTTAAGTTTCATTATATCAGTAGTTACTCTGGCTACAATGTTCTTCAAACCAGAACACAACAGTACATTTGCATTGCTACTTGGTGGGAGTATAGAAGGAAGGTACTGCGGCGGTACCTTCCCAGGCCGCCTCTCACATACGAAAGACCTACCACCACTAAGTTTAATTGATTTCATTCGAAATAATGAAAGTTTAATGCAAACTTCAAGCTCAGTTAGTACTCAAGAAACTCTGATTTACAAAAGTAGCATACCGAATACAAAAAGGCTGATTCCTGTGAAATACATGCCAAACGCATAAAAATATTTAGCAAATAAACTACTTCAGAACATTTTTTATATCGTTTATAAAAGTGAAGCATTATGTTCTTATCATAATAGTAATTACATCAGTAGCTATCTAGACCCGACATTAATATTCGTGAATAAAAAGCCATTACATTCCTACAACACTTATACTTGACTGTGAAAGATTATATACCATTGAACAAACCGAGGTAGACCAATATTCATTTCATTTTCAAAGTAAAACAGTAGTATCTACTGAAGTAATAAAATTAAAGTCTGAATAAGTCAGATTTTTCAAATGGAGATATTTCAGCTTCACAGAATAACAAATACAGTTCATAACAAATAACAATGCACTTATTATGTTTTATTGTATCAAATAACTCTTTGAAATTGAAAAGCAACGAAGCATTCTATTATGAGCATTCTTTTTCTCTCAAATTATGAAACTAGACTTATTATTATTACTTTTATTGTTGTATACCATAATACTACACAAATTTTCGTACTACATACATAAACTCTCACCTTTTTCCCAGAAGGAGTAGGTAGAAGTGCTACTAGGACATTAAAGTTTCGCCTGTTGCGTTCCGTGCCACAATGTGATCGAAGGCGAGCCTATCACCATATCAGGCATAAATTCCTGACTCTGGGCTGATTATAATCAAAAGAAAAAACCTATATTACTTTGCCCGACCCGGGATTCCATTCCGAGGCTGATGTCTCTAATCGTATTGCACAACTTTGCCTCCAAATCAGTTGAATACAAAAATCTGTCTTATTAACGCTAACTTTGTGATCAATATTGTTGCTAGATTGAAAATGTTATGAAAGGTAATTATTTCTGAAATATTTTTACAAGGTCCAACAAAAAAGCAGGCGAAGATTGAATTTTCGTACTACTGTTATAAATTATAGCTCTGTACGAAATATACGATCACAATATGTATAATTACACAGCACATACGGTTCACACAGTCCAAGAAATATTTCACACGTGCAAAGATAAACGCAAAAACCGTTGTAATAGTAAGAAATTGCCTTTAATGATTTTTGTTGTCACAGATACTTTGAGTTTTTTATCCGACTCGATTTATGTGCAGGACAACGCTCGCGGAGCCTATTGGAGGCGTCCAGAGGTCCTCTTGCGCCTCCATGATTTATAATGTGAACTCGAAAGAGGTTCCACCATCCCGTTTAATATCTTTGATTTACGATAGAAACTACGCGCATAAGAGCCAGCACCGATGATATGTGGCGCGCCTGTTACGATTCACTCCTTTTTTATTTCGAAAATAATGACACACCGTTGGTAGTTTTAATAACTGACCGCAGCCACTCTTCACCGGTGCCTAAGGCGAAAATTTTACAACAATTTATTTTAGAATGCATTTATATTAAAGCGACACGCGGTCCGCCAAGATTGAGTGTTAATGTTGATGTGGATGGGAAAATATGCGCCAATTAAGCCTTTAAATTTAATTGTCCGCCGTTTTAAATGGAGTTGCGTGAATTTTGTGCGGGTTTTATTAATACTACGTATTACTCTGTGGTGTGACATTATGGCGTTCTTTGGTAACGTTGAAACAAATTGAACTGGTTTAATCGGTACCGTTATCTGCATTAACAGTTGTGTTCATTTATGAGTTCTTATAAATTTTATGCATTACCGGAACATATTTTGGTAAGCAAGTTAATTGAATCTTATCTCGTTATTTTTATAAAACTTCAGTATTGGAAATTGCATCGTATCCTTAAACGATAAAATTTATGTTAAACGGATATTAAGCCGAGAAGAGAATTTTTTGGGAATCCATGTGCCTTTAAAGTTTATTAAAATTCAACATCTATGGGATAGAATGGCGAACTTTACATCTTCCATAACTTATTACCATCTATTAACCATTTAATTTAATTATTTTCTGCTGTAATATAACCATTTAGAATTTTAGAAAAGCGATTTTATTCTGTATTCAGAAAGTGGTAGAAAAGATATATTTATGTTCTCCTTATACAAAAGGTAGTATTCAAAACATATCGCTTTCCCTTCTTTCTTTTATGGAACCTACGCCATAAATACACAAATCTTTAGCAAAAATCTTTGTACCGATGATACATGAACGGTGCCACGAGTCACGGACGTAAACGTGTGTTTCAAGAGGGTAACACTATAACTCATCTTCACTAGACATTCGCTAGAAAGTCGCCAAGTTATTTCAAAGACAAATAGTTTTGATCTCACGAGAAGAGTGCATCGTCGATTGAAGAGCACGCTGTTTGAACGCGCTTGTAATATTTTACGTTAGTTAGACACGCGGTGATGCTCGTTTATATTTGTTGACTAGTGATGCGGCTAAGATGTTCCTGCGGTGAACATTGTGGGATTTTTCCCCTCGTAGATAGGCAGTATAGCATAAATTAATTTGCCTAATTGTCTTTACGCATGATTTTTAATATTTTGTTACATGTGAATTTTATGTTTACCAAATTTTATTAGGTACTGCACAAGAATGTGGGCACATTTTTAGGTATGCATAACTCTTAGGATGCTTGTCTGTTCAGTCACAAGAACACTTCTGAACACGGCTATTTCCTAAAGATTTCGTCCGTCCATCTTATGGGTGGATATTTCATGCGGCTATTAAGTTGTTTTTGGAATACTTTTACGTGATACCAGAACACGGGAGTTAAATCAGAATCTAGCATAGAAATGTTTGTGACTCAACTTTTAAGGCTTTTCTATATATTGGAAGAATATTAGACATCGCATTTGCCCCATACATGCCAAAACTTGGATTGCTTTGAGCAAAAAATAAAATATGTAACGTAAAAAAAGTACTTATTTACGGTATTTAAAGATAACAAGAACACAGACACGACTTTCAAACTGTTTGATGTGTAAGTAATGTTAATAATATGTAGCGATTATTAAAATAGGAGGTAAGTGAGTTTCAGCTCTATTTCAACTAGCATAAAGTGTATATTATAATATATTTGTTTAAGTCAATGTACACACGCAGTCTCTTTAGTCTAGAACCCTTTGGTTCTTGAATAAACGATGTTTAATATTTAAAATATGTAGGCTTTTCACATTCACACGATCCCAACTAACATTATAAATACGAAATTGTGTGAGTCAACAATTTTGGTTTTCACTTTAATACTCGTAATACAGAACATAGTGGTTTAATATAATAACATATTATTTGCTTTATATTAATAAAAATATAAACAAAAGTCAATAAAATTAATTTATAAGCAAATAACATTTTATTTTACATTATCCTCGTAAAATATGTACTCGTAAAATCTCAAATTCTAAGCTACATTAATGCATGCATTATTTTTACATTAGTACTGATTATTTGAGGTAATCGCACGTATATTTTAAATGAAGACATCCTTATAAGATGAAATGATATTCATAAGCAAAGGAACTTATTATCTCCAAGAAGACACATTCAAAGGCATCTCAAAGAAATTTCGAATGGATATTTATTTAAGTTAGGAGTGGAAAAAAATATGTTTATCTAAGAGCGAAACGTATCCGTCAAAATTTGCAACGAGGCGACAATTTCTAAAAGGCAATGTGTAACGGGTTGTTGTTATTAGTGGAGGTAAAATCTGGCATTCAAGCTATGTTTATTCAGAGGTTTCAAAGTCCTAAAAAACAATCGTAATCGGTCGTAGCAAATTCGAAATGTTTTTTTTTCGGATTTAGCAAAATGCGGTGGATGTGATGTTAAGTTTCATTCAGGTAAGATCTCGAGAGGTGGCTTACATTAGTCTTGACATGATATTCACGAATTATAACTTCTAATGACCAGCGCTGTGATGTCATACTGATGATATTTTTTTTATTGCGATGAATAGCGGAACGAGCATGCCATTCCCCTGATGGTAAGCGATACTACCGTTCATGGACAGTAGAAAATCCCAACAACACCACGAATTAAAAGGCAATGCTTGGCATTCCACTGCGCTCGCCATCCTGAGACATAAGATTTTAAGTCTCATTATGCCCAGTAGTTACTCTGGCAACAATGTCCTTGAAATCGGACAAATAATACAGCACTAATGTTGAGATGTCATTCTATTCTGACGATTGTGAAATGATTTACAATTGTATTCCTTTAATCTAATTTTATCTTTTATTTATATATTTTTCTCGTTTTATTTTTTATTGTGCTGTAACACTAAGATTAACCGTAACCTTCTCATTAACCGTATCAATAACATTCGTTTATTTTTTTCTTCATTAAATCCTTCTATTATTTTCTTAAGACATACTATGGTTTGCTAATCAAATGCTAACTTGCGAAACAGCAATCCTTTACGCTTCTCTCGCCTGTCAAACTTGTCAATTGTTTACAAGCCTGTAAGGGATAAATGGGCACCGTAAATGACAATCTTTTGTCCGGCTCTCCTTAAAGGTAAACATCATAAATTTTTCAACAGGCTTTTTGTTCGTTGCGATGCCACACAAATAGAATCTTTTGTGTAAGAACAAAATGGATAATGAGAAAAAATTACTACGATAATTTTTGAATGCGGAAATGTTGGCTGTGTTAAGCTTTTAATCTTTAGTAACGTTAGTTAGGGTGTTATTAATTATTACACATCGTTGGTTGCTTTAAATAAAAGCGGATTATGTTTTTATAAGATTAAACTCGTGTTGATAGAATAACTGTTAAAATTTCTGGTACATAAATGCGAATGTCTATTATTTTCTTTTTTGGCATTATTTGTTTTTTTTTTACGTTACTTCTCAAGAATAATCAAAAAACTATAACTATGTTTCAACGATTATTTATTGTTTTTATACTTGTATTGTATTGTATCAGCCCATATACGTCCCACTGCAGGGCACGGGCCTCCTTTACAATCGAGAAAACGATTGAGAGCGGTTTAATTTTTAAATAAAGAATGATTATTATTTACAATGCAAACGATAATATAATTCTTGAAAAATTAGGTGTTCAATCCATTTTTAATAAATAGCTTAACTGATAGGTAAACGATTAATTACTAAGTATACCACATAATAAGTTACATCTCTGGGAAATTTTAGGTAAGAAACCGGCTTTTCAGGTTTCAAGCGTGGAAGTATAAGGAGACAAATCAGCTTTTTTGTCTATTTGCAACCATCGGAACACAACGGAACAGGTAAGCTGTTAATTTCCATTTTTTCTTATTCATCGCCATCACTACAATTGACCCACCTCGGTTATGTACTAATCGCAACATTACTACTTAGATTAAAATCCTTTGATTGAAAACCACTCACAGGCCTTTTCAAAACAATTAGTCATACATATTCAAACAAAACTATTTTTTACAGATTTATTGTTTAATTTTTTTTTTTTTTTATTAAGTTCTCGGCGTTTCCATTTTTTTACAGTGTTCGTGGTCACGGGGCCGACTTAAGTAATTGTACTTCAACGTGTAACATTCACGTATATTTATATTTCATCTATTTTATAACAAAACAACAAACACGACCACAATCGATGATCAAACGCACAACGGACCCAAAAATTTTACATCACACAAAACCGAATGGAAATAAATAAATCATATCGACATATTGGATGTATTTCTTCCGCAAATTCTGCTTGAAACGAATCGCAAACAATCAAAGGGCGAGCAAACCTTTCACTAGCACATTTCGTTTTATACGCTTTCAGGGCACAAAATAAAATTGGAGCATGGCCGTGCAATCAATAAAAACCTCCTTGGTGTATACTGAAATGGACCAAGTGTATTAGGTTTGCGAAAGGTCTCATAATAATAGAAACAAAATTGTTACCTTCCACAGTCCATGTATTTTGATGTGAAATATGTAGCACTTACCGTAGTTTGGTATGTGATGTAGTGTTGCCTGATTTCAACGCGGTTGAATTTAGCTCCATTCTTTTTGTAGTCTCTTTGGAGAGTCCGAATTTTATTTTTTACAGACTTTTGTTGGGCAATATTGCAATGCTGTATAGAACACAGGCCTTAAAAATACAAGAAAAAATGTGTCGGGCCGAAGCAGGTCGGTGTAATTTCTTCGAACTTGGTATAAATCCACCAAATTTAAGTTTCTCTCGAAAACAATTAAATCAATACACTTCGATTTGGAAAACGAAAATGTGCTACAAATATATCTGATGAAAATATGTTTTTCAACTTTGAAGGTAATTAATGGTTGATAAATAAAACATCACTACTTAATAATGTCTAAAATATCCTAGTAAACATAATAGAACCATAATTAAAATGCATATCTTTGCAGAAAGCAAAACGAATTTGCATCACACCTTATCAGCGACCGAAATCTGAACATTCGGTAGAATAAAAGCTCTAAGAAAAAATATGAGTACATTTACGGGTTGGTTTGCGCCCGGGGCCTTCTGGACGGTAGGAATGACTAATGTCTGTAATCTGCTTGTGGTGAGCCTTAAACGAAGGGTTAAGGCTCCTGCGAGCTATAACTTTTATATTTATGACGTCTAATTCGTGTCCACGCGAATCCTTATGGGAAAGAGCGTGTGATTCGTTTTAGCATTAATATTTTTACGGATTGTTTTATTTTGAAAGATTACAAATATTTTAGAAGTTATTGTTATGGTACTACACACACGTGAATCACTATGACGGGTCCTGAACCGCTATGTACAGTAGGCAGTCCACTGTCTCCACATCGCCTGTCGTCCGGTATGCGCGTGATGGCCACCGAGAGGTTTTAGCCGGTATGCCGGCAAAAGATCTTCTTAGATCTCGGTAGAGACCCAGCCTGGCTGCAACATCTGCGCGGTGCGGACAATTGTCCCCGCCCGCCAGGCTGGAAAGCCGGAAACCCCGACATGCCTCTTCCGATGTCCCCGAGAAATTGGAAGGAAGGCTTAAGGCGCTTTACTCTTGTTAAAAAAAGGTGGATATTCACCAGCAAATAGTCCATTTGACATGCATTTTACTTACAGTAAGGTGCACTGCAGTAAGGTTAAAAAGAAACAAAGCCAAAAATACACCATCAAATTGAAGCGTGAATGATAGATAGCCTTTCGGAAGTTGCATGAAAGGGGTTCTAAAGTTTATCAAATTAGGATACCTAGTTCGATAACCACGCGATGGAAACTTTGCTAATAAATTATTTACACCGACCTACCCGTTCGTAAGAAACTACAAGCATTAGCTAATGCACATTGTGATACACGTGCCGACAAACTATGGGTTTTGTTGGGAACTTGGCACGTGCTTATACATAAGTAACTTTGATGTACTCGAAACACAGATGAAATAGAAAGTAGCACGGTTCTTAAAATTATTTGATGATTGTTTGCCTTCAATATTGGTATGAAGAGTTTGTTTAACCTTATGACATGTTGAAGATGACCCTGATTAGACTAGCGAATGAATGTATCCACGTTAAATGTCTATTTGAAGATCTGGTATTAATATCTTTTGAATTTAAATTAATAAATGTGATTATTCAAACCCAAGAACAGCATGACCATCAAAACAAAGCAGCTCATACGAGGCACGAATCGCCATGCTATTTAGGAATATTATATCAATAAACACGGATCTAAATCAAGGAGACAAGTCAAACAAACCTTTAAACGAAAACACTGGTACCCTAACCAAAATCGTGAGGCACATACCGACAATTTGTTACAAAAGGCAGTGATTAATATAGCTTCTTTCGTTATTCCAATCGAGTTAATTTTACCGTAGACTGTGGACGATAAATAAGGGAACGCTCGCGACATTTGTCATCTTGAAAGATTGCCATCTGATTCAGTAGTTCCGGTGTTTGTGGAGCCAAAGTGTGGAATACTGTTGGGAGCAGATTAAGTGAAATCTCTTTTAAGATTTCGCGGGAATCACAAGTGTTACATTGGATGCGGTTTTGTGAGGAGCGAGTGTTTTGTGTTTTACTTTATTCGCACACTAAGTAGATTTTTATTCTTAAGAATATTTTTCATCATAGTGATATTGAACTCATTGGTGTCGTGGCGTAGTTTAGGTGGTGATGTCCAGAGTTTCCTCAGTTCATGAGAAATAATTTCTTCGGTACTGGGTTCGATTTTGATGTCAGTTGTAATTTAAAACATTTTGCACCCTGAATAATTGATCTCATTGTGACCTTCACGCTGATCCCATCTTATTATAAGATAACATGTGAAAAAGAAAATCCACAGTTTTACAACAAAATTAATACAATAATTTGCAAATTTATGTTTATGTTCAAAAACAAGGTTCAAGTATTCAAAAATACCTCGAAATATTAATAAATAACTGCCAGAGAGCAATATAGCTGAAAGAGATTCTACCTCAACTTTAAGACAACTTTTCATGTAATTGACCCGGCGAATTTCACTGTTCTTTATTAAATATTCTCAACAATGTAAGGGTTCCAGAGTTTGCGTACAATAGTTGTTACGTAACCTTGTTTCTGAGAACTAATTTCTTCCGGCAATCCATGCTTTTAGTAAACTCCAAGTATCAGGTTTTAAATACGAAAGGTTCATTTTGAATATATATTTTAGCATCGACTGATCGGGATCAGTTATTGTTCTAAGAATAAAAGTTCATTCCATCTTACATAGAACTATTTATGTAGTTAACTACTTCAGGCTTCCAACTTACGTTGTTTATAGTTGATAGCATAACATCTCTAATATTTTTTTTCACATAACATGCCAGTGCATTCATCTCTTTTCTGCGGTATTTACATACCGATACTGCCAAACAACTCACATGAAATCATCGTTTATTTTATGTAAAATGAGATCAACACTGAAAATTTTAGAGGTTTTTAAATCAATTATAGTTACTATTCAGGGAACATTTTATCCCAAAGTTATTTCAGCTCAGCGATTCGTAATACAATTTGAGTAGCAAAAATTAAAAGGTATTTTTTCCAAATTTCTTGATTATTCGCAGACAAATTAATTCCAGTTTCAGCGTTAAAAAAGCACCCGCCCCGACGAAGATCAATATTATAACTTTCTATTTTTGTTCTGTCATAACCCGGCTCGTGTCACGGAATCGATTTTATGAAATATTCACCACCTGTTTTGGTAAGCGTTCACACATCATTAAATATATCGGATGGTTACAGGGAAAATTAGAATTATATTTAGTAATGTTTATTTTTGAAATGTGATTGATTTAAAGGTCAAGGATTAAAGTCGTACGTATGTATGTATCAACTAGATGGTTTCGTAATAATATTATTACTATTATATTTAGCTACTACTCCTTGTATTACGATCGAACATGTTTTGATTTTTTAAATTAAGTATTAACATCCAACTTTAGCTAATGTTAGTCAGTCTTACATTTCTCTATTTTACTTAGTTACTATCATAATATTATATCAAATGCAAATGTATATAAATATTGCTGGTCTAAAGGATCTTTTTCAACTAATATACGCACAGTAGCTTACAATAAAAGTTGTAGTAACGTATATTATAATACAAACAAAACTGAATTTATTAATAAAATAGAAACCATAATTCTCCCCCAGATTGAAACACATTTATCTTTCAAACAAATTCGACAATTGGCAGCTTCATTCGAGACCGCTATAAACCACGATGAGGAGATTGCAACAAAGATATCAACTTATCCGATAAGATAGGCAAATCCAATCGTTCCTTTATTAAAACAACGTTGCTAGAGTCCCGCGGAGCGAGCTCCTAAATCACTGCCCTCCGATGACGTCTATAAATTCCCATTCTAATTATTTCAGAACGATAAGCTGACAAATAAAATAACAGCGCCCGTAGCATTTCGGAATTGAGCCATTTCGAGTTCATTAAATCCCAAAATTAGTTTATCGGTGACAGTGACGTGATTAACAACTTATTCTTAATTTTGTACTATTTTATTCGACCAAACGGAAAGCCGGTAACAAAGTAATTTTGAAGGTAAGCAAAGTATAAAAGCGATTGTTTAACTTATCAAAGAGATGAAATTATTTTTTTCTATTATAATTTTAATTGAAAAAAATAAATAGTAAAGACGGGGAATGAGAGGCAGTTTATCCACAAACGTTACGAGACTGAACGTTTAATTTGTACACCATTGTATCCGCCGAGGAGACCGGCGAAATTAATTACCGTTTGCTTATTTTTTAATTAAAATTTGATTTTATGAAACGGCCTTTACGTAATCTGTAATATTTCATAAAAGATGGAAATTTCTAGTGGCGCCATATTGTGAGAAAAGGCATCCATTTCGGTAATATTTTGCATCTCTAAGTGGATTTATTTCACGGATAATTTGACCTACTTTCTTGGCTTTTTACGACGTTTCCTCGTTTAATTCTATTACATTACAACCTTAATTTTGTTCGGGCTAAATCTCCTTTATTGTTTTCGGAAATGTTAATAAATAACCTTTATCCAGTTTCACTTCATGAGCCTTCCAGAATCTTATTTGAATCGAGACTAATCAAAACGGATATCTCAATCGGATGATTTTTGTTTTTTCCTTCTCATGTAACAATTTGTAAACATTGGGGTGATCTTGGGGTTTTGAATTCAAAACACGCCGAGGCATTGGGGATCCAATCACTTAGTAGGTCATATCGGTTCAACCGTAGGCTGAATTAACATATTTCGCTTTATCGTCGGATGCGGAGTACAAGGCGTGCTTATCAAGGATGTTTTTAACCGAAAATACAATATATACAGGGGTGTCTCCAGTCTCGATTGTGCGTTTGAAACAAATGCGTCTACGCCCACAATAGGAGAGATTACATGTTTGAGTATAAATCTTGTGAGACAGTTACGTACATTTCGTGGCTACAAATAAATGTCGGCGCTCCCCTATTCTGGTTTCGGACAAGCGCCCCAAGAGCTGCGGTTAGATATTTTGCTTGCACAAAACCATTTCGTGAACCATTCTTGATTCCGAATTGCTTACAAATCGTCCAATTTTTGGTCAAGGGAGTTATCGTAAGATAATCTATGTGTTTTTAGGTAACGACTTCGTGGAATTTAGTAGGTATTGATTTTAATTTCCAAAAAAATGATTTCAGTTGTATCATTTTTTAGATTTAGACTTTGGGACCGAAACTATTTCAATTGCTGCCTAAGCTACGCCTTCCATGATGCATTGATACACAATATTATTATAGTCATGACGGTATTCTTGAAAAAGAAATTATTCTCAATAAACATAACTAGACGAAGCAATGACCGTTCTAAAAATCGAATCCACGTAGTAACAAATCCACATAAATTACCGAAAACAAGATGCTTTACATAAACATATAAATACTTCAATCATGACTTATTAAAAAGCAATACCAGAACCCTCACAAGACAAAGTTATTGCACGAATTATGCGAATTTTAACATCACAATCGCAATGATGACGTGCTTGCCCGCACCGAAATGAAATTATCAGCGCACAGTACTGTAGAGTAATTCGTTTGTGGCCAATGCAATTACAGTACAGTTTTACCCACCCCCGAAAATCTCATTGACGATGATTGCATCAATTGTCTGGCATGCGGGTGGCGACAGTTGATCTCCCGATAAAAATTCTTATATTATAACTAATAAACGATGTGATAATTTTGACGCTATTTCTATTGGCTTGTTGCGATTGTGATTCATTGCTGCGTAGTTATGGGGCATTCATGTACTCTGTGGGGAATATTATCTTGATTTTAATCGCCCACTTCTCGTTGGATTGGGGTTGCAGAATCTATTAAAATACAAATGCTTTGTTGATGGAATCTAGCGTCGCTTTTGGAAAGTGCTGTAGTATAATATAGTAGGGCTGTTGTGGAATAATTGGATTCGAGGAATTAAATGTTATAATATATTCTGGTGCAATTCTATGTATTGTTTCAATATACAAAAATACTTCGATGACTAAGAAAGGCGCTCATTTTTTTTTAAAGTTGTAGTGACGATCACTCCAAACTTCGAAAAACCCAAAGCTTAAAGCACTCTAGACGATTAAAAAAATATAATTCGAATATAATTGAAATATTTTCCGTATCCAAGAGAATTAACGTTAAAATGTCTCAACGGCTTATCAAGTGACGGGGGTCGTCTTCCCCAAATGAAATGGCCCTTTGTTAATGCATGTTTTTAGTTTCTCCGTCTCTTTCTACGTCATGTTAATAATATTTGGAGAAAGGGATGGAAAGTATTTTCTAGAAAAAACAGAAATACAGGGTTGCCGGCGGGTTTTGTGTCAACTCGCAGGTAGATCAATAAAGTGGCTGTTTCATTAGGTTTATGTTGGCCAGCACTTATAAAGACATTAAAATCTTCGAGTTCGGCGCCTATGTCTAACCGCTTCTATAAAACTTCGTCAACCCTTGTCGTGTTTTTGTTGTATTAGACAAATTTTTGTTGATGTCATTGGCATGTCTCCAAAACGGTCGGAACTGGAAACCTTTTTGTCTTTATAATTTCTCCCGTAACATAAATAAACGATAGAAAATAGGACTCCGGGTTGAAATTAATTTGTTATTTCTTTTAGCCAATTCAAACACTCCGAATTTTGTTTCGGTACGTAAGTATAGAATTAACACCCACTTAAGATTTATTTTGGTCGCATAACACAGACAAATTGTGTACAAGCGGAGTTCCTTTAATACAATCTGAATTAAGATAAATATAGAAATAATGAATCTCTTTCCGTACACAACCACAAACCAATAAACGTATATCGTGATCGTTTCCAATAATCTTAATACGAAACAATTATGTTCTGTTAATAAAATACTATAATATAAGCTTACAGAACAATATTTGTATGACATCAATTAATTATTTCTATTCTTACTTCCCATATACACACATGACGAAGTGTCAGTATATGCAAAAGTATGAAAGCAATTTTAAAAAAATGGTTGGATCTTTTGTAAAACTTAAATCAAGACGTACGTAATATGGGTGGGTCAATACGGCAGGTTTTCCTTCCTCTATCGGGTGAAAACGAATTTCCTACCACCAGCAAAAATCGTGACATAACCTTTGTTTCTTTTTAATTATCCCAGGACTTCTGATTATTTTTTTCGCATTTTGAATTCAAAGACTTGTTGATTTAGTTGAAACAGTATTAATTGAATAGAGATTATCTTGCCCTCACATCCGCCACAGCAAATCCTGCAAGCCAAGATCGAGAGCGGTACTAGTTATAAACTGTAGATTTATAACAACACAAAACAACAAAGTATAAGAAGAAGGAAGTGGAAAACAAATCAACACGCTAATTAACAAAGAAACGCCAATACACATACATCAAAACGTTATCAGGGCGCAGTCTAGATCGAAAGGAGAATGGTGCATCGAGTACATACCCTAATGAGACGCAGCGGCGACATAAACCGCTGTTAAATAATGGCACGGTGGAGCCGTACGATAAATATGTTGAAACAAAACACGCTGTGGAGGAAGTAGTATGTTGCATAGATAAACGAGGCGATGTGCACTCATAAACATAGGAAGCTCTGGTCTGAAGCACGAAATTGACCAGCATTCGCGTACCACCGCGTTGCTGAGGTAATTGGCATAGCGATGCGCAGGGCTGCCGTGTACTGTGAAATGTGGTTTTATTTGTTTCAGGCTTAATGGGAAGTCGATGTGGAGTTACGCTAATGCTTCAAGTGTTTTAGTGATGCAGTAAATCGGTTCGAGCTGCTAAGTTTTCTAATTTGGATTTGAATTCTCATTCAAATGAAGGAATTTGCGGGTTTGATAATATACGATACTAATTAACTTCAGTTATGATATATCTACAATCAATAGAAGATAAACAATAATCCACAACGATGGTCAAGTGCCACATAGATTCATAGGCAAGCAATGAAAATACTCCATGAAACCTAAAACCCTTTGACACTCCACAATATTAAACCAAAGCTTCAAAACAAAGTAACATCCACATAATCGGATATCTCCGCAATCTCGAGCCAAGATCCACGCTTGTAACATTGAAACGTCAGTTTGCAAATCGGAAAGTATAGCAGCCCTATTATCCCCGACTATGCTGTCACTAAGCCCTGAATCGGTGGCTTTGTTTTCAGACAATAAACTCGCTTTGTTGCTGAAGAGGAATCCGCATCTTGTGGAGTCAAGAGGCTCTGGCATGATGAATGGCCCAGACGTGGAGTGTTCTTACGCCTATTTATAAACACTCTTTTGTTTCGAGTATCCGTTTAGATTCACGGATAAGGTTGATGATATGTATTACTGACTCTTGAGATGAAATGAATTACTATTCTCGTTAGTCTATTGTAATAAAGGAGCTTGAAACTTTCTTTGATATCTAAAGTTGATTATATTATTCAGTAGTTTTGTGATATAAGTACTCATCTTCATTAGTTTATAGCATTGTGTTCTTTACTAAAACTAAATATTTATATATTGTAACTATTAATAAAGAAATAAATGCCACAAATCTTGCTGTAGCCTTGAAATAATTCAACATCATCATCATTATTCATCATCAAAATTTTCTACGTATTAATTTTAAAAGTAACTATGAATCATTTCTTGCCAAATTTAATCTCTGCCACAATCCAAACAAATCATATTTCCCTTACAAATGTATATACAAACTCTTCCAATAAAATCACAGCCAACAAAAGGAATCCTCGCGACCACATTTCTTTCATAATGACCATTCAGAAAGGCATATCTCGAGACGCCGACCAATAAACAATCAGATTATCGACATCGGAGACAAACACGCCCAACACATTTCATTACCGGACCTCACAGCATTATTTTATGTAGTTATTCTCGTCGAGATATACGTTAATAAATCAAGAAGGATATCGGGTAATGGACACCCGTGGACCGTCCCCGTAGAGGCATAAATTCGTTTTTGTACGTTTTTAGCGTTCCGTATACTGTTTAGGTTGGATGCAAAATGCTAATAAAACAATTTTATTGCGTAGGTAAATAAATAAATAAATACACCCAACAGTCACATATGTAGTATAGTCCTGACCCCACACTAAGATTGAGTTTGTGTCGTCGGTATCAGGAACAACGATAGACTTTTCGGTCTCGCAAACACCCAGACCCGAAACAAATACTTATGGTTCACACAAACATTTGTCTCGGTGCGGGATCGAACCCGCAGCCTCACGTTTCACAGCCGGCATTCAACCAACTGCGCCACGGAGGCTGTCAAGGTGTTTACTAGTATTTTATTATACTTATTGTTATCGAAAAAATCAGAATGGAGTCGACAATAATAATACTATCCAACAAGGATTCTAAGGGTCTAACTCCACATCATCAGATAGGTATGTGACCCAAAAATAATTGTCATGGCTCAAGGATCTATGGTCATCATATGTTAAGTATTAGATGTTCCACATAAACCTATAAAAAGTATAATGTACGATGCGTAAGACTAGAGAATTATAACAAATCGATACGGAACACCAAACCATGTGAGTCGAACACGCACTCCGCCGTTTTTTTCGTATATTGTAAAAATATAGTGGTATTGGTGTCTAATGAGAATTTAATACGAGTTTCACAAGTTATTTTCCGTTAGATTTATTTTAGATAGCTAAACTTTTTTTTATGTAAATACGTCACTAAACAAACGACCCGCCTGTTGGGTATTAATAAAAAAAACATGACTAGATAATTGCCAAAAGTTTAACTTCAAACATTGTGCAAGTATATCATTTGTAATATTATTTTAAACCTCAAACTGACGAAATATCACCTCGTTAGCCTAAAGTCATTGTTAATTGTCTGTGAACCTTAAGTCATGGGTTTGATATCTAAGTAGAGTCAATTGATTTTTATGTATTTTCAAATCAAGTCATCTTCCAGTGCTGTTCAATAAAATCATGCTGAGTTCAACCGTAAACGTTCATGCGTAAGTATGGGATTGTAGCAGTCTGCAAATTTGCGATAATATATTCCGGTTTTAAATCCCAGTCATAGAAAGGCTGTAATTAAATATGTATACGAAATTCCTAATAACACTTAGTTTAGCCAGCTAAAGCAATTCAGTTCCGTCAAAAACAGCACTTATTATACACACTTCAGCAACAAATAAATTACCTAAAGCCCTGGTCTGTGGAACGGTACGCGCGGCACTGCGGTAAGCGGCACCGCTGCAACGCAGTTCATGTACCAACTAAGGAGGTTTCACAGATAGGTTTCACTCTGTGCGTAAAGCCATTGACCAATGGGAGAGCCGAAACATGACAACAAATGTTATTATGACAATTTTGCATTGAAGTCTTCACGGGTCTCCATGACAACGGATAACAATTATTTGAGTTCAAAAATATATAGAATTTCTTAAAAAATTGTTTGTGCGTCATTCTAAACGAAGTCGGTAAAAAGGCACATAAGACCATTTTCTCAATATTGATACGTGACAAAATTGGCTTATATTTTCTTATGTTAATTCGTGTGTTATTAACTATATTATTTTATTTTTTTCTGCTACTAAACATATTCTTTGATCAAGTTATATTTCACTGGACTTATATAGATACCTACTCTTAAATTATCACCGGTTGTACCGTAATTTGTTAAAAACAAATTGTGTTACTATTATGAAAATAAATTATTTTGTTATAAATTATCACAAGCAAAACCTGGATCAATACTGATGGACACTTTTTACAATAATCATGTAATTGTACTTTTTATTTAAATTCACAATACGGAGCTCAAATAATACACGTAGGTATAGGTAGGTAGTAGGTATATATGTATCTGCACAACCTCCAGCACATCAGCAGTTCTTGATCCTAGGTTTAACTTTATTTGCATACATAAACTCACGCCTTTATCCCAGAAGAGGTAGGCAGAGGCGCCACCAGGACACCGACATTTCGCCTTGTATGTTCCGTTCCATGATGTGACAGAGGCGAGCCTAACGCCATATCGGACACAAATTCCTGGCTCCAGGCTGATGATGAATAGAAAACCCCAATATCACTTTGCCCGAGCCGGGATTCGAACCCGAGAGCTCAGCTTTGTAGTCGTACCGTAGTACAACTACGCCAACGAAGCAGTCTTAAAAAATTATCGCACTCCGTTCGCACTCTGTAAATGTAGCCGTGGTAATTGGAAAATTTGCACACCATTATTTTAATATAGAAGATGTTATTGATCTCAGCATATTAACTTGTTGAAATCCGCAGCTTTATCAAAAAGGAACTAAATAGTAGAAGTTAAAAACAAAGAATGTTCTATTTCCTTCCATTACAAAGTGAAAGACAATTAAATATTGAACTAAGGATTAACCGCTTAAAAATAGGGCTGGAGAAGCTAGATGTAAAGCAACACGGACCAATATTAACAAGGGTCGTATGGTACAAGCTGCGAATTTGCTTTCTATAATATTATACATACGGAAAGATTTAAGAAACACTTCCTAGATTTATCCATTTGCCACACCCAATAGCAACACGAGATTCTATTTGCGCATTCTTCAACTGTAATATATTATTATAATACACTCATCGGATGAACTAGTGATATTTTCGTAATTGCTCCGACCACCGTACACGAAGGTGGTAAACTCGTCAATGACACATGCAAATATTTTGTATTTCTAAGTATGCTTTCGAGCAGGCTAGCACAATAGTGTTTGACGGCAAGAGCTGATTATTTTTTGCTGGTGGATATTGTAATTGGATTTAAAATTGTAATACATCAGATGCATTGCGGCTACATTTTGGTGCTTATATGAAAAAAAGAGGGCACACTACCATCGGAGATTTTTTCCCTTTTATTATGAAATGTTAATGTGTTCTTTCTATCTTGATATAAAACATAAGGGTTCCTGCTATTATTGCTGGCAAATTATCGACAAATAAATCCATGCCGCAATGTCGCACGCCGCGGCGATTGGACGAGAATGACTGCGCGCCGTGCGTTATATCCACCCCCCGCATCACCGCTTGCCCCTCAACGTAGACGCATACTGCGACGGAACAAAAGGCAATACTTGACGTTTTTCATATAAATCTGTGCCGCTACCGCAAACCGCTGTCAGTTTCTATCAAGCGACCAAAATATCATCATAGAGTTGACCCTTCACTGTGCGCGCTGGCTGACGCATACCGCAAGAGAACAAAAGACAAATGATGACGTTTTTCATACAAAACCGAGTCTGACATCGCATTGCGTTCAACGCAGTGCCGCGCGTACCGTTCCACAGACCAGGGCTTAAGATTGGATTTGACACCTTTTCGTGTCATTAAAGCTGATACAAAGGAAACAGCATTTGGTGCCAATTTACGTGGTACGGCTCAGTAATTCGTGTAATTTACTTGGCACCTAATCCGGTAATAGCACCCTGTGAGATAATGTGAACCGGGCCTAATTCGCCATATGTTTTATGCCCCGATGTCACCTACTAATTCGACTTTGATAAATAGGCTGATATATTATTATAGGTTACCGAATACCGATAGAATCACTTTTGGTTTGGAAGTCACTTCATTTTCGATTTGAGTTTTGTGGAGTTTCACTTTTTGACTGCCTCCGTGGCGCAGTTGGCTAGACGCCGGCTGAGAAACGAGAGGTCGCAGATTCGATCCCCGCACCGAGACAAATGTTTGTGAGGCCAACAAATATTTGTCTTAGGTCTGGGTGTTTGTGTGACCGAAAAGTATCTCGTAGTTTCTGATACCCACGACACAAGACTTAATTGATCTTAATTTGGGGTCAGGGGTATGTATGGGCTATTTATTTATTATTTTCGGCGTTTTCGGCCTCAGAAGGTGGATTACTGAACTTATGTACTAGCAAATATCAGGTAAACTGATCACCTTTTGGGCGATTTTTACAAATGGATCTGTATAAGCTGCTTAAAACTATTATTTCAAAATCGTTAATTGATAAAAAATAATTTCAATATGTAACCAAGTGCTTTGTGAATTAATTTATCTAATTAGAGATAACTGTTATTGTTGTGCAAATCAGTTTCATTAACTTTATTATCGTTCAAAATTGTGAAAGATATTTTCTTCAGTATTTACTTATTAAGTACGTCATTTTTTAGAATATTTGAGTTTACAATTTCGAATTATATGTATTGTACCCACTTACCTAATATAGGCTCAGTTTATAATCCATTTTAGGTTTTTTAACTATTGAGGCATTTTTTTTAAATATAATGTTATGTTTTGAGAGTATTCGCTATTAAAATAAATACCAAATTCTCCACAATCATATTTTAGCGCTTTAATGAAATAGAATGTGAGTACAAATTTGCAGCCAGCAAAGCTTGTAGTCAATTCACTATAAATCTAGTTATTACCATATTATCGGTGCATTTGCGTGCCAAAATAGCCCCTAATTAGTTGGATAGATTAAGGCCATAATACCTATAAGCAGGCGACCGATTATTACGCCAATGTGTATGCCATAACTTGAATGATAACATGCTCTTAAAGTCCATTTTTAAATATTTAAATTTTATAAGACTTCATTTTTTTTACTTCTACGCATACCTCCAACTTTATGTAAAAAGATTTGGTTGAAAAGTAACTAAGTACATGGGGATTAAGAATGGAAGGAGTTAGTGTGATAATTTTAAAGATAGGTCTATAAGTTGAGTTACTTAACTTCAAATTATAGAGAAATTGGAGTATTTTACCATCGTTCATCGTCATTATTTATATCGTTTTCAACAACACACAACCTGTGTGGCTAATATACGCTGACTCTAACTAGGCATTTGTGTTATCTAATTCATTGGTAAAATTGAGTATCTTTGTTACCAACACAACAGTGAAGTTAGCAGAACTCAAATTACGTAATATGAATACATTCGACAAAAATCCCGGTCCTTCAATCTAAACCGTGAGTTCAAAGGTTTTATCAAAAATATCGTACAACTTAACGTAATGACCTCACTATCATAAACTCCGTTACACTTGCTTACGGCTGTATCTGCATCAGCTCATATCCTCACGTCCCACTGAAGAACCCGGGCCTCCTCCACAATCGAAAGTACGATTGAGAGGGGTTAGGCTACATAGTCACCATGCTGGTCTATTGCGAGTTGGCGGACGGCATTCAGGCTACTGTCATTAATATTATGAAGTTAGCAGCATTTCAAATATAAAATAAAAATATTGTCAGTAATTTACGAAGCGAGGTCCCTTTACCATTTCCTTAGTAGGAGACAGCTTATAATGCGTTTATTCACGCCTCTAGCACATGTTTAATGTCGGTGCGAGCTTCAATTGATTGACGTGACGTCTGGTTTCTCGCTCCTAAGTAGCTATAACATGTGTTTGTTACAAGTGTGTGAGTAATTCATTAAAGCTAATAAAATTTAATAAGTGCTTACATAGCTTAGTGAGGTGTTTTGATTTTAAATGTAGTATTTCAAAATGTTTTTTGGATTTGATCAAAAATAGTCAAGCTTCTCATCTAATTATTACTAGGTAGCAAGGTTATAACAGTCACATACATAGTTCTGACTCCACATTAAGATAAATTAAGTCTTGTGTCGTGGGTATCAGAAACTACGAGAGACTTTTCGGTCCCACAAACACCCAGACCCGAAACAAATAACCAACTGCACCACGGAGGCTGTCAGGTTTTGTTGGTTGTAGGAAATTCTTACACACTTTGATAGTGTCCACGGTGCACGATGCTGAAAACACGTCATAGAGAGTGATGCAAGTATACTTCCATGACATATATGTGCTATATCACATTCCGGGTTCATTAGGTATATATCTGGCTTTGACCAGACCAGTATAATTTCGTTGAAATGAGTAATATAACCAGCTCTGCCCGGACTAAAATGTCTCTGTAGTTTCTGATATCCACGACACGAAACATTTAGTATATTATCGTAGATTTTGACTATGTTTACACATAAGGATTTATTTATTTACAGTTTTATTTTCATCTTCACAAGCCTGTTTATACATCACAATTAACTTCCACTTTACACCCACACCAAGAAAATAAACAGAAAATAAACTGCTGATCTAAATCAGTGGTGAGAAATAACTGTCTATTATTAACAAACATTCGTTTCACGGCGTCCAAGTTTAATTTTAATCTTCGACCCATCAGTATGTCAAATAGAATCACTCGTTCACACTAATCAAATCACACGGCATGCTTCCGTGGTGCCTTCTCACAATTCACGGTTTAAGAATGGGGGCTTGTGTTCGGTTCACCGGGGTTTCGGTAAATCGAGAGGACGAAGAATGGCCATATTATATATATATATATATATATATATATATATATTTTATTTGATAAATATGCAGTAATTGTTTGTCAAGTAAGAACAATACGGCTTTTTACTAAACGTCTTATTCATAGTCAATTTTAAACTTATTTTAGCTATCCAATGTTTTCTCTTCTTCACTCAAACTGAATTCAAAAGTCGTTCGAAAGGGACAAAACATACGATAACTAAAATGGGTTTAAAAATGACTATGAATAAATCGTTTAATGTTTTGTTTAGTCGTCTTTATATTAAAGTTTAAAAAAACGTATTCATGATATATTCAATGATATTTATGTAATCATCAAAACAGAATAAGTAATCATCGTAAGTCGTCACAGTCTTTTGGATTCAGTGAAGAGAAGACAATATAATAGAAATTTAGTATTAATGCCCAACGTCTGGTAAATCACGTTTAATAAACGAAATGCAACTTTTAATTAAATTCGTTATCTAGAAATTGACAATTATTATTGTAAGTACTACATTTAGAGGTACCTCGACAATGTTTATACATTTGTGGTTTATTGAATCAACTGTCGCAGCCGCTATACCGAACATTTCATTACATCGCGATTACAACATCCCTAACATTAGCCAGTCAACGGGCCCGCACAATGGGCTGCGCAAGTACACCCGACCGCCCTGGGTGGTCCACTACACGTAACAACGACGCACTCATAATTATAACAAATGTCTTTATATCCACACAAACGCTGTGTTCTCTTCACTGCGATAATTTTATTATTATAACCACAGTATCAAATTATGCCTAACCTCAACAGATGTTTATTTCAAGACGTTTATTTACTATCATCGCTATTTTCGTCGATGTATGCCAATCCGGTATGGTCTAGTGGCTAGGATACCTGGCTCTCACCCAGGAGGCTCGGGTTCGATTCCCGGTACCGGAATAGCTTTTTTAAGTTTTTGTGCGACGATCCCGTGAATAGCCCATTTAGATCGACTCTGGCGATAAGCAACTCATTTTATACGCACGAAGGTGCACTAACAAGATCTTGGACTATCGCTCATCTTTCTATGCAGTAAACAAGAAAAGTAAAGTACAAGTCACTGATTGTGATAGTGGAGTGAGAAATTTTTAATACCTGCAAAATGCTTAGTTCTTTTGTCCATTGTTGCGATTGCGTATAGAGTCAACACTTCTTTATCTCTTAATCTGGGGTTTAACACCAAAATGTTATCTTGCAAGGAAGTATTAAGATTTTAAAGGGCTTTATCCTTTGTCCAGCGCCTCATTAACGCTTCGCATTACCAGACGCCCAAAATATAGTTTTTATCTTCCGCTTCGGCGCCAGATATCCGAAACAAGGGGCGAGGACACGAGTCGTCACACGCCCGAATGCATTATGCTAATACCGAGATTTCCTGTTAAGACTTCCAGATTTATATCGACGTACGCGTCGCATCGATTGTCCTACACAGCTTTTTATCCAAGTTCCCCGAACGGATTCCTCTCAAATAAAATAGCGTAAAATTTGCATGATAAATTTATAGCTCGGAGATTAGAGATGGCATTTTTCGCTCTTATGTCAAAATATAATTTAGATATGTTCTTGCTTTATGGAGACATTTTTGTAATTTAGTAGGGATACTTAGAATGCCCATTCGTTTGGATGATTTACTGTTATTAAATATTCTGCCGCGGTCGCGCCGTAAAGGATTCCCTATAATCCTTCATTAGTCATTAATAGGTTTTTGAATGTTAATCTCTGTTCGGACATATTTTGGATTGTAAATCTATTCATTTTGTTTATTGCTTTGCTTCTTCGAAAATAACATTACTCATGGTTACCCTTCGGTTAACGTCTACACTAATTTGCATTATCTGATTCAGATTTATTTTTATTGTGTTTTGTTACTCATTTGCATTCTTACATATTTTATTGTTATACATTTTAATTATAAATTATTTTATCCCAATTTGGATTTATATTCAAACATCGTCCCATTAATAAATAAAATCAATCTCTCAAGTGATGACATTACTCGACAAAAAATAATAAAAAATCAGTTTTTAAGAATCCAAATACAACATCTTACTCAACCAGAAAATGAGACATAATTTTAATTGCAAGAAATAAAAGCAATCAAAGTTGATAAAACGGAGCGCATGGATGCAAATCTCCATCATTTACTACATGCATTTCCTTCAAAGTGGTTTTATTAGTTGCATCCAGCGATGTTTACATTACATCATACCGGTCCGCAACTATTTCTGTTCGGAGATCATCGAAATTATCAAAGTAATCTGCATGTTTGTGAAGCTTAGGGACTTAATGGTTGGTAGCTTCTTGCCCATCAGTTTCTAGGTAAAAAGACGTTTGTATTCCCCGGCTTACTGTTACAGCATTGAATTTCATAGTTTATAGCATGTTATTATGACATAAAATAATTAGTTTTTAGTTTGTTATAATCATCGTTTCAGGGATATAATTATGTTAATATTAACTTACAAAGCGTATTAGTAGGAGCTCTAAATCGCTAGTATATTTCATCAATGCCTCTATTAGATTTAAGTCATTGCATGCTTTTTGCTATGATTTTATTATTAAGACTACCAATTTTTTTTTTAATTTAGCATACCCACATTGAATTCATAAAAGAATGACGAATACCCGTAACATTGGCCAAACGTTTTCGCTTACACTCTCTGCTTGATATTTCCTCCACTGCACGCTCATTTAAACTCCTTTATGCCCAACTGATCGTCTAACATGCGAAGAAAATCACAATATGCCTCGTGAGCTATTCAACAAAACTTATTTTTCGGGACCAACAAAAGGTTTGACGCTAAACATTTCTATTATTACACACGAAATAGACAAAGCGATTCAATTGGAGACAAAAGAACTAGATAAAAGCCAGTCGCCATTAATTCTTGCTTTTGACATTCGAACGGTGCATTCTTTGTGCTTTTGAAAGACTTAGCCCGTGGAGGCGAAAAATTAGCTCAGCGTGTGACCCTTGATCATCAAATAAGTGTTGCAAAGGAAACTCGTTTACGCGTTTCGCTTTCTGTAAAAACATTACGCCACCTCTGGTGAATACTAAACGTTTTTAGAAAAAAATAAGAAGACAAAAAACATGTTTAGTTTTACGCACTTTTGATACTTCTTTAAACGTGTGTGATAATGACTGAAGGAACATAATATGAAAATACTTTCTATATTAAAAATGTTGCCACTTCGTAATACCGATTACCGTTGAATAAAAAAATATCAACTCTAATTAATTATTAGAATTAATGCTCTACTCATTGAGCTAGTATTACTATAGTTCAGCGGTTATCAGTCTTAAAAAAATGCATTTGAATTACGTGGGACTGAGTTTTATACCCGACTTGGGATTTATGATAGGTTAGGTTTACTTCTTGTCATAGCTTGAAACGGACAAGCACAGTGAAACGTGTGTTTCCCTGAGGGGGTCCTCAGGGATATATGCGTGAGCTTAAGTATGTATAAACAATCATACAAACCGAGAATCACATGGCTCCTTGTATCTTAGTCGGCTTCTTGTCCACGCTGCCAATCCTATACAACATTAATTGTCGGTAAAAATATAAATACCGAAATCGACGTAGAATTAGTAACGCCAGTGTCACCTGAGTCCGGGACCCCACACAACATTATTTTGGTGGCCTTTCACAGCGCACAATAAAATATTGTTCGCCTTAGACCCCACGGGAACGCCGCCTGTACTTTTTGTGTTCATTCTTTATAATTGTGAGATATTATGCCTTTGTAATTATTTACGACTTTAATATTATATGTTGTAGTGAGCGATTGCTTAGTTCGGTACGCATAGGATGGTAGAAGCTTCATGGTTAATATCTTTACTTGAGTTACGTGTGTTGGAGATATAAAGTTATACCTAATAGTATTCATCTAAACATAGATCGTTCCAATTTTATGTCGCTGAATAAAATCCTTGATTTCTCGCATTCATAATTAGCAAACTACTCCGCATTAATCATTTTCTCAATCTCGTTGGATCTTATGGTATATTGACGGCGAAAGAAAATATTGTGATACAACCTGCAAAAGTGGCAGCTCACCAACCTGCACTAAGCCAATGTGGAGGACTAATATTTAACCCCTCTCTAACATAATCGAGGCTCAAGCCCAACACTGGCTTACAGTATAATACAAATAACATTTTCTAAATATTACAAATAGTTACACAAATTACTAGGTATATTGCTACAATACATTTCGTCTAGAATTTCACTGTTGAAGTACCCTTGTGTCCTCTATCTCGTAAAAGGCTAACCTACATTAAGGTCGCAGTCGTTCTTGCGGTCTAATTTAACTGCTAAGTTGTAGCAAAGTCCTTCATAGCATATTCTAGGTTTTAGATAAAATTATAAGAGTATTCTGTTTAGATATTTCGAGAAGGTTGTTATGAGACCTTCGCTAAAAAAGATGTTGTTGATGTCAGTACTTGGTGTAAAATGTAACATCAAGGTATACTCGTATAGTAGGAAATCCGGCGTTCTAATTATTTGATTTTATCAATGTCTCGATAAATAAATCAATTACTGTGTGATCAAAACTAAAATGACTTGTTAGGACCCCGACACGAAGCCTGAAACAAATAGGAATTAAATATGATCACAGGTTTCTTGGCACGGAAATCGAACTCCTGGCATCATAACTGAATTATTGCCCAATGTAACATTGAGGGGTCAATCCTTAATTATTGACTTGAACTGTTATAAGTGTACGTTTTTATTCACTTCATGTTTTAAACCAGAAAATAAGTGCTAAATGATCTACGCTTTCATATCGCACCGCATTAGGTTTAGCAAGTTCCTACCGCGCAACTCAATTACTTATTCCACGTGAGACCTAGTAAGTTCTAAACGTTACGAGGTGCCACAATTTCACAAACGCTCACACTCAACTTCGTGCGACCGTAACAGCCCGCCGTCTAACCGAACGAGCGTCTCTCACGAACGCTACAAACTAAATCATTACTGACACAGCATGAAAAGGAATAATAAAAGGGTAATCCATCGAAAAATATTGAACCGTGTACAAAGGTAGGTCATAAAGTGGGCTGAGAATAATCTAAAGCGCTCCCGCGTAATGGATCCTACAGTTTACGACGTGCTAAACTCTCCCGGTATGGATGAAGTAATGTTCATAACGCTGAACTGTGTCAAGAATGAGTTTCCGAGTTCTTGACACGTTTGCGCTCTCACCTCGGACTACTTGACACTTTGAAGTTTTGGCACTGCAACACCGGATCGTTTTTAGAACCGACTTAGAAACTCCGCAATGCCTCGAACATATTCGACTCAAATTCGTTCCATCTAGGCATTTTGAAAGCAAAACGTAAAAATCACAGTGTAGTTCTTTCTTGATTTTTACGTCCCGCTGGGTATCGTTGTCGAAAGGCGTCTGTACAAGACACACACAGAGCCGGCACAAAGCGAAGGAAACGCTTAACGCACACATTCCGGAGATCAAAGAACTCGCAATCTGTGTGAAAAAAATAACGTTTTGGTCCCAAAAGGGCGGACCCGTTTACGCGACCCAATTCACGCGAGCGGTTCGGACGACGAAGAAATTGAATTGAAACCCCAACAACAAATTCGAATGCGTATCGAATTGTTTTACGTTTGACGGATTCGCTTTTGGAAAATGTTAAATTCGTCACAATAGGTCATAATGATGCAGTTCTGTTTCTTTATTCGTATCCGAACGGCATAGAGGAATTCCGCGAATGAAACTCTAAGAACGAGTGTCCCCTTAAAATATCAGGTTTGGATCGATCGTGTGGCGATAGCGAATACAAAACGAGCCGAATTGTTTTTGCAAGATTTGTGTCGCTAAATTCCCAACACGAAAACGTCAAATTCTTCAGTTAAGTTTTTGTTGCTTCATTAATTCGACTACATTTATGCGGTAAATACTTCGGTCTCCATTCTCTTGGACTCTACTTATACTGATGTTTTCGCTACTCTTATGAAGACAGTAATTCATAATGAACCGCGTCTTTCTGTTTTAGATTATAAGTGAAGAAATTTTGCAAACCCTTTTAACAAACATCGAAACCTTTGCATTTATATCTGCAGGATGGTTCCCATAATGAATGATATCTTTATACGCTCATACAGCGCATTAATCTTGCGATAAGCAGAAAATTGCTCCGCGAGATCGTTGTTCATTTTCTCGATGCTATCGCGCTCGGAGCTTCCATTTGTTAGTGTCTTGTTTAGAAAATCACATCTGCTGAACTTTATTAGCGTCCGTTTGACAAAGGCTAACTTGATGGAGGCGCGTATCAAATCGTCCGATTTAGTTCGCTCCTTAGCGCAGCTGGTTCAAGCGAAACAAATCGTAGTATTTATTGTTCACAGATCTTATGCGTTATTTATGAAAATCCGAAATGGATTTCGCTACGGTGCCGTGGTACCTGACGGTTGCTTTGCCGAAAGTATGTCACCTTGCCTAGAATTAGCTACGCGTTTCCAGCTGATTCATGGTGTTCTATTGCTTTTTCAAATTGTAGCTCTACAGAGAATCTGCATGATTGATAGGTTTTAACAGTTGTCCATATGCTTGGAGACTAAAATATTTTTAGTATAGTAAATTCTCATCAGAATTTTTAGATATTTCTTGGATTGGCGCGTTGTAGTTGCGATAAATTATGCCATTGAAATAAAATGTCTTATCCACGTTTATAATGCTAAGTTTTATTTCGTGGTTTACAAAGAAATAACGGATTATTAAATGTTCGATATGGTCAAGATCTACTAACAGATAGTGCATTATTCCACAGCTGCATTTTTCAAAATATGAAAGTCATTTTCCTGCCACTAACCAAGTTGATAGTATTTCAAAATTTGGTGTTATCAAATTAGAACAGTCAATATATCGTGTAGATATTTTGATAGAAATTGTAATTAAAACCGCTCTTATTGTTGACTATCGATAAAAGCTGCCATGTATGCATTAGCGTGTAGGAAATAGTGTTCACAATCTGCCAATCTCTCATCGGCTACTTTATTACGTCGGCTGGGCCGTTACGAAGAGCGCGCACAGCCGAAGTTTTTTGCCGCGCCGGTAGCTGCACCGATTTGATTGCTCCACTTTTTGCTCTCCTTTACAAATAAACCGATGTAATTGTTTGTTTTAAGTCCCGTAGATTGTGTCCGCTGCACGGATTTGTTACAGAAAATTTTCAACTAGAAAATAGAGACTTCAAACGGTCCAATAGTTCGGATCGGACGTAATCTCCTCCAATCGTGATTTCTCTTTCGTTTTAACCAATGTTTTGAGATGTGAAATTAATTCTAAATTACTGTATAGCGTCTACTTTTTACTGGAGGCAGGTAACAGGAAACGGGTTGTCCGACGTTAATCCCACAGGCGGCTGTGTGCGTGCGCAGAGCGTGGACGTCGTCTGGTTTTTATGCTGCAGAGTCGAATGCCGCGCTATCGAGTATCGTCTGACTAATCACATTATTGTCCGTCTCTCTCTTTCTTGCTGTAAAATTCGAGATGAAAGATAAGTAATCTTAAAGTTGCCGTCGACTACGATTCCGCGATATGTTAGCTCGCACTTGATTCCAACAGCACTCGTTCATCAGATCGCAGCAATGCTCAGAATGAATCTTTATGATTTAGTTCCCCGAGGGTTTCTAAGATTTTCTCAGGCTACTAACAACTGGTTTGCTTCCGACATTACTAAATAAGGCGATCACATTTGCACCTAATATTTTCTACAGATCTAGTTATAGTGCGTTTTATTGAATCGTTTCATATCGCCTTAAAAGTTCTTTAATAAATCGATGTTATCAAAGATATAGTTTATAGAGTAAACGGTTTTCATTCGTTTGTTGATAGTTGGTTATTTGGGATTTTATAATCTGTATAGAATTTTTAATCTGAAATATTTCTAGCTTATTATTTTAAATATAAATTTATGATCTATCCAAATAAACTAAGATAAAATATTATATTACACGGATTTGAATATGAAACGTAATTATATAATTTTGCACGTAAAATTTTATTATAATCCTCAGCTCATTACATATTAAATAAACAGAAAATCTGGCAGTCTAAATCCCTAAAAAGCATGTGCGATTAAGGCAAAATTTTGTCGGCTCTGTATCAGTTTCCACAGCAATGATACAGTAATCCACGGAGGCCGGGCATGAGTGAAGGCTGTCGGGGGGGATTAGGAGGTCCTGTGTTAATCCTCATTCACCTGCTATCAGGGGTGTGGTCTTCTTAAGTATAAACTTATTATGTGGACATTTGCGGAAATTTTTACGTAAAGTTAGCTTTTGCATTTCTGTTTTAATTTTTTTAAGTACATTATGACGGAAATCTTTGTGGTGCGTGAAAATGAGTCTGTGAACAGAAAAGCCGTAAGTTAGTTTACGGTAAAAAATATATATTATTTCTGTCATTAATATTTTGGACAACATAATATTTCGACCCCATCTTCACCATCAGAAGTAACTTAACTCTAATCACATAAAAAATAAAATAAAAATTAATGCGAAAAAATAAACACTACCTTCTAAATTCAGAAAATATATTTTACGTTCAAACAGGTCGTCCCAGCCAATTTAGTAATTAGAAAAAATTATACCTGCTCTAATAGATATTAGAACATTTAATTATCGTGAGATTCGTCTTAAAAATCAAAAGCAATTCGTAAAATTGGCTCTTAAAGCATGTTTACTCTATAATTAAAATAATGGGCCTAATTCACGGCCAGTTCCGATAAATTCACCTTTTTTTTTACCTGAGTTGATGTGATTTGCTAATGATTCGTTTCTTGAAAGAATCTTTTTTGTTTAAAACAAATAGAGCTTGAGATTTGAACACACTTTACACACCCCCGCTAAAAACACCTGGCTATTTATTGCTGTTTACTATTTCCTACAAAGAATACATATTACAAACTATACTACTGATGAAATAAAAAATATGTGTTGCTTCCAACTATTAAATAATTGAATATTTGCATTCATCTTTAGTCACAGACTGCCACATCATGGCAGTTCGTTTATCCAAATACATATCTCTCTTATCAATCAGTATTAAATCAGAAACAAGACAACAATTATGATTATAAATTAGTACATACAATATAATTTATATTGTAATACCAAAATACATTAGTATTAAACATATCCCATCTTGGTAAAAGTTTCCCGCTAAACTAAGTCGAGCGTCGTAGCGCGGTGTGTATGTAGTGTGCCTGCTTTTCATGTTATATTAACGATTAAGAGCAGTTTCGAGTTTGCCTGCGAGAAATATGTAGATAAGGGTCGTTCAAAACCAACGGGTAAATTAATTCCGTATATTGTCATGTTAATATTACAGTTTCTTCTGAATACAATTGTTATGATAGTGTTGGCTTGATAAGAGAACGGGATGACGTTGTGACTATTATTAAGGAGATACAAAGGATACTAAGGAGCTTAAAGTAGAAATTATTATAAATGACAAAATATATCCAGAAGTAAAAATTACTAAGAAGTCATAAAAAATCCTATTAATTTGTATTTGGTCCATAGATTTATTATATTTGACAGGAAAAACCCCTTCTGGAAAAATGGCTTGATATTAATGTACAATATATTATTATACATTATTTATTTGTCAAATGTTGTATGTTGGTTATTTCTAGCCAGGATTAAATTTTCCTGTGTTAAATATTTTTTTTGTAAAGATCGCGATAAGTGTGAGAAAGTCTAAAAGGAAAAATCTTTTAAAAGTTAATCATTTGTTGCAAGTGACTGTAATATTTATGTGCACAAAATTAAAGTATTAAAACTTGTTCGTAGCCGTAACGAGTTGCCGGCTGTGAAAATTGTGACCTATTAGAATCGCGTTTGTGAAATTAAATTTTGATCTGGTTGGTTGTGGTTAATCGTGTTAAAACCTAATTTAGAGCAATTTGGGTCATTGTTTATGGAATTTATGTATGGAGTTTTTTTTTTTCGTTAATGTAAATAAGTAGCACATAGTGTATCAGCCCATATTTTCCCACTGCAGGGCACGAACCTCCACTACAACCCAGCGTACGATTGAAAGGGGTCAGGCCATATGGTCCACCACGCTGGCCTTGTGCGGGTTGGCGTACTTTACATACGATATAAATTATAAGAAATCGCAATGGTATGCAGGTTTCCTCACGATGTTTTCCTTCGCTGTTATAGTGCGTGGTGATTGACTATCAATACACACATGACTAAGACAAGTCAGAGGTGTGCCCTGGAATTTGAACCCGCTACCACCGTGAATACGTTGGCAGTCGCGTCTGGTCCGTTTACCAACAGGCCACCATGCACTTTGTGGTACATACACGAGAGGAATGTTGGTTATGTTGCTGGCATTTAATTGAGGAGTTAGGGAAATGTGGGCCTGTCAGTTCTGCGTCAACACTTTTTAATACGCTTTATATTAGCTTCTGATGTATGTATGTATGTAACGGAATCTTTGAACATGATTTTGACTCCCTTCAAAACGTCGGATTATTTTAAATAATATTGATTGAGAATGAACTTTTTATTCGTGGTCTTGCGGCTTATATCCCAAAACTACACGAACGTTCATCATAAACTCAGGAATTTTATTTACGATAGCATTTTGTTAATACAAATATCTGAATTCAATGTTTACGGGAGTTAAAACAATTGCAATCCTTAATTTAAGTCAAAATACTTATATAAAACATATCCTAATCGAGCATCAACCTTAGAACTCACACTTCGCAGCCCGAATACAAACACGAGCCCAATGGACCGACAAAGCTTTATTATTATCAGTACGCATCACCTCAAACATTTGTAGGTACCATATTTATCTGATAAATTCCGAACAAATTCTCCGAGTCCTTCCAAAAACTTAGAGTAACGACATAATGACAGCGAAGCGATGGCCATAAAATGCTTCTAACCCGAATCCTGGATTAATGTCGATTTAATTAAACCTGTATAATTTTGATCCGGCCGCTCTAAGGGCAGCGGGCGTGGAACAGGTATTTTTTGGAGGATGCGGTATTCAATGTAAGGTGATATATTACTTATATAAGACAATTTTATTTTTAATATGAAGATTTTTAATATGAATTTTACTAAGTAGTGCCCTACTTAATAAAATTGTAGTCTTTTAATATGTCTTCATATGCATTTTTGTTTCTTTTCATACTATTAAATTTTAATTTGTTGACCTAAACTTCGCAATTCAAAAACGTGATGGCGTAAGCCAAATCACGACCTATACCTATTCATTAAATTAATTGAATTTGTATATTTACACACATAAAACATAGGTACATACGTATGCACTCAATAAACCAATACTTATTTACCCACATATAAATTCTATTAATTACAAATTAATTAAACGAACACATCCCACTAATTACCAACACCATCCCCAAACATCCGGCCATCAAAAAACCTTAAAGCTATGACTAGGTGACGTATCCATTTTTTACTAACATCGGCTAGATCAAGGTTGCGTGGGTTCCCCTCAAAGAAAGGCCGTGTTGTAGGCGGTCCGACTTTATCAAATTACAACCTGTGCCGTTTTGTTCGCCGACAAAGGCGCCGATACCCATTGGTCCGCGCTTCGAACGCTTGTGAAAGCTCCGGTATTAGTGTTGCAAGCTTTATTTTGATTATGTGACAACTGTAAAATTAAAAAATTAATAATGTAACAATTTTTCTATCGTTTTGTCGTATTTTATTCATTTTATAAGTATCACCTCTAGTCTATTTGAAGCGGCTACTAAGTGCTGTGTATTGAGTCAGAGGTCGCAGATTCGAGCCTCGGACAACTCTTTTACAAGTTACGTGCGTATTCATGATGAATTGTAGATCACTTCAACTTTGTGAACGTGTGTGATGGACCCAGGCCTACACCCTGACTTAAGAGGACGTGACAAAATTACGTCAAAAAATATTTATTATAATTAATTATATTAATTTAGTTTTCAAAGCAAAAAGGTATACTATTTTAGAGGTAAAACTAATAAGTTGGTATCACTGGTTATTATCGTGTACACGTGCGATTCTAAGCTTTTATGATATTCCTAACGGCGTCGTCTTCCTACGCAATGTTTGATAACATATTGATTACAAATTGATATTCTGAATGGAATTTGAAATAACGTCGAGTCGCTCGAGTTTGACCTTGAATTTATATTAATGAAATAAACACCGAAGATAAACACGAATAAAAAACAATATATATTTTTACTCAACATTTTACTTTAATATGTTAATATTGTGACATTTGCATTATTTTTTGTAGCGGTGCGTTGGTTTTCTTAACAGGGTGATAACAATAGTAAAGCTCCCTTTCCGGTATCCCGGAGGAAGCCAAAGGCAGTATGCTGGAATAACTTAACTTCCAGCATAGCAATTTACTGCTGAATAGGCAGCCGACGTAAATAGGCGTTTGACGTCACTTTGAAAAAATCTAAAGTTATAATCTGAGTCATCATTATCTTTGCTGTAAATGGCACATAAGGCATACTATTACAGTCCCTAATATAACTTCTTATATAGTAATTGAAGCTAATATAATTTAAAAAATATTAAACATAGCAAAAACATGCTTCGCACCTAATTTATACCATCAAAGGGTAAACAATGTTCAAACTTTTTATTAAAACATACGTACGGCTACAAAAACTCCTTTATACCTGCACTATTGACCCAAATAATATTAACCATCCGCATTCAAAAGAATACCTTATCTCTATTCTAACAACGTTCAAATTCATTCGGCTGACCCTCTCGAAATTCCTCAGTGGTATTAAAATGTTGACCTACGTTGCTTTCCCGTGAAAAGAAATTAATTTAAGGTTAGAACTATAATATGAAGGCACAGCGTTGTAAAAAATTAGGTCGGCCATTGTTTCAGATTATAAATATTATACAACATTGGGTAGGAAATTAATAATCATGTTTTACTACTTGAGCACATTTTAAGGCATTTAAGGCGAAGGGATTATTGGCTTAAAACCCTATTACTGGTAATCTGGACTAATGCTATATGGAAGTTGTGGCCGTCCTGGTCTAGTACCAACTTATACGAGTTTTATAGATTTTCGCATAGGATATATTTTTATTGAACAGTCTTAGTAGGATAAATTTGAACAAATTATTGGACTGATTAGTGCGATTTTTAAAACCGCAAGTGCAATGCAGTTAGTAAAAATATTTGAATAAAATCTACTCCCCAAATGGCAATGAATTAATCGCTAAAGCTTGTGCTTATAAACAACCGTACGCAAACATTTTGTTTACATCAGCTGTATAACCACCAAACATACCGGAACATGTGATAATGCACACCACACACACACACACCCACACATAAATCCGTATTAATGCATATAACATACATGCACTAATTATACACACAACTCTGTGATGCATTTATCAGATATCTTCAGATGAGCTTTGCGTAACTGGAAAATCTATTTTGCAAACTTAGACTGACTTTCAAAAATTATAGATTTTGTAGATTATTATATTTACTATTTCCGGCCTTTAAGTTTTGCAAGAGTTATTGGTAGTGATTCATTATCATAAAAATAATATAATCTACATCATTCTGCAATACTCTTGACCTCTTCACAACATAGGCGAATCAAAAGACGAATTGCTCGAATAACTTATATAAGCAGTATTTCACACCACAAATCCCAATACGAGTTTAGTACGCTGGTACCTCATTAAAGACTTTCTAAAATTCCCAACAAATCTATTTCACACTGAAACACACGTGCCAAGCATTAGACACGAGAACATAACGTTAGAAAATTGTTTATTGACTCGACTGGTTCTTATGAGCGAAGTACCCACTGCCGGTGTTGGTAAGTGTTAAATGTCACACAGGTTGTAAGTTAGTTGAAGCCTGCGGTTTTGCGTGCCATTGAAAAGAGTCGAAAATATCTGGGTATCAAAAATATAGAAGAAAGGACGATCGTACGATGTTACTGATTAAAATACTTAAAATGAAAATTAGAAAATCTTATGTTTAGCAATAGAATTATAAAGACTTTTAGTATAACTGGGACCAAATGAGCTATTTTTTGATTCCATCTCCATTTTCTGTGAGCCATTAATGTTTTTATAACATTGTTCGATTTGTACGAAACGGTTTGTGACTTAGGCAAAATTATTTAACGTCTTAAAGAGCGCCATCGTTTAAAAATCTTCACACGTGCTATATAATACAAACCTTATTCACTATTAAACCACCTCTCAACAAATAAAAAAAAGGGTTCCACACACAAACACGACATCCCACTATGTCTATATCTGTCATTTGGTTAAGGAACCGAATGTTGACACTCGTATTACAGCAATTTGTAACAGCGTGTAAACTATCGAATTGACACGTTCTGCCGCCATTGATGGGACCATTCCGTTTGACTTCATAAATGAGTTCATTCAACATGGTTACTCGTGAGGAAGTTTGCCTTAGCTGGCATTAGGAAATATGGACGATTGACAATAATTATTGCAATGCCGGACATTTGGCTTTTGTGCTGAAATTCATTCAGTACATGACGTGGATAATTTTCCTAGGCCTTAATATACTCTATGTAACAGAAAAGAAAAATAAAAATTTTAATGTAGAGAAATGTTCAAATAATGTTTGACAGAGTGATTTAAAATAGCTCGGTTTAATGAAGAAGAAAAGCAAAGTAAAGACTTTATATCATAAGAATTCAAAAAGTACTTCTGTACTCTTAGACCAATGGTTTTAGGCCAAAATGGTAGACTAAAGGCCTCCTAAAAGAATTAATATCAGTCAGATGGTCAATAACAAAATTATATTACAAACCTTTATACAACATGCATTAAAAACAATATCTTAATACCAAGTAAGGGTACCAACAAAATATTTTAATACCACATAAGCGAAGGTACTAATAGCATAGATACCGAAAATAAACACATTTATTTAGTTAAAATAACTATATTTTAACATACGCAAGTACAAGATAACAACTCATTGAATAAAATAAACATGCCCATTGAAATTAGCACAAAATTATTAACCAGACTCCGGTCGAACACTAGTTAACTATACTATAGTATGTTATACGCCATGCTATGAATTATAGCGAGGTTAATAGTCACCAATGAGTTCGGTGTAATTATGTAGATGTGGCTTAGCGCGGGATGTGGAGGGGAGACGCGGACACTCGCTGTTCCGGTCAAAGAGCTTAATGTAAAGATACGCTAGTAGGTTAAATGTAAATTAGTACTTTTCTGCTTTGACCGTGACTCTACATGTCATTTATATCAAATAATGCATGTAGTTGTATGTTTTAATCCCTTTTTTCGATGAATTTTCTACTGTCCATGGGCGGTCGTATCACTTACCATTAGTCAAATGGCAATGTCTCACCATTTAACGTAATAAAAAATATATATGACGTTCAATTGTCACAATAGATAACAAATACAGCCACAGAGACTTTACTTCAACTACGCCTAAAGTTGAAGTTAAACTTCTATGACGTACACCCACTCATTCATACCGTCCCTTCTGTGTATTAATCTTTGGCAGCTCAAAAGAGGGCGGTCCCGCGCGGACGGTTCGCAAAGCATCGCGTGCCGCGCGCCACCCAAACCGACTACCGACTTATAAGACCGACATCTCACGTAATTCGTACGGATATACGAGTACACGCGTGTCGAAAAGCCACACGGAATTGTGGTATTTTATTATAGTTCCGTATGTGTATCAATTCGGTCCATTCAAAAAGTAATGATTAAAATCAATGCTAAAATAATAATCAATAAGTTGTGGCCTAAAAATACCCATTAGGTTTTAAGTATAAAATGGTTTTAGCTAAAGAGGTATAATTACACACGATACTGTCGTAAGTCACAAAATATTTAACGAACTAACATTACAAGGTCAAACTTTCTAGTAATAATCTAATTGGCTCTATCTAGGACCTCAAGCCAATACCTCACGTCTCATTGTACTAGATCAACAAGACCACATCAGATAAAACTGTAAGCCAGTAAGACCTCCTTAGCTCAGGTGGCCGATGAAGGCATTACGTTGAATCGCCCATTATGATAAAACTAAATTGCTTGCCCGACTGTTTGCAATCAGCCAAGTGGCTCGCCCGGGGGGTTATTGATTAGCTAGCTATGTTTTTGATGCATAGCATGATAACACGGCATAATTATGACGTGCAGTTGCTTAGCTATTCTAATTATTGTATAGCTCACTGGTTATAACCCGTTACTTTAAACATTCCGAGTGAGTTATGCGTTCTGTTTTTGCACTATTATAGTAATTGTTCCGTTTTGTATATGTGTTGATGGAATTGAATGGGATTGGTTGTTTATATTAGTGAAGTTTTTTTTTTTTTTAATAGCTTATCTCAAAATGTTTATTTAAAATCTAAAAGCTAACACATCCACGAAACGCCTTAATTAAATTAGATATATTAATATTTTCGCACACATTACAATCAAAATCTAATATTTATGATCATATCATTTCGGAAATATGATAAGTGTTTAAAAAAGAAACATCATACTTTACATCAATAAAAGAATTGGTCGTACATTAAAACCCACGCGTTCATAACTAATAAATTATATTTAAATGTGTAGGTTTCGTCACAACATTTTACGCTATAAATTCCACACACTAATTAGTTAATCCCACAGTCGATTATGTGACTTTTAATTTATATAGTTATTAATCGTGACAGATCGATATTATTGACATTTAATCTGCTCTAACTTGACATAGATTCAACATCACAGTTTGAAACCAATTTTTGATAGAGATTTTAACGCCTTTATATCCATTGCAAATTAAGAAAACTAGGATTGACAAGATCGACATTTAACGACAAAGAACTGATGCTTGGCTAATACATTGAAATATCTAAGTTATCTTTCTGTTTTGATAGCATTTTATGGACGCAAAAATCTATTCTTTTCGACCAACATTCCGATTGCTTCTACGTTGTTGCTCGCTATCATCATCGTCGTCGTGATTTTCATTCGCTGGAAGTCTACTGTAGACCAAAGGCTTAAATTTATTTCCATAGAGACCTGTTGGGAGTGGTCCACATGTCACATCCAATATTTAGCTTCCGCTATATCAAATGCTAACTTTTCGTAATAAAACAAAAATATGTCCTAATCGGTAAATCTTGATACTATCAATCCACAATCAACGCAGGTGGTCGACAGTAACAAATAATTGCATGAATTATGCTCGCGTTATCGCATTCCATCACATTTAGCAAATAAGTGGTGTCAAGTTACCGTTTCGATACAGTCGAAGGACCACACATGACTTAGCTAAACAACCTTGTATATAAAGATTGTTTTTACATAACTCATAGCATCTGTCATCAGGATTGATGTCACTAAATTCCAGGAAATAAAAATAATTATATCGCAAGAGAGATATATATACAAATTTACACGAATTCAAATTTCTTTGACGGTGGAGACAATCATATGGAAATCTGCACACGAGTAAGTACTTACATACGTAGTACCTACATAAGAGTTCTCCCATAAAACCCAGATACGTAATATCTACCAAAATAATTGGGCCAACATGGTCAGTGAAATGACTTGAACCAGAAAGAGTATAATATCACAAAGGCAACCGATCGAAAGGTTATAACCAAATTATTCTGTAAGGAGGACAAATTGTTACGTTTCACCAATTGCTTAATAATGAGGTAGAAAGAGTAGGCAGATAGAAAATAATATGTATGTAATGTATCGATATTCCCAAATCTCCTCTCGTCATCTCCTCCTTTTCTTTCCCCTTCGTCTCTAGTTACGAGAGGCCGGCAACGGTTCTACGAGCCATGAATTGTAAATGTACGTATGTACATGCCAGTATTCTTATCTACCACTAGAGCCGCTTACTTATTCACCGGACCAATGCAACAGAGAGGGTAAACATTTCAAAAACAAGTTGATCGTTTTACTTATGATACAACATTCATGTTTATATGCTAGAACACCTAACTTTCACGATAGCAACTATACATTGAATATCCGTAGAACGAGTCAATAAAGGTCCCGAGGCGCTGTCTACGTACATGGTACAGTAAAGCCGTGCAAATTGCGCGGGACCACATCATAACGGCTCGGCCGGAAATGGCACGTGTTTACGTGATCTCAAACGACTGAGACTTAGCTTATAGAAGAACGTATAAAATTGTTAACTTCATTGTGTGAAAAGTATAGTTGCCCGTATAACTAAGAAAATATTTTTTTTGTACTGCCAGGCCAAAATGACAGTTAAGAAATTACAAATTAAGTACAATGCAGTAAAGATGAAGTTGCTTGGTGAGACGATTGTTTCTCCCTGATAAACACAACACAGAGGCTTAATTTTATACAAGAGACCCGAAACGATTTAAATTCTTTCAAAATGTTAGTTCTCCGGAATTCATATTATATACGAGTATATATTTTTTTTTAAATATGTTCTACGATCACAATTGATTTAAGAAAAAATATATATCCAAATAGTTCTCATTCATGCTACATTTAGAGACACTATTTTTGTAATAGCGTTCCTCTTGGCGTTTCAAAATATAAACACCCATATTAGTTTGAAAGCAACATCGATAGTATGTTAATTTCTCACAGAATAGAGCGTTTCCTTATACATCACCCCTAAAAATGGCCAAAGGAATTTCCATTGAATCGGAAAAATTCCCCACAATTCCATATTCTCGTCAAGCATTTAAGAGTGCCGGGTGAAATGCTTTACCCTTAATGCATATCGTAGCAACCTGATGGTGTGGCTAGCGTTAAAAGAATATTATTTATATGGCAAAACTTACTGAAAAAACCACTAATTAGTAGTTCGGATTAAAATAATTATTTGGTTTGTAAGACCAATTACTGCAGCAGCTTAATAGACTTTCTGCAATGAAAATTTATTGTTAAATCGCCCACTGATGAAATAATTCTCTTCAAATGTATGTTTTGTAACTATAAATTTGCACTATGTATAATGACTAATTAATAGCTACTTATACCAGGCAAAGGTTTTAAACTTGCAATGCCTGTACCCATAGAACACATAGCTGAATTGTATTTAATTATACATACTTGGCTGATAGTTATTATACGAAAAATGATATGCTATCGACCCCATTTCACTCCAGTCGTAGTGCAGGCGGCAAAATAATATTATAAAATACCCAATAGTTTTATTATCCAACAACACTCAAATCCAGTAGCACCAAAGATTGTCTATCTAAATAATTACGTAGGAGTCGCAGACACTTAAAATATTGGCCGTTGCTTCACGAAATCATCGATAAACGCTTCTTTGTTCAATCTGATGAGAATGTCAAGAAGATGTTTTAAGATAAACCCGGTGTAATACCTATTTGGGATACAATAGCCACGTATGCCTACACATTTCTCTCCTTGTATTGAGAATGGCTGATCCGATGGTAGATAAGTAATAGCTCATTTGAAAGCATTTGGGGTTACGTCATGAATTTTTTTTTTGTTTATAAATTTTTGTGATGTTAAGAAAAAACAACAGCATCGTCTAGAAATGGAAACAGAGCTTTAGCACGTATTATAATTATTTAAGGCGTATAATTTCTTCAAGCCTGGATTTAAGTCCACCATAAGAATAATAAAGCTAATATTAAATCATAGAAGGCGAAATATTTCGTCCAATTTTAAGTACATTCTTTGCGGGTCTGCCTGACTTCTGAGGAGAATAACGACGGTTATTTTAATGTCAAGCTTGAAAATTAATTCAAGGAAGTATATGAAATATTAGAAAGGATTCACCTGCAACTAGGAAATATAACATCAAAAGAGAAGAATCCGAAACGAACAAAACGCAACACGAAATCAATGATTTCCCAGAAAAGTGCTTTTAGTACCTATAAAGCACCCGTAATCTGTAAGCAATCGCGGCATGTTAAAGGTTAAACGAGTGTTTGGCAGTAAAGCTGAACAGTTCGGTTCAACATCGGAGTCAATGCTGGTGGCTTCTATATAAAGCAGTTCTGTTTACATCTTGCCAGTCAATGTTAGATTTTATTGTGTACTTTCCCGTTGGAGTGATCTTAGTTACAGATTTGTTAGATTTTTCCTTTTCAAAGCGCGTTATAATGATATCCAGAGTTTGTCTCTGCAAATGTTTGTGGCAAATCAGTTGAAAATATTCTTTATCGTGGCAATGTTATGTTATGGTTAGGAAGAGATTTTCGAAAGCTTAATACTACTTTTCGCCCTTTACACACAAAATTTAAATTAAAAACTACAAACATAGGAAGCTTTTATATCGCAGTTGAGTAAACGATCCCTTATCCGTGTATTATTGAAGCCAGAAGTACGAGAGCAGTATTCCGACTTACACTGAACAATAGCCCTCAGCCACCACAGAAGCACCGGCAAGCCCGATACTTTAGCTCGGGAGCTGCGTTGCCAAAATTCGCTATCTGTATTTAATAATTTGTTCTCGATGTTATTTTGAATCGTATACATTATTTGGCAATCATTTCATAACATGTAATAATTAACCCCCCCCCCCTCTTTCTCTCTCTCTCTCTTCAGACACAGGTAGTCCATTGCTGAACATAGGTCTCCCCCATGGATCTCCACATCATGTTACAACACAGACATGTTTGTATTATTACCCCCGTTAGAGCATACCCATAATCTTTTTTATAGGTTCTTCGTAATATCAAATACGTATTTCTCAGCCAAAAACTTTGATAGCCTTACGATTCCTTGAATTATTAATAATTACTTACATCGTACACAGCTAAATTCTTTTATGAGCTTGGATAAATTCAGTATCTGTTTTGTGAAATAATCCAAAATAATTCATATAAACTATGTCATTCAATGGAAAATACAAATGAACTTCGTATTCTACAATTAGGTTTGTTCAGAACTATATTGTTAACATTTCTCAGAACTTACAACTGATATAGGATATCACAAAGAGAATTCCTGTTAAAGATTCAGTTATTAAACTAGGAAATCAGATATATTACATAAAACTCACGCCTTTATCCCCGAAGGGGTAGGCAGAGGTGCCACTAGGACACCCACATTTCGCCTTGTATGTTCCGTCCCACGATGTGATAGGGGGCGAGCCTATCGCCATATCGGACACAATTTCCTGACTCCGGCCTGATAATGAATAGAAAAATCCAATATCACTTTGCCCGACCCGGGACTCGAACCCGAGACCTCAGCTTTGTAACCGTACCGTAATACAACTACGCCACAATATTACAATACAAATAAATTAATTGATACAATATAAAAAAGTTTTAAATATACAAACGCTTATAAAAAAATGCTATGATTTTAAATATTTGCTACTGTTTGCTTACAAGTTTTTAATTAATATCAATTTAAACGTAATTAAAATAATTCACGACTTCACTATTAAAATATATTAATTCAATTATAAATGTTAATATAAAAAGAAATAACAATCGGAATCAGGTCACCCAGTACAGAGTTATAGGTTACAAAAAAAATACAGTCGAATTGAGAAGCTCTTCCTTTTTTTATGTCGGTTAAAAATAACAATGAGCGGAAACTGTTTATTTATATTCTGTCAGAGAAAAATATTATATTTTGCAAATAATTATTCAATCAGGTCGTGCAGTCTAATTTATATTATTTTGCAGCCTTGTAACATTTAATATACCTTGCCGGGGATTAAAATTCGTTGTACGTATGGCGATAAGATCATCTACCATCACATTTTAGAATGGAACAATTCTGGCGAACTCTGGATTAAACTTTCGGCGAAATCTGTATTAACTTATGTATGAATGAGTAATATTACGTGTCATTTTCTCTAACGTTTAAAGAATCATTACCATAGGATAAAAAATGTAGAGACATTTTCCATTTAAAATATTGTATAACTTAATTTATATCCACATTTTTCAAAATTTCGGTATTATACAATAATTCAAAGATAAACATTTCAAAGTATCACTTTCTTAGCTTAATGTTATAACTCATAACACAGCAGCTATTTATTTAGGCTCGGTCGAAAATGCCAACGACACTTAAATACGGTCGTTAGAGTCTCATTACACGTATCCCTTAAGTAGCAACCAAGTAACTTGAAAATTCTTGGTAATTGATTTTTTTACTCAATTTTGTGTTTTTGTCTTTTACAAGCGTAAAGATATCTTTAAGAGATTGTTTAGACAAATTGGTTTTAAATTTATGATTGATAAAATACAAGTACAGATAGTGATTTTAGTTTGCGGTAAGTAATGTCTACAACAATTGGCCAGAAGTTAAATAAAAATAAAATGTATTTTAAAATAAATTTATTTTTAATTAAGTTGATATAAGTTGAATCGCATTAAAGACGCTTATAATCTTTTTTAATATAGAATATATGAAAAATAATAAATGTTAAATACAAAATTACTACATAAATAGGAGAAAAATATGGACATAATAAGAGTTCATCAATTACGAGTATACGAGTATATAGCATAATTGACTACTAATTATTTAGTGACCCATTTGTTCTTCTGCCTCCTGTTCCATAAAAAAGTATTCTTCCAGTTGAAAATACTGTATGTAAATTCTTAATACAAGAATTAACGTATCTCAAAAACGGATTAATAACGGTTTAACGGATTAATAACGGATAAGTTACTCGGTTCCTTAATACCAGCCTAGTATTCCAATGAGCCGGCTCCCGTACTAATATGGTTATAACTAACTACGTCATGTTTGTTTGTAATTAACGACTCGTGCTCGCATAAGAACATTGTTCTGACTACCCTCGCTCTTGTCGATAAATAACATCCGTGTAATGTGACCCCGTGACGTCATGCTGTTTGGGAAAAGCAGACAATCGAATGTTGTTGCCAGATCGTGTGTCGTGACGTCATTTTTATTCCGTGATTGTGTTTAGGTGATGTGACCGTGTAATTATTGTATGATAGGTGTTATGGATGCAGGCCACTTCCAACAGGTCTATGTGGCGGATTTCCTGTGGCTGCAGAGAGAGAGAAAGAGAGAAAGAGAGAGAGAGAGAGAGAGAGAGGAGAGAGATAAATATGGAGCAATGGTAAAGCAACATTAGACATATTCTGGCTGCAATTATTATTACACTGGATTTACCATGAACATCTAAAATATGATTCAATGCACAAAAACAAAAGTAAACTCTTACTCATGACAGCAGCATTAAACTTATCGAGTAAAATGATATTTTTTTCACAGCTATATTTTTAGCCACTTGATTCTACATACGTAGGCTCGCGTCTATATCTTCGAGAATGTAGGCAGAGTTACCTAATAAACTACGTACTGTCAAACTAGAAATTATTATTATGTTTTTCTTATTGCAATGAATGGCGAGACGAGCATACCATTCGCCTGATGGTAAGCGATACGACCGCTCATAGACAGTACCAAAATTAAACAACACCGTGAATTACAAAGCATTGCTTGGCATTCCATTGCGCTCGCCATCCTGAGACATAAGATGTTAAGTCCAGTAGTGACTTTGGCTACAATGTCCATCAAACTGGAACACAACAGTGCTTTTACACTGCTGTTTGGCAGAAGATATAGACATTGCGTTGGTACCAACCCAGACGGCCTCTCACATATGAAAGACCTACCACCAGTTAATTAATATAAGTAAATTCCTGAATTCCGCAAATGTCGATTCTCTACAATTTGAAACCAATTTAAGTACAAGTTGGTATTGTAACTCTTTTGTTGCGCAATGTAAAACAACCACGCAATCAGCTCTCCAACATAAACTATTTTAGTATTGCTAAAGTAAACATTGTTTCGACTTGTTCTAATGGAGTTGTTGAGGCAGTGACCATAATAACAAAATAAATGTCTTATTTTAGCTTACTATTGCCAGCTTTCGAAGCGGTTTGAGCGCCCGAATTGAGACAAAATTTTTGGACAGTCATAAAATTACTGTTTTGAATGTTGGTGAAGGACAAGATATGGAGTCGGAGTCAGCAATATGTGACTGCTTGTGTTTCATCGGTAGCATCAATTATACTAACCATAGAATCCAAAGATTTTCATAGCGATCTACTGGAAACATGCATCTAGCGACCGCTTGCAAAATTTGTCAGATAATTTACCGGTATTAGTATCTATTGTTATCTTTATGAAACGCGGGAATTTAGAACCAAAGCGTTCTTGAATAGCACATTATTATCAAAATATATTTAGTCTTCCTAAAACATGTCTTCTTCAAACAAAACGTCTCAAGTCAGCTCTTATAACTCTCAAATGGTGCATAAAATTATGAACAGTAAGTAGGTAGGGACCTTGACTGTAATAAACCAGTATTCAGAGAACGGGAATGTCTAACATGTAGTGTGGCAGAACACGGTAATTCCTTGTCATTATGGTATTATTTATAACCAGAGCGACTCAGGCGCACCGGTAGAAAGGCACTGAATGTACTACGCAGCCATAGATTAAGTGCGCAGACCGGCAACTTTGTAATGAGAAAATAAATTCTCGTGCTTCTAAGACTTTTTGTCTCTTGTTACCAGCAGTCTTCTGCTGGATATAAGATTTTTTATATTTGTAAGTTACTTGGGACGACCCTCTGTTGCTATCGCCTATCCTCCGTCAGACATTCGGTGAACATTAATACATTAATGCTCTATTTAGACAGCCACCATACATATCAAACTTCATATTTATTTATTTTGCGAGTGTAGGGACGGCTTAATTAAATAATCTTAAAATAATTGCTTCTGAATTATTGGAGAAAAATTTAAAATTGCTGCACCATTTCAATTCGATTATACAGATTAATAGGTTTTGAGGCACTTTGTAAACAACTAATTACACAACAATTAAACTAATATATACAATGTCATTGCCGATAAATGAAATAATTAGGTACTTATATAAAACTTTTATTGTTATCAGAGAGTCTGTTATCTCGTAGGTATAAATCAATTCAGTAATATCCAACTTCAGCTCGCAATGCACGGCTCTTTGCCACCGTAACGCCGGCGGCGTCCCAACCTGTTCCCTCGAAGAGAGCAGTCATACGTCATTGGCTTGGCTTAAAAATTATTCCTGCATTATATAATAAATCATAGTGAACCGGTAATTAAGTCAGTCATAACCAGAACCTCCAAATAAAGGAGTTCTATAATTTTTTCACATTAAATAACCATTTCTGTTGTACCGCTGCGTCTAAACGATCATCGATAAAGTTTTTATACGTTGTTTCTTTTGCTTGAATTATTAATCGTCATCGGTGAATGACATGCTTTTGATACGATGGTAAATGTTGCTTCGTGTTCGGTTTTACATCGATTACTCTGAGCGGTTGGTTTGTGAATGTTCTTTTTTATTCTATCAGAACATTGATTACTAAATCATACATTGCTTTTAAAACCTCGTAGGTACAGGCAGAAGTTTACAAAAATGCTTTACCTACTGTATTTGCAATATTTGAAGTGATAGGATCTAAGTTTATTGCCACTTTGGATGCAAATTTTAAAACAAATAAATAAACTGGAAAACGTATCTATGGATAACCGTAACCGTAAGTTCATGACCTGAATTTGGTTTATAGGTATAATATGGAATAAATAACTATAACTTTGAAAAGAAAATACAGTAACGTTAACAGTGCAAAATAACAACACGTAAAATGAATATAGTAAGTTATAATATAACACCATACCATTTATTTCATTGGTAAAAGTTAAAGATTATAGATTGAAATTTTTAAATGGTTTTTAGATATGAGTAATTTAAAAGCCAGTGTCTTGTGTTAGATAGCTGCTAGATTTTTTCTGTAAAATTGGGACATAATGAGAACTTATTGATACTACACTCGTGGCATTCACAATTTCTGTTACATGTCAAATAAAATTTAGAAATTACTTTAACGTGATCAATGGAACTAGAAATTAGATAGCTAAGATAGTAAAATATGTTTCATATTAATTTTCTTAATTCAATACAGAATACTTCTTACCTTGTCGTATCTTAATTAATTAATGTAAAAATTTCAACGTAAATATTTGCCAGGAGCAACTCTTCAAACAGAGTATCATTTCGCATTCCGAATTTTTCGTAAAGCAAAAACCCAAGTGTTTGTGCGGAAAAAATTACGTGATCCTAAACAAACTTGGCTTGCTACAATATGGACAAAAGTCAAGGACGGTGCGACTTCGGACAGAGATGAGGGTGAAGTCAAAGAGGGAACCGAATAATATAGTAGCTACAACCTGTTTACATATATTTCTGTTATTATAATATGTATCATCGCTTTGTCTATTGCAGAATGCAGACACCAAGCGAGTATAAGTCATCTAAATTATATTTGTGTGTAGCGAAATTTGGAACTGCAAATAAAATTTAAAATAAAGTTAAACATGTACGGTATTAACTCATCAATGCGATGTTTTTATAATATAAAAAATAAGCATTTATACTTTGAACAAAACGCAAAAGCAATGCTGTCACTTAACAGTTTGTGAGATAATGATATATGCCCAGACAAACCGGTACATCCAAGTTGCATGAATGGCTACAATCTGTATTTGCTACTCTTATGATTATTTCTGAGAATCGGTGATGCATTAACCACAGTACTGGTATTTACAACTATTTTAATCCTAGTTCTTCCACTGCTATCTCCTGCCATATTATGCAATGTTTAAGTTACGATACAACCGGCTCAATATCAGTTTTCTATAAGAAGCAATTTTAGTTTGAAGGACAGCATAGTATCAAAACCTTCCCGCCACCTATAATGTTTTTGAAATTGAATAATAAATACTAACAAATCATAGCATAGTATAAAATACAGATTACTGCATTTTATAACTTTAGTATGAAACTTGTATAAGAAATCAAGCGCTCTGACAGGTAGCACCATCATTAGCCCATTTCCATCTCCCACTTGACATAAATCACTAGCACGCTTAATTTCGTCACGGCACCTCGTTACAACACTAAATACCATAAACAGTTCTACCAAGATATATTATACAATTTAGTATCTCTATATACAAATAAAAATGAGTGGCATGCACATTAGACTTTCAAGTTGCAAAGCGGAGCACAAAAGTGATTGCACATCGGAGCGCCGTAACACCCACAAGTGTAAATATGATGGCCAGCAAAAAAGCCAATAAATCATGGCGATAATCGTGTGCACGGAAGCCGTCGCTCGGGAGATCAGAAGCGGGTAGAACGCCCACCAAGCCATCACAGTAACTTATTACACACTATATTGATCGACCCTCGCATCGTTTCGATAGTAATTTGCTTTAATAACTTTAAAAACTCATTAGCTAAGACCGTTGTACACTGAGTGCTTCAGTTCAAACAGTTTGATGTGCATTAGTTAGCTTGGTAAATGAAATGAGAAGGGAACTATTTTATTCATGTATTAAATCATTAATAAGAATAGATCTGATCCCTTACACTTTACAGGATAGGGATTTGAAAAGGAAAATTAGATATCCAGTTGTCACCATGCCGCAGATGGTAATTTAAAATTTCTTATTTATTATTTATAACTTTCGCGGTCATTTACATTATTCACAACGAGCAGCTGTAGCCCTCATAAAAATGCTCTAATAAAATATACTTTAGCAAATTCCCTAATGATCTCAAAACCTCAGTGTAACACTGATCTAAAGTTTAAAAAAATCAGTTGTCCATTACGTACGTGCTTTCCATTCCTGCTTAGGTGTTAATGCCTTGTAAAAAGTTGTTTTCAACCTTATCTACTTGTAGTTACTGTAGAAAGTGTTTCATACGATGTTATTAACACCAATATAACAACCGATACTTTTAGTTGCGTAATTATTGTTGTTTTTAATAGTCACCCGATATGAAATTGAGTGGATGTGTCAATTAACACGTTTGATCAAATGTTTCATGGCTTTTTATGCCATGTGCGAGATGAGCCTTCGTGTATAACAACCAAAATGGCTTCATTAATGGCTTAATGTACTCCTAATAAAGATAAAACTTGAATATTTTAGATAGGTAAAAGGTAAATCAAAAGTTCGAACTAGTTCAGTATAGAAACTTAAATTGTTAGGAAAGTAGTACATTAGAAAACAAGCAAAGCGACCCTTTCAATTTCACAAGTATGTTTATTTAATTGGAACATTTAGAGAAATAAGCATTTAACGCAACAACAGCTACAGAATAAATCGAGTTAAGTAGGCTGCGATAAAATCGAATACAATAGTTCCGAAAGAAAATAATCGTAAAACGAAAAAAGGCGGAGGCGATTCGGAAGTGGGCACAAGTTTCAAGGCTGCCAACATTCAGGCTCCTGAATAAATTAGTTTCCGTTATGTACGGGCCGAGCCAATAAAAGTTTTTAAACAAAAGAATCATAAAACGAATAGCCGAAGTTCGGTAGCAAGCAACAGGGGCACTTCAATGATTTATGGTGGAAACGGGACACAATTGGCTCGAAACTTTTCAAATAAATTAGTTTTGAATTGAGATAAACATGTGTTCGTCGACAATTGTGCCTCTCACTGTTTTGGAATATTTGCTTAATTGGGTTGTCGCCGGGAGAGCAACAAAAATGATGGATTTGAAAGCTTTACGACTGAGAAAAAACAATTGAAACATAATTACGTATATTTTATTGAAACTTGTACAATTATTCATATTTTAATAACATATCAGTCCCCATTAGGTATATGTCTCTAGCTGCTCTAGCTTATACAATAGAAGGTTCGTCTAAGAGAGCTAAATCTATAGACCACCATGATTTCCTCGATCAGGTTAGTGCACCTACCTTAAGTACTGTTTTTTTATATTATATACAGTATGAAGGTTTCCTTACTTGCCCTCATCGTTACTGAACCTACAAATACATACGTGACCTCTAAAGGACAGGTCTGCCCTGGGATTAAAACTCGCGACAACCTTATCGATAGTTCGCTTCCGCTTTATGATCAACATACCACCACGCACATAAACATTAATAATTCGGAGTAAATAACCAAAGTTCTTAGAAGGTGTGGTGTGGTAATGATAATCCAATGGCCCGTAATTGTAATTAACCTAATGATTTTCCATGTTATTTATGGGGTTTTAAGTGATATTCTATTATAGGAGCAATTTATTTTAGATTAATATTTACGAAACTATTTTTAAGGTTTTGATAAAGCTTGTTTTAGAATAATCTGGTACTATACCAAGATTAAGTATGATTTGTTCATTAAATGAGTGATGATGCTTTTTACTTAATCGTAAGTAAATAATTAAAACATTTTAGATTAAGCCACTAACATAAAGAAAAACCTGGCTTAACTAAACTATATCTCATCAGTGTAGGGCACTGTCATATTATTTATCAGCTTGAAAAACAAGAACACAAGATGTATCTGGGTTGTGGACTTTGTAATATGCGTTTGTTTGTATTTATTTTTTGATTATACTAAATGACGAAAATTCAAGAAGTTAAAATCCAGTGATCAAATGATGATAATAAACACCACCAATTCAAATTTAAGCTCTCATTGTCTGCTTCGTAAATATGATTTATGAAAGTGATGAGCCTATGTAATCGAAAATATATGTGTTTAGCCTTTTTATTATACAGATGAATAACTGCATATTTAATTGTGAATTTCGTTTTATATTCATCACAACATACCGGAATACGCCATTTAGTATAAATATTTGTCGTTCCAATTTTATAGCAGTACCAAATATTATTTTAGTCACTTTGTTTGAAATAATTTTTCCTTTAATCAAATTAAAAGCTTTTTATATCTGTTACACATAGCATTTATGATGTATAATGACAAGAATTAGAAATATTTACAAGTTAATAAAATATCATAACACAGACAGATGTGATCTTTTTTATAATTTATTGCACACATTTAATTTCTTATCACAATCAAAATATTCTGTCCACTAAATGTACATACTTAGTAAAAATGACCAACCCGCATCAATCCATAGCAATTACAGCTAACTAACCCCTCGACACATTCCATCATTACCTATTTAAAATGTTAATGCAATGTCCATTTAACGAGACACGACCAATCGACAAAAATCATAAAGCGAACTCATAGTCCATACATATTCCTAACACGTGTTCATCGTATAAAAATTGTACGACAATGATGTTTTTTCATCTCCGGACAATCCTAACAGACAATGGGCAAATTAAATTTTATTTGATGCCGACCGCTGCCACCGAACAGGAGGGCTGTATATCTGTTTGGCATAAACAGCACGTCACGACATACGCTACTGGACACAGTTGATTGCGATCTAATAATGTAACTCCGTTTTGACATACATGTGTGAATTGTGTTATTATTTTTAATGTTGCTGGTTATTGCTTATTGCGTATTATACTGTGTTGAGTAGATAAAATTGCGCCGATATGATTTTGAGGAGTGCAGTTGAATGAGGATGTTGATCGAATGTTAAGAATGTTGAAGGATTTTTTTAAAAAGATCATTTTGTATTTACATATTTAATAAAATATATGGTAAATAACACTTTTAGTGACTCGTTCTAACAAAAATACTATAGTATCTTTTTGCAACCAATCGATGATTTATAGGAAATTATCGTACCTACGCCACTTTCGTCTTTCGTAGCTAGACTGTGCTTTTAAGAATGTTTAATACAATTCATTTTTAATAGCCTTATCTAAAATTACGAGTTACACATATTGAAATAAAACTATTTTATACGGATTTTATCGCGATTTGGTTTAATTTTTACATTTTTTAACTTCCCGACGTTTCGATTACTTTACAGCTTTCGTGGTCACGGGGCGGACTGAGGTATTAGTCATCCGCTCAGTGACTGTTACACATATACCATAATCTAAATAGTGAAGACTATAAACAATAATAACTACCTTTGACCTAAGTCGATTTGCGCTACTGCGCCTACTCTGTGTACTTCAGCAATAAAATTTTGTACGTATGCGAGCTTGAACATCGGTTCTGGTCTGTCGGCCCTGCATGCGTAATGCCGACAGAATAACAAAAAACAACGATTAAACACAACCCTTGCGAGTTTTTTCCTCTCGTAATCAGCGGCACTATCTTTCAAGTCTGCAAGATAACTTCTCTGTATTTTAAAATTAACACTTAATAAACTTGAGTTAATTAGTACTTGCGCTAGGAACACGTACTTTTTGTCTGCAATACGATCTTCACGGTGGTTGGTTTGGGTACAAATTATTAGATATTTCTTTGAATTCTAGATAAGTATCTTGTGAACACTTATTAAAGATTATGCCATTTGCCATTTGCCATTTGGCTGTAATAGGTACCCATTCCGAAAATTGTGAGTCATTGTTTATGTCCTTCCCTAATTTTCGATGGCGATGAACTCTTGGTAGATACTTAAAAACATACATTAAAAGAAGAAGTAAAAAAGACATGTATATTACGTAATGTTGATGTCAACGCATGTGAAAGTATGATTTATTTATCCAAAAACAAACCCTAGGACAATTGCGTAATAAAAATATTTTATGTTACTACCAGTTGTAACAACGAGCCAGGACTCGCTAAGTGCATATTTAAAAGAACATTGTATTTACAAGACAATAGGCGAGCGTCGGAACACAAAAATATAGTGAGCTTTTGTCGCTCCTCATTATAAAACAGAAGCTAAAATAACCATTGTGCCGCTGTCAAAACTCACTCAATAACAAAATATGTTGTGTGCAACAATGTCGCAATAAACTTAGAAATGTTTACGACATCCCAAATTTCTGTGCCGGTAGCACCAAGACTTTTGTCTTTAGGGCCGACGGAGGGCAACGTTTATTGCCCATTCTGCCTTATTCTTTCACGGCTCGGGCTATTTTTTTATTTTGTCGTATCTCTTAAATAAGACATAATGTTCTAAGAAACGGGACATTAGAACGGATCCCGGGGCTTTCTCTTTTTGTAAAGAACACGTACGATTTTATGGCCAATTGTTTTACTTAGTGTCCATAGCAAAAAGAAATCCAACGCTTAATTTGTAAATGCGTGTTGAACGAAATGAAATACTAAATGAAATAATGACTAAATGAAACTTGTTTCACGCACCGCCGGATCTTTTGTGCATGCAATGTGATGAGTTGTAATCACTTCATTCGATGCGATAAAAGATAAATTAAAACCACGCCTCAATGAGCTGCGTACAATGGAACGTCGCACTTACACATATTCTACTGTCTCTTTTATGGGCTCATTCAAATGTGTTAATAATCATTTATCAGTTCCAGAACAAAACATCTATGTTTTATTTCAATAACCAGCAAAATGGCATATTATTTGTCTGATCATTTAAACTTAATTTATATTGAAAATAAATTATTGGAAACTCAATTTACTTCAATATCTCTCGTAATAACTTGATGCCACTGGCAATAAGCGATTAACAAAATTATTATTTAAATGGCAACTCCTATGCAATAAACGAAGTTCATATTTCGAAACACAATTATTAATTACCTCTACAATCGATTGGCGTACCAATTTAAATATACGCATCCCAATTCAATTGGAAATTACAATATCACCCTTATTATAGCCGAGTGCCACAGATTAAAAAGTAATTATTTGTCTGTGATGCAATGTCAACGCTATCGTGTCCGGCCAGTGACAGACGAATCGAAATTCAAATGAGTGGCAGTGCGTGACTACATTTAGTCACAGAATAAAAAAATAGTTTTATGGAAAGTGTACTAAATTAGTTATGTTTTATTGAATGCAGTGAAAGTGAAGAGGCATGAACGGACCTACTGGACCATAACCGATTTAGTAACGTCTTTATAATGTATGGTTTTAAATTTCGAAAACCGCAGAGTGAAAGCACAGTCTGATTTTGTTTCTTAAGATATGTTAGTGGGAATATTTTATTAGATATAAAGAATATAGGGCAAAAAAATTGCTTTATATTATTCCATATTGTGTACAATATTTATCCGACAAATAAACTGAAAACGTCTATATTCTAAAAAAAGATAAAAAAATTATATTTCTAACTAAATCCGTTCGAAAACACTCTTAATACAAGTGACCCGAACCACACCACAAAAAATAAGGAAACAAAATAAAGAAGAACACGAAACATCACTATTAAAGGCAAACACATGGACACTTAAAATCGGTTACATAGTGTCAAGTTGACCACTCCATGCATCGGTAAATTACGCAGCCGGCCGTAATGAAGTGCCCTTCATTACGGTCCAAGCATGCGACAAATATTAGTGAAATAATTCAAGCATTTCCCACGAATTGGTTAATGTGTGTTTAGGATTCGGCGTGATTTTGTGAAATAATACGAATGTCTAACAGACCGTTATCTTTGGATATGGATAACTCTTTTTTATTTTTCGGCGCGGGATTATGAAAATGTATATCTACATATGGAGTCCATTTTTTTTAATAGTTTTTTTTTTAAGTAACAGATGTTTAAGGTGTTGATTTAGTTATAGTAAATCCGGCGAACTTTCGGCGATCCAGACCCGTATAGCGTATCGCTATGCCGCCCGCGCCGGGCCCAAAAAAGATCCGCGACAGGGGAATCGTCCATCGGGCTTAAAAGCTCTTAGCACATTCATGCTATTACTATATTAATGATGTGATTGAATGATGCATTTAATAGTTCATGCATATTTACGCTATTACTAACAGTCATAGCAAGTCTCAATAGGTCCAAATGGCCCTTACCCAACCGTTCTTAATAAACACACACAAAGCAATTACGAAGAGAATCACATAAATATACAGAATTGTCATCGCGAACATTTACGTCCAATTCTGGCACATTCGTGCAACGTGTTGGTCAAACATTGATAATTTATTGTAAACAAACGAAATTGCTCTGTCATGGCGAATATTAATGATCCGCTAAATAAGCCTGCAATTGCTATTACAACAGAACTGAACCCTGTGGCGCTAATGTTAAGAACGAAATGTCTACAACCTCCATAATGAAGTTTAAGGCACAGCTTCGAAGGCCTTTGGGTGATTGAAGTATAAATATCAACAGTAATAGATGTAATCAGCTGGACAATTTATTCCATTAGCATTTACGCCATTTTTCCACTAACACGTATTTAAATGAATGTGGTTCGGACAGGTAATACAACCGCTTTTTACTTGCAAAGTCGTTCGCTCGGTAGGCAAATTTTATTTACTACGAATCACTCGTATAGGGAAAATGGCCCGTTTTCACAATTTAAGTGTGTTTTGCAAGTTTTAAGTGACTCATAACACGTTTAATGGTTTTTTAGTGTGTTTCAACAGATTTTTATGAATTAAATTATCCAATATATGGATTTGTTATTTTATTCACCAATCAAAAATGAATCACGTTAATTATTGCGAATTATTTTTTAAACTAATTGCCGCTAGACAACATTTTTCATGGTGATTTGCAATCAGCAACTATCAGTATAAAAAGCGCATTTTACTTTTATGGAGCATCAAATAAAAAATTCAATTAAAATCGTAGTTTGATTGCACATGTGTGGTGTACAAAAATAGCCGTGTTACTTACTTAAAATGATACTAACGGAATTTGAACCCTATTATAATGGTGAGTAACCTTAAAATGACTTCGTCGGTGGCTTTGTAATGTGCTCGCCGCGGTCGTAAACGATATCTGCTGTAACGGGCCTCTAGAAAACTTTATTAAAAACATTGCCAATTGCATGTTTTTAAACATTATAAAACTATCGAAATACCATTCCGCTCAAATTTGATTTTACTTTTATAGCTATAAATCCAACTAAGAATGCGAACGAATAACTAGATTAATTAGTTTTAAAAATCCACTCTATTGCCGTTATTATTCGCAGATATTCGCGAGATCGTTTCAAAAAACGACTTCGAACAAGTTTTATGTAATTAATACCGTTTCCAATGTCACTAGAAATTGGAATAGATAAATATTTTCTATTTAAATTTCATTTATTAAACTGCTTAAGTTTGAAACTCCTCTAATATTACTGAGAATTTATAATTGGTAGTCTCGCTTTAGTGACATAATAGCTGTACTATAGCGGACTCAACCAGGGCAGCAGCACTATGTAAGAGAAAAAATACAGAGATAAATAAGAATTGGAAAGACTAGAGTTGTACTAAAAATAATATCGATTCGGTGAATGTAAAGAAGTCGGTGATGTCAGTTTATGGCTGCAAGATATTGTGGAATTACGTCGTCAATAATCTTACGCACAAGAAAAATATGAGAGATATTGCGATTGAGTCATTCGACGTCATTTAATATTATAAATTATTGCGATTAAACACTCATGAGCAGTGAAAACATTGCAGTGAAAATAAATTTACGAGCAAACATTATTGTAAATGTCGAAATCCTGTAATAACTATTTCGCATTTTTAATAAAGATAAACAACACGTCCACGGTCAAACCGATAAGCCCTTTGAGAATGGAAATACACAGAAATAACAATTCAATTACCAATACACAAAGTTTTAGCAAACAAAAATTGGAAACAGTATTTTCAACTCCCAAAAATGGATGTTAAAAATTGTGTAATCCAATCACAGTATTAGTGTTTAGCTCCATATCTGTGCTATTGTTACAGAAGTAATACAATTTCGAATTCAAAATCAAATTTATTGAACACATTTAACTGAATGCGGCTGTTACTTTTTGTTGTGATTAAAATGTGTTGTACTTTCATGATTTATTTTATTTATTAAATACTGATAAATCAATACATTTTTAATGAATGATTAGTTGTGTCTATTTTGAAATTAAGGCGAGATATTGATTTGATTTAATGTTTGTCGTATCTAAATATGCAATTGTATTGTAAAATACTAACGCAAAATATAAAATCTCATGCTTCGGCAACTATCGGAATTATTTTTATTTTTAATGTGTCCTGCATCTTGAAAATAGCGTTATTTCAAGTGTTAAAATATTATCACATAATTTTTATATACATGTAGCTCCAAACGGCAAAGAATTTCTAATTTCGCTACATTAAAATTAATACAGCACGTTTCTATTTCCGCTATTCATATGATCCGCTTGTAAATGGTATTTAATTCTGATTCATAGTCCGTTACTATTCATTGGCACAACGATAATTATCTTAATATCCATTTCATTCATCCTCAGGAACAGGAAGTCAACACCTGGGCTTAGATATCAAAGATGCATATATATAGTGACTTTAATTACGCGGCCTTCACCCAGCGATACCATACAACCTTTATTGCGTGGTCTTTCATCTGGACAGTGGGCGTTTTTTACTAAAATACACACCCAAGAGTCAAATACAATGACCTGACCCCACACTAAGATCGAGTCTTGTGTTGTGGGTATCAGAAACGACGAGAGACTTTTTGGTCTCACAAAACACCTAGACACGAAGCAATTACCTGTGGATAACAAAAGTATTTGTTTCGGTGCGGGGATTGAACGCGCCGCCTTACGTTGCACAGCTGGCGTCTAATCAACTGTGCCAGAGAGGCTGCCAAGCTTCCTGCTCCGTGGGTTTTACTCGCAATTATTCATCTAAAACAAACGAAAAACGAAACATCTGATACACGTCAATTGATTGACACCATCCGCACAAAACTGATTCACTGGCGCTAATTTCCACCGGTAGCGTTCCAATTGTAAGTCAAAGCATAAATGGTGAGCTAATAAAGTGTTAAATATTCAACTCCAGAAGCGGTTTGAGCTAAGCCGATGTACAAGGGTTACGCCGATCACGTGCCTCGACGGATGTCGCGTCCGGTGTCTTTGTACTGGTTAGTAAAAAACAACAATCATCGAGTTCTTAGTCTATGATTTAGATACAAATCAGGCTGATCAACGCGGTGAACGGCGTTGAAAGCTAAAAGATCTTATGTTTCATTATTACGTTTTATTTGTGCTTGTGTTTTGTTGTTTACAAATGTTGAATGTTTTTCATTAAAATTAAGTGGATTGGACTCATTTAAGAATATTTAATTGATTATAATTGATAAATTTTTTATTTGGTGTATATTTACATATATTATGTCCATTACTTTCATAATTACCATTATTTAAAATCTGATGTTTAAAAAGCATAAAATCTGCATTATTATCTACATTATCTGTATTATCTACTCTTAGAAAGTTATCATATTGATTACTCATCACAGACTACTAAATTATAAACGCAGAGCATTATCGTGCGCTAATACCACTCGAAGTCAATGACTTTATGCAAATAATGACGTTATTTTAACGGTCAATTTTAAAGCTGCAAACAACATATTTATACAAGGTCTATACTTTGTCTAGTATTTTTTGCCAAGGTATTTTTAAAATGTATTTGCAAATTGTATTATTGTTATTATGTTGAGGGTTCTATAAAACAAAATAAATGAAATAATAAGAGAGTGGGAGAGTGAGCGCCGAAGAAAATACTCTGAAATCAATATTAAATTAACCCATGTATTTATATTCCATTGACAATGATGAGCAGTCTCTATTCTATGGAGGATCTTAGCCGTAGAATTGGCAAACAAAGAAACATAATATAAAACATTTTTCGTCATAACATATGCATAGGTACCTAAAAAGATTATTTTTTGTTTAAACTTAATTAAATTTAATCCCCGCGTAGTTAAATATTTGTACGGCCTACTGGCCTGTGATCGCGCTTGGATATAAGTGTATGGGAAATTCGTTTTACTAATCCCAACTATGATACAAGAGTCGCAATATGTGGCAATGTATTCTCAAATAAAAATAAATAAAGTTTAGCGCCAAAAACGTATTCCTTTTTTAAACACAAGTCATTACAATTTATGGAGAAAAAATTCTGATGATGGAAACATACGTGTGTTCGCTGTGTAATGTATCATTACATTTAATAACAGTCGAAGTGGTGCATGTTATGGTACAATCGTTTTGATATTATCTTTTTAAAGTGAGTTTCATCAGCAGCTGCTTTAAATGAATTCTTATTTGGGACACATTTTATATTATGAAAGCTACATTATCCCTTAAATATTTTGCAAAATGGGTTTCGCCGTATGGAATTAACCAAGCTTATATTTATGGTGTAAGCGATTACAAAATAAAATCATGTATTTAATACGACAGAATAACAATGCAGTATGGCTTTCTACACGACTTCCCAAAAAAGAGTAATATTTTTAAAGTTCTAAAATATCTAGTATTATCTATGACTTTTCAAAACGTACCGTCCCAGGTATACTCGTAGTCTTATTATTTATATTCCACATATTTGACTGTAATTCACTAGCAAGGTTGAATGCGGATAAATAGACTCGTAATTATTTTCTCTCAGACGTTATCAAGCAAAAATACTTATATGTTTTATAGGTGTGTATCACTGCACAAGCCACGAAGTGAAATTATATTAATAGTAACTCATTTATTTATTTTCTAATGCTAGAAATGCAAATAGAAATCTGTTTAAAATCATGAAGAGATATTTTCTCACTAAGGTAATGAGGACGATGTTATTTTTAACTCCGAGTCTGAAAGCAATGAAATTAAATTAAAAATAGCTCGGAATGTACAGGCAAAGCCCTTTGCACTGCTTTGACCTACTTGCGCCACTTATTACACAAAATTATTGCGGAAATGCATTACGTAAAAGGATTAATGGAAATGTTTTTCAATATTTGAATAATAAAATATTAATATGGACAGAAGAAATATTAAAAATAGTAGTAAACTCATTGATTTATTTTTCCTGATCTCTAGCAATGTACTACAGGTTGAAAGTAATGGAATATTCACATGCTTGACATTTTTTCATGACATTACATCATGGCTGCAAATCTGAAATCTCGGGTTCAAATACCAGGTCAGGCAAAGTGATATTGGATATTTTATTCATTTTCAGCCCGGAGGCAGAAGTTTGTGCCCGATATGGCGATAGGCTCCGCCCCCTATCACATCGTGGGACAGAAAATACAAGACGAAACGTGGGTATCCTGGTTGCACCTCTGCCTACCCCTTCTGGGAAAAAGTCGTAAGTTTATGTATGTATGTTTATGCGACATGTTTTCGTCTTCCTACAACCTGACGAGTTTAGCACGACAGTATGAATACATTCTTTACAATAACCACGAACGTAAACCGGTTATAAAAACAAATCATTGCGTACCGAAAGATAATTGTTTGCTGCTTGTCATTTACTATATATTACTTCAAGTGACACGTGCAACTTTATCACAACATCGAGTCAATTTTTATATACCCATCGAAATATTTAAAGATTCAAATATTACAATATTTTGACAGAGGTTCCTCAGAATAAGAGATTCTGCCACAGCGCAAGTACGTGTGGTTATTATTCTAATTGAAGTTAGTATTCATCAGTACAATGAGAAGTAATTGGGATAATCAACGTAGAAGACAGCTTTGAGTTTCACATTGTGTATGCGGAAACATAGGATGTTGACCTTATCACTGATTCTACCAAATTATTCAGGAAATATGTTCATTCTCGCAACTATTGCCAACACACACTGTGCCATAATATTTGATTATAGCTCTCTTTTACAATGAACCGAATTATTATATGAGAATCTGCATAACTGAGACTTCCCGACAAGAATTTCGATGAAATAGAAAGTTAACCTCTATTAAATTAATATGGTGGTAGATAAAAACTTCAATCCCCTTATTTTTAAAAGAAATATGTTTGTACTATTTTAATCTTAAGACATTTTATAATAAATTGCTGTTTATCATTATTATTAGTCTCGCGTAACCCAAAATGACAAATCCTTCTGAGAATAGCAATAACAATTCAATACTAAACAATATTATTAACTGAAATCCTTGAAGATCCTTGTGGGAGGCCTATATTCAGCGGTGGACTTCCTGTTGCTGAATAGATAGATAGATAGACTAAATAATAAGCCATTATATTCCATATCCAATACTTTTGGCAATGTCCAGCAAAAGTTGGTACATAGAATTGCCAATAGATTGTGTCGTACGGCCGAAATGGCTCTAAAGTATGAGCGTACATTCTTCAGAGTTAGCTTTAGTGCACTACAACCACATTATTTACCATAATCGGAAACTCACTTTGGCTGGTGGCCAGTAGCTTCTAGTATAGTTGTAACGCTCCCAAATTCGTCTCCTTCAAGATTTATGTGGCTTATAGATATCATTTAGTCCTGTAGTATACTAGATATATTTGTATTTATTGATATTTCACTACGTGGAACGTCCTTTGCCACATGGCAGGACGACTTGCACAATTGGGCGATTGGTGGAAGTAAGAAGATGGCTTTCTTTGTTAAGTAATGGTTGTCAAATTTATCATGTAGATCATACACTAGGTAAGTACCTCCTTCTTTGTTTTGATCTGGGTGTTTGAACGTGAATGGTGAGGTCGTAAACGCACATGTTATGTTATTTTTACGCAGGTTTTTTGTGTTTCCAAAAGGCGGTTGATTTGTGCTAACAAATATATAAAGTTTTTTTTTTGTAAAATGCATATAAAAACCATTAGGCCTTTTTAAATTTTAAAGTAACAGCCAAGAATATTTGTAGGTACTGCTTTTTACATCGAGAGAACCGATACTCACTTAAAAACCTTCACTTGTTATTCGATTGTGTTCAAATGAGAATACTAATACCTTACGTGTACTTTAATTGAATGCAACAAAAACATTTGATTTATTTTGTAAAGGTATTACCACCTTTCTAGTTAAAAACTAGTTTTGTAGTAATGGAACAAACATTGGTAGTTTCTTTATGAAATACAGTCATTGTGCAGAAGTAATTTAGTCTTATGTATATTTTATTGGATTGCCAAAATACTCAACAGATTTCACATTTGTTTTATTTTTAAGTCAATACTGTTAACATTATCTACATAACAATATATCACCCCTTATACGCTCCCTGTTACGCACGGGACTTCTCTATAACTAAGGATTCGATGCAGCGGGCTTAGGCCACAGTCCAACATGTTAGCCTGTTGCAGATTGGCGTACCATAAAAAATGTATCAAAATATCTTTAGAGTATGCAGGTTTCCTCATAATATATATTTAGTATGCACAACTAGACGTACAATCTTTTCGTTTGTAATGTAAAAAATACTACAATAGGTATTTAATTCTGGACACCAGTGATTTAAAGTATGTAATATTTTACGTGTCAAACAATGCGTGGTGGTGTCAAGTCTTTAGTCTGTAGAATACTAAATGATTCTGGTTTTAGCACATTGCGTAAATAAAGGTACCTAATGAAGTAAGAAATATTTGAGGCCTGCTTACAAAAATGACTTCATCTAATAAGTAACATAATTATTATAATATACTCGTCCATATACGTATCTAAGTAAATAAGTAACATAATTAATGCCTTTTGTTTTTCATCACATAAGTGGATTTAGCTCATAATTAATCTCACTCACCGATAAGTTGATAAAATAATAATCATGTCTATAATTCCTAACAATTTTATTTTTGCCTGGAAAATTCGTTAAAAACATTTTTTACTCATTAAAATGATTACGTTGTGCAATGAAGTATATTATTCATTATAATAACACTTTGTCAAAATTAATTTATCATAAACGTTAATATTTTTGTTACAGTGTAATTTAACTACTAATTTAATTATTGGTTCTATAATTTATATATTAAAGTATTAAAGGTACTATAAATGTAAGATTAGTAATTATGATTAATTTATATTTCAAATTATCGTTTATTGGTTATATTTAATGAGTAATAATATTCTAGTATTTCAATTAGGACTCAATATTCTGAGCTATGTACGTGTACGTGGTTCTACCATAATTCTATACATTATCCTACAAAGGATTAGAAATGTGTGAAATCTGATTAATTAAAGTCGCTAACGAATGAAATAAATACTACTATTTATTATTACTATCATGAAAACATAAGATAACAACATAAAATAATTGTTTATGTTTTATTTATTTACAAAATAACAAAAAGTATTTATTTAATATTGTACTCAAATAATATTTGTAATGTTATTGTATGCTTATATTGAGTTATAAAAATGTTATTGTATCCAAGTAAAACAGATTAGGAATGTATTAGCATAATTATTGGAATAACAGATTTGGAATAATAGTAATTAAATGTTAATTAAGGTTCATACAAATATTTATACAAATAACTCTGGCCATTTAAAGTGTTCTTGGAAAATTGAAACAAAACGTCTAAGGCAAATATTGCGCAAAAAGTCAGGATTCAAACAAATGTGATATCATTAAATGCAATTATTAATATCGGTTGCGCAGGAAATGTTGTACCCAGATATGCGTACATATTCGTCTGTCTTTACATTACAAAATGCACTCTATTTTAATCCAGTAATGACACATTTGTAACACCGCCCGGTTAAGCCGACGGTTTTCATAAATATGTAAATACTATTTGCTTTTGCACTTCCATGATTAAAATATGTTTAAGCTTTCAAATTAATGTCATTATAAATGATTTCATTAGTCTATTTGGAACTGTGTGAGCAATTATTAAAAGTTAATAAGTTCGTTGAATAATTTGCTTTTTGTGTTTTTATTGCCGATTTCAAGATATCAAAAATCATTTACTTCTGTGTGTATGTGTAGTGTAAGGGGTATTTCAAATAAAGCAAGTAATTATAAATCTTCAATTTACTTTTATTTGTATAAATAACGCCATATTGTACTAGTAATAATATAGTATGATCACTTGTTTTTTTTCTATTTACAATAATAATATGCTACAGCAGTCTTTAAATTTTTATCGTTCTATACACAGGATAACGAACAGGCAATAATAATTCAATTACATAGATTTGGTATAGCACTTACAAACTAATATTTACAATATTTACAGCGATTCTATATTTTAACTATGCTATTTACAATTTTGACTGGAAGTTGGGATTACACCCCTAGACTAGGTAGCCTTGTACGGCGTTGCCCGTGTCGACGACGGGAGGCGGTGTGGGCCACGGACGCATGTCTCGCCTTCTGCCCGGGGCCATGCCGTGCTCCAGCGAGGAATAGTCCGAGTCTATCGACGAGTAAATGTGATCTGATATCGGCCTACCGTCCGGACCATACATCACTCCTTGAGTCTGTCTCACGGCGGACGGAGACTGTCGCACCTCAGTGCTGTACTCCGGAGGCGCGCTCACGCCTTGCACAGCGCCTCCCAGTACAGGCGACTTGTCAGGATATGGCGCAGCGTTGCCCCCATTAGGCACCGATGAATCTAACGTGTATGTGTTGATACTCTTCCTATAACTATGAGATCGCGCCTTATGGCTCTGTCCCGACAGTTCTGGCATCATATACCTCAGACGCTCCCAAAACCGTTTCTCACCCCACCTCAATCTCGAGCCCGTCTTTAAATATGGTCTTAAATCAGGATCGCACATCGCTTCCGCCACCACAGAATTCTCTTCTATTAAAACTAGTTTATAAATACACCCTTTAAGCGCCTCGTGTAGTCGTTGTCTGATTTCGTATCGGGACCATTCAGTTTGCATGAAATTTCTCGTTAATACGATGATTATTCGCTTGGATGCTTCCGCAGTCTCGACGACAGGCGGCGCGCATGGCAAGTATTGAGCGCCATGATGCGCAACATCTCGGTAATGAAGGCAAAGATTGTACGGTGGACTTCCATTTTCAAACTCGTTCACAAGCGATTGCACGATCGATTCCTCGTCTTTCGGGCTGTAGCAAACGTAGGCGTCGTACAACTTTTGGCTTTCTTCAAAACTTCCGGCGAAGGAAAACACCCTAATGCCGCAATTCGTGTACAGCCACACTCTGAGCGTGTCTCTAAAAAGGAATAGTACAACGAGGGCCAATAAAATTAACATAAAACCGGTGAGAGTGGAGACCATCATGGGAACATAGTTCGACACAAGCATGTTTCCGATGACTGAATTGTCGGCATAATAATCGCTGCAGGCAGTGCCGTTTAAGTTGAGTTCTTTTTTCTGTGGCGGTTTCGCGTCTCCGTTCCAACACCATACATCGGTGATGTCGATAATTTTTTGCGCATTCTCGGCCAAATACGCCGTTAATTCTTGCAGGTAGCGACATTTACACGACCATAAATTATTGCCGAGAGACAAAGCTCTTAGGTTGGTGTTGCTGTTAAAACTCCATACTTCGAAATCGACCAGTCTATTGCCATCGAGTCGTAAAATTTCTAAAGATTTTAGTGATAGAAATGATATGTTAGCGATATGGCTAATAAGGTTGTTTTGTAAAAATAATTCTTTCAAATTGCTCAACTGATGGAATTCATAGCCTTTCAACTCTTTTAACTTGTTATTTCCCAAATGAAGTATTTGTAGCGAATTCAATCCGGCGAATGTTCTATTTTGTATGCTATCCACGTTACTGTTGTTTACATACAAAGATCTCATCTTTTGTCTTCCAATGAAAACATGGTTTTGTAGCTCTCGGATGTTGTTGCCATCTAAAAATACTTCGGTTGCGTCCATCGGTATTTTATGCGGTATTTCAACGGACGATTGTCCGGAACAGTCGACAACATTTGTATTCCACAATGGGTCGTGGTAACAAGTGCAATTTTGCGGGCACGTCATTTCACAGTCGCATGCATCGTAGTCACAGCAGTGACAGATGGCGAAACAATGAGTCTCATACTTACAAAGAAAATCTGAGGTCTTGAGGTTAGTTAGGGGCACATGTGTTCCACTACGTGTGTTCGTCATTTTACACAACACGTTTTCTAAGTCCATCACACGCGGGTATTGTCTCATGGCGGTCATATTGTTTATAATAGGCAACCACTCCATAGTACAGTCACATTGAAAGGGATTACCACCTATATAGAATTCGGGCAGAGTCCTATTTCCCGACACTGTTGATAAACGCAAACTATTCAATTCCAAATGTACAATTTCGTTCGCATACATGTCCACACGCGTTAAATTTTTCTTATCGAAAAACGTATTCACATGGATACTATTTAAATAGTTATTATTTATAAACAACAGTTCTACACTATTAGGTATCGCCATCGCCGATATCTCGGTGATACGATTATGGCTAACGTCTAAAGTCTTTATACGAATCTCATCTTGTAACTTGTAGTAATTTCCCAAGTGTTCGATAAAGTTACCGTGAATGTCCAACCACTTGAGCTTGCTAGGCACGAACGCGTAATCGAACCACACTAGATGATTTTCCGACAAGTTAAGCCACAGGAGACTCGCGAGCGTTGAGAAAACACCGTTGATATCCGACAGAAAGTTTCCGTCGAGTCTGATGGCTTCCAATTGTCCATTGCGCTGGAATGTCTCTCGTTCAATCGCCTGGATCTTGTTCTTCGCGATGTTCAGCACTTGCAAGTTGGGCAAGTCCCAAAACATTCCGACGCTCAAGTTTCCAATTTGGTTGTCAATCAGTCTTAATCCAGTTAATTGGTTTAAGTTTTTGAACGACCCATTTCTAAAGTCGGATATTTGATTCTCACCCAAATCAAGTGTTTTCAGAAACGAAAGTTCCCATAGAGCGTCGGGAACTTCCAACAACTGATTGGAGCTCAAATCCAACTCTTTAAGGTCAGAACAATTTTTAAAAGCTTTTCTGTCGATGTTTACTAATAAATTATTATTGAGCGTTAATTTACTCAGCACAAATAAACCGTTGAACAGGTTCTCATCTATTGTATGTAAACGATTCTCGGCCAAATTTAATGTATGCAGATTGTAAAGCGGCAAGAATGCGTTATCTTCAATATATCCAATGGAGTTGTTCTTTAAGTTCAATATTTGAAGAAAGAACAAGTCTTTGAACGTCTTCCCATCGATCCTTGTCAAAGCATTATTGGAAAGGTTCAACACGATTAAGCGTATCAAACCCAAAAACGTGCCGTCATCAATATGGTTGCTTGTAAGTTGATTACTCGACAGGTCTAAAACAATTAGTTGCTCCAAGCGATGGAATACGCCTCGGGCTAATTCGAAAAGCGTATTATCATTCAAATATATTTCTCGTAGTTCTCTAGCATTCGCAAAAATTCCCTCAGGTAAAGTGTGTAAATGATTGTGTGATATGTTCAAAACTCGCATTGATACGAGCCCGTTGAATGCTTCACTTGATATGTCAGTAATATTGTTATGTTGAAGATATAAATGCTGCAAACTCCTTAATTTAAGCAATTCAGACTCGTCGGGAAGTGATTTAATCATGTTGTAGCTCAAGTCTAGGCTATGTAAGCTTGAGCCGCATCCTTGTCCAAATCCAATCTGGCCGACGGTTTTTATTCTATTGTGCGTCAAATTCAATGTGTTGAGATTTTCCAGAGCGCAGAACACACCGGAAGGAACGAATTTTATGTTATTTTGAGCGAGATCCAACGACTGCAGTTCCGACAATCCATTGAAAGCGTTCAAAGACAGTTCCAAGTTCTTGGTAGGACTCCATTCGTAGTTCTTGGAACGTAACTTTAAACGTTTGAGTTTTTTCAGGTCTTGAAACGTGTTATCGGGTACATTAAGTAACTTGCAGTTGTTGATTGATAAGTCCGTGAGGCCAGGAACAGGAGCAAAGTAGTGCGCTCTTAGCGAACTTTCAAACAGTAGGAGATTGTTGCACTCGACGGTTAGCCGGCTGCTGTCTGATGTTACTGAAGCGATGCTGCTGCCTTCGCCTTCGAGGGTTCGTATCCTACACAGGACACTGTTCTCGGCCCCTCTGTCCGCGACCCGGATACATTTGTCCGAGCCATTTTGCATCACAGTCCAGCTGACTTGCAGCAGCGCACAAAATACAGCCGCAATAGCGTACATTATCACAGATTTTTCATTTCACTACAAAACGTCTCATAAACACACCCCGTGGGTCGATATCACCATTTCCGAAACAAAGTCCGCGATACACTCGAATGCTGAAGAAAAACTTTCTAACATTTCACTGCACAATGGTCCTTGGTGTAATTTTTGATAAGACTCCTCGTGGAGGCTTCAGTTTTATACTTTTCACTCATTAATGTTAGTTCGTCGTTTGATCAGTTTGTGTATTAAATATTTATAGCGTGATGTGAACCGGCGCGTGGTGTAACACGACCTCTCCGCGGCGCGGTTGCGTTGCGACTGTGGAGTATAGCGTTTGACTCGTTGAAGTGGCAGTGGGGGCGCGTAACTTGGCCCCCCTGCCACCTGCCCCCCGCGTAAGCTCGCTTCGTGCTTTTGAACACGTGTAGCGCAATCTAGCGCCGAATAGCTGGAACTAAACGCTTTGTATTGTTAACTACATTGTACTGCGTTCGCGAGTTTTTATCAACAATAATTTGTTTGTGTACAATGTAAACACGCAACATTGTTGAAAAGGAATTTCAACCTAAATAATGTTGTAGAAACAATTGGGTTTTACAATCGTGAATGAGTGTTATTAAATTGTTACGTTTTATAACAGTCGCTCGGTGAGTTCAGTAGATTTCTGCGGAATATGATTACGATGAGAATTTTACGGGTTTTGTGTAAGCATCATTTAATTTACAATAATAAAAAGTCGGTGCTATGAAGCAATTTAATTTAACATGATCCACTTCATAATAGTGTTCTATAAAAATAACACTAGGATTTAACAACATTATAAAATGTTCACGTTTCATAATAAGTAACATCTTGATTCTCACGAGATTAATAATAGGGAACACCTGTTAACAACAACTCGATCATAGATGTCGCTACTTTCGACTACCTAAATAAGCTATAAGCTTTCATCATAACTTTATATAAGGAACAAAATATAACAAATTCTACATTTATTTTCATAAACAAATGTATAATAGTGCAGTTTACACATAAAATTCTACTCAAAGAATATGATATTTTGTTCTACCTAAATTATAGCACAAGGATATTTGTACTAAAAAGATTACCTCATCAACTCTTACTTAATTTAGGGCTACCACGAACTAGTATACCTGGGTATACGTAAAATAGAATTTTCTATCTGCGATATGGACAAAGGTGGATGCACGACCTGGCTAAGGTTTCAGGAATTCGCTTGACGCAGGCCGCTTCCACCAGATTTCTGTAGAAATCTTTGGGTGAAGTTCTTCTTCCACGGTAGATTTTCTGTTTTTAATTATATATGTATGTAGTATACCTATATATGTATATATATTTTTAATACGTTGCGTGGTTCAGTTGGTTGAGAAGACATAATTAGAAGAAAAAAGAGTTCGCAACTCTAATTTCGACATTAATACAAATTTCTGTGCGACATTTTTTAACGTCTGTGTATAGTCTCAAACTATAAAGAGTCTCGTAGATTTTTATATCCATGATAAAACGCTTGTTTCGTATAGTAGGGACAGTACCAAACATGACTTAGCTGTATAATTTTTTTTTTTTTAGTTGAACATACTTTTCATGGCTTTTTTGTATTGCTTAATACTTCGTCAACCCTAATAAACTTGGGCAAGTTTTTCAGTCTTCATGTTTATTCGCAACCCTTGAAGACATAAACAAGTCATTAGCATAATTCACGTCTACACTCGTAAACTCTGTTATAATACTTTCTTTGACGAAACGAAACTCGAATATACACTTCGGTCTTTTATCGCGCTTTAAGGTGTACGTCGGCATAATGCTGCGGGGGTTCCATACATAATCTATAAATAAAACTTTGGTTATTAATATTATCAAGAACCCTGTTTAGAAACACTGGTGGTAGGTCTCTCATATGTGAGAGGCCGCATGGGTAGGAACCACCGTATAGGTACCTATTGTGTTCCGGTTAGAGGAACGTCGTAGTCAGAGTAAGTACAGGACATAATGAGACTTAACATTTTGTGCCTTAGGATGGCGAGCGCAGTGGAATGCTAAGCATTGCTTTGTAATTCATAGCGTTGGTTGGTTTTGCTACTTACCATGAGCGGTTGAATTGCTTACCACCAGGAGAATGGCATGCTCGTCTCGCCATTTATTGCAATAAAAAAACAGACTGCCTCGGTGGCGTAGTTGTACTACGGTACGACTACAAAGCTGAGGTGTCGGGTTCGAAACCCGGGTCGGGCAAACTGATATTGGGTTTTTCTACCCTTTATCAGCCCGGATTCAATAATTTGTGCCCGATACGGCGATAGGCTCGCCCCCCATCACATTACGGGACGGAATACACATGGCGAAATAAGAGTGTTCCGGTGGAGCCTCTACCTACCCCATCCGGGATAAAGGCGTGAGTTTATGTATGTATGTACATTTTTGATGACTTCCTATTCTAAATTTATCCTATTCTAAATTTTTAATACTAAATTAAGTAATCAATTCTAAGAATGCGAGGTCTATTGTGCATTTAGAAGCGAACATAATGAACGGTTCAGTAGAAACTAAGTTGTGGGTTTTTATACCACAAAACTGTTGTTTAATATCGGTTACACATTGTAAAAACTCCCATAATACAACTTATGTTTTTATACATTCTGATAAGATTCAATAGATTAGTGAATTTACGGATATGAGAATATATTTCGCAATAATTAACTGTTATTAAATCTTACAAGTATCTCAATACTCTAAAAAACCCTATTAGAAATTTAATTTATTAATCGCGTCAAAATTTCCGAAGAAATTGAAAATTCAGCATGGAGTTGTGGATTCGATCCCCGCTTAGATGTAATTGATATGTGTGAATCTGTTTTGTTCCTTAAAATAACTATTTGTTAATATACCCTAGACAAAAATAAACTTATTTTAGCAGATTACTTTTGTTATAAGAAAATAGGATGATTGAAAATAACTGCCTTTACAAGTAAAGTTCTTTAAATCGTAAATGTATCTAAAGTTTCTCTTTTCATCCCGCGGAACCTTGAAACAGTACCTACTTTCAATATACGCGACGGGGAAAAATGGAGAAGTCTTGTTGTTTGGTGCGCTACATACTTTGGGGTTCCTACGCGAGATATTTATAATATCGTCCAATATTACATTTAGGACCGCTGCTTTGCATGAATATTTTCTAACGGCTAAAAGGTTCTGTTTAAATATTTTTACAGCTTATAGTTTATACCAAAGGAATATTATGGTAATGAGCACTGTGAAATGTGGATGGACTAAAATAGGTTTTAAAACTGTCTAAGAATAAGGCCGTTTATCTCTTTTTAAGGTGCTTAGAATTACAGCATCTGGAAAAAAATTAAACATTCCGCTCTCGAAACAGGATACATCATTTGTGAGGTCAACGTGGGGAATCCAGCCAATTATTCCGCAGTTTATACACCCGTTCTTATTTGAATTCCATACATTGCTTGGTTATACATCGAGGTCCAAATTATGTTATCTTATGATTCATGAGATAGCCACCTGTCATCTTTGGAACCCAAAAAAGCGCGCTCTGAATAAGAACTAGGTATACAAACTAAGGATTTCTTAGGTTTTCTAAGAAATCCTTCGTTAGATGGCAAAATGATTTAGGTAAAGGATTACGTAATTTATTAACTCGTTACATAAAAACAAGAAATATTTGTTATGTTTGTATAGTTTTAAAGATTAGGTGTAAAACTATTAACGTAGTGAATTAATATGAATTTTATTGAATTAAGTATTTGACAGCATCCGTGGCGCAGTTAGTTAGACGCCGGCTGTGAAACGAGAGGCCGCGGGTTCGATCCCCGCACCGAAACAAATATTTGTATCACACAAATATTTGTTTCGGGTCTGGCTCTGGGTGTTCGTGAGACCGAAAAGTCTCTCGTAGTTCCTGATACCCACGACACAAGACTCGATCTTAGTGTGGGGTCAGGACTATGTATGTGACTGTTGGGTGTATTTATTTATTTATTTATTCGCATTTGCAATGCAAAAATATTATTGCATAGAGTTCGAATTTTTGTAAAGATTCGTATTAGTGAAGCAGTATGCCGTCATAAATAAATAAATGAGTTAATAAAATACACATACATTGTCCTGAATTCACAATGATATACAATAAGTGCCTAGGTTCGTATGTATATTAAACTACTAGTAACGTTTTAATCACACAGCACTGAAACATAACACAAAAAAATATTTCGGTATGCACAGTGAAACCGCGCATCACAATTCACAGCTAAAATATAAACCGGTGCACTAATCGAAAGATTGAAAATATTTTTAAAAAATAAATGCTTTGAAAAGTTAGATATTAACACACTATTTACTGCTCATAATCATAATATTACAAAATCACATTGTATAACACAAAAAAATCGCAATAACTCCTAACAATAAATTAACGTATTTCTTTCATCGCCTAATGCTTTGTTGACATAAATATGAATTATTCAACCCATCCAACCCTTTATGGGTACGTCTTACCCTTCAGGTAGAGGGCTTATCTCTTAACCCTGCATTAGCACTTCTTAGAAATTATATTACGACATTTGCGGTGAGTCACCGCTTGGGAATATTTTAAACAATAGAAGAAAGTGAATGGTATTTTTATTGGTGTTCAGATGCGTTGTAAATATGATTTAACATGAATATGTGTCAGATGCCACAGGCAACTGTATATATAGATTTAAATTCGTCTGGACTTTAAGAAAAACCCTATGTACAGCAATAAAATATCTAAAATCTACTCTTATGTGACTAATCATTTAATTTTTATTTTCTGTCATCCAATCCATTTTGTGTTTATTACGGTAGCTAGTAACCAAAGCTTCAAACCCAGGACGTCGCAGTACACGATTACATAAATGCCACTATACTACAAAGGCGATAAAAGAATCTCACACTTCATCGCAAATTGACAATACATTTTTTTCTACTATCAAAACTCTCTAGAAAGTTCTGTCACAGTTAACTTTTACACACATTCTTCAACACAAATCCAGGTTAACCACTAACCTTTAAGACCGCTTAACGCTTTAATTCAACCGTGATGTACACATCAAGGTAAAAAAATGTACGGTGATCAAGCTGTAATATGGAATTATGTCAAAAACTTAAACATCCGGGTCAACCATCTCAATTTTGACAGACTTGACCATAAAGCCCGTGCCGCTCTTTGGAGTATTTAAAATTAACCGGTAATTGTTCATTCGCAAAATGTTTAATATTGATATTTAAAAAAGAATTTGCTCCGGAAATGTCAGTTTGAAATTCGATCAAAAATGAGCACTGAAGGCATTTTTTTGCTCTTTAATTTTTCGCTTTTAAAATATAACTGTGTTGTTAACTGCCAGTATTTTAATAAGGTGATTGTTTTTAATTAAAATAGTTAATTTAATTCGCAAGGTTTTATTTTCTAATAATACATTTTTTTATTGTTACATCCTACAACCATTCATAAGTACAAGAAACATAAGGCAGGGGACGAAACTTCTATTGTTACGGTAAGAGTTCACAATGAGGCCACTATACATATAACACTATGTATGTGGACATTACGTACGCTCCATTTGGCATATTGGTATGTTCTTGCATAGTATTGTCAACAAATTATAATGAAAGTAGTATAGAATATTTTTTTGCATATGCATGAGATCATAAAGTTGAAAATTGTGTATACGTATTTTCGAAAAAAAAAAAACAATGTTAAAGTAGGTAATAAGACACACAATGAACACTTATTATGATGGTTTTGATAGTCACTTGTTCCGTCATACGTGGATTTGTAAATGTTCCTGGGGTCGAATATCAGATTCGTATTTTTTATAACTATATATTTCACAAAATCGTAATATACAAAGAGATTTCTAGCTAGATTAAATAGCGGTAGGCATTAAACTATCTTATTGTTTTGCGACGCCCAAATATCATTTTGTGACGACCTCACATATAAATAGTGAGATACAATTGTTGAGTGAAATACCGAGAACGTAATACACCGCTTCCTTCCTTAGTTTGGCGAGTACTTGTTATACAATAAAGCCAGCACAGCGTGCAATGTAACTCGCGAATTCACTTAAGTTTATGGACTCAAAAGGAAATTATGGAGGCGTTATAGGTATAAAGTACTGTTCTTGTGAACTGCTTTAGTATATCCTTTATGAGAATATGGTTATAATTATATATTAAAAGATTTTACATTTTATTATTTAATAAGGTTTATAGAATATTTAATAAAAATATAACATGAATATTATATAGAGTTATAACGCTTAAAGATGACCTAACGCGGGTTGAAATCAATCAAAGAAGCAAAACAATTTACCTTCATAATTATATCCATTTATAAATAAAATAAGCGGCATAAAAAAAGTCGACAATAATAAATTAAATTATTTGTTAGTAAAGGGAAGACTATTACCAGAAATAAAACTAATCATCTTGTATAATATAGAAGTACAAAACATTATCATCAACAGACACCTGTAAAGTTTATCAAACATGTAAAGAGGCCTTCCGAATCACTTGAAGATTAAAGGAATACAAATTTGCAGTAAGCCGTAACGCATACAAGGGAAGAATTCAGATCAAACGAAGCAGATAGGTCAGCCCGGGGCTAACACAATCACCCCTATATTGAGTACACACGTTCGGAAAAACCTTGGATTTGGGGTTATTACTCACATTCTTTGCACTCGAACAAAACAAGTATTAGGTACGTATTATGTTTTGCATGAAAAGGAAATTATGGACACTTTCTTTTAGCTGCCTAAGATTTATTTCGACACCCCTATTACCGAAGACTTAAGGCTTGTTTTAGGTTGAGAGATTAATTAGTAGAAAGTGTTCTCAGGCTTTGGAAGTTAACATCAATTCATTTGTTTAATTATCCATAAATACTTGACCAATTCGGAGTATACACACACTGCCAATAGAATTTTTTGGAATTGGAAAAATATTAAGGATTTAATTTCACAACCGACTGCCGGCACCTCGAAATTCTGCATAAAATAATATTTTCCAAATCTCCAAATACATAAATCAAATCGTTCAACTTAGGAAGTTCATTGAAGAAAGTGCAGAGCTTACGTACCTCGGCACTACACAAATGGAGCGTAAATAAGCCTGAAAAGTTTTAGCTTCGATCTAGACTGCACTATTTTTTTTATTTCCTTACTAACCTCATTAGTAAATCACGGGTGGACTGTTCGGCATGCTTTGTGTGCGCACGAATACTCATGACGTAAGAATAACGGACAGGATACATTATACTTGGGTATAGAATATTAAGTAGGTTATCGGGACTTTTAATTATTAGTTATTCTATAATATACACATATATGGATTGTTTTTACGTACGTACATGAGAAGTTGTCCCTGAAGTGATTGGTAAAGGTGCCATTAAAAACAAATTTGTCGTATTTATTTCGCTTTTGAAATGTGATGGAAAGATCTACCTCAGCGCCGGTCAAAAAATTCAATATCCCGTAACACTTATGAGATTTTTAAAACTAGGGAATAATATACATACCTAGCCATCATTTTTATATATCTAAACGCTTTTACGTACAAATATTGAAATTCCAATTAATAAAACTACAAAACTTCAATTAAAACCACAGCTCACCTAAAAATAATTAAAAACCTTAACCAGGAAATATACGTTTGAATTTCGAATCCAAAGCAAACATTAAAACGCTAGCTCAAAAGACAAATATCCAGAGTTAAAAAATTAAAAAGAAAACGCCGGTGAGAAGGCACCCAGGACTGTCCATTACAGGTAACATAGCCACACGCTCCCCTCCCTTTTATCACGTACGTACAGAGACAAGAATTTCATTATCGGAAAAACATTCCAGGTCGCAAATTTTTCTTTACCTCAATAATTTATTTTATCTGCCCGTTAGCTGTGATAACTTTATAGTTGGACAAAAGAGGGTTTACTGTAATATCGTAAATCTATAGGTTAAATATATTTGATGGTTTAACCTTCACAGATTTAGGTTATATTAAGCCTTTTTATACCAGGCACAATAAAATTATAATAAATGGTCATTAGCTACCTATTATCAGCAGAAAACAATTATGGGTAAAGTCGTAAAACAATTGATTTTGTAAGGGCACAATGTTAACTTTTTAGCTCTCAGTCTTAGGAAAAATCATAAAGGAAATGATCCACTGATGGAATATTTACTTCTTAAAAAAAACATTTGATATACTACCTTAAACTTTTTACGCGACATTTAATTTATTATAAAACTTATTAACACAATACTGGCGGCACAAAAAAAAGGGCGAACATATAAATAGAAAACAATTCGAAATTTAAATTAGCCTAATAGTGCTCGCGTTTAAAAAAAACAACAAAACATTTCCCTACTAAAACTTTAATTAATCAAGATTAATAGCTTGCAGTTTAACACTACCACCCTAAGGAATAATTGAGCTGGCCGATGTAAAATCAGCGTACTTTTCTTAGCTACTGAGACGCACATCGAGGAAAACAAAGAAACTCGATTTGGAACCCTTGGAGGGTCGCTGGGAGCGTATTAAATTTGCATTAGAGTAAATTGAAATACGCCCTTCGATGACTCGTTACAAGGGAAGACTAATAATGACTTCAATTCGTGTCGGGAAGATCCTCAAGTCACGGTGTGACTGGTTGATTAATTGAATCATTTTTTGCACATCACACGATGTGGAGGTGGATTTGTCAGTTTAATAGGCTTATTACTTGCTTCCTCCCTTTATGTGTAAGGGTTGATATTTATTAGATGTTGGCTTTTTTGTAATTGAGCACTGTAATGTCGCAGTGGTTGTATATTAGATTAATTTAAAAAGAAATTTCCATTTACTAATTATTTATTGCACGGTTATTTTAATAATTAATTGCTTGTATTGAATGCCTATTTAATTTGAAATTACAATTTCAAAACAAATTCTTAAAATATTTATTAATTTATTGACAGTTACACTTAACATATGATTAGGCCCTTATTCTTAATATTTTTTAAATAAGTAAATATACAAAATTAATAAATTATTAATTGTTTACGAAAACACAGTTGACATTAAAGCAGCAGCACAATTACATAACATATCCAAGTGCGAGGCACTCCGGTCCATTCAGTCATGAGTCATGACACGGCCCGAATCACGTTGAGCACGCGCCCGTCCCGCTTCGCGTCACGACCACCCATTGCTCTTGAACTTCATTTACTTGCCGACATTTCATACTAATTGAATTTAAGTGCTAGTATTGATACTGATGCACCAGTTGTTGGGTGAATTGGATTGCTGGGAATTTATTATGGTGAAGATGCAATTTAATTGATGTGGTTATAGCCTAGCGTGGCTACGAAATAACTTGTGACATAAAGAAGCAGAAAGCTACAACTAGTCTAATAAGTAAACAGTTGTCCCTTCCGAGCACTTAATCCTTTACTAATTAAAAAGGCCGTGGTAATTATTGTGTCGATTGACGAAAATATAATTATTTTAGTTATTCATTTGCAAAATAAATTCTATCTGGAGGGTTTTGTACTTTTCATTAGGCGCAATACAGTAACAAAGCATTGCGAAGATAAAAGGAGATACTGTTAGTATTCGAATCCATTCATTCTCTAGTTCAGATACCGCATCGCGTGGTCCTATAATTTTTCTGATGACTCGTTGGCATTTCTCAGCTTAAATATCTTAATTAAATACATTTCGATTTTTAACTTAATTTTAAATACTAAATAACCTTAATTAACAAGTAATTTTAAACGTGCAAATTTTAGCATTTTCAATGTAAATGAAGATATTAGCGTACTTGAACAGACAGTTGCCGTTAGCGCTATCATGCGGGATGTTACAGATCTTATCTCATGTCTGCAGGATAGATAAATTAATTACTACCTATACTAAGGAACATGCGAGAATCTATAACTATTTATACGTACCCATTTAATTTAGCTAAATACCTCCACGGTGTTGGTATAGATGTGTATGAATATTTGATGAGTATTGTTAATGATAATTGGCTTAAGGCAATTTATTATAAGATTTGGTTGAACGTGGCAGGGACAAATAACTCCAATCCTTGCGCGCCGCGAATATTTCATCCTGTAAGTTTATCCATTAAATCTCCTACTAATGTGAGAGGATGGCCGTGCCCAGTAAGGGAAAATTTTAAATAAGAATGAAGACTACCATTGCGCACTAGGCCAATGTGGCAGAATAAAGTTTTACATCACCTAGTCGTGAAAGAGATCCGTTCCCAGTAGTATACAATTTTGAATTGTCGACTTAATAATTATCTATAGCCATACTTCCTGTTACCTTTCTTTTCCTGTTCGCTACTTAACATATGCCTCTCCCTCAGATTTTGACAGCGACAGATTGAAAGCGGCATCAATACAGCGACTTCCTGCAACCTTTGTTAGGTTGTCTTTTCACATTGCCTACCCACATTTTGATTGTACTTTTCTGTATTAGCCCATAATCAATATTGAGCACGGATCTTACAACCTAGAGTTCAGTTGAATTAGATGAGTCCATAGTCTACCACGCTGGTATAGGTTTGATGGACTTCACATATTATAGAAAACGTTGTTAAGATCTCTATGCTATGTTGATTCCCTCACGATGTTTTACTTTACCACTCAACAACATGACAATTGACTATCAATACACACATAATTTCGGAAAGTCAGAGGTGTTCCCTGGGATTCAGACACACGACAAACGTCTCAACATCCGCGGTTCGTTTTAAACTCTCGTACTACCGCACTTTTTAATTACAAAGCTGATATTAAAGAACATAACTGCAACACAGTGAGAGCCCATATTTGGTGTTATCAGATGGTTGTGTAAGGGCGTGCTCGGTCCATGTCGCGACATCTACCTCACGTCACAAGCACGTGCGCTAATCACGTCCGACGCGTCACGCTATGTGTAATTGGCTTAATTTTTGTTCACTGCTAATGCATACTGGAAACACGGTACAATTTTAGGTGAAGTGACCTGGTTGGGATAATGTTACTTATATACTGTTCGTTATGTGGTTAGGGAGCTATATTACTTGGCGTTGAAAATGAAAGGAGATAGAGAGAGAGAACAAAGTGATGATAAATAAGAGTGAGTTACTTCCGATGGTCAGGAATCCAAGAATACTATTACCAGTATGGAACGTGATATTCTATTTTGCCTGTAACCACCCAGGTTGAGCTGGCCGATGCATATTCTAGCCTGAACTGGTAATAGTGCAGTTGTACCACTGTGAAAGTAATTTTTATCAATTGTATTACAACTCTTTCGTTTATATAATTTTTTGCTTTGCCAAGAATTGTATGGTTAAAAAGTTGCGGGTTGAAGACAACATAATATAGATTCTCAAAGACTCGCTGACCTTCAGCGCTCGGTTTACAGAAAGTAACAGCGTTTGTCGATTCTGGCTTCCAGGAATATCAATGGTGAATGTGAGGGTGGCATAGTATCTAAGCTCTCTTTACAAGTAACATGTCTAAAGCAAAGTTTGATGCTGATAAGAAATTCGTATCCGCTCGTTGAACGTCCATCATACACATGGTGTAAAACTAACAATATTGAACCACGCAAAGTTGTCATGTTCCAGGGTCATCCGATGCACATCCAGTTGTTTTTAAACCGGCACCTTAAAACTCCCACACCTTTACATGGCATCTGAAAGTAACTACAGTGATGTCTTCAAACAACGGTTTCGAATTCGTCGGTATAATTTATTCGATCGATGACTTCCAATTGAATACTCTATTTGAATCGTATTGTATTTACCTCAATTTAGCAACAATTTTACAAAATAAGAGGTAAACAAGCAGATGGGTCTTCTAATTGTATGTAATTCCAACTTCACAAGCATCTCTAACACCAGAAAAATCTTCATTACTTACTTACATACATAATATATAAATACCTACATAAATTTACGCCTTTTTCCCAGGAAGGGATAAGCAGAGATGCAATCAGGACACCCACGTTTCGCCTTGTATTTTCCGTCCCACGATGAGATAGGGGGCTAGCTTATCGCCATATTGGGCACAAATTCCTGACTCCGCGCTGATAATTAATAGAAAAATCTAATATCACTTTGCCCGACCCGGGAATCGAACCCAAGACCTCAGCTTTGCAATCATACCGTACTACAACTGCGCCACCGAGTCAATCTTCAGTACTTTGCCGGCTTAAAAGCAAAAAATATAAAGAAATTAAAACAAGATCGACTCCCAAGCAAATCGCTTGCCCCGCTGACGTCGTGTTAATGATCATTTGTATTTTTATCCGTTCCAAAAAGTCCTGACACGGATTTGAGTGACGAGCGACGCTGTAGGTAAGAAGGGCGATCCTTAACGATGTACAGATAATTTCTTACTCCACTCCAACTACGGAGTTATGATTAATGACTTCCGTTTTTATTTCAACACTTAGGATGTAGAATTAAGCGGTGGAAGTACTAATTTTGTGATTCATGTAAGGATACGTGAATTAGCTTTGTCTTTAGTTGTCTGATGTCATCACGAGATCTTGTTTGTTAGGCGAAATTTTTTGTTGAAGACACATTTGATATTAAAGCACAACCCGTGTCTTTACGTCCAATATATTTTTCCGTCGCTTTGAGTCCATCAAAATACTTAAAAATATTAAATTACAGATCACAACTAAATAGTCAATATTTTTAAATGATGTAGTCCTATAATAATCTAGCTCACATATAAATATTTATACAATTGAATACTATTCAATGATTTTTAGTGTACGAACTGCTGACACGCGATTCCATTTATTTGGTTTCAATTAAATTCTTCACTACCCTGTATAAAATACAGTAACTTCTTATGACTGCCTCGGTGACGTAGTTGTATTACGGTACGGTTAGAAAGCTGAGGTCTCGGGTTCGAGTCCCGGGTGGGGCAAAGTGATATTGGATTTTTCTATTCATTATCAGCCCGGAGTCAGGAATTTGTGCCCGATATGGCGATAGGCTCGCCCCCTATAACATCGTGGGACAGAACATACAAGGCGAAATGTGGGTGTCCTGGTGGCGCCTCTGCCTACCCCTTCGGGGATAAAGACGTGAGTTTATGTATGTTATGTATGTAACTTCTTATCTATGGGAATTTCTATTGAAACATCGGATCGACCCATTCCCATTTCATTGCCATGTCCATCTTCTATACTGGTGCTATTAATATTTGTTTATTGTGTGAACATTTTTTACACCTTTACAACAGAGCACCAATTAGTGAGGGTACAGTAGGAATTTAATAATTATTAAAACGTTGAAATTAGTCTTCCGCAGTAGTTTGTTTACAACCATGTAACTTTATTGGCTTTTAAAACCACTGTTCGTAATTACGGGTCGATGTTTTACAGATGTGCTCGAAATGATTGTAAACAAAATATAATTTATTTTGGTATTATATTTTTAAATGTATGTTTAGTTAAAGGTTGCTGGTGGTCGATGCAGGCTACTTTCAACGGGTCACTCTCATAATTTACGGGAGACAATTTTGTTCACCACTACTGTGACTAACGGTAGTAATGGTGATATTGATGATAACTAAAGATCATGTAGAATTATCGTTGACCAAAAACATACTTACTCATGACAGTAGTAAAAGAAACAAAAGAAATCTAACGACGACTTTCTGAAAAGAGAAATGGCAAAAATATTGTTTTGCCTTCTACATTTCTCTTATAATAAGGTTTAAGTTTATCACAATAAATACAACAATACTCAGAATTGATTTACTATTAATTACTATTCAATTGTAAAGTATAAAATGTACAAAATTTGTTTCTTCAAAACAATAGGGTAATAAAAACGATTTGTTCTAACTTTGCCAATAGTTATATTACCCAAAATGTATTATGCATGAAAACAAAAACTAAATCACCACCCTAATTCCCCAAATGAAATAAGGTAATAAAATTGAATGAATCCCAACTGAACGGTGTTGGACAAAAATTTGCAAAATTCAATCGAATTTTTTCAATAAAACCAAGTACAAGTAAAATCGAAAGAGATATTTTGTGAACGAAAGAAAAGTAGAATTTACAACTATGAAAGTCTATAAAGTCAATTGTATGAATCCCTGGAGCGTTCGTTGCGCGCGGGGCACTTACCGAAATGAATGTTGCAGTAAAATAGCAACTGCTGAAATTAGACTCCACGACTGAGACGATTTTTTTCAACGCTAAAGCAATGCAATTTACCTTGATACAGTCACAGATTAATAGAGATTTAAAATGTTTGAATAATATGAATTAGATATTGTCTAGCGCAACATCACACAAGATGGATACAGAACACAATGAAGGTTGCATGATGTCGGTGGATGGAAACCGCTTCCAATGGGTCCCTTTGGAAATCCTTGGGGAGACTTATTGGGCTGGAATAGAAGAAGATATTAGTGTTACACTAATTCAACTTGATGCCTTTGTTATGTCACCATTATTTTTAAAGATACTGTAATTGTCAATACAAAACTTATTCTTTAATGTTACATTAAACATTTCTTGTTGCGTACGACATAACTGACGAATCGCAGGGTCGTCAATAACTGTGGGTTTTGATTGTGTCTGTGGCTATCTCAAGTATCTATTTTATAAACCTCCTTCTAATTTTTATTTTTTTTATTTTATTTATTTAAGGTACACCAGCAGCTTACACACTAAACTTACAAAAGAATAACAGAAATAATACGGTTTTACAAATATGCAAGCCAATTACAGGTATACACAGTATAGATAAAAACAAGTAGAAAACACTAGAAACCACTGAGTTAGTTCATTGTAACAATACTACTAAATTAAAGAAGTTAGTAAACTTAAGAAATTAGTGAAACAAATAATTTAATACAATAAAAATTAAAAAATAAATTAAAAAGTAAACAAAAACCAAATTTGAGGCAAAACTTACAGTGACATAATTGAAAGAAAACAAAGACTTTGAGTATAAACTACTAACTGACCACAAAACTGCGTCTGCTAGTTATTGAGATGAATATAGGTCATAATCCTTTTTCGGAAGGATTGAAACGAATCGTGGTAAATGTCAAGCCCGAGTTTTGACTGTAACGTATTATAGGACGTACTCAGTCTGGAAAGAGGGGAATGCACCCCTACATTCGTTCTAGATAGTGGGATGTACAGGAGTTTAGTAATTGGTTTTCGCGGTAATTTATAAGGAACAGCAATAGGAACCGCCTGAACTAGATGATTGCACCCAGTGGTGCCATTAACTATTTTGTGCAACATTAGCAGGTCGTGTGCAATTCGGCGATCTTTAAGTGGCGCAATATTGAAAAAACGAAGTCTGTGATTGTATGGAGCCCTGTGCGAAATATCAATAGAATGGAAAGCAAGGTAGCGAGTAAAGCTTCTCTGGACACTCTCAAGCCGTTGAGAGTGAACGACGTAAGTCGGGTTCCACGCAGAGGAAGCATATTCTAAGTTGCTTCGTACGAGAGCATTGTAAAGCAGTATTTTGGTGGAAGTTTTGAAGCCTTGAGCGTTACGTTTTAAGAAACCCAACATTTTGTAAGATTTCCGAGTTATGCTATCTATATGAGACACAAATTTGAGTTTTGAATCGATAATCACACCTAGGTCACAAATTTCGTCAACCTCGAGTAGAACTTCTTTATTAATGTGATATGTCGATGGAAAAGGTTTTTTTTTTGCTGTATATTTTATATGCCGACACTTTGATACATTTAAAGCCATATCGTTATGTTTGCACCATGAGAAAATGTTATCGATATCGTTTTGAAGTAGCTTTTCCTCGTGATGAGACTTCACACACTTGTATATTTTCAGATCATCAGCGTAGAGTGAATAATTACTATGTTGAATTTGATTCGTTATGTCATTTATAAAGAGCGAAAACAGAATTGGCCCCAGGTGAGAGCCCTGTGGCACTCCAGATATTGCTTTAAATATGTATGACTCGTATCCATTTATTACAACTAGCTGAGATCTTTTTTCAAGATATGATTTGAACCAATTTAGTAATGAGCCGTGGATCCCTTGTACTTCAAGTTTTTGCAAAAGTAAGTGATGGTTCACTCTGTCAAATGCACTGCTAAGATCTGTGTATACAGTGTCTGTTTGCAAGCCTGAATCCGTAGCACGCGCCAAGTTAGAAATAAAAGATATTAGGTTTGTTTCAGCAGAACGACCCTTTCTGAATCCGTGCTGAAAATCAGATATTTGGGGATCGAGCATTCTAGTAATAAAGGGACATAAAACCGCTTCGAACAGTTTAGCAAAACAAGATAATATTGCTATGGGACGATAGTTACGAACATCAGTGACATCACCTTTTTTGTAGATTGGGACTATCCTCGCGTTTTTCCACTCCTGTGGGAAGATACCAGATATCAGTGACTTATTAAAGATAAGTTTGAGAGGAAGGGTAAGAGTACTACCACATCGCTTTATAAACACTGGTGGGATATTATCAGGTCCCGAGCCCTTAAAAATATCCAGATTTTTTATTTTTTTCAATATGTGGTGTTCAGTTACCACTACGTTACTTAAGCAGACGTTGGAATTTGAGAAGGAGTTATTAAATGGTTGAGGGGAGTCACTTTGAGTATACATCGAGGAGAAATGACTAGCGAAGAGATCAGCGATGGACGGAACTGTATCAGCAACAACGCCTTGTAATTGCATTTGGCTGGGTAAAGAAGAAGTATTGCTACGCTTTTTATTAACATAGCGCCAGAAACTTCGGGGGTTGTTTTTTATATTGGATTCAATATTTGCCTTGTATTCCTTTTGACATTTTACAATTAATTTGTGCGATCTAGACCTAATCAATTTATATTCCATTTTATCGCGGGGATTATTAAATTTTTTGCATTTTTGGCGAATTTTATTCAACTCAGATAGTAATTTGATGACCCCTATACTATACCACTGCGGGTATTTCGACTTTTTATTTGTATGTTTTGGTACGTATTTGCTCATTAGTGCTTTTAAAAAAATATATAGCTTTGACACCATTCTGTTAACGTCTTCACATTCGTGAAATTCTGCATTCCAATCGATAACGTTAAGTTCTAATTTTATTTTATTATAGTCAGCTTTGTAAAAGTTGTAATCAGTGCGGTTCCTGCGACTCAAATGGGATGTACCAGAGGTTTTAAAGGGTATATTTATCGTTAGACAAGGATGTTTAATGTCGGCCCTAGTGATTAAGTCCAATGATTGACAAACTTGAACTTCGTTGACAGTACTAAATACAAGGTCTAGGATGTTATTATCACTGTTTAAAACGTTATTAAACTGAAAAAGGTTATTTAAGCTCATAAAATCAGTCAAGCAGCGTCCCAAGTTGTTGCTACAATTTGTTGGTATGGTATATGTATAATCATTTACATTCGTCCATTTGATAAAATTTAAATTAAAATCACCGACCAAAATGACATCGCAGATGTTCTCTGATAAGACGTTGTTGACATTACCAAGAAAGTATGTTAAAGTTTCGAGTTTGACAGGAGGAGGTAAGTATGCAGTACAAATAAGAATTTTTTTATAACAATTATCTATCTTTACATTGAGAACAACCCAGATATCCTCTAAGTCAGTTTCCCAGCATGATATGCGCGCCGAATCTATGTCACGTGACACTGCTACCAGGACTCCTCCTCCATCCTTTTTAGTTGACGATGAACTTGATCGATCTCTTCGGTATACGATATATCGATCATCGATGATTTCTTGGCTATGTATAGTGGAATTTAACCATGTTTCCGTGAAAACAATGATTTGGTAGTTCGTTAGCAGAATATTACGGTAAATTTCATTTGTTTTAGTTCTTAATCCCCTAAGATTTTGATAATATATATCTATCATTTTAAATTGCAAGGTTCATATTTTCTTACTCCAATATTTGACTACGACATTAATTTGAGACACTCCAGATTACGTATGTTGATGGCTTGAGAAAATTCGTTTTTTCTAGTAAAAATACGCCCATTGCGAATCCATACAAATTTGTAACCTTGTTCCTTTGCTCGCTTGCGGGTCTCGGCGTGTAATGCCTTGTTAGCGGGTGTAAGGTGCTCCGAGATATAGATGGGTACCGATGGACAATCATAGCCCAGGTGACTTGAATTCAGTTTATTTTGCGAGTTTTTTTTGTTGAAGATTGTAACTGCTGCAATTAAAGCGTCTCTGTGACGTGTGCTTCGTAGTTTCGCTATAATTGACCGAGGTCTAGCGGTATCATTGTTAATTTTAGCTACGCGTGAGATGTGCAGTATGTCGTCTTCAGATAGGGGATTACTAACCGACTTCGATAGCATAAACAAACAGTTGACCAAGTTTTCAGATTTACTTTCAGGGACACCGTTTATTTCGACATTTGATGCTCGCATTTGTTGTTCCACCAGTGATAGTCTTGAAACTATGTCCTTAATAGATGACTTAAGTGTGGCATGTTCGTCTTGTAATTTTTTTAAGGCTTCGTCTGATTTCTTCTTCTCATTAATTATTTCATCAAACTGATCGCTCATAAAACCAATAGAATCTCTGAAGTCCTTCATTTCAGCTTTAATGGATTTAAGTTCACCATTTATTGCATTAGTGACTGTTACTGTAAGTCTATCCATCAAACCATTAATTTCTTTGGCGACTATGTCTTCCACGATACTTCGAACTAGATCAGGAGTAAGTTGACAATCAGGTATATAGTTGTGGGGAGAATTAGGCGCCTGTCTTTTGCTAGCTCTGACAGTCACGTTTGGGTTAGTACGGACAGGTGTATTGTCTTTCCGTTGTGATTTTGACGAGCAACAACACTCCGGACAATGCCAGGTGGATTCCATACTTGCTGGAACCTCAACTGTGAGGCAGGCATGATGATACGATTAAATTCTAATTCGTTAACTCTGGTGGTAAACTGCTGGTTATCATAGTGAAGTTATTAATTTTGTATGAATAATATATTTCACGAATAAACAACATCACTAGAACTACGAGTAACTCCTAAGCTCAAAAAGTATCTAACTGATTTCTATTAACAGAAACACAGTTTACTGCCAAGGTAGCAATGTAATCGAAATAAAGTTCAGTAATAATAAAGCCGGGATCCTGAAAGGCCATTCGATGGGGCAATAAGACGGTTTATTCCTAACACTAAGATAACAGTCTCATTTAGACAATAGGACGCTTCGGCTCGGAGACTTAGTCCCGAGCAATGAATGATCCAATTTGCTTTACCGTAATCGACCGTAGGATAGACCACGCGGCATGAAATTAGATCATCTCGCCGCCATATTTAATGTGTCGTGCTCTTGTTAATAAATGGTAATTTTTGACTTCACAAATGGGCTGCATGGCTTTTAGTGACGTGATTTTGAAAGGTATTTATAAAAAAATGGAATTTAATTTTTTATGTTGTTTAATGCTTTAAACTCGTTATAGATGTATTTAAAGAACTATTGATTCTTATATTCCTTTTCAATTAATTTTACTATTTATACCCTAAATAACACAAAACAAATATTCATAAGTCCCAACAAAAATTCTGTATACAAAATCGAATCCATGCGTCACTTGAAAACGAATTAATATTTCCACCAACAATTAAATTATTAAATATCGTGACCTCATATAAAAAAGGGTTAATCGGCACATCGCAACAAGAGCAAAAACTCCCTAACCCAATTAAAATTGACACAGACAGGGCCGAGGTGTCCGTTCTTGGATCACTCGCACGCGATCTGCGAGGCGACGCCTGTTAATCGATGCCATTAATTTTATTCTGTCGGATGTTTGCTCAGAAAATATTCTTGAGTATTTTAATGAAGCGAAATCTGTCTTTGCTGAACAGGCTCTCGTCGACTGCCTATTACTTTGTTGGCTGTTTTATTAAGATCTGCTTAATAGATATTGACAGTGTATTAATCATTAAACGTATTCATATAAAATTCATTTAGTGAGATAATAATCTTATTTGACTTTAATTCGGTCGGAGAAGGCGCTCTTGCTAATCTACCAATTTGTTGATTCAAAATGTAGCTAGGTATTATATATTAATATAAATGATTTAGTCAACTCTGTGCAATTAATACAATTAATCAGTTTTAAATTATTACGGAGAACATCCTTTAATACAAATTAATAAAATTAGTGTTTATGTAGCAATATAATCGAAGGGACTTAAGACAATTAATATTTACAAGAGAAGAAGACAGTTACTTTATCAAACTTCTCCGGTTTCAGAACAAGTTGCTTTGCCCCAGAGATTCGCCAAGCTTCGTTGGTCTGTGCTGATTCAGTTCTTGGTAAGTACCTACTATAAATCTTGACATACAAGAAACTGACATGAAACAGCTTTGCTGCTACGTTACCTATAGTCAAGAATATTAGCTATACTTCTATCTTATGTAAGGAATAGAACGTATTTAAGTTCCCTTTATAGGTAGTAAGTACCTAAGGATAAAATTAGATGTCCATATAAAATGCGTATTCGTTTGTGGGTCTACTGTCAAAAATATTCCCACCAGTTTCCAATACCGTTTGTTCAATTATTTGGTATTTAACAATAAGAAATTTCACGTCATACGAAGAATTGAATATTACGCCATAAGACTCTCAGAGTTCATTTATTACTTTCGTCTAATCCGTCTCAACTTGAATATTGATGCATAAAATTTTATTTCCACCGATTGTTCTGAATAATTATAATCTTGATACCATGAATGTTGACCCGCGAATGTCTTTTGAACACATTTTATACAGCATTGTCTCTTCAGCAAAACTGAAGAATGGCATTTAAAATGAAGCAATTAATTGGCGCCTATTACAGAAAGATGCAACTTTGTAGCCACAATAAATTTATACCCGTGCAATTTAAGCGTATCCAATCCTGAACTTCAAACAACTAAACACAATACTGCAAAACCGAGACCATAAATCCACAACTTAAAAATGTACTAATTACTCGAACTATGTTTTAGGACGCGGGACAAATACATTTCGAATTTTAAAACGGGGTAGATAAGTTCGTAGTGTGCGTAATTAAAGGAGACGCGACAGTCGTGAGTCCCATGGTGTCTTATCGGTTCGGTTTTAATTTGAGCCGGGCATGAGACACGCGAGGCAAACACGCGACGGACGCACAGCACTACGCGCCCTTAAATTATACCATTTTGATATCACTAACGAATTCGTGACCGGCCAGTTATAATTATCGGTGTTTTAAAATACTTTTTTCGAATCACGCCTCAGTATTGTTTCCTTGAGTTGTTTATTCTGTTTCTGTTAGTCTTTACTGAACTGAGGGATTGAGTTTTAGGTGTTACTGGGTTTGTAAATAAAATGTTTTTGTTTTGAGAGAGAACGAGAAGCATGGACGAGAACTAATTAATTCCTGTTTATCAACATTTGGGTCATTTAATTTAAATACCAAACTAATTGCTTACAAGTAAGCAATAACCTGTTTGTATTTATTTTTTATTGCAAATCATTTGGTTGCAATTTATTTATAGTTAAAAGCAGACCTAACTATAAGACAGAGACCGGAAATACGAATCCATAGCGCACAACTGTGAATTTTTGAAGAAACTTGTGTATCTATATACTTATAATGAATTATTACTCACTTTCATATGGATGCATCGTGAGAACGCTTGTAAAAAGGCGTTCTATGTGTGAATTTTAAAGTTATGCGAGTTCTTCCAATCGCCACGATAACCAGCGAAGTAGACTACGATCTATACCTTGTCTGAGATGGAGGTCTTTCCACTACGTTGGGATGCATATTATCTTGTATGGACAATGACTTGATTCACTTAAAAATGTGTCACGATTGGATATTTTGCTTCAATTTTCGATCCACATTTGGAACACACAGGGGAACCTTTTTTAGAACACGGACAAAGCAAGGTTAGGAAATGTGATTTCACGTTCCTGTTTTTTCGATGCGAGCTCAGATTGCGTGTCGGAAGGTAAATAATTAACTCATTCAGGCGCCTGCCGGGACGCCATTATTTGTTTACTGTAAATGTTAAAAAAATAACATCTTCCTCTAAGTATTCCTGCAGATGGTCCCAATACCGGAATTTTGGAAATAGTTTTACTCATGCAGGAGCATTTTATGAAGTATAAGTGAATTTAGAAACCACTGCTTTTTGTATTTATTATGGACTAAATAATCACAAAACAATTACAAATAAGATAAGTGTCTTTTGTCGTAACTAACAGAGGCTTCTCGACTCTATTTAGTCAAATGCCTTGTGGACAAACTATAGGTATGTTTTCTAGCTGTGAAGTTCTTAATTTTTTTATGGCATGTGAAGTCCCCCAACCTGCATTAGACCAGCTAAATGGGTGGCCTAACCCCTTTCGATCGATCTCTCGGCTGTAGAGGAGTCCTAAGCTCAGATGTGGGCGATATAGTACAGTATAGATAAACTAATATGGAGGTAGATCAGTATAACTATCGCTACGAAACAGATGTCTATTGTGGGCATTGATTGCAACAGAGCCTAATTTGATACAACCGTGACATGATTTAATCAATTAAGCATACCCTAGTAACTAGGTCATCGATACAAACTATATTGATAACTTTTGACCACATCACTAGTTTCCACAAGGCCTTCTCCAAGTTTAATTTACAAATAGTTATTACTTCGACACAATTTATCGGTACATTGAAACTTGGTAATTTCTAATTCTGAAATTGAAGATACGCCCTGAGCGTACACCGTCCGAAGTTAGTCGATATTCGAGCCAGCTATTTGTCGGTACATCGATTTACAATAATTCCATAATGGCAGGCCTCTTGGAGACGTAACCTGTATTAGTTTGGAAACTCAATACACTATTGTGAAGTTTCAAAGCAGCGATAAGTGCCGCTGCCGAAGTTAGATGTTCTTAAATTATTACCAACTAATTACTTTAATTAAATTAGTTTCAACTTGCGGTAATTTACCGCACAAGATGCAATGTTAATAATTTTGAACTAATAACGTTATGCCCTTTGAGTGGAATTAATTTAGAATTATGATGTGATGGAATTTTATTTATTTTCTTTTGGTTTCCATCAGCTAATTGGGGACCTAGATTTCTTAAACTAATATTTCTCCATTGAGCACGGTATACCTTCTCAGCCATTTTGGAAGATGTATCTAACTTAAACTTTGTGAGCCATAGTTTATCTAAGCCGTAGCGTCCAGTAAAGACTACAGACAGGCAGCTACGCTTTCCTTTGTGGAAGTAGTAGCACGCTTTTCTTGTACGTGTGATTTCCGTTTGGAAATAACAAACGAAAGTAGATTCCACAGACTGCGACAAAAAGTCCGCACAAACGGAACATACGTATAAACACAGAAGCGAAGGATATTAATGCTTCTGTGTAAAGTCTGTGAAAATAAGACGGATTTTTTTCCAATTAAGACCCCCTACTTCCTGGTACGGGAACGCAGCCTGCGACAGTCTATTGTTTATTAAACGCGTCCAGAGGGGTGGAGTTATTAGTTTACAAGTGTATCAAACGGGCCCCTTTTGTTTATTGACTCAATACTCGTGGGAGTACGATATTACTTTCCAACTCTTTCGGAAGTTTGCCTTCTTTGTTGACATCTGCCGTTCGATTATTGGAAACTGTCGAGTGGCGATGTTTCATAAACTTTGGCGCAGTTATTAATTTCTCTACTTGCATAAACGATCTCTTGTCTGGGTAAATCTTTTTGGCAATCAGTAGTTTTAAATAGATATTACTTTCTTTTAATGTTTTATTCGCCACATATTTTAATATTATAGCATTGTGACGCGGAACATGAATTTGCTAAAACTAAAATGAATAATTTAGACGAGGTTTATGGACAGTGGACTTCCTGTAGCTGAAGAGAGAGAATATTATGATGAAAGTGATGAAAGTTGTTTGACCAAATTATGATTGTAGAAAAAAAATTAACAAAAAAGATGTGAATGTAATTTGTTATGCATAATTAACGTGGAGCATGGCTTTGTAATTTTTGAACACGGTTTTTGAAACTTTCTACAGAACGAGAAAACATAAAGCAAAATTTCGATGAAGTTTTTCACTAATTACGTACAAAATAACGAAATAAGTGAAACCATCACAAACTACTATTATCTGCTGTTATAAAAGAATACTAAAAATGATAAATCACCAAGTAGTAAAAGCAAATAAAATTTAGATTCATTTTAATTTGCTGGTGCAATGCTAAAATTTATTCAAAATTCTCTCTCAATTCTAATTTAAAATTTCAACCACTAAAATGAAATAACTAAGCATCGTAGCACAATGTAATAAAACTATACTTTGCTGAAAGCAATAACACAAAGGCGAATCGTATTAAATTACTGAAATATTTTAGTTAAAATTATAAGTAAAATGGAACTTTCAAAATATAACATTAATTAACCGATATGATCAAATATTTGCGTATCTATTCAAATATTTACTGATGAAATAAATTAAGAGACCTCAGTTTTTTGTCCACCACTTTATCCTAGTGTGGTTTGATTGACTTTATATGACGATGAAATTCCTGTATATAACTTTTATTTATGCATGATTACTCATAATGTTTTTATTCTTCGTAAACCTAAGAACAAAAGTTTAATTAACAAAAACGTTTAAAAAAAAGTTACTAAAACTAGAATCAAAACTGATATTATAGATTCAGCATTTATTTGAATTATTAATTAAGCCATTAAACAGCGTTCCAATATAACAATTTATACAAATAATAAAAGTTTTTGTTTGCATCACACCTATATTGTAACTATTCGAATTTATCATGAAAACCGACACATTAAACGATACACAGAATTTTGACCTATTAATTGATCCAATTTTTGCAATAAAAATAATACGAGTAAATCTATATCGATGTGGTATAAATATATTATTTGCCTATATTTTTGCTAGTGGCAGGATACTCCCATGTGTTTGTATAATATGCAGGATTATATATCGCCACACCAGGCACAATTTCCAGCTGCAGTTAATAAATAATATGATATTTGAAGCCTACAATAATATGTTGAAAAGTGTAATGGTTTCTTAGATTAATGCGAATGTTACACATTGAAATAAATCGCGATAAAATCCGTAAAAAATAGTTTTATTTCAATGTCAAAAAGTCGTCAGACACACACGGAACTGGACGGTCCACAGTTCATACAAGTTATGCTGATACTTTTAACCATAAGATTGATGTATTATAAAAAAAATCTGCAAAGATTTTGCTATTTTGATTTTGTTATTGTCAGCCCGTAAAAAGTCCACCGTGGGACCCGCGGTATGTGTGATACTCACAGACAGTTCACCACACTAGGCCACGGGTTGGTATACTGTAAATATCTCTTGTATATTTGTGTCCACGCCCTTGCGTTAAGGCGTGAAGATACATTGATGAAAACACAAGCACCTTTATTACGGCTGAGATCATAACAATAATTCACATTCATATGACATACGGCGACACGTTACGTCCCCGACCGCCGGACACTGATTACAAGGGCGAATTGGAGAAAGTTTACTGGGGGACAGACCCCCCGAACTATAATTATAGCAAAAATTTGTGAAATTCTTTCGATGCCTTGTGCTTAACATCGGTCTTAAGTAAAAACTCTTATTGGACTGGGTGAAGCACCTCCCGTTGTTTATAGTGTTCAGTACGTATATTTATTTATAATGCAAAATTTTCTTTTACATATTTAATAAATAAGGATATGTATTGTTACCTCAATACAAAACAAATTGTTTTAGTTTTAATCTTAAAAACTTTATTATAACCTAGAAATTACCAATGTATCAGTGTTACACCTCATGTAACATGTAATGGTGCCTTCAACAGCGGCGGTGATAATTTATATTACATGATCCTTTTGCTGATCACATATGCTAGAAAACACAAAGGATGCATAAAAGTTCCAAAAAATATTACTAAACACCCCGAAACAATTCCTGAATACATACCCTGATTCATATAACCGCTACCGGCCACTAATCTCGCCCGTATTGGCTTGTTAGCACAACATTCTCCGTCGTATATTCTTTATATGTGCTTACGGATACCTTTCCTAAAGGATAAATATAATACTTTATGATGTTGTGACAATGTTTTTGCGCCCCCGCCCTTGTTTGCGGTGCAAATGGGTATTTATTGCCGGTATCGGGGATATCTTCATTTGTGTCGAAGGAAAAATGAGGAGCAAGCCCGGTAAACGACAGGATTAAATTATTGTACTCGTATTTTACAGGAATTTATCTTATCGGATTTAGGTGTGATAATAAAGTGCGTGGTGGCCTCTTGGTAACGGACCAGACGCGGCTGCCAACATATTCACGGTGGTCGCGGGTTCAAATCTTAGGGCACACCTCTGACTTTTCGGAGTTATGTGTGTATTGATAGTCAATCACCACCCACTTTAACGGTGAAGGAAAACATCGTGAAGGGAAACCTGCATACCGTAGCGATTTTAAAGAATTTCTACGGTACGTAAGTCCGCCAACCCGCACGAGGCCAGCGTGGTGGAGTATATGGCCTAACCACTCTCAATCGATTCTCTCGATTGTAAAGTAGGCCCGTGCCCAGCAGTGGGACGTATATGGGCTGATACAATACAATAATAATATAAAGCATGTAGAAAAAATACATTGATTTTGATATGCTTTGACTGGTTACTTGCATGATGTTAAGTGTGGTTGTAGGTCTCTCATATTATGTGAGAGGCCACCTGGGTAGGTACTACCGCAATGTCTTCTCCCATCAAACAGCAGTGTAAATGCACTGTTGTGTTCCGGTTTGAAGGACATTGTAGCCAGAGTAACTACTGGACATATTGAGACCTAACATCTTATGTCTCAGCATGGCGAGCGCAGTGGAATGCCAAGTATTGCTTTGTAAATCATGGTGTTGTTTGGTTTTTCTACTGTCCAGCGGGCGTATTGCTAGCCATCAGGAGAATGGCATGCTCGTCTCGCCATTCATTGAAATAAAAAAATATACATAAACTCACGCCTTTATCCCAGAAGGGGAAGGCAGAGGCGCCACTAGGACACCTACATTTCGCCTTGTATGTTCCGTCCCATGATGTGATAGGGGGCGAGCCTATCGCCATATTGGGCACAAATTCCTGACTCCGGGCTGATAATGAATAGAAAAACCCAATATCACTTTGCCCGACCCGGGATTCGAACCCGAGACCTCAGCTTTGTAGTCGTACCGTAATACAACTACGCCACCGAGGCAGTAAAAATATATTACGAAATATTATCTAATGTAGAGTTATTTCCGCTTTACATCAAACAATCACAAAAACAAATATCAAACTAGGGGATCAACTATAACGTTGATTATGATTTATTTTAATGTCGAAATAATATTCAAGGTAAAACAAAAGCACACAGTTCGTAATTATTTAAGAAGGTTCAATAAAAGTATAAAATCTTGTTGAACAGTATGCCGTTTCTGTTAAATATATTAACTAATTAAAATGTAGTAATAAATAACTTTCAACAATTTATCTTCACAAAACCCAATTTGAAGAAATTTAAGACTACGGACCCAGTCTACTCGTAATATCGCAAGTCCTCGAAATCACTACGTTCATGAATAAAATAATTTGAGTAAAAACCAATTACTTGAATGGCCGATGAATTGCACAAAATTTATATTAATACGCGTCCAACAAAACTTCTGAAACTATAAGCTTTAAAATTGTATTAATTAAAATGAAAAGTTAATACCGCCGAAAGTTATTATCGTGGTTTTAAAATCCATTGAATTTCTCTCGGTTTTAATTCGTACTGCAAATATCTGATTTGTATTTTGAGTGCTATTTATTGAGCTGCTTTTCTTTTATTTATATTTCTGTTTTACGCAGGATTTTTTTTATTGTTTCAGCTCAAAGATTAAGTATATTGAAGACTCAACACATAAATTAGAATTAAAAATAAAAATCTTTATTAACCTGTAAACCGTTATTGTGTTGGGAGACAGACCTTTCTTGAAATAACCATAGGACATTTGGTCAAATATTGATTGGTAGAAAAACTAGAAATATTTGACAAGTAGACTAGACTAGATATTTCCAAATCTTCTAAGCCGCTGCGACAATTATGATAAATCTATAAAACAGAACATAATGGATGTGCGAGAAATAGTATGACAAAAGTCCGACATCGCTAAGGATTGCGTCCTTAAAATCTATACCAGGCTGATATTTCGCCTCAAACACCAGAAGTATCTGTTGTCTGCTCTCGCAATCTATTAATCATAGTAGTCGTTAATATATTACACGGCAGCATACATTGCGCTATATAATCAACATCACAACTCTATTAACATCACGATCACTCAATCATGTTCAAACATCTGTTTTTGCACAATACATAATTTCGTGATTATCTGATATTAGCTTCGTAATTAAACTTCATAGTTTAGTTCACATACTCGTTAGTATAAAGGATGATGTATCTAAGGATATCTAGATCAGCATAATTGATGAAGCTGGATGAGATATTGATTGCTTAAGAAATAACAAAATCTTGGTCTTGTTTCATTAGAGCTGTGGAACACGTAATTGGCCATTGTGTTCTTATGGTGACTGCTGTACTCAAGAATTTGAACGTAAAGAAGAAAGAATTTGAATAGTTAATTGAACATTCTAAGATAGAACAAGCTTTCTAAATAAAGGCGAAAGTAGAATCATGTAATATTAGAAGCATTTTAATTGCGATCCATAAATCGACGATAGTTGAAAGTGGATTTTATTTCGTTGGTACATCATATTTATCACAGTTACTTTTGTGAAAACAGAGTCGGGAAAATATTTATAAATTATTATAAAATGTTATTTAATATTATGTGGTTATGATATGGCTGATATTTTAATAACCAAATAACCGAATCAATAAAGTTTATTTTAAAATTGCAATCAAATTCCAAACAATACAAGACGTGGATGTATCAACGTTAAGATCAATACACGTGCACTAAAATCACAACTTTCCAACATTCCCTCTCAAGGTCCTCTCAAAAACACTAACCAAACCCAACTAACGAAAATTTGCGCCATTTGGTGCGATGCTCCCCTACGAGATTACACCTGTCCCCAAAATCCCCTTAATTAATTACAATCCTTGCAACACGTGATAACGTTACAGCGGTTAGCTTCCAACGTTTTACTCACTAAAAAGGATTTAATTATGGACCATATCCGACTACTTTAATATTTGAAGGGTCAGAATGACTCTAAATTTTAATAAAGGGCAATAGATATATTAACACCTTATCTAGAAGTGCTGTGGACGGAAGTACAACCTGCTCGAGATCACCCTTCGACGGATCTTTTTGTAGATACGAATTCGGCGCTATAAATACATATGCATGAACCATAAAACTCCTGCTTTGATTGCTTTTGTAGATTATGTTTGGTTTTATATGCGTTGATATTAATGAACCTCTAGTAAGAATATGATCAATTAAATCTTTTGACTTAGGTTACTAAAACTAGCATATTTAAGGGCGAAGATACATTTATTTATTATCTTAGAAGCTACATTCCAAAACTGTACACAAGGTATTTTGCTCTATAAAACATGAACAAAAAGACAAATATTTACACCAGTTACTAAAACACGCAACTGAAACTTTGCGGTCATTACCAATCGAAACGTTACCAACACCAAAACAAAACGTTTGACAACCGCCAATTCTTTCCGTGTTCCACTAATCACAGTCGATTCGAATCGGTTAATGAAGACACAAAACCAAAAAACTAATTGGAGCAGAAAGCCGGCTCGTCGCCGTGCATGAGCAATGAAAGCAACTGCTTGCAACAGCGCCAGCAGTAATAGCTTGTAACCGCACGACAGCTCCGTATGAAGCTGTTCTTTGACACTTGAAATGTTCGCAAATTCACTAGAGAATAGTGATACAATCAATAGACGATGTTTCTTTTGTCGATATCGACTCGAAGAACTAATTGGTGAACTAGTACAAGATCTGTTTGACAGAAGAGTAATTGCTCAAAGCACTGCAGCCAATAAAACTACGCGACGGTTCGGCATTAAGTTTCTTTGATACTTGAAGTGCTCGCGAATGTATCAAAGATTAGTGATTACGCGAGATAGGTCGATGGATTTCCTGTTTAATATATAGATAGGTGAAGTTGGTTTACTGTTATTACAAATTAAAACAATTGTTATATTATGATATAGACACTTATTCCATTAATGACAACTGAAATGAGACATTGATCAAACATCAGAAAGCTTTTAGACTTTCATGGCAAGGAATAATAAACTAATGTGGATGTTGTATTTTTATACTTATGACTAAATTGCATGCGCATATTCCGCGTAAAATAATTGATTTTAAAGATTTCAAAGATACTGTTTTTAGAAAAAAAAATGTTAACTATCAGGCAAACGTAAACAAAAGCTGATCAAAAAAAGAAATACCAGCACCAGTAACATGCATATTTGTTTTTTCCCAAACCCGAATGCGTTCTAAACCTACTATCAAGAAAAACAAAAGCAAATCGCCTTTGATTTAAAGAATTGGATCTTGAACAAACCGATCCTATAATTAACTCGTTGTGTTACCGTCCTGCGCTCATTAACTCTTTTGAATACCACAACCTCTTTGCTCGTTTATTGCTCATTTATAACAATTCACTGCATAGTACAAACGCAATAAATCTCAATTGTCAATTAGTACATCTAGATAATTAGAGTACACGGATGAAAATCAAAAAACGAGTCGACATGAAGGCTGATACATCTCTAGTCGGGGCGACTGACGCGTTGTTTGAAACGCTGCCAGCCAAGACGTAATTACTTCGCTTGCAGTTTGTCAGCCAATTAAACACCTTTGCTTTATTAAGAAGCCGCAGGTAGGTGCGCGGGTATTGCGGGCCCTCGCTATTTTCAAAAAGATGCGATGAAGGCTGCGGTCTCGCGAGCTTTTGATTTTGTTCGTTTCTTGCGGAATTCTGTCGCATTTTCAACCAAATGTTGTATTTTACGTCTTGTGAAAGTAATGGCTCGTGCTGCACTGAAACTAGTTTGCGTGGCTTTTAGTAAATTGCTTTGATGTTTTAAGTTGGGCTCAATTTATTAACTTTGATAATAATAGTAAAGTACAAGCAAAATAAAATAGGTAGTTATTATCAGAATTAAATTTTACCACGTGCTCAAATTGTGACTCGATATTATGTGCAAGCATAATTATTCAAAATTACGAGTTTGTAACCACACTTTATAATCTACAAAATAAAAACAGAAAAACTCTCACACGCGATCCTTTACGAGGCAATATAACTTATATAAGAATATTCAAACTACAACGATCTTCTTTGAGGCTTGCGCGCTCCTTATCTAGTCCGAAACCTTAGGCTATATCTCTCATAATGTTTTATATTCCCCTTAATAGCTCAACGTAGCACAACAAAAGGCATAAAGATGGCAGTAAAGCGCATCCCACACAGTTTTTTGTCATCAACAGATATGAAGACATTGCTTATCCCATTCATAGTTGCCTGAAATAAAGGACTGTAGGAGAAATAAAAAGGATTATTGTTTTAGTTTTATCTTAATCTAACGATATGGACCTCGCTTCGAGCAAAGTCGGAGCAGAAAATCTACGGAGAATATGGAGCATATAGTTTGTATTACAAAAATGGTGAGCATAAGACGCTATAATCTTGTGCTCAACAAAAATCTTCTACGAGTATATTGTAAATTGTAATATTATAGTATTTTGAAAAATTTATTACGTAAGATAAAAAAAAAACTAATTAAGCTGCATTAACATCGAACTATTTTCTTAGTTATTACCGACAAATCATGTGTATTTGATATTAATTTTAATGTGTCGTTCAATATACCATTATTAAAAAATACTTTTTGAGCGCAATTTAATTCATGTATTTTATGTGATTTAATATGTTCGTAGTATTGCTTAAATTCAAGGATGCCGCTTTGAAGGTTTAGTTCACTGAAATCACGTTAAAACTACATCCAGATTTTGTCATTCACCAACAAAAGCTAGTTCCTCAACTCAAAGGAATGTAGAACAACCGCTCAACATCTCCCCTGTTCCCACCGCCGGCGCAAGACAGCGACATTTCGTGGTGTCAGTCATTAATTATACGTGGCTCTTTGTCCTCGGGGCTCTCCAGTCCATTGTGACAATATTTGGGTCGCGCTTTTCAAACTTGCTTGACAATGAGCCTGTACATAGACGGATCATCTCCACGTCGGGCGGTGCAGGTAACACTTAATGATATTACTTTGTTTTAATGCAGCATTTTCAAAGAATTCTTTATGAAGATTGAGTAGGTTGATGAGAGTAACTTTGAAGCGAATGTTGTTTGAAGTTCGCCATAGTAAAGAAGTGTGTTAAGTGCTGCTTTTGATGCCAACATTATAGACTAACGACCTTCTTCATAGACAGTTTTAAAACCTATTTTAGTAATCGAATATTTTGTCTTCTTCACTCAAACCGAATTTAAGAGTCGTTCGAAAGTGACACAACATTCGACAACTATAATAGGTTTTAAAACTGTCTATGAATAAGACCGTAGTAGATATTGTTTATGTGAAACAAATGAAGGAACCAAAAGCAAACTTGCTTAAGATGAATTTTTACACAATCAATATTTAATAAATTATCATTACCGCCAAGTATCTTAAGTGATTACTCGAGTACCTATTGTTTTATAAGAGTTCTTAGGAACGCTTATTAATATATTAGATATGTATCTGTAAGCATTTTCTTAAATTTGAATCTTTCTTACGAACTTCCTAAATTTCTAAACCAACCTTATGGAGGAAGTAAAAAAAATAGCAACAAATAAAAAGAAACACACCTGCTCCCCGGAGTAAAACATTTAGATCTGATTACGGGAAAGGCAATCATAACTTTTCTAATAAACGAAGAAATCAGAAGTGAACCAAGTTTTGTACATGTTACTACATGTTTTCTTATTGTAATAATAACGTGGAAGTTCCAACTTTGACACGATACGTGTTCACATGTCTACGGACTTAGTACAATTTTGGTAGTTTATTAATACGCTCATTACATCTGACACATAAGTATATTGATATTAGCTCATCGATCTAGTGAAATGAGCTGCAAAACTTTAGAACCTAGTCTAGAAACTCGTGTAGGAAAATTATCGTTTTTTATGTTTTTCGAAAATAGGTAACTCATAATCAGGTAGTTGATAATAGGATCCTAGTCATTGATAATAGAAGTTCTTTGCTAGATATTATTTTTCTTCTTCTTCAGACACTGGAAGTCCACTGCTAAACTTACCCACCACAGCTTAACCAAAGTCCAATACGACTTGTTAACAGTGTGCTGCATCCAGCGACCTCTTACAACCTTTATTACCTTTCTTTACCGGTAGAACTAGCTCAATGAAAATCGATTTCAGATATGATCCTCAAACAAAACCCGGCGAACAACCATACCTCTAAACACAAACTAATCAACACTCACCCGTCGCGAGCTAATCATGAGATCAATCCGGTGATGTCCGCGCCGCACTTACCCTCGCGTATTGACGCACGTCCGCGCTAATTTGCTTTACTAATATTAGTGGCTCACTAGTCACTGCACGGCATATGGCGAATTGTTTGGCTATGCTTTGTTGGTATGATTTGCGGGCATTGACTGAAAATTATGGTTTGCGTGACATGTTTGGTTAAGACACGGCGGTAAGCGCATTATTGATCCCGCATATTAGTTTTTGGATGCAGACTTGTATGTATTCGTTGCAATCTGGATGTTGGGAGACTGAAATCTAGAAGAATCTAGAATTATGATATTCACGACATCATATTTGTATTTTATTATGAGATCGAAACTTTCACTTTTATTTAGACCGTATGAGAGATGGCATATTTATGTTATATAATTTTAAAATATTACTGCAGAGTTAATAAATTGTCATTAAAACAAAACACACAGGCTAAACTGGTTGGTATAAACCATTAAATTTTGCATAGAAGGATCCTATGTTATATAAATTGTTCTTTGAAAATAAAGGTAACTTCTTTTGAAAAAGTAATTTTTGTAGTTATAAATTCAGATGGAATTTTTTAGACTTCTAGCGTCTTATCGAGAGTGCTTGTCCTATTAAAAAATTCCAATCCTTTTGAACAAATTAATCTCCTCCAAAGATCGAGCCACTATTGCGAGTATTCCGCCCGAGCCACCAACTGCGTCTAATATCCGAAAGCAATTTCCATCTGATGCATCCGAACACAATTTCATCAAACATTATCCTCTATCGACTATTCAGCTACATATTCACTACCTGTATACAAAATTATACATACACAATTAATTAACTTACTGAATAGCATGCGGCAATTGCGCTCTCTAATGAACCGGCCAGTCGCAACTCGAATTAATTGTCAAACGTGCTTGGGGTAACAACGCAGCCACTTCAATTAGACACCTGGGGACCTATTCACAACCCCTCACGTGCATACTTTACACACAAACGGGAGGAGCGAGGTAGGTCAACGATGAATGGTCAATCGCTAATAACCCAGGATTATAATAGCAATTGTGCATACGAATAAATGTTCAGATAATGGATACAGCAAATAAATTAATGTAAACACTTGGTAACAGTTCATTTGTGTAAGGCTGGACCATGTATGTTTATTGCAGAGGACTATTTTTTCCTTATGGTGGTAAATAAACCGTGAATTGTGAGATCTTTGGCTTGATTCTCATTTTCTGTCGTGAAAGAGGCTATACCTCAAATGATGATAAGCACCGTATCACTCAGAAATAGACAGAAATATTGTTCTACTCAATTGCTTCTTCTCGTATCGATAAAGGAACCTAGTTTATAACAAGGGAGGTAGACGTATATTCCATAGCTTGATGGCTCTCAGGATGCATATCCTTAGTGCATACGTTTGATTACTAAATATAATATATGTTTTAACGTGCTTGTTCGTTCTGTGATAACCACTTTTATGATTTCTTAAAGTTTGCATACATTTTGGACATCTATTGAATCAATGAATTTATTCACACGGCGTCTATACAAGTCTTGATGATACCTTGCGAGCATTTACCAATATCCACCCATTTCGCTGCTGCACGTAGTTTGAAAGACTGAATATTTTTGTTACCGATGTGTTCATTTACTTGGTCAAGTAAGCACTCCAGTTCAGCTGCAAATGCATTCCACTTTGAACAAGCCTCTAGAGTATTCCGCCATGTATACGTGAAGCTGAATTATAAAATATTCAGAGAAGTGCGCTGACCGATAGACCAGCGTTTGCTCTTTGCCGTAGTCCCGAGACTTGCAATAACTATCAAAGTGCACCGTAGCGTAGGAAGTGGGGCATCGTCGAACAAAAATATTTTAATTGAAATCTTCTTACAAAGGAGAAATATTTTCGAAGTATATTGAAGTTGGTGTTTTTGTTTTTACTCATGGCAAAGGATGGAGCTCAATACTTTTATTTGTGTTTTAATTTTGTGACGCTTCTTTAGAATAGCAGCTTTGATTTCTTTGTGGTTTAAAGTATGTTGTGATTTACTTGAAAAATGTTTCTAGAAGCAAGTAACCTACTATTCCTCAATACCTAGTTAAAGTATTCATGTCCTTTCTAGCAGTGCTTTGAAAAAAAAATCTTTTATTAACTAGGTGTTTAATATTATTGACTAAAAATCCATCCTTTTATATTAATATTGATTGGTATAACACATAATGTATATGTGTAAGCGTATACTTTAACTACGTTTGCTTAACTACAATTCATCTTTACTTTTATCCTGCTACAGCAGAGTTCTATAACTTTTTACTTATATTATCATATAAAAGTTCCATTACTAAGAATAATAATATTTCTTAAATCAATTTTAGCGTAACACATTTGTATAGGTACAAAGAATTTACCTAAATAATATAGTTACATCAACATTAATTATGCAAGAATATATTAACAAAACGTGTCTAGTTCCTTCTAAAATATTCACAGCTCTTCCGCTTTTCAATAACAACATCAAGTATTTCATTTAGTCGCGTGGACGGCGGGAATAAAATAAAAACTTTATATCAGCACAAAGTCACGTAGCTTACAGCATGCAACATGCACCTCGGACCTTGGAAACTAGGTCATACCTGGGGTTGCCAGGTACAAAAATAATTTCCATAACTTATACTTAAAGTTCACTTTTAGATTTATAGAAATATATCCACTGAAATATATTTTATGCATTACATAAAATATCGTCGTATTTTATGTAATGCATACATACATACATGCATAAACTCACGCCTTTATCCCAGAAGGGGAAGGCAGAGGCGCCACCAGAACACCTACATTTAGCCTTGTATGTTCCGTCTCAAGATGTGACAGGCGCCGAGCCTATCGCCATATCGGGCACAAATTCCTGACTCGGGGCTAATAATGAATAGAAAAATGCATTATCACTTTGCTCGACCTCGGACTCGAGCCCGAGACCTCAGCTTTAATATCGTACCGTAGTAGAATTTCGCCACCAAGGCAGTTTTTGTAATGCTATGACAAATTTACTTCAATTTACCTGACGTTAAATACGTTGCAATTAATCTGAAATTTGGTTTCACGTCACTTTTCTGCTATTCAATCAGTGAAGTGAAATCGTGTTTGTGTAAAATGTTTTAAAACATAAAATAATATTCCTTTTTTATTATTTTAGGTCTGGTATCCCAAAACTCGCGTCGAAATATATTTATATAAAGTATTGCCCACGTTCAAATGATCACTTAGAAATACACATGTTTGATACATTTATTTTAATAAAAGAGAATTTCAATTTTGAATATTAGATATAAAAATTAAACAAATGTATTTCTATTATACCGGGCTGCTTTTAATATGTCGGTTAACAACATGATATTTATGATTTGGGAATCTTATACCGTGATATCTTATACCCATTTTATGTGGTTTTCGTTTGGTTTGTAGTAAACTAGCATTAACTATAGCGACATAAAAATTAGGCATAAGTCGAGATATTTTAAAGTAGCAAGTATTACCAAACTAATAATAATCCCTCTACAGTCGAAAATGTAAAAACTCATAGTGTTTTTATTTGTATTTGATGCTCATTTAAAATGTCCATTAAACGAATTCTCCATCCAAATACACAGGATCGTGACATAATTGAATTGACCAGCATCCAACAACATTCAGCTTTAGCTATAGCGTGATAAAAATTGCGCATAAATCTATACTTTTTAAATTATCATAAATTAATATTACCAAACTCCTCAGAAAATATTTCAGTCAAATCCAAAAGTAAGTATCTCTCTGCAGTCGAGAATATAAAGTTATAAAGTTATTTTTTGTAGCTCATTAAAAATATTCATTAAACGCATGCTCCGTTCATAAACAAACACGTTTACTGCCACTTCCGTTTCAATTTACAGTCAGATTGTGGCGAGCGTCCGGGTCGCAACAATTTCGAGTAAAAATAGCACTTGTGCTTTATTGTTTCGTCCAATTATATTAACACTGTTTACTTAGATCTTTTACAGGTAGTCCCGAATAATACACTCCTCCAACAATATTCGAAAGGAATACAAGCGAGTAACTTACAGAAGAATTGCTTACCGTATTTGTAATATTACATACCTACAGTATCTTACCTGGCTGAAAATACGCTATATTCGCATTGTATCCATATTTCACGCACAGAACTACGTTATTGGTCTCGTGCAAGTAGCAAAAGATCCAGACACGGTATTTGCCATAAGAAGATAAACCAATAACAACATTTTATTAAAAACCGACATAGCAATATTCTTTTTTTATTGCGATCAATGGCGAGACGAACATGCCATTCGCCTGATGGTATACGCCATACGCCCTCTCACATATGAGAAACCTACCACCAGTAAATCTACCAGTACCACCAGTATATATCTCCTAAATACTGTATTGCTTCTACACGAACCTAGAATAAATATCCACAATCATGTTTTAGTACTGCAAATAATTATGGGCGTTGTGATTAAAACTAGTGCGCAATAACAACAGCCGATCTTTTATATTCTATACGTATCTACACATCCGTAATAACGTGCTGAAGCCAGATATAACCCAGTACAGGCCTGGCGGGGTTAAAACCAAATCACACAGTAAATTAATTAAAAACATCCCCCACAGCACCTAGTGAAGCGGTATTACCATACATTATGGTTTAAACAAACAGTTTAAAGAGAAATTATTATCGTCGGTTAAATCGGACACGCGAATTTTGTTCAAACAATTTTCTGTTTCATTTAATTTGGAGTAAGCGGGTATTCTGTTTTTTTTTTTTTTTTTTTTCTATTTATTTTCTTTTAGGGGGTTTTTTCAAAATTGAAAATGTCACCCCCATTATTGCATACAAAATCAACAATAAAGTAGTATACATAAAAAATAAATTACGGTTGTACAAAAAGTAACAGAAAAAAAAACATACAATAGTACTAATGATTATAAAGTAGACAACTCACTTATAAATAACAATCAACTTAAGCGCAGCTGTAAACATTTTCTAATTAATTTGTACAACGTTTTGGCTTCATCTGAATTTGGAGAGGCCAAAATGATGTGATAGAAACCTAAGTTATAATTAATGTGCCCAAAAGCTTGGCGTCTCTGTGTCTCAATGCGTTTGCATTCGTAAAGTATATGATGTACATCCTCCACTACATCACATACAGTACAATATGGAGAAATACAGTTTCGCATCATAAAACTAAAATTGTTTAGCGGGACATGGCCAGATCGGAGTCTCAAAGCCATTACAATTTCTTGCCTATTAAGCCTGCTCATACTGAACCAAAGCGAACGAGGAAGGGAGGGTTGAATTACCTTATACCATATGCCCTTGACCAAAGATCTTTCGTCATAGTATTCTGACCAAAAGTCACGGCACATGTGTCTAACTATAACTAATTGCTCGGTATACGATGGTAAACAGTTAAACATTTCTCCATCAGACCCGGCTTCGTTTGCTAAACGATCGACTGCCTCATTTCCCTTCAGTCCAATATGTGAAGGAAGCCATTGAAGTATAATTGTTTTATTTTTAGCCAGGATTCTAAAAATGGATTTTATTGTAGAATAACCTATTGATAGCCCTGTAAAAGAAGTGGTACATTTGAGTAAATGGAGTAGCGCGCTTTTTGAGTCCGAATATACAACGTATCGATCATAGTCCAAGGATTCGATATACGCTAAAGCCTCCGCAATGGCGATTAACTCTACATGCATTATAGATATTTCTGAGCAAATTTTAAGTTTAAAAGAAGTTCCTTCTTGAATATCTAAAAACGCGGCACCCGAACAACTTTTTTGTTTAGAACCGTCGGTATAAATGGAGTAGAAATTAGAGTATTGCTCATTAATCGCTTTACAACAAATATTTCTTAAATTTTGGATGTTATAACTATGTTTTGGTTTATCAATTTTAGCTAACGACGGTTTAATTATACAAGATAGATCCATATTGCTGACCCAAGTGTCCATGGAGAACATGTCAAACTTATTAATAATATGAATTGGTTCCCCTCCTATTATGTCATGAATGATTACCAGCAGAGGAAGTTTTTTACGTTGCCAGTAGAAATTAGTTCGTGAGTGATGTAGTTCTTCAACAATCCGAATTATGGGAAAATTATGAGCCTTCGATTTTAAATAGAATTTCCCAGCTAAATAGCGTCGACGCACAAATAAGGGAGGCAAATATAATTCGGATTCCATGACATGGATGGGTGTTGTTTTGATGAAGCCACCGATCAGTCGTAAAAACGTATTTTGTAGTCTGTCAAGTTTGACTAAATGAGAATTAGCGATGTTGTCAAACAAGAAACTTCCAAAGTCCATGCGACTACGAATGAGTGAAATATACAGTCGTCTTAAATTAATGGGATGGACGCCCCAGTTACAACCTACCAACATCTTGAATATGTTGACAAACTTAACAATTCTTATACATAGCTCATCAATGTGTTTCTTCCAACGTAGACCCCTATCAAGCCACAAACCTAGGTATTTGACGTTTTCCTTAACTTGCAAAGAAGTACTATTTAGACGTACATCGACATTTTGCCTACGATAACCCCTGCTAAATATACATATTTTACTCTTTGAAGGGGAAATGTCCAGACCCACATGCATTAACATTTTGGCAATTAAATCTAACGCAGCCTGGATTTTAAATTGTCCTTCAAGAATGCATGAGCATTGCACATAAATCGCAAAATCGTCAGCATATTGCGAAATTAACACATCATTTTGCAGACGGTTACATATATCTAGGGTGATAATATTAAATAGTAAAGGTGATAGCGGGTCACCCTGAGCTAATCCCCGTCCTGAAATTCTACTTAAAAAATGGTTACCTGACTTAATTTTAAGAACTCTTTTATGAAGAAAATTCCAGAGGTACTGACAAATACGTAGTCCAACATGGAGTTTATCCAAAGCATGAATTAAAATAATATTATCCACGTTGTTGTATGCATTTTCGATATCTAAAAAACAACCCACAGTGTAATAACCCCATGAAAAACTAGTTTGAATTGTAGATACAAGACAGCTTAGACTATCTAAACAAGACCTTCCTTTTCGAAATCCCACCATGTTGGGGGAAAATCTGTCATTCTTTTCAAGGTACCATTCCAATCTCTTGTTTATAATATTATGAAAAATCTTACACACGCAGGACATAAGGGATATTGGACGAAGGGAAGAAGGATCACTGGGGTCGCGGTCAGGCTTAGGAATGGGTAAAATACATATATCGCGCCATTGTGAAGGGACAAAATTAAAGATTAAGAATTTATTATATAATGATAACAGGATATGTTTACCTATATCAGGTAAGTTCTTAATCATAGAGTATGATACATCGTCGCATCCAGGAGATGTATCCTTGTTTTTAATACATTTTTCTAGCTCCTGGATGGAGATGCCACACTCTAAGGTTGAGTTATTGTTGTAAATAATGGGGGCAGAAGGCGACACAAAATCTGGTGTTAATGATCGTAGCAATTGTTTTGCACCTATGGTGTTCACATATCGCGTAGGAGAACGGCATCCTTTTAGCCACTTCATTTTACGCCACAAATGAGTAATCGTTGTTGACTCGTCGACCGTTGAGCAAAACTGTTGCCAGTTCTCATTTTTAGCTTGACGGATCAACCGTTGAGCTGTATGGGTCTTTTGTTTCAAAATATTCAAGTTATGGGGAATAGGGTTACGCCTAAAAGTGGCCAATGCTAACCTTCTGCTGGCGACGGCATGGGAGAGGTTAGAGTTCCAATAAGGCTTGGGTGAGAATTTAGAAGTCGGATTTTCATTAAATTTAAAGTAAAGAATGTATTTGTTAGCTGCATTGTTAATGTGGAGTAAAAATAGATTATAAGCACTTTGAAGGTCATTGGGTAAACAAAAATTTTGAAATTTATTTTCTAAATAAGACGTATAAGAAGACCAATTCGCTTTGCTAAAGTTTCTCTTCATAACCGGGGGAATATTATGGAGACATAAAATCGAAATTTTGATCCATAAATGGTCGCTACCTAAATTTTCATTCAAAACAGACCAGTTTAAATGTAACGCTATGTCTGAAGTTGCGATAGAAATATCAGGAGATGATTCTTGAATTGTGTTATCCACTAAACGGACTCGTGTATATGATCCATCATTTAAGGAAATAAGGTTAGCATCTAACATTGAATTATAAACTAAGTTACCTCTTCGGTCAGTTTTATAAGACCAACTAACGTGGTGAGCATTAAAATCACCTAATACTAAGGTTTTCGATGAGCACATCGAGAAAAAATTATCCCAATCTTGTTGCGACGTTACAATTCTTGAGGGACAGTATACTGCGACGATCGTATCGATGGGGTGGCAATTGAATAATTGGACACACACTGCTTCAATACCTCTATTGACAACAGTGCAGCAATATGGATCTTTTCCTGTCGTAAAGTCTCTGAAAAAGATACTAACTTTGGCCTAACACTTTGGGCATTCCATTGGCAAATGTTTAGCTTTATACCTTTGTTATCCATCACAGTGATTGTGTTATAATATTGAATAAGACTTTTGTAAATGGCCACCTCGAAGTATAACTCCGCAAAACTAACATAAACCACTCTAAGCACAATTGAATAATGGAGTTCATTTTGGAGGACACACTAAGTTTTTGAAGAAAAATGATTTCTTTAAGCCGAGCCAAAAGTTCGCTGAAAGGAGGATGCCTCTTATTTTGATCATCTTCATTTCTTGGCACATTATTTTCTTCATGATTGGAATCATTTTCCCAAAACATCCAGTCCTCTTGAGCTGAGCGGGTTTTCTTCTTTGACGATTCTATGTTAGGTTTATTAGTCTGACGTGGTCTGTCTTGTGTCTTAGAAATACCCTGTATGTTTTCTTTCTGTACAGCATTGGAATACTTCATGTGTTGAAAAGTTTTAGGCGTAGATGAAGGTTTGGACCACGTAGAACCATTTCGAAGGGGTGGAAAAATAGAGTTAAAATCCGAAGCCAAAGGAACTTGAGGTGGATTTTCGGGAGGAACATAACATTCTAATGCCTTTCTGTAGGTACATCTAAATTCAGCCATAATTTCTCTGAGCTTCCTTTCTTTTTGGTACATCGGGCATAACTTGCTCATAGATATGTGATTATTACCGCAATTAACACAGGAATAAGATGTTGTATCACAATTTTCATGTCGCCCACCACATTTAGGACAGATAATTGTTTTACCCGGGCATATTTTTCTAGTATGGCCTAATTTCCAACACAGTGAGCATTGCGATACTTGGTGTACATAAGGTACAACTTTTATGTTAATGTCATATACACAAACATGAACAGGTAATTGGTCACCTTCAAAGCATAAGCGAATAGTTTCGCAGGGGGACCAACCTCCTTCGTCGTCTCTGTTGCGGCGATTTAGCCTTTTGAGAGATAGGAGCTTTGCTGGAGGGGGGCACATAATATTCTGCATGATTTCTTCGTCAGTGAGATCCAAGTCTACATCTCTAATTATGCCATAACAGACCGATAGTTCCATAGCCTTTTGAAATTTCCATCCTTTCTTTATAAGATCTTCACATTCAAAAAGTTTTTTAGAAGCTGTTTCGTTCTCAAACTGGAGTCGAACTTTGAAAGGGCTCAGGTACTTAATAAAGGATATTTTTGCAATTTTGTAGTCCTTCAGGATACGAGCCATAGCGAATTGTTTTGGAAGCCTATCCTGGGATGAGATATAAACTTCGCATTTTTCATCTTTCGCTGAATTGTTACTCCCTCGTCGCGTTTTCTTACCCGTAACTGTTGACCAACCTTCTTCTGCTTCACTGCTGCTCTCGCGTACTCTTTTGGAGTTAGTCATCAATTCCTCTTCATTCTCACTACATGCTTCCATTATATCCGAGTCATTACTATCTAGAGGTGCGTAACAGTGCTCTAATATGTTTGTGTTATCCGTCATACTCGGATCGCATTGCAATATATATCAGTTAAAAAAAAAGGTCGTGCCGCCAGGTAGTTGGCCACGTGCACGCCGAGACCGCGTGATAACAAATAAACAAATTACTAATAGCAGTTAATTCAGGTACAGCGCAATATGACACAACGCACTCGCATGCGTGCCGACGCGAGACTGGGGTATTCTGTTAACTTTGTCTTTGTTTGGTCAGTTTTCGGAGTTTCTCTTCTATTTCTATTATGTCTAAGTGATAGGTCTCGTGTAGGCAAAGGGTTGTCTGGATAGGTACAGCACCTTTGTCTATTTGTGCCGCCAAACACTGTGTTCTGGTTTGAAAGAAATTTTGGTAATAACCGGGTATGAAGCCGCTTAACACTTACGGCCTCATTCATAGACAGTCTTAAAACCTTTGAAATAAAACTATTTTTTTACGGATTTTATCGAGATTTGATTTAAAATATCCGTAAAAAAATGTTTTATTTCAATGTGTAACATTCGCGTAAATCTAAGAAACCATTAGTCTTAAAACCTATTTTAGTTATCCCTATCGTACGAATTTTGAATTCAGTTTGAGCGAAAATAGTGCCACGCAATGTATATTTATTAATTTCTGATACAATTAGTCTCCTTAAAGTCTTAATTACTATAAGATACGATAGTGTTTTATTAATTATCCTATGTAAAACTTTTAAATTTAATTTTATACCAACAAAATCACAATAAAATTTAAGTTAATACATATTTTACAACTTAAAAAACTTGGTTTCACTCAACACATCGATACTTAAAAATAATGTCTTTTCACACAAAGGTCATTATGACCGTATTTGAATAATTTTCATGTTTTATTATGAAGATAATACACACGCCAAGTAATAAATAACCTTTGTGGCAACCGCGATTACACCTTCTGTTTGACGTCATATGTATCAATGTCGTGAATCAAATAAATTACTTATGATAATTGGCTTAAAAAGTATTTAAAATTCATTTTTAAGTGGCTAATTGATCACGTTATTCTAATAATAATAAATAATAAATACACCCAAAAGTCACATACATAGTCCTGACCCCACACTAAGATCGTGTCTTGTGTCGTGGGTATCAGGAACTACGAGAGACTTTTCGGTCTCACAAACACCCAGACCCGAAACAAATACCTGTGGATCACACAAATATTTGTTTTCGGTGCGGGGATCGAACCCGCGGCCTCTCGTTTCACAGGCGGCGTCTAACCAACTGCGCCACGGAGGCTGTCAACATTCTAGATAGAGATAATTCAAAAATGTATAAAGTAAAACTCAATTGCATATTTAAAATCATAACAGATTATTTGACCTACAGGTTGCGTCTGACTCTTTACATAGCAGGATCAAAGATTCGAAATTTGAAAAATGCAAAAACTTCGTCATGGTGAAATCAAATATCATCGGAAAAGATATTACGAGAGTCAATTTTCTAATTGATTTTGTTAAAGATCTGGCTTGATTGTAACGATCGCATAAAGATGGAACCTGTAATTGACCAAAATAAACTCCAGCAGAGCTCTATTTCACAGCCGACAAGTCCATGACATCACAAATGTTGTTTTTCATATTCTGATCTGAATAAAAAATAAATAAATAAACCCAACAGTCCATACATAGTCCTGACCCCACACTAAGATCGAATTTTGTATCGTGGGTATCGACTGGTGATGGTGACTTGTGGTAATCGGTGTGACGTCGGTCTCACCACCACCCAGACCACAAATACTTGTGGATCACACAAACATTATATTTTAACTCAGTACGGAGATCGAACCCACGGTCTCTGGTAGCCGGCGTCTAACCAATTGCATCCCATGCACAAGGATTTTTATTTTTTGCAATCGCAGGAAAATATTTTCTAGGATTAATTACCTAACCATACCTACTTTGTGACTTTAACAATTGTTAGAATTTAAATATTTTAATCATTAATTCTTGTCGCTGAATTATGAGAATTTTCAACAAAAATAAATTAAATGTTATCAAGATAATATATACAAGACATTGTATGATGTAAAATGTGAAGAACAGGTTTGAATTAACAAATTACAGACGTCATTCATGAGAGAGTCTAATCCGTCTCAATGAATATGACGTTAATATTTAAGTAATTAATTATAATTAATATTTATTGCATGAATTACTAGTTAAACCAATTAAAATAAACAACTTCACAATAAAATATTAAATATTACAGACACTTATATTTTTCTTCAAAAAATGTTTAACAATTTTTTTATGAATATGAATGAATATAACACACACGCGGAAGCCATAAGATTAAATCGTATTATTAGTTTTATAAATATGTACATACATACATACATAAACTCACGCCTTTATCCTCGAAGGGATAGGCAGAGGCGCCAACCAGGACACCCACATTTCGCCTTGTATGTTTCGTCCCATGATGTGATAGGGGGCGAGCCTATCGCCATATCGGGCACAAATTCCTGACTCCGGGCTGATAATGAATAGAAAAATCCAATATCACTTTGTCCGACCCGGGACTCGAACCCGAGACCTCAGCTTTGTAGTCGTACCGTAGTACAACAACGCCACCGAGGCAGTATAAATATGTATTCGTACATTAAATACATAGATAGATACATTTATTATCCTTTGTTGGATAAAAAATACCTAATAGTCGGGAAAGTAAAATCGTGTGTATAAAATATTTAGATGATCAAACCATTAAGATGACAAAGCCGGTTGGTATGTCACAACGTGACTGTTGTTTTACAACGCCCGGTGAGTTTTGGACCATTATCGTGGTCCTGATCAGTGATGCGACTAACAACCACACACGACGCTTAGTTAATGGCAAAATGGGTACATACCACCCTTATTCTATGTCTATATCTATATCTATATCAGCCCATATACGTCCCACTGCAGGGCACGGGTCTACTCTACAATCGAGAGAATCGATTGAGAGTGGTTAGGCCATATAGTCCACCACGCTGGCCTAGTGCGGGTTGGCGGACTTACATACCGTAGAAATTCTTTAAAATCGCTACGGTATGCAGTTTTCCTCACGATGTTTTCCTTCACCGTTAAAGTGCGTGGTGATTGACTAACAATACACACATAACTCCGAAATTCAGAGTTGTGCCCTGGGATTTGAACCCGCGACCACCGTGAACATGTAGGCAGCCGCGTCTGGTCCGTTACCAACAGACCACCATGCACTTTTATTATATGAGAATTTAATAATTTACTATTCATTCTTTTACAGCCTCCGTTGGGCAATTGGTTAAACGCCGGCTGTGAAACGAGAGGCTGCGGGTTCGACACCCGCACCGAAACGAATTTTTGTGAGGCCTACGTATGTGTTTAACGTTGAGAATGGTTTGTGTTAAAATGTAACGTGAGAAGAAGCACTTATTACTCTGTACATTTTAGTAAATATAGATTTCTCCTAATAAAATTTCATCATCATTATGCAAGTCATTCAAACTATTAATTATTTTATTCTTTATCATAGGTAGAGGAGCCGTTGGAGATCGACCTTCACCCATCTGATAACCAGATGAGACATATTTTTATATCAAATATTAGTGATAAAAAACATCCCTATGATTACTTTCCTATCGAAAAGTGTTCATGGCTATTTTTAATTGTTTTTTATTTTTTAATATTTTTTTTGCAGGCAAGCCAATTGGTTTTGTAATTAAATGATCTTTCTTATAATACCAATTTGGATTTTTATCAGAGCGGTGTAGTTATATTGACTTACCTCTTCACATCTGCTTGCCAGGTAGCCATGAACAGAAGTACGTGGGCAAGCCTACCTAGGCTCTATAATATTCCCTGTGTTAAAAACTACCAGTTGAGATGAAATTCATTCGGTTATTAAAAGAGTAAAGGTGATCCAGGAAAATTGATTAAAATTAATTCAATAAAAAATAGTCATGAACACTTTTCGACAGGCATGTTTATTAATCAATAATATTTGATAAAAAATATGTCTAATCTGGATATCATATGGGTGAAGGTGGATCTTCACCGGCTCTTAGACCATTAGATGTTTGTAGACAGTGAAACAATGGCTTATTATTTTCGTGTCTTATTTTTGATGGTATGAAAATATGGTATAAAAGAAATAAAAATTAAAAAGCTGTAATTAAAATAGGTTTTTGCCAAACTTAAACGCAGAATAATTTATTTATTTTAGAACATAATTGCAAGTTATTTTTATTACTTTTTAATTTTTTAATGACTGCTCTTGAATCGTTAATTATGAAGTTACAAATAAAGTAGTATATTACGGCAAATAACACTCGTAAGTGTAGGATAAACACACCCTTGAATTAAGTTAAACATAAAATAAATTATATTCAAAGACTATGAGAGAAAGTCTATAAAATTCACATCGCAATCCCTTCAAAGCAGTGCTTTTTAATATTTTTGAACGCGCGACCCCCTTACTAGTAAAAATCTACTGGCGCCCCCATTGGGCCATAGATAAACAAAAAGTTGGTACTTTAGAACACTATGTTTATGATTTTCTAAACTTTGGTACCTATATTTATTATTAAGACCATCTCTGTAAGAAAGGCGACCCCTTCATTACGGCTTCAGGCACAGGTTAAAAAACACTGCTCTAAAGAAGATTCTTAGCATCATTCATCATCAGCCCGTTGCAGTCCACTGCTGGACATAGGCTTCTCCCAAGATACGCCACAGAGCTCGGTCTGTTGCTTTACGCATCCAGTCGCTGCCGGCCCTCTTGTGCAAGTCGTCCCGCCATTCTTACCATGCTTTTCTACAATTACAACAGATCCAGGTCATAGTAGCACCTATTTATCATTCGTAGAATTTAATAGTATAATATTTAGATCAGATAACTTTTTGTTTTGGCATAACATTTAACCCAGTTTTACTTGGTAAAAACGCCAATAAAGTTGCGCTCAAAATAGTTGTAAGTCACAGATGTCCAAATACCAAGTCTTCAAAACACGTTTCAGTTACATCATTTATGAGCTCATAGGCATCATGGCGCTACTTAACCTTCCATACAGATAGCATCACAACAAAAATGTAGCAATTGAAGGCGAGCTGTCTCGGCCTGCAAAAATATAATAACGAGTCAACACACGTGCTCCGACAAACGTACAAGATCGCTGATGACTTGATAATTCACTCAAAAACATTTCCAACCACAAAAGTGAGTTTATCAGCTTTCGATCTGAAATCTGTTCGGCACACATTTGTGTCTTTGTACCTTTATCGTGCGGATTAATCGCGGCATGGAAGCTTTGGGTCCCTGGCGGTTTTTTCTAAGTCGACACAGCTGTTCGTAAATGAATGTTTTAGTAGCTCGGGTTGGTTTAAAATTTCTTCATTTATGCACGTGTTTAGCAGTGTTAAAATTTAAATATAATTTAATAGACAATGTGGTAATTTTCGGTTCTATTAACCATTAGTCTATGTAGAAAAACTTACGATGGAATTTAAGAGATGATTTACAATTTTAGTAGGCATTATATTATTTACGTTACATTTTGACCCAATTTAATAGGTATTTTGACCCGAAATAAAATGAATATAAAAATGCTCAATATTTTATTTATTCAAATGGACGATTCTAGAACACAATACAAATTTAAAGTCATGCAACACGCAAAGGATCGTTGCATCCGCAAATGAAACCTTAAAAAAGCGATTATCAACATTCGTATTTACTATCAAAAGGCCTAACCCAACGTAAAAATGCCACTGTCATCAACCTATCCAAACATCCCCATACCGAAGTACACAGTGGAATAATTCTTGTACCCCTTTTTATTTTGACAAAACGTATTTATTTTTGCGATCAAAGGATGTTTAGCCTTTGTTTTTCGTGTAGTATCCCACAGAACGCGGTGTTTTGATAAAACTGAATTCAAAGCGCGCATCCGGAGCATAAAATGGGCGTGTTTTATTTATGGTCTGTTGTGATCATTGCACAATTGTACAAAAAATGCTTTGTCTGGTGACGGCAGTGTTTGCGAATACACTAAATATTTTTTGCTAGGCGAAGGCGATTTAATAAATCCCGAGCAGTTGCTCTTATTGAATTTAAACAGTACAATAGGTTTTGCGATTGTCTGAGACATTCATTCTCAGTGGTTAGATTTGGGTGTGTTGATTTATATATTTTAAGTTAATATTTTTGGTCAATTATTCTTGTAACCCCTCTCGTGTTCAATTTCCTTTTTTCATAGTAGATTAGCCGTTGAATCGATTAATAATCGTAAATAAATCGAGACTAATATTTATCCAGGATCAAATCAGTAACCTCAGTATATTTGACATCATGCTAATGAATATTACACTACACATATTCAAGCAAATTCATCTGCCGAGAAGTGATTGACGTTTGTGCAAAAACTGTGAAGTGTAAAAATATTGATGAACGACCATGTTTTCATACTCGTCTTGTTAGCCAACGTTGTTCGTTGTCATTAGCATTTTAATGCATATAAGTCCTAGACATGTGGTAAAACCAGGTGGATACGTTATCAATCTTATTAATGAACGACAAGATCAATCTGTAATGAAAGTGCTTTAGAAGTCTATTTTCTGCAGTATGTGACAAGTTTTTAATGTTGAATTTTACTGATGATATCGAGTAGGTTATTTATACTTTGATTGCTTTACACTCACTTTTTACATTGGTTGGTTGGTGCAAACATAATCTATAAAGGAAAACATGTTTAAGTGCTTTATTAACAATCATAATGCGGTTATCTTGTAAAAAAAATCTGAAAACACTTTTTGTCAGCTTTGAACCAACCAAAGGCCCGTTGTATTGGCTATAAGTACCTATTAATTGGGCCAATAAAGACTGCTTAAATATTATAACCTGTATAAATACATACATACATAAACTCACGCCTTTATCCCCGAAGGGGTAGGCAGAGGCGCCACTAGGACACCCACATTTCGCCTTGCATGTTCCGCCCCATGATGTGATAGAGGGCAAGCCTATCGCCATATCGGGCACATTCCTGACTCTGGGCTGATAATGAACAGAAAAATCCAATATCACTTTGCCCGACCCGGGATTCGAACCCAAGACCTCAGCTTTGTAGTCGTACCGCAGTACAACCACGCCACTGAGGCAGTCAGTGTATACTTTACACTTTAAAACAACATCCACAATGATAATTTGAACACATATTTATACAATATAGTTAGCCTAATGCCGTCCACTGCTGGATAGGCTTACCCAAGTAAGCGCCAACCATTCCGGTCTTGAGCAGTCCTCATTGACCATTTAAACCGATGAATACACCAAAATCGTCCATAAAGAAACGATAAAGTGTTCTCGAATCAGATCACACATTTTTCACAATTCTACATCCTAGACGTAACAGATGACGAGCATACCATATATCTGGAAGTAATTTATATTCAGTGCACTGCACGAGAATGGCTCTTTGATGCCACTCTCGGAATTTATCTTCTTGGTTTCAAAAGTGAATAGAATTTTTCGATTTGAGTCGTAGCAATCTACTCATAAGTAAAATACTGTGTGAATTGTTCGTTCTGATAAATTGTGAATTTTAATTTATTTAAAGTATAGATCGGAAATTTTATATTTAGATTATTAGGTGTCCTTTGGTTTTAGAAGAACCTCTTTATCACGGCACGGTAAAAGCCGGCAGCGCATCTCTATGCCCCAGGGTATCTTGATAATAATGTACGGCGATGATATCTTACCATCAGGTGAACCGAATGTTTGTTCGCCCCGTACAATATAAAATAATAACTACATGAATGTATATCTTGTATTTACTTAACCTTTGACTAAACTCAACTCATGGGCGCTTCTATGATAGCACATAGCCTCAACTAGACAGTCTCTAATCGTACGAATTCATCTTCCTAATCACCAGGAAAATAATTCACGGCCCCTTCTACTCCCTTTCCTACATCGCTATGGTGGAGAAACAAATAATTATTCATTTCCAACTCATCCTTCTAATTTTCCTTCTTTTTCTGATTAATGACTGGAAATAATGAGACTTAACATCGTATGGGTCAGGTTGGTGAGCGCAGTGGAATGCGAAGCATAGCTTTGTAATTCATGGTGTTGTTTGGTTTTGCAACTGTCCCTGAGCAGTCGTATCGCTTATCATTAGGTGAATGGCATGCTCGTCTCGCCATTCATGTCAATAAAAAATATATACAAGGCAGAGTGAATACGAGCTGGTATCCCTAAGACTGGCACTGGTAGGTATGTAGATAACCAACCCCATTTCATTTTATAGGGAAATATTTAAGCCAATGGGTTCCTATCAGAATATATTCTATATTCCTAAACAAACATCCCTGAACAGACATTATCTTAGAAACAACGTAACGTCTACCTCATCATAACCATATCGTTAAATTTCTAATAGCAATATCTCCTCAATAATCGGATACTCGGTTTTACTCAGGCCTGTTTGTATTAATAGGTGGTGGTTTGCATCATTAATAATGGTTATTTGCGATGCCATTGTATGGCTTCAATGGTGGACCGAGGTGGGCGCGTCATTATGGCGAATCGAGACGTTAGGGTGCCCCATAGTGTGTTGATAGATAACTGTGTTGGGGTATCGATAAATGTACATACAGTAATTATTTGGACAATCAATATTTATGATGCTTATAAGTATGTTTGTGATGGTCTTAAAGAAATCTATTTTTTAGTTTGAAAAGCGTAGTTGATGCTTTTGTGTTTTGTTAATTGATATTGTTTTCCGTTTCTTTGGGTTTGGACGAAATAGCCGTGAATTTGATATTCTTCGATATTCGATATTCTTCGCGACCTTAAATAAGTATTGTGCTATTTGTGTGATTATTAGTTATATTTACTTACTATTAGTATACAGTTTCAATTATTATACAAATGAAAATATTATAAACATCGATAAAGTATCTAAATAACCACATCACTAAAGTGCATCAATAAATTTATTTTTTTGGGTTTACAACCCACCTCACGCACAATGAATGACAGCGTACGCCACGAATCACCCCGAATTTTTGCAGACACGGTTAATGGGATCTCGCATTCTATAAAATATTTGTATAAATGTATCGATTTAACTTTAATATACTGTGAAGAGAGCCGTCTATTATGTACACTGGTAGGTCTCTCATATGTGAAAGGCCGTCTGGGTAGGTACCACCGCAATGTATTTCTGCCGCCAAGCAGCAGTTTTATGCACTATTGTGTTCCAGTTTGAAGGGCATTGTAGCCAGAGTAACTACTGAACATAATGAGACTTAACATCTTATGTCTCATGATAGCGAGCGCTGTAATGACAAGTATTGATTTGTGAATCATGTTGTTGTTTGGTTTTCTACTGTCCGTGAGCGGTCGTATCGCTTACTATCAGGCGAATGGCATGGCATTGTCCCGACATCAATGACAAAAAAATATAAAAAACACATTGTAGAATACACAATTGAGTACTTAAACATATCAATTTGGTGGTAGTGAATATAGTGCGTGGTGGCCTGTTGGTAACGTACCAAACGCCACTGCCAATATGTGGTGGTTGCGGGTTCAGATCCCCGGGCCCACCTCTGACTTTTCAGCGTCATGTGTGTATTGATAGGTCACCACACTTTATGACGGTGAAGCAAAACATCTTGAAGAAACCTGCATACCACAGCGATTTGTAATTACTATGGTATGTAAAACCAGACTAGGCCAGTGTGGTTGGACTATACCTCGCAATAGTAGGTACTCTCGATTGTAGAGGAGGCCCGTGCCCTGCATTGGTACGTATTTAGGCTGATACAGATACAAAAACAGGTAGTGTATAATCTATATAATAGCAGCGGACTTCTTTGAGAGAAAGAGAGCGAGGCGTATATTCAGAAGTAGATTTTGTTTATTTTCCAATGAGACTAAAACATTATTCAAGCGTGGTCTAATAGAATAGCGCTATTTTTCCATATTTAACAATATATAATTTACCAAATACATAAATGTTATAATACGTAAACAGTCTTTTTTCATAATAACAAAACAGATAAATAATTATTAGAATTGCAATTCTTAGTTCGTATTTAGACAGCGTTCGGGCCTCAGTAGGAAAAAAAATTTAATGTGATACAAGTAGGTACTTGATATAAAAGTCTACCGTATTTTCTGATATCCACGACACTAGACTTATATCTTTATGTGGTGATGGGATTACGTATGTGACCGCATCTATATTTATTTAAAATCCTTATTGGAGAATTCGAGTACACGTGCAAATATATTCAAAAAGTATTGAAATTAGGTCATAATTAGTTTTATCACAATGCCAATCAAAATAAATTATGTCTGTGTAAAATTCACAATAAAAGTTATATTTTATGTACCACAAAAAATAAAGGTAAGGGACACATAAATTATAGTCTTATTTGAATTGTATTCAACGGATTTCAACACTCTTATAGGAGAATGATTGACTGGCCACTTACAACGGAAGAGATTTCATTTAATTTAAATAACCATAACTTATTTGACAGCCTCCGTGGCGCAGTTGGTTACACGCCGCCTGTGAAACGAGAGGCCGCGGGTTCGATCCCCGCACCGAAACAAATATTTGTGTGATCCACAGGCATTTGTTTCGGGTCTGGGTGTTTGTGAGACCGAAAAGTCTCTCGTAGCTTCTGATACCCACGACACAAGACTCGATCTTAGTGTGGGGTCAGGACTATATATGTGACTGTTGGGTGTATTTATTTATTTATTTATTTATTTATTTACACTTATGAAAAATGAAATAACAGATTTTCTCAAAATAATAATAATAAAAAAGAAGAACCTATTCTTTATTTTTCAGTGTCGGTAGCTAATTCATTATTACCTGTTACCGAATTAAAAATAAATATACATCATTAATTATATTATTATATAAGTGTTACTGCAATTAAAATGAATATGTCACGAGTAATGTCCTTTTTATGAGCATGTTGAATTCTGACAACAGAAGGTCAGTGTGTAGGCTTTAACTTCGTTTAGTTCGTCACTGGATGCATAGATGGCGCTGTTCAAAAGAAACGGCGTACATTAAATTTGTTGTTGTATTTAAAAAAATGAGTGTATTTTATCACAAACTTTATAATTTTATAATATAGCATTATATCAAATTTAGAAATAGATAATGTGATATTGGATTTTTCTATTCATTATCAGCCCGGAGTCAGGAATTTGTGCCCGATATGGCGATAGGCTCGCCCCCTATCACATCGTGGGACGGAACATGCAAGGCGAAATGTGGGTGTCCTGGTGGAACCTCTGCCTGTTTTTCTTGCTTTCTTTTCTTTAAAATATTGCTCAAATATTTGTTACTGTCCGAATATCGACCATCGCTTACAAGGGTGTAAAACCCATTACAGTGCCATGCATGGCTCTTTTTGAGCAAATAAAATACCATTATAATATAATAAAATAATATGAATTATCATTATTTATATAATTGTATACTAACTAGATTTAACAAGGTGAAATATAACTATTTTCTTTCGCCAGTGCGTACTTTATTTAAACTACCTATACTGCATTTGCCCTCAAGTGTATTATAGTCGATATGGAGATAGGCTCGCCCCCTATCACATCGTGGGAAACATACAAGGCGAAATGTGTATGTCCTGGTAGCACCTGTGCCAACTCCTCTACGAATAAAGACGTGAGGTTACGTACGTATAGTCAGTTTTTTTTCCTACAGTCGCGTATATATTACAGGGGCGTGCGCTCCTTGTAGGCAGAAATGCACTGCTTTACTTGCCATTCACAAATATTTTAATAAAACGTTCGTACGTTTTAGATGACTTTAATTAATATTAAATAAATGAATAAACAAAATATAATAACTTAAAAACGCCTAATATTTTATAAATAGCAATAGCGCTGCAAAATAATGTACCTATAGTCTATCTAAACTAACAGGTTCCATTTGACGTTTCAGACTTTTAACGTAAATAACTTTGTGCAGACGTAACCCACACAATTTCAATAACACTTTCCGTAAATCCATGGAATTATGAAGCTATTCTTATTTTATCACTAGATATACAAACCATAATCACTAAATTTAAACTAGAATTCTTTAAATAAAGCAAAATAACCATTTTAAACAACATATTTTTTTTCTAGACGTCATTACAAAGTCACCTCGTTAGGTCTTTTACCGGTAGAGTCGAGACTATTCAAATGCATTTGTATACGCATAATCGGTAAAAATTTTAAATAATCGAGCAGATATAAAACAGTTGTTTTTTAATTTTTAAAAATACTGAACTTTCAGCTAATAATAGGTATGCTGTCAACGAACATACATCAATAAATAGTGAAATAATAATATTAATATGAATTAATTCATCATTAATTAATAGATTTGGATATTACAATGGAAATGAAGGCAGTATTGTAGGATACGCCACACATAGTGAGGAGGTTCCTCACTTTGGAGTATATGTATTGTATTGTATGTATGTATCATGTGTTCATAAGCATGTGCGTGATGTGGACTGGACTCGAAAAAGTGTCTGCACCCGGGTGAAGCCGGGACGGGCCGCTAGTAATAGATAAATCACTCCTTTTGTTCCTAAATAGTAAAGTGACATGCAATTGTTGATGTCTCATTAGAATAAAAATGTTCATGAAAAAATAAACGAAATGATGTAAACTGAAAATATAAACTGTAATCGATTAAGAAATACAAACAAATATTATCGATATCTCTAAATAATCGGATATTGTAAGAACCGATTTAGTTGACAGCATCCCTATTTCCCAATGTCAAATGGAACCTGTTAGTTTAGATAGACTATAATCAACCAAGTCAAGCCGCCGCGTCCCGCTGGAGATTTGTTCGTATGTGTGAAGTAATTTTGGTGTCCGTGCACAGTTCGCAAACGCACACACCCATGCACATCGACAGCCGCGACTCCAGCGGCAGGCTACGGAAGTTGGGCAGTTGTCGGGAGTAATCGGAAATGTTCGTTGCCTATAATCCGGGTAAAAATAATAGACGGAAATCGAATAAATCACGTATGCACATTATGCATTTTTGTTTGGTAAGGTTTTATTTGTTTAAATAGCAGAAATGTTTTGTGTTTCGTGGGGGCCATTTTGCTTTTTTCATGTGATAAGCATTGTTTACTATTTTGTTTGCGCCAGTATATTTATATTTTTCTTAAAAGAATTTTCTACTTAACATTTGATAGTGTGCACATTTAACAGTTTATTACTGAGTTTCTATAATAATTGTGATTTGCTTTTACTAGTGCGTTTGTTGATTTTTTTTTAAATGTTATTTGATTGTGAGGTTTGGGTTGAAACTGTGTGTTTATTAAAAATAACAAGTTCTCAAAATTGTCATTCAGTGAAAAGACTCAAATTGTGTCTAAAGGTAGGTGTGTACCCGAGTTACAACAATTATACCAGCAAAAAGGGAATTTAACTCGAAAGTTTTATGTTGAAAGTTATGTAACGTAGGTATAACTATTATTTTAGCTTATTATTTTAGTTATTAGAATTTCTTCCGCCGCGACGATCGATTGCTGTTTTGTCTGCGTTGCCGTAGAAGATGTATATGAATAGTAGTACATCTAAGTCTTGTTCTTTTGGAATAGTTTCCGACTTAGAGATCCTTCGCGTGGCTGTGGCTATGCTAAAAATCTATAAAAGAAAAAGTTTTTGTGACTGAGTACTCCGCCGCATACCCAGTGTCATAATCCTGTGCACGCCGCTGATATATTACTGATCCCATACTAAGATTGAGTCTTATGTCGTGGGTATCAGGAACTACAAAAGACTTTTCGGTCCCACAAATACCCAGACCCGAAACAAATATCTTTGGTTCATTTCGACAAATTCATTGCCAAATGTTTGTTCTTTACACAAACATTTGTCTCGATGCGGGAATAGAACCCGCGGCCTCTCGTTTGACAGCCGGCGTCTAACCAACTGTGTCATGGACGTAGTTGTCTCATTGTCGTGCCTGTAAATACAAATCTTAAGTATGATAATAATAGATAGGTATTGAAAATACCATGTTATGTAATTATTTAAAAATTAAAGCACATTCTGCTCCACTTTAAATAAAGGGTAAACAATTTATTAAAACAGTTTCGGTATTTTTAATAGTACCCAACAATGTTGATTGCGAGTGTTCCAATTTTTGTGTTGCTTTATTATTTTATTAAGAGCGAAGTGAATAGCTGCAGTTTTCACAACGGAACAATATTAAATTGTTCATAGAAGATAATCATAAAACTTGCAGCGTAAATGGAGCACATTAATGTGGATCAGTAAGAACTAAGGAGTCGATATTAGTAACATTATTTTATATTAACTTAATTTAATATATGCATATGTTTCTATGGTTCTCTATATTATTATTATATTATTATTATTCTCTATATTGTTATTTTGATGCGTTCACGATTGGGATGTTTATTGCTTCATCCACGTAGAAGCCAGCTTTAACTAAAGAAAAACGGGTCAGATCTCCGCCAGATCACGAAGGTCGAGAACTTTCTCTCTTTCTCTCTCTCTCTCTCTCTCTCTCTTCAGTACACTCTTCTCTTCTTTACAGGAAGTCTACCGCTGAACAAAGACCTCCCTCAAGGATTACCATAAAGACCTGTTGGAAGCGTCTTGCATCCAGCGACTGGTTGCAAATTAGCTAGGTCGGTTATGAAGGATCACTGTCTCACATAAACCCGAAGTAGCAGATGTACGAGATCTAGTTCGGTTAGCTAGCTAGCAAAAGCTGAAACGTACGATATCCCAGGTGCTGTCTTACTTCATTTCTCTGAATCCTTGTTATCGAGCTAAGACCATTTTTCATCGGAGCGCTTCATCGTTGTTTCTCAGAACTATCCTTTAAGATTAATATATCAATAAGACAGATCATAGCTGTATAGTGGTGTTTTTGAGGCCGGAAAGTCTCTCTTTATTTTTGATACAACACAAGAGTCGATCTCAGTGTGGGATCGGGATCTATGTATGCGACAGTTGGGTGTATTTATTATTATTACCAACCTGACGATAAATTATGGACATATTAAAGCAGTAAATAAATAAATAAGGAAGCTCCATTCCTTGTTCTGAAGCGTCTTTACAGCAAGCCGTCCGTGGATTCCTGCAGCGCAAACCCTAGATTATTTGACGCCTCGTTGGCTCCGACGGCTGAGCAATTCAAACAGATTATGAATGAGATGTTCCCGGACGGTCAACTTGAATGTCGATAACATTGTGTTATGACGGCATTGCTACGCTGTGTTATTATTCTTAGTATCTTAACAAATAAGAATGCTTATCTAATAAGAATGCTTAGTGTCTTTAAGGATTAAGTTATACCTTTTTCAGCTTAGTAGTTAGTTTGTTGCATGTTTTTCCTGTAGGTGTTTTTTTTTTAAATTTAGATGAAATATCTCTCTATCTATATCAGCCCACGTTAACCTACTGCTGGGCATAGGCCTCCTCATTTGCACGCCTCATGTTTTTGTCTTGTGCGAAGCGAATCCACTGTTTTCCTGCAGCTCTCACGATGTCATCCGACCATCTAGCAGGTGATCTCCCTCTTAGCCACCGTGCCTCTCTTGGCCACCATATCGTTAGTGTCTTAGCCATTCTAAACGCCTAACCTGCCCATATATACATATATAAACTCACGCCTTTAATCCAGAAGGGGTAGGCAGAAGCGCCACCAGGACACTCACATTTCGCCTTGTATGTTCCGTCTCATGATGTGATAAGAGGTGAGCCTATCGCCATATCGGGCACAAATTCCTGACACCGGGCTGATAATGAATAGAAAAATCCAATATCACTCAGCCCGACCCGGGATTCGAACCCGAGACCTCAGCTTTGTAATCGTACCGTAGTAGGTACAACTACGTCACCGTGGCTAACCTGCCCAACTCCACTTTAACTCTTGTTTGTTCTTCGTCGGATTTCTATATTCGGGATTCGATCAAGCAGCGTAATCGCAAGCATGAGACGCTCCATTTGTCTTTGGGCTACTTTGACTTTGTGCATAGTGGTTGGTAGTGTCCATGTCTCTGCGCCATATGCTAAAATGAGTCAGATGCATTGATTAAAGGCATTTGTCTTAAGGCTTTGAGGAATTGTTGATCTAAAGAGGTCGTTCAACTTACTAAAAGCAGTCCATGCTAGTTGGATCTTTGGACTGCTTTCTTTAATATGGAGGTTTTGGTCAAGGGATAAACAAGGTATGGATACTCTTCAACTACCCCTACAGGGTGGGTACCCTCGGTGATATTGATTGGTTTGTCATTCCCTTGCTTAGCTTACAAACTTAACCGACATCATATAGATAAGTTTATAAGCTTACAGCTCATGACATATTCTTACCAAATAGATTGTAATTAACATGCGTACTCAAATATACACACATACAATCAAAATCCCCCCTTTAAAGGAAAAGTCAGTAATCAGTAATTTTCAACTTTCTTGTACATCCTTTGTTAAAAACAAAACACAACTGAGTCACCCTACAACGATACAGAAGGAGGTACGTGAAAGAGATCCCCGCGTGTTAAGGTTGCTGTTTCTTCTTTAATTTAATTAAAAACCGCATTTTCACATAAAGAGGAAAGTTCACGCAAAAAGATAGCACGGCTAAATGTGTTTCGCCGAACAAATTCAAGGGAAATCTGATAAAACTCACGGTCTCGATCCATTCCGTTGAAACTTTCCTTTTATCTCGCCAACGTGGATAGGCCCGAACGCTCCAAATTTGTATAGGTTTATCGTCCAAAGAAAACTTTGCTAAATTCTATTTTATATTCAATCTTTCAAGTCACTGTTCGACGATGATAAGGTGCGAAGGCCTTCTTTTCAATTTTAATCAGCAGTTACGCATTTAATAAATTAGCTTTGGTTTATCTTTGCTATAAATTATTTAAATACCTGTAATGTGCATTCCTGAAATTTATTTCGCCGTAAAAATAACAGTAAATAAATTTCTCAGCTGTATTACCTCAGCCACAATTTTAAAAACCAATTTAGTTAGTCTCTAATCTTAACCTATCCCCCAAAGAATAGGCAGAAATGTCACTAGAGCTACTAGCAGTTGGCGTAATTTTTTTTTTGGTCCAAAATTTCATAGGCGTTTAATCGAAATCGGGGAAAACTTCAGCTCAGGCGACTCATATGATATTTTTAATCCAAACAACTTACGGAGAGTTAGAGCCTAAGTTATATTTGGAACATTTTAAAGTTTTATTAGAAGTGGAGTTTACAAAAAATATATTTATTACTAGCTTCTGCCCGCAGACTTCTTCTGCGTAATTAACTTTATTTGATATTATTTTTATTTGGAATTTTCCATCCCGTCCCGTCGTCCCGTATTTCTAAAAATCACTGTTTTGGGTTCTATTACTTTAATACAGACCCCCATATTAGTTTTTCTCATTTATCTTCCATATACAGACATCGATCGGTTACAAAGTTATTATATGTATAGATGTAATTGTGCAATTTATCTTAAGACTAAAAGTTAGTAACAATACAAATAGCTTTTTTTTATTTTCAACATAATATTAAATGTAGTGCCACCCAGTCAGATTTATGGTGGCCACACACGTTCATTTGCGTTTGCGCAAACGGGAGCTTGCACCAGTCTCTAATTGAAAATTGCAACGAAGTTTACGCAGTTATTTGCCACATATGTTCTAGTAATCCTGGTGCAAACTCAGACTTGCACAATTATATCGTACGTGTATGGCAGCCATAAAATCATAAGGTATTTCTTAATAGCACGACAAAGTGACTACAAAACATCTTAAAGTAAGTGCAATGTGCTGCTCAAATGGACTGACTGTCACACAGGAGATCTACGTGAAGTGACAGCTTTGCTGTCTCGTTTTGATCGGTGACTGAGATTGCCGAATGCCAAATACAAGGGGTATTGGGCATTCGGCAATGTCATCCGCTTCCCATCCTTTTTCCTTTCCACTCCTTTCCCTATTTGATGAGTCGACAACACCTCTATGACTCAAGCTCTTGGGTCGCAATAAACACTGATCATCGTGTGACCTGTTTACTCGTTTGCCGGACCTATTGCATGAAAAAAGCACAAAAAGATGATTTCAGCTAGTCAACTATATTTTTTTTATTGCGTTGTATGGCGATACGCGCGTGCCATTCGCCTGATAGTAAGCGATATGACCGCTCGTGGACAGCAGAAAACCAAACAACACCATGAATTACAATGCAAAACTTGGCATTTCATTGCGCTCGCCATTGTAAGACGTAAGATGTTAAGTCTCATTATGTCCAATAGTTACTCTGGCTAAAATTTTACACTGCCGTTTGGCAGAAGAATTAGAAACTGCAATGTTTAATATGCAATGTTTACTTCACTTCCTCTACTAATCTACATGTTTTTTTTTAAATTATATCATTGACCCAAACCTTGCATTGGACAAACTGGATCCACTGCTAGTCGTAAACATAGTAATTTATAATTATTTAAGAACATTTTGTTTGAAATGGCAATTTTTAAATTGAGTTTTTTAGTAGATATGTACATTCAATAGACGGAACATTAATTAACATTCATACATTAATTATTACATTATTTGGGACGGTACATACGAGGCAAAATGTGGGTGTCCTTGTGAGTTTATGCATATATGTATATACATTAAGTGAAGACTATTTTCATCTCCTTTTAGGGACTAAGGTTCCGCTATGAAGTCCTTATCATTCGTAGGTATTATTATTATCAATCCTAAAGTGAGTGATTAATCATCGTCATCAAACTTTGCATATGGTTTTAGGGTACAAGAAAGGATTACGATGCTTTTAATAAAAAACAGTTTCCGTAGGATAGAAAATAACTGTAATATTTTTACGATCGTCTGAAAAACATACGGTAATCCGACATAGAAACGATCTACCTTAATGAATAAATTGCAATATTGGCTAACAGAAATAGGCATGTATATATCCTCTTGGACAAAAAGCAAATATTTTAAACCCGAAACTGCTTCGAAATATTTTTGAAAAAAAATCGATCTATATATCTCATGCGCCCATAACATTAACAACAAAATAAGATCTCGTTATACCCAATTTATAATTATTTTAATTCTCAATATACATGCTAATGAGTTCAATAAAGGTGATGGAAGTTATTTGAATTTGAAACCAATTAAGAATAGAAAAAAGGTTCCAAATATTTAAAAAGCTGCCGCGGAAAATATGTTGCACTGTGTTGTATCGTTTTGATGTGTTAGGACGAGTAAGCTTAAAATGTTTTTGAAAAATATAATATCTTTATTGGTCCTAGTTAGTGGCATCACAAATGTATTATGTAAGGGTGAGTACTAACCATATACTTTACTAACCCCGTAGTTTTACCCACATAGTATGTTAGATAGCTTATAGTCGATCAGCTGGCACCGACTTCCAAAAAATTGTGGTCATATTTAGTTATTTTAGATATATAAAAAAAAGTTTTATAGTTCTCTTTTTATGAATGATTGACTATTAATACACACAAGACCGAAAAGTCAGAGGTGTGCCTTGGGGTTTGAACTCGTGGGCACCGTGAACATATTGGCAGTCGCATCTGGTCCGTTTACCAAGAGTCCACTACGCACTTCGAAATATCGAATAAGTAGAATATATTTTTTTGAATAACCTGCTAGATGCTGTTTGACATTTCTCAAAGTCTATTTTTACAAAATAGAAATAATAATGCAGACAAGGTCACTTTTAAGTCAATTCCAACCAACCTAGTTTATTTTATTAAATTCTGACATTAAATTATTATCAAAATGATATTATTTGTAACGTTAAATATCTCATTGGTGGGGCAACAGGAAATACCACCTGTAAACCGTAAGTTTTAAGTTTTAAACTGTAAGTTTTAGTTCTAATCTTGTTTGAAACTATATAAAATATAAAAGGCTTGACCCAGCGTCCTTAATTAGATGATATCTTCAAACTTTACTGGTGGTAGGTCTCTCATATGTGCCAAGCCGCCTGGTAAGGTACCACCACTGTTGTGTTCCGGTTAGGAGGACATTGTAGCCAGAGCAACTACTGGACATAATGAAACTTAACATCTTATGTCTCAGGGTGGCGAGCGCAGTAGAATACCAAGCATTGCTTTGTAATTCATGGTGTTGTTTGGTTTTGCTACTGTCAATGAGCGGTCTATCATCAGGCGAATGGCATGTTCGTCTCGCCACTCGTTGCAAAAAAGCAACATATTCACATAAGTGACTTCAAACAAATATGATTTCAGGACAGAAGAAGGTGCCTTGCGCTTTAGAGGACACAAAGTGTACCCAATCAGCGATTGACCCACTCTATAAAATTCTTATTACTGGCCGTCCTGACATCGGAGTGCCAACTTCAGATCCCCTCCACCTAGACGAGGTAGTTGGAGTCCTAAAAGATTTGAACTACACGCTGAATGACGCAAACTTATATGGCCTGAACAGTTGCCGCGTGAAGAAACATGTGTAAGGCATCTTTCCTATATTAGTTGTTTAATTGGAGATATTATAAAGGTTGCTGGTGACAGAACTTTCGTATATGCAAGACAGCATTCATTCTACGCGAGTTAAAAAGCTATAGTGATCAACGCAAGACTTACATGTTTTGGCATTGAACAAATTAACACCTATTACAAAGTTATTAACTTTAAAAAACAAAAAGGATCCAATACAATTCTATATTCATGTTCATGGAGATATAAGGAAAGAACCTATATTACTTCAGGTGTCCAAGAGCTCATTTTGGGCTCGCTGTCAAAAATTTGATGACGTTGCCCATTGTTCTCCAATTGTTCTCCACTGTCAAAAGTTTGCTGGCAACACCGGGACACCTGAAGGGAATGTTTAATAGTATAATTTACGTAATATAAAACATAACAAAGTAAATGATAAGAAAGCTAGCATGTTGCTCTCCCTGTTCCAGTGTTCTCCGAGCGCTATAATTTTTCCTTCTTTAAGCAATATTTAGAGTACTCTCCTTCCGATAGGCACTGACCTGTTTGTGTTAGGCCCCTGGCTCTGCGAAAATATATGACTGGCGGTGACCACTTAACATCAGGCGGGCCACAAGCTCACCTGCCTGCAAAAGCAATAAAATAATGCTGACTTTTTATTCTTAAACGCCACTTACGCGGGGAGAGTTTCTCGCGGCGAGAATCGTATGCCATTATCCGCATGACATAACCGCCATAGATTGTTGTGTTCTGACAAATGTTTACACGATGCAACTTTTTTATTTCCTTACATTGTAAGGCTTACAATAATCGTATCATCGAGGCGAGAAACTCTCCCCGTGTAAATGAGGCTTTAGACCTCATCGAACGTGCTAAACTACGCACGTGTTCCCTCCTTCCTATAATCCTGGGTCCTTCCGCCGTAGCGTGAAGAGGCATCTCAGCGGGCCGGCATGATTGTGTCGAATGGTATGAGACTACCGTCTGATACCATTCGATACTCTATCTGGACGGCATTAGCACTTACCATCAGGTGCAATGCAGTCACTATGCCGAGCCAGTTTAAAAAAAAAAAAAACTAGTATATTGCAAATTGAACGTGTTAGAAGGTAAAGCTTTATTCAAGGAGAATCGAAGAATGACAGAAATCATCATCACTAGTATATTCAAAATAAACAACTTTCACAATTATTCCAGCATTAACTTACAGCAATTTTCGTGGATTTTCGACATTCAGTGTCCAAACTTGACCCTCAAATCAAACTACGAAATTGTTGGTGTCCTTGATGGACATTATGTGGAGGGAAAGGGTCAATGTCACATCGTTAATGGTAAGTTCGCCGTTAACTAATTATATATAATTTTATAGTTAAACTACCTCATTGGATTCATTTAAAATTTGGAATCAGCATTGAAAACTCGTAATTTAGGTGTACTATTGAACGGTTTAGTAGAGAGCGATATTAATATATTAAATAAACGCGATCAAATATAAGAACTGGAGTATCAAGAGTAGGCCAGAAGGTTTAAAATTATATAGCTCTTTATTTCTCCATTAATGGTAAATGAATAATTCAATACATTATCTTTTAAATAGCTTAAATATTTCTGATGAGACATAATACGTTATAAAATTAAATTTATTATGTTTTAAATTTACTATATTCTAGTATCGACAAAGAAAAAAGCGATTAATCTTAAAAATAATCCCCGACTTTAATGAACACAAAATAATGGAACAATTGCATACTTATTGCAGACTGTGGGGATGTAAAAAAATGGGAACGGGGTAAAAAAATAGCCTAGGCTTTACGCAATTTTAAAATAAGAAGAGTAAAAATACATAATACCACGAACCCAAATCTAATTTAATCCCCGCTTCGAGACAAATGTTTGTGTGATCCTTTAGGCATTCGTTTCGAGTCTGGGTTTTGGTTTGTTTTTCTGGGTGTTTGTGAGACCGAAAAGTCTCTCGAAGATTCTGACACCCACGAAACAAGACTAGATCTTAGTGTAGGGTTAGGAATATGCTTGTAACTGTTACGTGTACTTATTTATTTAATTTTGACCTTTATGTCCATTTCAGAGAACTACAAAATCGGCATGCGTGGTAAATTCGATTTTCTCACCGGTGCCAATGGCAAGGCACACTTTAAGATTGGTGAATTTGATTTCCACCATCTCGATACTGTCAAAGGCGTTAAATATCAATTCACTAACTTATACAACGGCGATGAAGCTAAATGTGAGTAGCTCAACTTCTTTTACTTCCACTTTCGTACAAAGTTTTCTTACTTCGTCTGATTTTTAATTTTCAATTTGATCATTGGGTCTTAATATCTCTTCATCAACATTTTTAGTAAAAATGTATATTGATTTGGTAAACAAACAGCGCTATTTGCAAAATAATAATAAATCATTACCTATTATTTCCTCAATAGTAATAAGTTTTAAATGTAAACTTTTCCATTCTGCACTCGCAGTATTTGTAGTGCTTCCCATAAAAGTATTATCAAAAAAATAATCAAATATCGATCTCAATACTATTACATTATACCATTTAATTACAAGCCTTGCTGCTACATGCACATGTTTTTTTTTTTATTTTGTTCACAAAACTGGACGTACACAATAAGCAATATCAAATGAATTTCTATAAAATAACAAAAACATATCGCAAAAAAATAAGAGTAAAGTTGATTATCATATGCATTTTAATTATGAGAGCAACATTATTATGTATCTTTCCTTAAATGTCTATAAATACTAGCTGTACCGAAATAGATAGCATCGAATAAATTAAATAATAGCAATATCACAACTTTAAAAAACAAATTAAAAGCGTGAATTAGTGCAACTAATAGAATAGCGAATTGCGCATTATATGCAGAGGTTAAAGGAGCAAGGTTTTTCAAATGTATTTAAAAAATTGGAAACTTATAAATATTAAATAGATTCAATATTAGTATGTCTACAATTTTAAAAACAAGTCACCTAAATTATGAAGCCTTTATAGTATTGCCTTTAAAAACCAAAAGGCGTAGTCATTTACAACTTGTTCATTTAATTTAATCGCCTTTTCAAATATTAAACGCAATTACACAATTCTATACATTATTATTTTATTATATTTGCTGATTATTGTTATTCATTTTCAGCTCTATTTATGCACAAATACTTGGAAGAAAACTGGAAGGGCGCCACTGCCTTCCTCCAATACCCAGTGATGCATGCCTTCATGAGCAAAATGTTTGAACACTTCAATCTCTACTTAGCTGTTGTGCCTGCTGACGAATTATTCTTCAGGCCTGTGTAGAATTCAATTGCCATTACTCTTCGAAAATAATTGTTTCTGTCATATAATTATATACATATTGGTTATATTGATATTGGATTTTTTATTTTAGTTTAAACTTTTTTCCGCATTTCATTCAAACACGTCTCAATAGATTTTGTAATATCTGCCTGATATATTATTTCTTTGTCTAAAATTAAATGACGATAATTATAATTTGAACACTGCTAACACGCCTATTCATATTCAGTTTATATCCCTTTTTTGGTCATCGAATGTTTTGTCCCTTTCGAACGAATTTGAATTCAGTTTACGCGAAGAAGAGAAAACATTCAGTAACTATAATACGTTTATAAACAGACTATGAACAGGGCCGTAAGTAGTTTCAATCGATATATGTAATGATAAAGTTATACTATGACTATTTACGGCCGCACTTTTTAATTTATCCACCATTACCTTTTTACGTGAGACCTAAGAAGAATATAACGGCGTTGTTGGTAAGTTTTGCATTATGTGAATGTATAATAGTATTGAATACTGATAATTTCGCGGCAAAGTGAGTAATTTTGTTGAAGATTTTAAAGATATTAGTTAATCATTGTGATATGGATTCTACACAACACTATATAGCAAGAAAACAGATGTGAATCTTACGTAGAACCATTAAAGTTAACGAAGTTCCGAAAAATATATATTTTTTTGCATAACTGATAATTCAATTAATTCATTTGCAAATTAATGCAGTATAAGTCCATGTAAAAAATGTGTATCACTAAAATCGGTGTGACCTATAAATGAACTTCAATAAATAGACATTCATATTTCAGAAAACTACCGCATTTCTATGCGTGGAGGATTTGACGCCGGTTTCGACTTAAAAGGAAAGCCTCATTTGCGAATAACATCGTACGACTTTGACCGCATCGAGATCCTCGGAAATACTAAAACTGAATTATCTAACCTTTACTATGACGATGCTGTAAAATGTAAGTAATCATACATTTATGATTCTAAACAAATTTTTTACCATTCTAAAAAAGGAATGCATCCGGATCGTTGGGCAAATATCGTCACTCCACGGAGACGGTCGATGAGGCCGCGGTAGACCTGGAACGCCCTTGATGCTTTCGAGACCATATGGCCTGAAATTTGTTTACTGCGCCAATTGTGAAGGGAGACGGGTGAGATCTTTGCCCAGCAGTAGGATCTTTGCCCTTACATGATGAGCAGAGGTCCTAAGAAAGTTTTTCTGCAAATCGCTAAATGCGGGTGCCTTCGAAGAGTTCGCTTTCGTAAACATTTCGGACGGCTATTATATTCTGCAGGGAACTTCATGTGTGTTAATTATTAAGATGACAACAGAGCAAGCATTTAATCTAACATGTCAAAAGGATGATTATTTGCTTTTGAAAACGTGAGGGAGGTTGGGAGGGATAAAACCGTTGGGTCTGGTTTTGTCCTCTTACTATACCCCAATATGTGGATAGGAGATGGTACCTTTGTATTTCAATCCGAAATTATTTTTATTAGCGTTTCTTTTTTTAGCTGCATTTACTCACCAATACATACAAGAGAATTGGAGTACCTTTAACATTTTCACGCGGGTACTGCCGATGAGCGCTTTCGTAACCAAGGTATATCAAAATGTTAATGCTTTCTTGAGAGTTGTACCAGCGAATGAAATATTCTTCAGAGAAGTATACATTGAAAACTAAAAAATTTAATATCAAAATATTATTGTGTAAATTATATAAATAAGTATATTGCATATTTTAAATATATTATTCACAGTAATTTAGTTTTTTATTAAAATATATTTTAGCATTATTAATAATTATCTCGCAAATATTAATCAACATACAACACAAATGAAAAAAAGGCCATTCTGGTGCACTTTGAGATTACAAAATTATTAAAAAAATAACTTATTTACCTATAAATAACTTCAATTTGTTGTTGATTTTTTTATTTAGTTGTACATTTATAAATGCTTGTGTTAAATTAAATGTGTCAATAAAATTACTAACGTAAAGTAAAAAAATATATATAAGCCAAGTCATTCTGCATAATGAAGGCCTCCGTGGAGCAGTTGGTTGAGAGCGAGCAGTAAACAATGAGCCGCGGGTTCGACCCTGGATCCGAGATACATACTTATAGACACAAATATTATTTGTTTCGGACCTGGGTTTTTGTATCACCGATAAGTTTGTAACAGCTTCTGATTCCTACGTATAAGTTTGGTGTCGGGACTATGTGTTTGACTGTTATGGTATTTATTTATTTGAAATGCAATAAACCCCATTTACACGAAGAGTGTCTCACCTCGAAGATACGACTATCGTAAGGATATAAAAAAGTTGCAGCGTGTAAACATTGTCAGAACGCGATAATCTTAAGGCGGTTATGTCATGCGATAATGGCATACACCACTCCCCTTCTCCCCACGAGAACCTCTCCGTGAGCAAATGGCGCTTAAGAGCCTTATAGCTCAGACTACACGTAAGCGTTAAATACTAAATACGAATTATGGTGATCATCTTCAGCCCCAAGAAGAACTGCTTGCACTGCTGAACATAGACCGACTCTTAGGCTTTCCACAGTGACCTGATGGAAGCGGCTTGCATCCAGCCACTTCCTAAGTAGACGTCCTGATAAGTAAATGAAGAAAAAAAGCGCACTCAACCGCTCATTAGTAAATACTATAACTTTACAAATTTTATGCTGATTAAGTAATAAAAACAAAATTCACTGCACTCTTTTACTTTCCTAAAACTTAGCTTTTATATTATGCTTTTATCTTATTGCATATGCCACCAGTTTTCATTGGTTTTCATGCATAGTTATTTTGAATATTTTATATTGCTTATAATCTGGTCCTTGCTAATGATTCATAAAGACGTCATCTTATAAAAACAGGGTTATTTTTCAAAGACCACATTTATTTTTATTGAGCTCAAGTTAATAATACTGATCAACACATGGTGGAAAATATTCAAATTTACAGACAATAAGTCATTTATTACCATTTCAAAATATCCTAATCAATGTTCAAATTATACTCATAATCTACAGGACATTTTATACATAGACTCGTGTGTATGTGTGTGTAATGTATGAATGGGCTATCATGGTCGCCGGTATTGGTCTAAGTTTTTTTGCATAGGATAAAAAGAATGAAACATTTGAAAAATAAACCACTTTATTTCTCTATTCATGATTTTTAACCTTCTCTTAAAGTATGAATACTTTAATCAAAATAACACTGTACATTTGAGAAATATTCGTGAGAAATATCTAATAATAAAACAGTGAATTAATGAATCAGCATGACATCAAGTGCATTGCATTAATTATCTTAGAGGTCATTTTTATTTCCTATTTTCGTCTCAATAAGTAATTTATATTTAGCATGTATATTTATATGTATGTTTATCTATAGAAATATTTATATATATGTATGTATATTAAGTGTATTATTGAATTATGTATCACATTATATTGTGTATATATTCATCATAAATAATTTGTTTATCTATTCCCTTATAAGAGCTTGTTTTTTCTTTAAATTCTATACTGCCCTCTATTCTTATCCTTTTCTTATATCCATCCAAAGGTTGTTGTCTGTAAGAAATCGCCTAGGGCGATAAGACTGCCAACTGTACTCTTTAATTTTATCTGTAAGATATTGTATGCCTTTTGTTTTTTTGTATGTGCGGTAAAGAATAAAATAAATAAATAAATACTTACCAAACTAGTTTTGCTCTATTTATGCAGGAAAGGGACTATATAAATTCTTGAGTTCAGCCTCAAGCTTCGTATTTAATTATAAAATCAACTGAATACCTCTTATTTATTATTCGGCTTACCCCTTAAACATCGTATACACTACACTAATAAAAAACAACAGAACATCGTAAAAATGACGTGTTTGCAAAAAACTATAAAAATATATGCCTTGATTCTTTCGAAACTTCTTACATGTGTGCAAAATTTGCTTGACCGATCCCTTATTTAGTTATAAGACACGTAGAAAAATATCATAATAATATTATTTTTATTATTGTAGATGATTATTTTTTAAATGATAGCATCCACATTACTGCAGACCAGAAACAGTACTTCCACTCGATAATTCTGGACTCCTGGCAACCAGATATATACGGGCGTACCTCGAAACGCGACAGACTGGCATGTTATAATAATAATAAATTCTTTATTATACACCATGTAACTTAAACATGAAAACAATTAAAATAGAACAATAGAAAAAACATACAGTAATCATAACAATAACAAAAAAATGGTGATATAACTGGCGGTCTTATCGCTTAAAGCGATCTCTTCCAGACAACCGGTAGGTGTGTATGACGGATTTTCCATCATTTATTTAAATAACGACAAAAAAGGATAGTTAAATAAAAATGGATAATTAGGATGATCACATCATTATGTGACAATTGATATCATAAATTAATAGTCTTTGTCATACAAATGAATTCTAGTATATTAAAATGCAGCCTATGTGTTAATCCAGGTTGTCAGCTACCGTCATAACAAATTGCATCAATATCCGTTGAGCCGTTTCTGAGATCATCGTGTACAACCGCACAGCCAAACAGACATAAAGCAATAAAATATATTACAAAATTGTAACATTATTTATATATTTAACATTTTTTTTAATTACTAGTACTCATAAATTATTTGTATTTAATATGTTTTTTCTTCTTAGCTTCTATTTACACTGCTTCTTAGCTTCTATTTTCTTTAGACTGCTGTTGGTTGTCTATAACACATTTAGTTCAACAGCACGTTTAACATACGTATAAATACAATGTTAATGCTAAAAGACGTCAAAATTAAATAAAATTATTCAAAAGATAGCCATCACATTCAATTAAAGTCAAAACTTATGCACTTTTAGCATTTTAATGTACGTTATCAAACGCATCATCCTGTTGTAGTTGGTTAGTGAAGTTATCATGTAAGTAAAATAAATACACCCAAACGTCACATACATAGTCCTGACCCCACACTAAGATCGAGTCTTGTGTCGTGGGTATCGGGAACTATACGAGAGACTTTTCGGTCTCACAACCATTTGTCTCCGTGCGGGGATCGAGCCCGCCTCTCGTTTCACAGGCAACGTCTAACCAACTGCGCCACGGAGGCTGAAATAATATTTTAAAAAAACACGATGGTTTTAGTGACGAAACAGAATATCAGTTAATGCTGGTGTTCCTGAAAACAATCGTTTCTTAGTCCACCATAATACTCCAATATGTTTGATAGACTTCATATACCTTTAAAATTCATATGGAGAACAAGGAATGCGGATTTATTTAGGATGTTGTGATGTTTAATTATTATTCGATGCCCTCGATTTAAATCCGCCACCATCGGTTCGGCAGTCCGGCCCTTATTTAATAGACTCATCGCTCCCACATTTGCATAATGGATATACAGCGTTATGCCTTTAAATATACGAAAAAACAATAACGACTTTATTCTTAACCATTGTTTTCCGTTTGTTTTTCTGTTATTTGATATTCCTCGTAATATATAAAACAATTTCATACATATGTTTCATTAGTACACGACAGTAAGTGGTTAAAATGATTCGGGCCATTTTATTACTTTGTTTGAGCTGTTATGTTTTGGCGGGTCCAAGTAAGTGTTCTTTGATTAAATAAATAAATATACAACAGTCCTCCGCATAGTCTTGTCTCCATACTAATATACTAGTCTAGTAGCGTGGTTGCCAGAAACTACTAAAGATTTTAGTCCCGCGACAACCAGTCTCGAAAGTCTAAAGAAATATTTGTGTTGCATCTTTCGTCTTAATCAACTTGCTCCACGGCGTCTGGCAAAAATACATCGCATTAATCCTTAAATAGGAATAGAATATAACAGAAACTCTTGAAATGTGTACTATTCTGATTTTGTCACCATGTATAAAGGCTACTTTTTATGCCGAGAAATGAATATCCTGGGGATATAATAGCAAGCAATTCAAATATATTTGTTACTTTTTCAAACTCAAAGGTAATGGGTTGGAACAAGAGAGGACAGGATTACAAAATTGCATGGGACAAAACGGAATGGGACAGGACGGGATATAACAGGAAAAGCAAAGCAGAATACGTGTAAAAGACGGCAGTCTACTGAGTTTATTAATTAAGTTTAAATAGAACTAAAACAGTACGCAATGATATTTTGCTGACGTACACTACACTCAAAAAGTATATAAACCGGGGCAAAGCCGGGCCCGGCCGGTCCGCTAGTAGATTAATAAAAACCTTACAGTATTTTTTTTTACAGCCAATGAAAGGTGCAAGATCACAGACCCTAAGTGTACGTTGAAGGTAACAAACACTGTATATAGATGGTTCTTCAACAATGAAAACCATTTGGAAACCTCGCACATTGAATTCATCGAGGGTCATCCAGGCAAATTGCATTACAAATTGACTGATGTGACTGTTAAAGGATTCGAAAACTGTACAGTTACAGAATCTAGGTAATATTATTTTTACTATCGGGAATCACGAAACAAGCAGTTCGTTCGCCAAATAGTAAGCGCCACGTTTACATACAAACAGAAGCAACACCACTAAGAAATTATATTTATTCATATAGCATTGCATGTTACGAAAAAGTGAAGTTTGCGTTTTTACGAAGTTGTAGAGCCACGCTGTTGTCAGTCATGACTCAGCATGAATGGGCAGTCTCGTCCGGGGTGGTACCACTGTCCCATAGCAGATCGACCTGAAGAGTTTCGCTGTCGCGTTTCTTTCTGTGAGTGAGATTGCTGGTTGCCTTATACCAATATATTGATTTGATGGGCCGGCTCTCTATGATCCAAGCTTTGTGGCTGTTCATGGACGGCAGTGATCCTTACCAACAGGTGTCCTGGTTGCCTATTTACCGGACCTATGGTATAAAAAAAGTACTGCGCTCGTCATCTCGACAAATTAGTCAAGTCGTTCCGCGCTCTCAGACGAAGACGCTACGCAAATCGCCCTGGATTGACTGCTTAGTAACGAGGATGTTTGATACGGAGGATTCGTCCAGATTTTCCAGCGTAGTACCGTAGTGTAAAGTGTTCCTTTCCACTCTCTCTAATTTACAACCCGTGACAATATAGGCCGCGTTTCAATTTCTACCTAAATTCTGTACAAACACTATAATTGTACCTCGACCGGCGAGGGATGATCATTTTTAGCCGACTTCAAAAAGGAGAAAGTTCATAATTCGATTGGTATTTTTTTATGTATGGTTACCGATTACGCTGAGATTTATTATCCAATCTACGTGATTTTTCTTTAGTTTAATGCCGAATAGGTGTCATTTGGTCCTATAAAAATTTAACATAGTTAGTTCGCCCCAGTAATTTTCATTTTATGAACAGTTTTGTTTACGTGGACGATGTAATTTTAGTTTGGGTATGGCTATTTTAGGAGTTTTTCTATTGTTTTACTCCGCTGTATTTAGTGTTTGGATTGCACTAAACTTATCGTGAGGTATAACTTATTTCGTCGTGCTAGTAAAATAAAAATAATGTATAATATTTTCTTTTACAGAATCGATATTGAAAATGTACGTTTTGAGGTAGCGTTGCTTTGCTTTCGAATAACTCTGGAGGGAGAATACGATATGAGTGGAGAGTTATTTGATTTGCCATTAGAAGGATCTGGCAACTTTATGATCGAAACTGGTACGTAATCATTTTAATTTTTTTAGTCAAGCCAATCGATTCAGCCCTATTATAAGTTTATTTTCATACAAGGTTAATTTACTTGGATCCTTTTAGTATCCTTCTATGAGAGCTCTCAGACTTTTTTACTACAAATGAAGAATATTACATAATCAGTACTGAAATAGAAAACAAAAACGGATTTTATCTAAGAACATTTTAGTTAAAAAGACCAAAAACACACCTATACCGCAAAATATATTTATTTTTTTCAGGCAAATATTTGATCCATCATCACATGACTATCGATCTAGGAGGTACTGACACTAAAACACAGATTCAAATTAAGAACGATACAATTGAAGGAGAAGCATTGGAGAAAGTGACCTTCAAATTTGAAAATTTAAACAACGGCAAAAAAGATTTGGGTTCGTATTGTTTTATTTCACAGGTCCGGTGAAGGAGCAAAAGGCTCAACTGATCGTAAGTGACTGCCGCAGCCCATGAACACCTATTCAGGGTGCGGTTCACCTATTCAAAAACGAAGCCAGGTAGTATTATTAGTAACTTCAAACACAATGCAACTAAAAATTTCGCAAAAAATATCGTCACATATTTTTTGTAATTTTTTACTTATTATCGTATTTGGGTGATAAATACATAGTTTTTCTAAAATAATGATGTAGACCTCTTTAATTTTAAACAATAAATGGTACGTAAGGGTTTAAATTATTATTTTCACAAAAACTAGGTATTTACCACCCAAATAAGACGAATTTCAAAAAAATCTAAAAAAATATCTGTCGCTGTTTTGGTGAAATTTTTATTTGCATCGTGTCTGTAACCACTAAAACTACCACCTGGCTTCGTTTTCGGTCGCAGTCTTGATATACCCGGTATATCTGTATCAGCATATACGTCCCACTGCAGGGCACGGGCCTCTTCTATAATTGAAAGTACGATGCTCGTCTCCATCGTACTTATAGGCTGTATTACAGTCCACCACGCTGGCCTAGTGCGGGTTAGCAGACGTTACATATCATAGAAATATTAATAAAGTTCTACAACATTTAGGGCCCTTTAAGAATGGGAAGGCAGAGAGAAGGATAAAGACCTGGAGCAAGAAAGTGATATTATATTATCTTAGCTTTTCAATTAGTGGCTATCCCCTCCACTTACTTACCACTACACCTCACCCAGCGGCATAGTGGTCCCCAAGAATTTTTATCCGATCCCTGAAACTCTGCTATTCTGTTAAGACTCTTTTTACTGGGAATACAATTCGCAAGAAAGTTATCCTTCAGATACCAATATATTATTATCAGTGAAAAATGTTGCTCTAAAATGCATCAAGAAGCTTTTGCTATTGGAATTCCGAATTTCGCTCAATAATTTATTTTTTATTTTACTTTTTTCTAGTCGAGGCCGTCGACAAATACGTTGACGAAAACTGGAAAAAAGTCGTCAAAGAAGTACAAGATCCATTTTTAAGAGCTCAAATAAACAAGATAACCGTACTAGCCAACAAGTACTTCAAAACATCGTATTTACAGCGTTCTTTTATACTTTAATAATATGCTGATTTTAAGCACTGAATTTTAAAAATAAAGTAGTGTAATTATATTTTTTGTTTTTCTTGCTGTTCTAATGGAATTAGAGGTAGAAAGAAGGCTGAAATATTTTTTTCCTATGTGATTTATTTTTAAACCTTGAAGGATTATCAACTTACACTTTTCCTTACATGTTGCTTACATTGTAAATAATTCATAAAATCAAAGATGGAGCAAGTGGAGCAAATCACAGAATGTATAGTTTGAAGCATCAGCTGCTTTGAATTCAACTGCGCTGCGACTTCTGTATAATTACTGTATTGTAAACTTTATTTGAAAAGAGTTTCTTGCCCGTTCTTCTCTGGCGAAAACAGCCTTGTGAACCGGGTGGTAGTGGAAAAAAGTGACTGAATCTAAATAATGTATGACATTTCAGGGGTTCAATAAAATATTTTTATTTCATTTTCATTTAATTTCATCTTATTTTTACTTTTTTTTTTAATTATTAAGAACTTCAACAAATACACTCTGAAATACTTAACTTATAAGTAAATAAATAAATTATTTATACACCCAACAGTCACATACATAGTCCTGACCCCACACTAAGATCGACTCTTGTTTCGTGGGTATCAGGAACTACGAGAGACTTTTCGGTCTCACAAACACCCAGACCCGAAACAAATACCTGTGGATCACACAAATATTTAATTCGGTGCGGGGGTCGAACCCGCGGCCTCTCGTTTCAAAGCCAACGTCTAACCAACTGCACCACGGAGGTTGTCATTTATAAACTATCGAAATAAAAAAACTAGTGCATTATTAATTTGTCTAAGGCAATAAAAACATACAGCCAAGTATTCGAATATTCATTAAAATAATGACATCCTTATCTAAAATTAAAAATGTGTGTGTGTATTAGTGTACACACGTAAGAAGTGAAACTTCTTTATGACATCATTTTTCGAAAAATGATCTACTATTTACAAATTTACAGAATTGGTAAAATAAAGCTAAATTAAATAAAGTTTAAGTTTAGGAGGGGGGAAATTTTTGAGGGAATTTGGGATTTCTATCGGGGCCAATTTGTAGCCCTCACCGAGACGGTTCCGAGGATACCAAGCTCGGTGGGTCCACGACCTTTATTGGCGGAGATAGGAATAGGGGGGGTGAGGTAAAAATTTTAGGTGGGGGTAGGGGCGGGGGGGGTTAGGTTTCGTGGGGAGGCTATTGGGCACCTTAAAATATTTTTGGGTGGGGAAAGTTGTGGAGGGGGAATTCGGGAATTCTGTTGGGGCAGGATTGTAGCCCTCACCGAGCCGGTTCCAATGAACCCAAGGTCGGTGGGTCTACGATAGATAATGCCGGAGATATGAGTAGGGGGGGTGAGGTAAAATTTTTAGGGTGGGGGTAAGCGGGGGGGGAGGTTTCGTGGGGAGGCTATTGGGCAGAGGGGGGGTAAGGATCAAATTACAAAAAAGTGGGTGGGACTTAAAATTTTGGGTGGGGCTTGGAAACGGTTGGGGGTGTGGCTTACTGAAGTGAGTACAGAATGTGTTCTAATGGTATACACTGTATTATGTCCAAATGTGGGATGATACACTAGTGTGGGATTCGTACTAAATACAGTTACAATACACAGGATTACTACTAAGTATTACTAATTTACTAAATAAAAAGATGACGCGTAACGGAAGAACGTGACGTGTGACGCGTAACGCAAAATTTTTTCCAACCCCGATAAAGAAGTTTCACTTCAATAAGACAGGATGAAACATAAATTCTTAAATACGAACTAAAAGAAATAAAAAGTGGTATAACAAATATCATTATTGATAGTAACAAATATTAATAAACGACTACATACCACACATAAAATATAATAACAAAATTCAAACAACAATATTATAGACATCGATATCAATGTCGGTAGAATATAAGTCAATGATTATAAACAACATACGTTATAGCCACGTCAACATTGACACATTAGTTAACTGTTTAAATCTATATTAAAAACCAAAATTTTTCTAGACTATTAAAATATATCCACGCATTATATATTTTTGAGTCACTCTGACGATGCGCGAGTGTTTAGCTACATTTCTCCTGCATGGAGCTTTAAATAAAGGACAATCTTGAAATTTCAAGATAATTGTACGACTAGACGCAATTCAATGCATTCTAAAAACACGTTTTTTAATCAACTTACAGTTATTTACCACAAGTAAGACTAACATTATTACAATACAATAAAGTACAATACATTTAGATTTACAAAAATGATAAAAGAAGTACAAATAAGAATTCTAAACAAAAACATAGGGCATCGAAAACAGCGAAATTTCTTAGAAAAAATCGTTTTCTTCGACTAGGTGAACATGGATAAGACTGTCAGGTACAACGTAAGGAATGTAAAGTACCAATTGGTATTCAAATTTTATTATTGCGTCTTTATTATAAATAATTTATTTATAAATAATTTATTTAGAAATAATTTTTTAAAATTGGATATTGGCTGGTGGTGGTGGTGAACTAGTGCTTCTGTAACAAAACAATTTGTTTGAACTCATTGCGTAATCTCATTTCCTAAATGTTGTAAACAAATTATCAAAAGAATTTTTACCTTTGATTGTGATCGATGGGCACAGGGGCGTTGGTAGCAGCCAATTGTGATCTAAAAATTAAACCAGTATTTGATTAATTTCTCGTTAAAGAATAAATAAAGCAAGTGGTAAATAAAATCAATGTTGGCATGTGTATTTACGTGGATGGAGAAGGGGAACTCTTTCTTGGCCTTTTAAGATTTGACGGCCATGCGGTTGAGTCGAGTACAGGTAGCTGTTCCACCAGCCCTAGAAAGACGCTGAACATTAAAGCTTAATCGAAAACTGATAATTTGTTACAAAAGCATTTGTAAAATAAATACACTTACTCATCATTTAAGCTGGGCCGAACATGGCCACCGCGTCTCACTCGACCGCCGCGCCGGCCAGATAGCTAGTGGCCACCCCCTTCCACCCCCTCTCTCAATAATACCACTCCTACTAGGACCATCACTTTCATCACCACTTACACGTACCCCCCTCCTCCGTGAACAGACACCCCCCCTCCAGTCCCTACCCCACTCAACACAACGTGACAGGGAGCGAGCCTATCGCCATATCGGGCACAAATTCCTGACTCCGGGATGATTATAATTAATAGGAAAATCCAATATCACTTTGCCCGACTCGGGATTCGAACCCGAGACTCAGCAAATCGAAGGTGAGTGATTTACTCGCCGTTGATGTTGATGCCGAATCCTTTTCACTGCAAGAGCGTGAAGGCGTTTTCCAGCATGAATACATACATCTTATCAATTATTTTCATAAAGTTAAGTTCGCTGAAAGTGAAACCAATATTTTAAATTGCAAAATGGTAAATTGTGTATGGAAATATCCACAATCATATTTCGCATGAAATTTCAGCACAACATGGCTGCCAGGAGTTGTTAAAGTCGGTCTGCCGAACGGCAGTTGATTACCTCGCCCATTAAAAATAAAAATTAAACTGCATTTGACTACCTACACCGACTTTATATACCTTAAATAACAAGTATTATATAAACCATCATTTGAATCCAAATTATAGCAATAATTTTTAAATTTCAACTTACACACACACACTTACAGCATAATTTGACTCTCGTACTCGTATTATGTAACTTGTACAAAAATAACAGATTCTAGAGACATGAGTTTAAAATGTGACAATTTCTCCTTATATATTCTGATTTTGTTTAGATTAATCGGAAAGCTAAGTGGCGTAGCAATCTGTTTTGCAATATTTCGATTCCAGTTACATGGATCTGGTATGATGGGTTCCAAAAGGTACTGTAATAATGAGAACAAACTACTTGGTAGAGATCCAACATCTTTAATAAAATCCATACTTAAATGTACACTTATATACAGAATCATTGTTAGTTCAGTCACGCACCCGTACACGAGTATTCTTTCACACACGTACGACTGCGTGAAGTCATCTTAGCGTTTATGCTTAAATGTACTTTTACGTGATGTATCAGTTTTAACATTATTCATCTTATTGCAAAGTAAGCATTACATTACAGTACTGCAGTATTCCATCTGACTGCGGACATAGCTGTTGTACAACAGAATAGTACTGTGTGGGTTTCTAAATTCTTTGACGTACGTAGTTCAAATCCAAGAGCACAATAAGCTTGTGGGTTTGTCAATGTGTTCTATGAATGTTAACCGGCTATCAAAATAGACACCAAAATCGCGAATGGTGGATACTTCTGAAACCAAATGACCCTGGATATTATATGTTGACTGTTGCAAACACGATGCAAATAAAAATTTCGCCAAAACAGTGACAGATATTTTTTTAGAATTTTTTAAAAATCAAAATTGGTTTGGGTGGTAAATTACTAGTTTTTGCGAAAATTATAATTTAACCCTTACGTACCATTGCGTGTTTAAAAATAAAGAGGCGTACATCATTATTTTAGGAAAACTATGTATACATCATCCAAATACGACGATAAGTAAAAATTTCAAAAAAATTGTTGTCATTTTTTTTTCTTGCACTGTATCTAAAGTCACTAATACTACCACCTGCCTTCGTTTTCGGTCGCAGTCTTGATATACCCTGTATATTTAAATTCCCGCAATCTAGTGATAATTGTTGAGTGTTTTTTGTATAAAGTATCTAAAAACCAACTCATGTGCAAAATATAATGCATCTGTCCAATTTTCTTTGGTTAGCTAAACGTGAAGAGTCCTCCCTCGGAATTTGCCAGTGATCGATGAAACCAGATGGAACGTAACATTATTGGAATTAAATTTTCTGACCGCACAGAGAACTCTCCTCTGTGATTTAAAGCCGAGATAGCTGCCGTGAGACAAGCAGCTGCCAAACTGAACTGACTACATCTACCGCTTGTATATTGAATATAGGGCTAAAGTCACCACCCAGTTGCTTCCTAGGAGCCGAAACCGATAACGCTGTTAGCCTAGAAGAAGAAGGCGGGACGAACTCGACCAGTATCTTCCAAACGGGCAGCAATTAGAATCTGACCGCGACAGACGAACGCAGGAAGCTTTGTCCAGCAGTAGAATTAGCTTATGGCTTATAATAATGCTGGTCTAGTGCGGGACGACTTTTCATATCTTTGCATTACTCGAGGTTATCTCTCAGGTATGCAAGTTTCCGCATGAAATTTCCTTTATAAAGTGAGCGATTCTTAACAACATATCTACACGTAAATTTTAAAGCTTAAAGAATTTTCACCTTATCTAAGATTCATTCAACAATTGACAAAATATGAAAATTATACTTAACAATACATACCACATTATAATATTATATTTGTTTATGCATACATAATATATTTTTTTCGCATGTTATTTTTTGAAGCACAGGAGGGTATAACAAAATAGATAATGAATTCATCTATAGACCATAAATCAAGTGTTTAAAACAAGCACAAAATTTATTTAAACAATAACTACTCATTTTTCCCATGTATTTTAATATATTATAATGCTTTATTTGAATGTATAATTCAAGACATTTTGGAGAATTGCAGATCATCGAAAGAATATGATGGACTTTATTACTAAAAGAATAATGTATATGAATCAATTATAATTATCATGATATGAACTTTCATTTGTAACACTAGGTTAAGGTAAGAATTTAATAAACGTTATTGTTCTTATTATTTATTATTCCCCATAAAAAAACTCGAGACCTAAGCCACCGGTCCATAAGACCCCAAAGTAAAGAACCTCCTCATTACACGTGCCGTGTCAAGCAATACTGCCTTCTGGATCTGGCTCTTGACCCAACGGCCCATTGAGAGCCTCTACAGATGTTGGTCGAGGCTTTTTATATTCTCTTTGGTGTTAACCCATGGGTAGAAACGACAATCGGGATAATAAGTGTTGAGTTGACATCCCAAATGTAAGTAACCAAATGTGCCAAATTTAAATATTTTAACAACTTGTCCTTCCGGCCTTAACGAGGTTATAGTCATACCGACTGATGACAGCAACAAGTATTGCACGGCGCGCCAATCGATCTATTATCACAATATCAGGCTTATTGGCAACAATAGTAACAATATCCTGTCTGTGATAACAGAAAGATTCCAGTACAGGGTTGCATGAGCATTTTCGAGAACTGGTAGGGGCGCATACTGGTAATATGACAATTTCAGGAGTCACAAATCTAAAGGCCCAGTTGCATCAACTAACGTTGACTCAAACTACGTCAACTCTATTTAATTTAGCAGTGTCAGTCATTTGGGTTAAGATACTTTTGCATTCCCGTCCACATCTGACACATAATTATATATTATTTCGCGTACTAAGTTCTATTTTATAGTTAAACTAAACGCGAATGCCGTCCTCTATACTATTTCTCCCGACCCGTCCAGTTACATCCCATTCTGTACCAATTGATACTGCCAAATTACCGTAGGCATGCAATCCTGTCCTCTCCTGTACAATTTCATCCGCCCTATACTATCTCATTCCATCCCTTTGAGTGTGAAAGAGTAGCAAATATATTTGAACACACAATATAATATATTATCGGGTAAAAACTAGCCTATTTGTGCCTCAGCTGCCTTCATACCAATCTTTTCTTCCTTATTAGTTCACCCCAATAATGCTATTTTTTCAAAATTGTTGCACGCTGTTATTTTTTGTTTGTAACAACGAGCTAAAATATAAATTTTCATAGAAATAGCTTCAGCGATTCCAATTTTCCATATAACATTTCAACCCATCTTGTAAACCCTTTAGGGTTAATTGTAAAAAAAAGAAGTAAAGTGCCTAGTTTGATATCTGTGACTTCAACGGTTTAGATTTTCCATGCAATATTTCCCTTATTTCACCCCCATAATGGTATTTTACCAAAATTATTGCACGCCATTATTTTTCGTTTACAGACAACATAGTAACCCTTATTTTCACCCCTTTAAGATTAATTTTAAGAAAATTGAGTATGCAATTATTTTTGTTTTATATGTCCAATATATCTCTATATAAAATTTCATCAAAATCGGTTCAGCCGTTTTAGCGTGAAAACGAAACGTACATACATACATGACGGAAATAATACCATGTTGTTAATAATATTGAACCAGACCAGTGATAACGGCACCGGTCTATATTCGTTTATTATTAATTATTGCTATCACGAGACGTTTTAATTAACGGATAAACGACTTATCCCAATATTTTCGACAACTTGTTACTTTTAAACGCAACGCGCGGATACCAATGTTTCACTGGCGATTACTGAATGTACGAGTAGAATGCCTCGTCCTCGGTCCCGAGGCGGTTTAAATTGCAAACTGTCATGCTCCCACGCTTCCTCTATATGTGGGTATAGAAAAAGAACCACAACCTGGTCTACTGTAATAAAATTACTTCTACAACTACCCGTAATTGCTTAGGGCTTATTTACAATTGTTTTAATAATAATTTTGTTTAACATTTCGACTTTGCATAAAACCGCCCCGACATTACATACACATTTCCGAATTTATAATATTAGTAGGGATTTATGAATAATCTCCATGACGCAGTTCGTTAGACGCCAGCGGTGAAACGAGGGACCTCAGGTTCTATCCCCGTACCGAGAAAAATGTATATGCCCTCCACTAATATTTATTTTGGGTGTAGGTGTTTTAGAGGTCGAATAATCGCTTGTATTTTCTGATAACTATGACACGACATTTCTTTGACCTTTGTATAGGTTATTCAATATGTACTTATGTGACTGTTGGGTGTATTTATTATTTATAACGTTAACATGTTTAAAGTCAAAGTAATCTTCAAAGTTAACTAAAAACCGTTGCTAAGTAAATGTACACTCATAAAATATTCAGTTTATTCACAGAGGTTATATATAACTGCACTCACAGCTTAGCTATTGTCTTATTTTTTATAATGTGTTTTGTTTTATTATTTTTAAAATACATATAAAGCGCTGTATTTTATACCTTGCTTCAGTCTTTACTAAATAGAATACTTCGTTTGTTACAATGATTCGATTATTTTTGCTGCTATGTGCTGGCTCCTACGTTTTAGCAGATTTACGTAAGTATTAAAAATTTAATGATGTTGTGTTAAGGAGTAAATGTTTTAAAGTGTTACAAATAAAATTTCACTTTTTGTTTTAAAGTATATTAATAATGAAGATTATTTGTATGATTATGTGAACCACAAAGTATTTGTCTCGGGTCTGGGTGTTTGTGAAACCGAAAAGTCTCTCGTAGTTTCTGATACCCACGTCACAAGACTTGATCTTAGTGTGGGGTCAGGACTATGTATGTGATTGTTGTGTGTATTTATTTATTTATATCCCCACAGCCACTGAGAAGTGCAAGATAACTGACCGCTCTTGTGTGACAAAGGTAGCAAACAGTGTGTACTCGACAGTTGCCAATGAACCGAACTCTGGATTGGATCCGATGTACACTGGCATAGTCGAGGGACATCCTGGAAACTTGTATTACAAATTCAGTGATGCCGTTACAGTTGGATACAAAAACTGCACGGTCGATGATGCTACGTGAGTCTCTTAAACTACCAAACTAATCCACGTCAATATCAACAGACATCCCCTTTCGCTTAATCTTTACACAAACGCGTAAACTTTCTATCACCTTAAAATTGGAAAATTCTCACAAAGCTTTTGCTGGCTACAAACGCTTAATAGTATTTTTAGACTCTTAATAGAATGATTTCAAACCGCCCACACTGCCGCCCATCTTATAGTCACAATACGAGGTAACCGCCGCTATAACCGGTGCCCCAATTAGTTCTCGGGGCTTATCCTCAGGGCAGGTTGGAACATTTCCGTCCAACACGATCCAACTTAGCAACTAGCCAGCTGTCATGTTTGACTCCATCATAACTAATATTCCTATTTATACTTTTTCAGTATAGACATAGCTAATCGACAATTCAACTTCTCTTTACTTTGCTCTCGGATGTTTATGGAAGGAAAGTACAATATAAGTGGGAAGATATTTGATATGCCAGCTGAAGGTGTCGGCCACTACTTCATTGAAGCTAGTAAGTAATAAGTATAGTACAGTATAATTATTTTTAGTATATTACAAAGCTGAAAGAAGTTTTATGAGAATCAGTAGCACAGTCCTTTGCACATTTTTTTAAATATGTTATTATTTTTTATACCAAAAATATCGAGCTGGGTCACTTCGTTTATTCATAAAAATCCGACGAGTGTCGGTCGCTCACTGATACCTACAAATACAGCCGGTCGTTATAATTAGTATTCTGTGGTCATAAGTACACCCTTCCCGCCCGCGACCCGCGCACGTCCTGCTTGCTCCCTACGGCGCGGCGCGGCGGCGTGTATTTCATCTGTATAGCCCGGTGACCCGAATGTATGGCTGTCACTGCGTGAATTTTCATTATTATTATTTTATTATTAACCTTTTTTATTTTGACCTATTATATTGGGGTGTTTCATTTTTATGGTATTCAAAAACTAACTTAGTATATTAAAGCGCTAATCCATCCATAAGAACTCACGCTAATTTAATCCAAGTAGGCACTAGTTAAATGCATATTTTGCAAATAATTACTCTAAAAATAAGATTTTCGTCCTTCGGAAAATTTAAAGTCTCAAAAATCTATACCGTTAAATCTCCTATCTAGTAGTTTAATCGCCTAAAATATTGTAGTTGCGCTGTACCTTACTGGGGGGCATTTCTGTAGGAAGGCTTTTTTAGCCACCTAAATTAATATTGTTTTTTATTTTTCAGCTAAATATCGCGTTAATCTTTACACGATTTTAGCGATAGACGGAACTAATACTCAGACCCAAATCCAAATAAAGAATTTCACATGCGACGCCGAACCATTGGGACCAGTCACTTTCAAATTGGACAATTTATTTAACGGAGACAAGGAATTAGGTTTGTATATTTTTTTACTGCGATAAAAAAAATTGGGATCAGTCTTGTGGTTGAAAGAATCTTACCTGATTGAAAGTGGTATTTAAGACCTCTTTGTGACTAAAATTCATTTTTTCAACATTCATCATTATCATCTTTGGGAATAGGAATTCTACTGCTAAATATGTTCAGTCTATATGCCTCTTCTAACATCATTTGGTGAAGCCAATACGCTTCACGGTCGGTTGACAATCGCAGAACGTAGCTTCTCACGCGAATGACATTCCCGCTTGCCCGTCATCTGGCTGCCATTTGGCTGTGCTATCTCTGTGATAATTGTCACCAGAGACTTATTCGTTAGCCAGCAGGGTTGCCAGCCAGTCGCCATTAGAAGCCGAATGCTTTTTTTTAATTCTGGTTCGGCAAAAAACCGCGCTGACACGTGATGGCAAGTATAGTGCGGTCTATTGAAAATATTTAAAACTATAACTTTTCAGTCAAATCAGTATTAAAGTAGCTTGTAATATGAGGCAAATATAAGTATTTTAAAAAAAGAGTGCGATCGTAATTTGGCCTTCGTACCGTCTCTTTCACACGCGCACGCTGTAATGCGTATTAAGACTAGTGACGTCACAAGTTTTGGTTTGCATCTATTTACTTTTACTCCCACTACAAGATTAAACACGTTCCCAACTTGTTTAATTCTGAATGGATTAATAAAATTCTTCTTATGCTAGATTTTGGATTTGGATACCTTTTGATAAATACAATTTAAAAAATGGAGTCAAATAAGTTATTGGTACCTACAATAAAATCATCTTCCCGGATAGCGACTATCTTATAACACAATGGTTAAGAGTCCCTCTTAGTGACTCACATAAGCGTGTTGTTTCGGGTCTATTATTCGCATATCCAGAAACAAACAAGAGCGAAAGAGCGAGATATAAATATCTCACGTCGTTGGATACTGTATACAGACTGCTATTCACAATATCAGGTCTGTTGCAGTCACTTTTCATGCCAATATAAATAAATACTACTTGAGTTTTCTATAGGGGCAGGTAGAAATGTGCTAGGACAAGGCATATAAATTAACATACTAGATGACTCACAAGGTCACTTTTAGAATGAGTAAATATAGGTGGGAATAGTTCCATGTCGGGTCAAATAAAAAAAAGATTGATCGGAAGTTCTAAAATATAATATAATCGTTTTAATTTTGAGTCGTCGTACGTCATCACGTCTTCCGTTGTCTTCCAAACTGTTCTCTCCTATTCCGTCCTTTCATATTACAACATCTGAGTCATTCATCCTCTTAAGTCTTTTACTCCTTAGTACTTCCATTCGTTATCTCTTTCACATAAACTACGTTCCATATCAGTCATTCGTCTAACATTTCATTATACTCATCTTTCATCATACGAGCGATGTCTGTACATGGAAGGTAAAGGAGAAAAACGAATGTAGGGGGTCTGTATTAACGTAATAGAACCCAAAACAATGATTTTTAGAAATTTTGTCTATTTGTCGATTTGTCTGTTTGTCTATTTGTCTGTGTAGTTGTGCGCGATGAACATAAAAATGGGTTAACAGATTTCGATTAAATTTGGTATGATGGTAGCAGACACCCTAGATTAACACTTAGGCTACTTTTTATCCCGAAAAACTGATTATTCCAATGGGATGAGGAGGGAATTCCGATATATTTGTTACTTTTTATACTCAAGCGGATGGGACGGGACTGGATTACAAGCCTTGGGTGAGAATGAGACGGGAAGGGCGGGATATAACAGGACGGGACGAAATGAGAAATTCGACGAAGTTTGCGGGCATCAGCAAGTTTTATGGAATGAAGAGTAGAGACGAGACGAGACGAGACTTGAGTTGAGACTCAAGAGTAGGCCCAAAGGCTCCAGCTTTTATGAGAGCTCTTCAACTGTCTACTATCAATGTATATAGGCTTAATAGTCCTTTAAAGTTGTAATGTAACCAATATCCAACATAGGAGACACAAATTACTAAACTTTGCACGAATAATCCACATAAATAACATAATATTCGATGAATTTAGATAGATTGTACCAGAATGTTTAAAATCATATTATTATCTCGAACACTTAATATGAATTAATTGAATTTTTATTTTTTCAGCTGATAAAACTCTCAAATTCGTCAACGAAAATTGGGAAGCAGTGGCCCTAGCAGTCCAAGACCCATCGTTACGGACAGAGCTAAACATATTAACGAGAATCGCCAATAAAAAATTCAAAGAATTATATCTGCAGCAATTTTTTATACTCTAATATTTAATTTGATAGACTTAAATAAATAAGATTATTTTTATAGTTTTGTTGGGTCTCCTTCTGTTTTAGTAATAATGTATTGTATGAAAACGTGTTTGCTATATCCAATTTTTTATTTAATCTAGGATAAATATATTTAAATAAATTATAAAGTTATTATTAATTTCATTACCTGACAGAAAAACCTTTGTAATACGCTTTTATTAGCTTCGCCTGTAACTATGTATGTAACGGAAGCTTTGAAATCCATTTACGAGCACTTCAAAACGTCGGATTAACGTGAAAATTTGCATACTTGTCAAGGACTGATGACAATATTATAATTTAAAAAGTATGTGACATTATAGTAACCGAAAACTTCAAAAATTAAAAAAAAATGGATAATTTGCGCCCAGCTGCCATCCTTTGATAAGATAGCCGGAGATAGAAGTTTTTGAGTAAAATAAATAAATAATAGTTTGGTCTTTACTAAAGCGTGTATTTTAGTTTTTAAATTATTATTTATTAAGTCCATGTTTAGAATCTTTATTTTACACCTGTCCTACTCCTATATATAAATGGGGCTGGAATATGTACTTAAAATTAGTTCTATATACTTGTTTCACAGCCTCCGTGGCGCAGTTGGTTAGACGCCGCTTGTGAAACGAGAGGCCGCGGGTTCGATCTCCGCACCTAAACAAATATTTGTGTAATCCACAGGTATTTGTTTCGGTCTGGGTGTTTGTGAGACTGAAAAGTCTCTCGTAGTTTCTGATACCCATGACACAAGACTCGATCTTAATGTGGGGTCAGGACTATGTATGTGACTGTTGGGTGTATTTATTATTATTTATTTATTATTATTTATATACTGACTAAACGATAATGATTGTGGAAACTAATTATATGTGTATCTATTATAAATAAAGCTATTATTAGCATTTTGTTTCAAATAAAAAAAATAAAAGTTAAAAGTAAGTTTCGATAATTTTAGTCCCTGCGTTGAGCAAGGTCCGAAATAAGACCCTATTACTATCGATAGAGTAATAGGTACTAGTAGGTAGCTCCACCTATATGACAGACTTCTACCAGACCAATAAAATAATTAAAACATATTTTACATTAAATTCTTATTATGACGATATCAGTACAACGTATCGTCGTGGTGCTCGACTTCTGCTGGCTTGGCTCCTTTACTCTTCGCAGTTTTTAACAACTCTATTACAATTTTCACTGGTGGTAGGTCTCTCATATGTGAGAGGCCGCCTGGGTAGGTACCACCGCAATGTCTATTTCTCCCGCCAAACAGCAGTGTAAATGCGCTGTTGTGTTCCGGTTTGAAGGACATTGTAGCCAGAGTAACTACTGGACATATTGAGACTTAACATCTTATGTCTCAGGATGGCGAGCGCAGTGGAATTCCAAGCATTGCCTTGTAATTCATGGTGTTGGTTTTGCTACTGTCCATGAGCGGTCGTATCGCTTACCATCAGGCGAATGGCATGCTCGTCTCGCCATTCATTGCAATAAAAAAAAAAAAAAAAAAAAAAAAAAAAAATGAACTCCGTTATTCTAACCACCTTTATGCAGATGATCTCCAAATTTATTCCCAGGCTCCCTTGATCCAGTTAATTGATGCTGTCTCGGCAATCAATTAGGACATTAAGCAAACAAGTAACTGGAGTAAAGATTATGGATTAAAGATAAATCCATCCAAAACTCAAGCTATTGTTGTCGGCAGCTCTAGGATGATCTCTAGGCTTCACTGGTCACTTATAACACATGTCGTTTGTACTGGGGTCACCATCCCCTAAAGCGACAGCGTAAAAATCTGGGAATTTACCTTGGGTCCGCAGCTCCGAGATTTGAGTAGAAAGCTATTCGCCTCGGCTGGGTCCTTGCGGAGATTACGTAATTTTCTACCCATTGCCGTGAGAATATTGCTTGCTCAATCCCTTCTTCTCGCTATCCTTGATTATGCGGATGCCAGTTATCTTGATATCACTGAGGAGCAACCTTATAAACTTTAGCGTCTTCAAAACTTCTTCATCAGATTTATAATTGGATTACGCAAATATGATCACGTTTCAGAGTTTCGCACCAAGCTCAAGTGGCTACCCATAAGGCTTCGCCGGAATACACACATTCTCTCTCTTCTTTTTAGCATACTCTTGAATCCTCTCTCTCCTCCACATCTCAAAAATCGGTTTGAATTCCTTCATGATTCACATTCAAAGTCTTTAAGGTCATCGGAGAACTTGAGACTGAAAATCCCTGTGCATTCCACTTTCTTTGTAGATAGATCTTTTACCGTACAAGCTGCTCGGTTGCAGAAAGCTTTGCCGGTAACGGTAAGAAGGGCTAAATCTCTGCCCATCTTTAAAAGGATGGTCAAAGAACATTATATTTACATTATATTATATTTACATATTTACAGGTTGACTGAAGATATTAGATTTGTATACCTTTTCCTCTGTGTAATGTTATTTAATTATATGACCTTTATGTTTATGTAGATATGTATGTATATTATATATATCGTTGTATGTATATGTGTATATTGTGTAAGTATATGAATATAGAATATTTATATTATGAGTACACGTGACGCTGCCCCAACTTTCGTTCTCTTTTCTAATATCCGTCATATGGTTGTCTGTCAGAAATTGCCTTGAGCGATAAGACCGCCGATTGTACTTTTTTTTCTGTTTATTGTCTTCGTTTTTGTTGTGTTTCTGGTGTACAATAAAGGATTTAAACAAATAAAATAGATAAATGGGACGGAATATACAAGGCGAAACGTGGGTGTCCTGGTGGCGCCTCTGCCTACCCCTTCTGGGAAATAGGCGTGAGTTTATGTATGTATGTACACCTACCTATTAAATTTAAAAGATTTTCCTTTCATTATAATCAAGGTTGACTCCACAGCACTAAGAAAGCAAATATACGAATAACCGATGGTAGTTTTAATGTAAAACCGAGTCAAAGAAGTTAAAGTAGAATGCAAAGAAATGAAACCAACAATTTTAAGCAATAAAGCCACGTAATACTATGACAATGCAATTTCAGTATGATACGTCGGGTTGTATGGTGGTCGAGATAGTGACATTAATTGAAGCCACATAGAGAGCATCGCGACAGTAATTCATTCACCAAAAATAATTTAATTATATTTAATGACAGCAAACTGTAGCGTGTTATTTTTTTCTGTAGTTCTCGGTATTTTTTCCACACCTATATTATTGGCACTAATAAGCAGTTCTTATAAGCATAGCATACATATAAGACGATTTGTGTACAATACCTCTTATTTCAATATTGTGTGTTCCCTATACCGAGGTGGTAAGTCGACAATTTGTTCGTAACTCCTCCTTTTATTTTTATTTTTGTCAATTTCGTCACGCGTTAAAACAAAAGCTAGTGTCCTTATGCTCTCGAGTGACTAACCAGGCTTCAGCGCTCGATAAAAATTCTTTGTGAGCTACTGTTGATTCATAGACAGATATGAAATCTAAGCTAACGAATGTTTTGTCTCTTTCAAACGACTTTCGAATTCAGTTTGAGCAAAGAAGACAAAACATTCGTTAATTTAAAAAGGTTTTAAATTTGTCTATGAACTAGTACTATATCAGCCCATATACGTTCCACTGCAGGGCAAGAGCCTCCTCTACAATCGAGAGAATCGATAGAGAGTCGTTAGGCCATATAGTCCACCACGCTGGCCTAGTGCGGATTGGTGGACTTACATCCCGCAGATATTCTTTTTTTTTTATATCGCTACGGTCTGCAGGTTTTCTCACGATGCTTCCTTCACCATTAAAGTGCGTGGTGATTGACTATCAATACACACATGACTCCGAAAAGTCAGAGGTGTGCCCTGGGATTTGAACCCGCGACCGCTGTGAATATGTAAGAAACCGCGTCTGGTCTGTTACCAACAGGCCACCATGCACTTGACGTCTATGAACGTCTATGAACTAGTCCGTTAGTATAATACTACATATGTTTGATCCTAACCGACAGGAGTAACAGTAATGAGTAAGTCAGCTAAAGAGTCTGTCTAATTTATATAATTTATTATGTGGTGGAAGATTTCCTCATGTAAAATATTGATCTGATATCAAATTTAATATTTTGAATTATTTCGATTGACGTATGTCTTTGTATCTTCATCAATCTGTACTAAACCTGTTTGTATTTTTAGTCTTAAGCATAAAAAATATACAATTGAAACTTTATTACTATGTGAAGCTAAGTAATTTATTACAATGTGGTCTCATTATCGCTTAATCTCACCAAAAGTAAATAATTATTATACTTCTGTAAATCTCGACAGCCTCCGTGGCGCAGTTGGTTAGACGCCGCCTGTGAAACGAGAGGCCGCGGGTTCGATCCCCGCACCGAGACAAATATTTGTTTGAATCACAAGTATTTGTTTCAGGTCTGGGTGTTTGTGAGACCGAAAAGTCTCTCGTAGTTTCTGATACCCACGACACAAGACTCGATCTTAGTGTGGGGTCAGGACTATGTATGTGACTGTTGGGTGTATTTATTTATTTATTTATTTATTTATCTGATTTGAAGTACTAAGTTTATATCTAAAATTACATATTTAATTTTTTACCAATATCTATGTATGTTTGTGTAAAAATATTAAAGTTACAACTGAATGTGATTTTAAAACATTCTTGATTTAAAAAATGAGATGATAATTGATAAACTCTTGTGTTTTCGTAGATCGAAGTGTACAAAATTGAATAAAGATGAGTTACGTGAAAAGGACGATGCAAATAGAATTTTTATAATAATATTAAAAATAGTTACTCATCAAGCATTATCACGGAAATAAAACCATGTAGATAAATAAATAATTATTTTATAAAACGTGAGTAGGTAATATTTAATTTCAGATTAAAATTTCATATGACGCCAAACACGTGGTCGGTTGTAGGTATTATAAAAAAGAAGGACAGCGAAAAACGAAAGATTGCATTAAGATTGGAGAAACATACCTCTATTGGCGTTGTTTCATCTTTCGATTGAATATCAACGGAATCCTGAACATAAGCATCAGAAATATTTAGTCAAATAATTACAAGAATAATTTAGCGAACTTTAGTTTCCATTGTTGCTCTGTGACGTTTGCTGGTGGAACTAATGTGTTACCACGGAAATTAAATCTTTGCATATTAATACAATACACAGAATAAACCAGACATCACATATATTATATCTGGTCTTTGTCTATTATTCTGCTTCAAAGACGAATTAATTGCACATTAATACATAAATTTTCACGTGAATCTTATTTTTTTATTATTATGAATTCAGCGTGTGTATTTTAATGCATGCATCATCAAAGTTATAATCAGCACGATCTAATATAATATAATCTGCCTTTGTTTTTTCGAAAACCCGTAATAAAAATATTTTGTAAATTATTTAATGTATTTTTCTGTCTTAGAGCTGATTGTTACCACTTAAAGTATTTTTCAATCTCCGGGAGCTGGTTCTACTTATTCTAGAAAACAGCCCTGCGATACATTAAGGAGATTGAGTGTTCATCAATGTTTTCGATTCCATTATTTTATCATTTATTTCAAAGAAAGGCTTGCAGCCACAATTTCAAGAAGCCACTGTCCTGTAAATATTATGGTGTTTCAAATCAAGTTTAAAATATTACAGCCTTATTCATAGACAGTTTTAAAACCCATTTTAGTTATCGAATGTTTTGTCCCTTTCGAACGACTTTTGAATTCAGTTTGAGCGAATAAGACAAATCATTTGATAACTAAAATGGGTTTTAAAACTGTCTATGAATAAGGCCATTAGTGTTTATGTAGACTGCCTCGGTGGCGTAGTTGTATTACGGTACGGTTACAAAGCTGAGGTCTCGTGTTTGAATCCCGGGTCGGGCAAAGTGATATTGGATTTTTCTATTCATTATCAGCCCGGAGTCAGGAATTTGTGCCCGATATGGCGATAAGCTCGCCCCCTATTACATCGTGGGACGGGACATGCAAGGCGAAATGTGGGTGTCCTGGTGGCGCCTCTGCCTACCCCTTCGGGGATAAAGGCGTGAGTATAAACTCATGTATGTATGTATGTTTATCAGTTTAGTATAATTATGTTTGTGTAATATGTTTCTGACGTACCTCTCATTTAATTTGCCATAGTGACCCTAAGTAAGTAACTAAAAAAACCTACATTGGCCGAAATAAATCTTTGGGTGATCGACAAGTATCTATTTTGTACCTGCGTGAAGTGAGACTGAAAATTCTCTTTTTCATAACCACGACTTACTACCTATAGGTTGATTTGTATTGAGAATTATTAAAGTAACTGTTAGGTTTCTTAGTCGAATATCCAAAAAAGCTGTATCCTTCGATCTCGTTTTCCTCTTATTTCGAAAACTGGCACTACACCTCGCTCCTCCTCGGTCCTCAATTGCTTTTTTTTTTTATTGCAATGAATGACGAGACGAGCCTGCCATTCGCCTGATGGTAAGCGATACGACCGCTCATGGACAGTAGCAATACCAAACAACACCATGAGTTACAAGGCAATGCTTGGCATTCCACTGCGCTCGCCATCCTGAGACATAAGATGTTAAGTCTCGATATATCCAGTAGTTACTCTGGCTACAATGTCCTTCAAACCGGAACACAACAGTGCATTTACACTGGTGTTTGGCGGGAGAAATAGACATTGCGGTGGTACCTACCCAGGCGGCCCCTCACATATGAGAGACCTGCCACCAGTATACCAGCTAAAACGCATAGGCCGGCAGACCACATCACAGCTCGATGGTTTCTGAAAGGACTATTTTTACATACATACATACATAAACGTCACGCCTGTATTCCATAGGGGTAGATAGAAACTATGGATCTCCAGTTTGCTCGATCTTGAGATACTACTATCGCTTCGTCTACTTTCATCAATCTCTTCATGCCTTTTCGTCGGTTCAGGATACTTTTGACCTGCCCCTTGTTGAGGATATCTCCGATTTTTTGTGACGTTAAAATCGCTGCGATGACCTCAATATCTTTTATACAGTGTCTGTGATTTTTATCAGGCTTATAAAAGGCATTGTTATTTGAGATTTCACATTAGTTCCCGTTTGTCAAGATTTTAAGTCATTTGAGAACAATGTTTCGTTCATTTTTGTTGTTATGTGCTGCTATTAGTGTTTTGGCAGATGCTCGTAAGTAACTAAATTTAATTCAACTATTTTTTCATGAAATATTTGACGCAATTTGTGATAAGTGTACAGGAAATGCATTGTAATTAAAGCATTTCTATATACAAATTTTAATATGAGAGACAGCATAATTCAAACAACCATTAAAAAATTTAAATTTGATAGACGCCAGCTGTGGAACGAGAGACCGCGGGTTCGATCCCCACACCGAGACAAATATTTATTTATTTATTTAAAGCTTCATATACTGAAAGTATACAGGCGGACTTAATGCCTGAGGCATTCTCTACCAGTCTACCTTAGAGTGGTGAAGAAATGAAGCACAGCAGGTGTAAAAATAGCTTATAAAGCATATACTTAAATTAGTTACTTAAAATATTTGTGAGACCGAAAAGTCTCTCGCAGCTTCTGATACCCACGACACAAGACTTAATTTAAAGTTGCATCCATAATCAGGTTTTGATGCCTTTTGATTTACTTTTTTTAAATAATAATATTAAATTACCTAATAAATAAAAATTAAACTGACTGATGTATATTCGTAGAAAGTGTAGAAAAATTCCACTAGAGGGATGGACCCTACAGCAGCGCTAATTCCAGTCCCAGCCAACTTTTATTTTCCAACAAAATAGATTGCTCGACTAGTGAAATGAACGCAAGAGCTTAATATTCATAGTCTATTAGCAGTTTCACTAGACTAGCCTATTGTTATTTCTCACTACTACCATCGTGCCAGTCATTCATAAAAATACTAAATAAGAGCAATTACCATTGTCAGTGACTTCTTAGTCAACCCTCAAAATTAGTAATTATAACATAAATTTTATACTCGTAAAACATTTTTATCACAGCTATAGAAAAATGCAAAGGCATTGATAATGCATGTCTGTCAAGATTAGCGAAAAATCTATACTCGAAGTTCTTCAATGAAGCCCACGGTTTGGATCCCATGCATCTTGACGTCGTCGAGGGAAATCTTTCTATCCTGAAGTACAAGTTTATTGACACCACTGTGAAAGGGTATAAAGACTGTGAAGTGGAGAGTGCAACGTAAGTATCTTACATACATACATACATATACTCACGCCATTTTCCCAAAAGGGGTGGACAGGGGTGCTACCAAGACACCCACATTTTGCCTTGTATGTTCCCTCACACGATGTGATAGGGGGCGAACCGAACAAATTCCTGACTCCGGGGTGATAATAAATAGAAAAATCTAATATCAATATCACCCGGGATTCGAACCCGAGACCCTCACCTTTGTATTCATACCGTAGTACAACTACGCAACCGAGACAATCTTAATACCTTAACAATTATAATAACGGTTATTCACAGATTTCTTCACTTTTTTATGTTAGAGCCAGATCGTAGAGATCTTAGAATACCGTCTCAAAAAAATCAACGTAAAGTGACGGTTTTTTTTCGTGTTTTGTTCGATGTACGAGACTGCCGGAAGCCCTATACCCCTTTACCTCTTTCTGTTAAAAGGCCGGCAGCGTATTTAAGTGTGTAAATATTAATTACTAGTGGTAATCATTTGCTATCAGGTGAGTCGTTTGAACGTTTGGCTGGCCTCGAATCTTAAACACTTATCGTTTGCTTAAACGTCGAACGAAAATACATATATCCTAATACATCACTGAGCGCAAGACTACTACCTCAGTCCGCCCTGTAACCTCGAAAGCTGTTAAGTTATCGCAACGTCGGGAAGTTAAAAGCATTTAAAAATTAAACCAAATCCGCGATAAAATCCGTAAAAAAATAGTTTCATTTCAATGTGTCATTCGCGTAAATCTAAGAAACCATTATCAAAACATAACATCCTGATAAAACCTGCACAGTTGAAAGTAGTTTGAAATATAACTCGAAGGAAGAACCTTCAGCCCCATTTACATGGAGAGAGTTTTTTTTTTTATTTATTTATTGCAATGAATGGCGAGACGAGCCTGCCATTCGCCTGATGGTAAGCGATACGACCGCTCATGGACAGTAGCAAAACCAAACAACACCATGAATTACAAGGCAATGCTTGGAATTCCACTGCGCTCGCCATCCTGAGACATAAGATGTTAAGTCTCAATATGTCCAGTAGTTACTCTGGCTACAATGTCCTTCAAACCGGAACACAACAGCGCATTTACACTGCTGTTTGGCGGGAGAAATAGACATTGAGGTGGTACCTACCCAGGCGGCCTCTCACATATGAGATGAGCGGCGAGGATCATGATATGCGATTATCGCATAATATAACCGCCATAGATTATCGAGTACTGACACACGTTTACACGATGCAACTTTTTTATATTCTTACGATAATCGTATCTTCGAGGCGATAAACTCTCCCCGTGTAAATAAGGCTTTACGTCTACTAATTGCATTGAGCGGGTGTTTCAAAATACCTACTAAGGGTCTAGGTAGTTGGTTCTTCCAAAAAGATTGATGTGAGGCAAGCAGCTAATTGTAAAATAATAAACCAAAGCAATCTAAAATTTGCCTGAAAAGATATTTTACAACTGATCGATTGATCCTATGTTAGTATAGAATATGAGCAAACAAAGTAACAAAAACACACAGTAACAAAAAAAGTATCAGTTAGATTGGATATACGTGAATGTATGAAGACTTAAAATGTATGTATGAACATACAAGGATAAAATATCAATTAGTCAAGAAATTATTTTCTATAATAACAAATATGTAATTAATGAAATATAGGTTCTTGAATACAATATTTTCTTACTCAACTATAAACACTGTCTTTTTCAGCGCCGAATTCGAAAAAATGAAGATGGAAATAGTACTGGTGTGTCCTCGATTACTCTTGACAGGAAAATACGAGCTAAAGGGTCGCGTGAATATTCTACCTGTTGAAGGTAGTGGAACCTACATCATTGATGCTTGTAAGTTATCATTGTTTTTTAATATTATTGCCGCGAATGGCGAGACGAGCATGCCATTCGCCTGATGGTAAGCGATAGACCGCTCATGGACAGCAGCAAAATCAAACACCATGAATTACAAGGCAATGCTTGGTATTCCACTGCGCTGGCCATCCTGAGACATAAGATGTTAAGTCTCATTATGTCCAGTATGTATGTAACAATGCATTTACACTGCTATTTGGCGGAAGGAATAGAAATTGCGGTGGTACCTACGCAGACGGCCTCTCACATATGAGAGACCTACTACCAGTGAAAATATGTTAAGCTAGCAATTGGGGAGGAGTTTTCCTAAATGTGGACTGCTTTATTCTGCCGCTAATGAAGATGATAGTAGTGGTTGTGATGTTGATGATGATGATTCAAGGAAAATCAAGTCAATTATACAAATATGCGCTGAAAATCAGCTCATTTGATTTCTAAACAAAACGTCCTGTGTTTTTTACCTTTGTCACCATAATTTGCATCATATGATAGTTAATTGTGTTTTATTTGGTTATTATTCTTAATGCTGTGTATTTAAATGACAATAAAACTTTAATGAATTCTGTTACTACCTAAAAGTTCGATGAATTCGAATTCGCCAACTACATATCAAATACTTCCGTTTAATTTACGTTAATCTTTGTTCCAATACATTTTTGTGTCTGAATATAACAATAGGTGTTTTTGCATTTTTTATACTATCCTAATTAGGCAGTGACATAAGTTCTCCTATTGCATTATATTACGCGGTTGCCACTTCTTTTTATACTACCCATCAAAGGAACTACACGCCATGCGAATACAATATTAACAGTGAAGACAAACAATTATCTTTCAGCACTCCGGTTTCAAACTGTAATGTAATGTTTATTTAGCAATAAGATATAATCGCGAAAGAGTGCATTTAGAAATTAACAGTTAAATTAACGCATTCATACGTGTAGGAAGTAACAATAAGATAAGCTCACGTATGAACGCGTTTAGGAATTTAGATTAATTGTATATATAATAGGCGAGACGACAGTATCAAAAAATTAAAGATTTTATGTTTTTAAGGGAAAATACGTATTACAAGGATTTCAAATGATAATTCAGTTTTAATCTATACTTGGAGATTAATAAGATTTTAAATAAAATCAAAGTACAAAATATAGCAATCGGCCATTTTGACAAAAACGCTCTTCACAACGCATGACGTCACGCCTATGTAAAAATGACGCATTCGCTGCGCATAGACCACAGACTAAGTAGTACACAATGACATGTTTACCTAGTAGTGACATCAAAGCGGACGCCATGACACCTACTAGCGTTTTTGGTGCACTATTGAAAAATTATTAGAAAAATGGCTTAAAACTGTGTTAAGCCTTTGTTAATTCTTGAAATATAGATTTTTTCGTATATAATAAATGTGTGCCCATATTTTAGAATATAATTTGAAAATCATTCGTCTCGCCTATTGTACATATTGATCCTTAAACCAACAACATGTTTCATTATTACAAAACTAAGACACAAGACAAATGTGTCTGTGAGCCACAAATAAATCTCGTTTCGGATCTAGGTGTTTTAAGACCTATAAGTATCTCATAGTTTCTAATTCCTGCAACACAAGACTTATACCTCAATCTTGGGAACTATGAGCGTGGCATGTGACGATAATTAATTTACATTTACCGCCTCGGTGGCGTCGTTGTACTACGCTACGATTACAAAGCTGAAGTCTCGGGTTCGAATCCCAGGTCGGGCAAAAGTGGTATTGGATTTTTCTATTCATAATCAGCCCGGAATCAGGAAAATGTGCCCGATATAGCGATAGGCTCGACCCCTATCACATCATGGGGCGGAACATACAAGGCAATTTTGCCTGTGGGTGTCCTGGTAGCACCTCTGCCTACCCCTTCTGGGAAAAAGGCGTGAGTTTATTTATGTATGTAATTTATTTACAATCTTCACTTTTTTGACATAAAACTTTTCATTTTCCAGTGAAGTACCGTTTTAAGATCAACATGAATATGGAACTCCAAGCCAACGGGGGTAAAACCAGCTTAAACATCAAGAACTACGTTGCCGAGGCAGAACCGTTGCAAGGCATTAAGTTTGCCTTCGACAACCTGTTCAACGGAAATAAGGCGCTATGTAATTATGAAATTATTTGAAATTTTGAATTTATTCGCTGCTCTTTTTAGACTTTTGAGTAAAAAAACTGTTTTATGAATCCTATTTTAACTATATACAGCGCCTTAAATTAATCAAAACCTTACTTTTTTCAGCCGAACCCGTTCATAAATACGCTAATGAGAACTGGAAAGAAGTTGCGAAGAATTTCCAAGGTCCTATCATTAATGCTGAGGTGAATAAGATAGTCGAGGTCACTAACAAGCAGCTGAAGAAGTTAGCTTTCCAAGATTACATCACACTTTGATTATCCACTATTAAATGTGAAACATATTATTTTAGTACTGTTAAAGTTTTTTGTTAAATATTTTTATTTATTGCAAAGAAGTAATTGTCTTAGTAAATAGAAGGTAGAGTAAAATTAATAACATATTTTATTTCTCAATTTAATCTATTCATACATATAATAAATTTGTAACCGATCGATGTCTGTACATGGAAGATAAATGAGAAAAACTAATATGGGGGGTCCGTATTAATGTAAAGGAAGCCAAAAAAATACTGCAAAATATTTTTTTTGTAAGGAGCTGATTTATAAATTAATTATCAGTTATTGATATAGATCAACTAAATATCTTTTTTTTTGTTTTTCATGAATTAAATTATTATTGCACTCAAATTTCTGCATTAATATATATTATGTAAGCAATGGCTGATCATTAGCAAATCGGCCCTAATTTAATCTGATCAACGATAACGACGATTACTTTATAAATTTATCCTACTGACCCCTTTCATTTTGTACTGTTTTCTATTTGCGAAAACTTTTAAATGGCCCTTTCATATTGTTGTTCCCCTATTATTATGTAAACTAGCTGTAAGTTTTCCGTAAATGATAAAACGAAATAAAATAAAATAAAAATAAAACAATGATTTTTAGAATTTTTTTCTGTTTGTCTGTGTAGTTGATGAACTCAGAAACGGTTTAATGAATTTCGATGATTTTTTTATGGAGGTAGCTGACAACCTGGATTAACACTTACTTTTAATCCCGAAAAAAAATAGAGTTCCCGTGGGAAGAAGAAGGAATTCCGATATATTTGTTACTTTTTTGTACTCAAAGAGATGAGATGGGACTGGATTACCTTGCTTGAGTGAGAATGAGACGAGACGGGCGGGATATAACGGGACGGGATGGAAAATTCCAAATAAAGTTAATTTCAAATAAAATTAATCACGCAGACGAAGTTTGCGGGGAGAAGCTAGTTCCAAATATAAATCATAGCAAGTGTAGGGTAACATACGAGTAGTTTTAATTAATACTTGATTGCCAGATAGTGACATTATGTAGACACACTAGATGTTTTTTTTATTGCAGTAAATGGCCAGACGAGCATGCCATTCGCCTGATGGTAAGCGATACGACTGATCATGGACGGTATTAGCCGTTAAAGGTAGTAGCTTAATACAGCTCGTTTCTGTGATATCACTCCTGAAAAACTCGAAGGAAGATTGTAGGTAGCTATCAGCAAAAATTCTGGAGTTAATGTCGTTTTATAACCCATATAATACGAAATTATTAAAAAAATATAAAATTAGCAAAACTCATAGCAAAAATGTATATGTGAACAAACAATTAATTGCTAAGAATATTCGATCTAGGCGAACACTTCATGAACTGTAAAAAAATAAAATAGAATTGTAACATTGAAATCTTTGTAGGTATATCTTTTCCGGAAAGGAAATCAGTGAGATATATTAAGAATAAGCCTTGACATTCTCAATATACAATGACAATGTTTTGATTAAATTACGGCATTACTATTCAAAATATGCAAACAATTTATATTTAAAAAAGCTATTTTAAAAAATTGTAGCATTTCTAAATTATTCAATTTTCTTTTGCTAACCAGTACAGTGGCGCAGATGCACTACGGTACGACTGCAACGCTGAGGTCTCGGGTTTGAATCCCGGGTCGGGCAAAGTGACGAGTGAATTTGTTTCCCTATATGGCGATAGGCTCGCCCCTATCACATCGTGGAACGAAACACACAAAGCGAAGCAGTAACTTTATGTATGTAACCAGTGGGTATTTTAAATTGACTTATGATAATAATCATGAAAGATTAAAAAGGATTATACCAGGAGACGATAAGAGATACCGACGAATTGAGAATCTTCCTCTTTTTTGAGAGTCTGTTAAAAATAAATCTTTGTGTGCACAAAATAATAGTTTATAGAGACGGAAACTGCAAAGTAATTACTGAGTTCGTTCGTTTCTTCCTGAATGGATGGAGGAAATTGTTAAACTATATCTAGAGATTTTTTAAAAAATGACTCCTTATAATAAATTCGTATTCACTTTACATCCTATCAGATTTGTTTTAATTAACTTAATTATTAGATAAATTCTGTCCTCTTGCTGGCTAAGTAATAACTATAATTCGCTGTTATGGACTTTTATTAAGAAACTAGCTTCTGCCCGCATACTACGTCTGCATGATTAACTTTATTTTAAATAAACTTTATTTGGATTTTCCCATCCCGTCCCGTTTCGCCCCGTTATAATCCGCCAGTCCCGTCTCATTCTCACTCAAGGCATATAATTCAGTCCCATCGCATCCCTTTTAGTATCACAAAGTAATTAATATATCAGAATTCCTTCCTTATCCCACGAGAAGACTATTTTTTTCGGGATAGAAAGTAGCTTAAGTGTTCATCCAGGGTGTTAGCTACCTCCATACCAAATTTTATCGCAATCCGTTAGGTTGTTTCTGAGTTCATCGCGCATAACCGCACAGACAAATAGACAAAAATTCTAAAAAAAAATGTTTTAAGTTCTATTACATAATATAGACCCCCCTATTTATTAGTTTTTCACATTTATCTACCATGTACAGGCATCGATCGGTTATAAATTTATTGTAATATGTATAGATAGATAATGTACCAACATCTAAGCTATACGTGTACCGTTCCTGTTTCATATAAAAACAAAAAATCTCAAACCAGATTATGAACAAGTGATTATAAATACAAAATAGGTACTTATTTTTTGTTCTTATCACATTTTATATTTTGTACATAGTCAACGAAGCGTCATACGTAAGCATTTTTTACATTCGCTTTAAAAAGAGAACCTGTTTTAGACCCCAACTAAAAATAATACAAATTATACTTCAATTTAGATTGACTTCCAAGAGTTGCCAAATTAGATACAGAGACAGGCAACAAGATAAAATAAGATTTAACATTAGATAAAATAATAAGTATGGAATGTTGACATACTAAACTAGATACAAGGGATAAGAAATAATAGATTTAGTGACTTTTTTTTTGAACATATTTATTCCTTATTGAATATTCCTCATAAAACTACGTTAATTTAATTTTCTCTTACAAAGAATTAATAACCAATTGCATTAAAACTTATTCCCGCTGCTAGCTGAATTCAGTATTTCTGACTTATCTTCACTGCTTTGAATAAATAAATACACCCAACAGTCGCAAACATAGTTCTGACTCCTCATTTAGATCAATTAAGTCTTGTGTCGTGGGTATCAGAAACTACCATAAACTTTTCAGTCTCATAAACACCCAGACCCGAGACAAATACTTGTGGGCCTCACAAACATTTGTTTCGGTGCGAGGATCGAACTTGCAGCCTCGATATCTAAGGGAGGTTTTCTTTCATCTGATATTTTGAATTGATAGTCTGAGTTGCAAAAAAGCTTTGTAAAAAGCTTACGTAGAAGTTAAAATGTAATAGTTGTAGCGATATAACGTATTTTTACTTTTACGTCCATACTAACCTATACGCAGACGAAATCGAGCAAATGCCAGTAATAATATAATTGTTTCAGTTAAATAACTTCTTCATTACAGAATATCAAATGAAACTGAGCTGCGTTTTGCCAATTAAGAACTTTGAGCAAAATGAAACAAATATAAGGACATCATAACATTAATCTTCAACAATAATAGCTTCCAAATTTTGATAACCCAAGTTTTAGTACCAATAAAGTGATAGATAGTATAGGTGAAGTCATATATTTTGTTTTTCAATCTTATCAATTCAAAAAAGTAATATTAAGACGTGATTCTTTTATTCGATTTATAGTACAAATTTAAAAGCCAATAGGTCAATAACGCAAAAAAACAAAAACATTAAAACTACTCGAAATCTGTACGTAATAACAAATTTGTAACTGCTCGATGTCTGTACATAGAAGATATATGAGAAAAACTGTTATGGGATCGTATTAGCGTAATAGAACTCAAAACAATGATAGTTAGAATTTTTGTCTAATTGTCTGTGCGGTTTTGCACGCTAAGCTCAGAAACGGCTTAACGGATTTCGATTTTTCGAAAAGTATCTGCACAGAGCCAAAATCGGGGCAGGGCGGTAGTCTTTAATAAAGGTTGTGACATGAAGTGTTTTTCATAATAAGGAGCCATTAAGAGCTTGAAATGTTTTAATTAAGTTGTAAAAATATTTTTGTTGTATTGAATAACGTCTTGTATCTCACTAGCTACTAAAATTTTTTAACGTAAATTGTTTTTTCACAAGCATACACTAGACAGCTGATGGGTCATCTGAGCCCCTATATAAATGTATTATAGTGAAGCAATATAAAAGCTATCGGGTATTTTCTACCTTATTCCACTCCTAGGTAGGTTTGATACAACTTGATTTTAGTCTACCTATGTAGAATGACTTGATGTTTGATTTTATGACTAATCGAGAGACTAATTTTTCGAGAGATGTTGGTTTCTGGTCAATTCTTTTCAAAAAGTTATATAAATTTTAGAGCTCTGATAATGATTGAATATAGGATTTCACTGTTCGCTATCAACTTCCAATCACATTTATTTTCATTGCGTAGTTCCGGCAACTGATCAAACAGATTGCCTGATGGCAAGTAATCAGTAATCTGCCAGTAATCAATGAACATCCACAACGCTTTGATCATTGAAAACGGCAAGGAAATAGGATGGGAAGAGGAAAACGGTGTTGGGTATCCAGCAATCTCACGTTGATTTCCTGTGAGACAGTAGTACCCGGACGAGCCTTCCGAAGGAACAGCGTTCCGGGGAGTCATAGCTGACAACAGTGTGGCTCTACCACTTCCAAACCTACTTTTATTATAGTTACACCTTTGAAACTGTGCTACTGTCAGATGATTATTATAAACTATTAAAAATAATCTTTACCGGTAATAATTCTAGAAAATTGTTAGAATATAGTATTGACCCGAGCCAATCAATGTTGTCATAAATCATAATTTAATTATAAAGGAAAACGTATGAGGAAATCAGCTTCTGCATACAAAATAATAACATGCAGTGTACGCTTTTTTACTAACAAGTACAGGGATTTTTTAATAAATTTATTTACGAGTAAAAGAATGAAAGAAATGAAGACATTCGTCCCACTGGCTCGCTGATAACGCGCTACTTTGTAAATACGAAGTAACAGCGACTGCAGCAAAATTGTTTTATGTTCAACATAATATACAAGTATATGTATAGATCGATGTAGAAATGTAGATCTATATACCACATATATACCACACCACAATTATGAGTATCTTTATGAAATCTGCATTACAGTATTCCGATACAGTAAACTAAATTTTATAGAAATTTTCTCTCTCTAAGATAATAAACATAAGAGTAACTAATGCCCATGGTTTGGACAAAATATAATAATCGCAACAAGCCCAGGATATGCACCAAGTCTTTAATCACACCTATTAAGATTAACATGGATAATTAAATAAGTGGGCATTATTTTAGCTCTATCTTTGACAGCCTCCGTGTTCCAGTTGGTTAGACGCCGTCTGTGAAACGAGCGGCCGTGGGTTCGATCCCCGCACCAAGAGAAATGTTTGTGCATTATAAATTATAAAAGTAATCTAAGTTGTAAAGTGCGTGGTGGCCTGTTGGTAACGGACCAGACGCGGCTGCCTACATGTTCACGGTGGTCGCGGGTTCAAATCCCAGGGCACACCTCTGACTTTTCGGAGTTATGTGTGTATTGATAGTCAATCACCACGCACTTTAACGTTGAAGGAAAACATCGTGAGGAAACCTGCATAGAGTAGCGGTTTTAAAAAAAATTCTAGGGTATGTAAGTCCGCCAACCCGCACTAGGCCGCCGTGGTGGACTATATGGCCTAACCACTCTCAATCGATTCTCTCGATTGTAGTTTACGCCAGTGCCCATCAGTGGGACGTATATGGGCTGATACAGACATAATTTGTTATTAAAGGCGTTATTTCAATTTTTATTTTTTTATTTTTATTTCTTGTAAGACCAACAGCTACTACTCAAGATTAAACAATTGGAAAGACGCAAATAAGCCAATTAAATGTCCTCACTATTATACATCCGTATATGACAAACATACAAGTGTGTTAAGGTCGTACAAATTGTCGATCGTTAAAGTTGTATTATTATTTACATTATCCTCAAGAAAAAAGTCTTGGCTCAGCATCCTTCTCACAGGGTTTAAGTTAGCATTGAAAACATCAGTATCATGATGTTTACAAGCTCTGTTCAGGGTGTTGCATGCTCTCCATAAGAAAGTATTTTGCCGGTAATTACACGGTGCAGTGGGTAATGAAATCTGTGATACAAAATTTCACGCGCTATTCTTAATACAAAGTGAAATTATAATATTAGAATAGGAAGACGGAAGCTAGTATTGAGAACAACACTATCTTTGAGGAAAACAACATTTTGGACGAGAATTTCAAATTCTGAGAACAGCTAAATTAATATTGATTAACAGTGAGTTTTTATAATATTATCGTCATCATAAAAAAATACCGCTTTTTCAACAATAGTTGCCAACCGTCGAACTTTTCAAGGTCAAAGTTCGCAAACTTATCGACTTTATGTTATTATTAGTGACATGATTAGTTTTTTAAATACTCTAAGAATAGGATGCATTAGAAATACATTATTTTAGTTATTAGATTATAATATTTAGATATATTTCAAACAAATATACCTGCGCACTACACACACATTCCTGACCCTATATTAAAATACTAGTTTTTTGTCTTGGATTTTTTAGTTCTCAGGCAGAAAAATAAATAAATACTAAAATAAATACTCGTAGATTTCATATATTACATTTTATTTTTTAGGCACGTAAATTGAACCATCGAACAGCCTTTTATTTTACTTAAATATCATTTCTTTATTTTCTTATTAATAGGACGGACGACCTAGCAAAGATCGCAGGAAGTCGCTGGATGCAGGCTTCCAAGAGGTTTATGTGGCGATCCATGGAGGAAGCCTTTGTTCAGCAGTGGACTTTCTGTGGATAAAGGGAGAGCGAGAGAGAGAGAGAGAGAGAGAGAGATTGTATGACGAGCTGGCGGGCCACTTGAGGGTAACCAGCCACCGGTGCTCATGGGTTCCTGTAAAGCGTAGAGAACAATCAATCCGCTGTAGACAGCGGCTACCGTGTACTGAAAAGTCACTTTAAACCTCGTTTATAGAAAGATGGGTTGTAGCGTCTAGGAAATACCGAGGCAGGCAGTTCGTTCCAATTTAGCAGCCAGCATATTACACAATAACACCCGGATATCGTCGATCTTACAGAATTGTCCAAAAGAGCATATTTTATCATTATAAATTAATTTTATTAACTTAAAATGTAGACGAAAACGGGATGTAAAATAAAAACAAAACTTAGCTTGTTTTTAATATTTTAATCTGTCTTGTTCGTTGCCATACAAAAAATACTGCACATGTAATTTGTTTGAGTATAATTGAACTATTATTATTTAATACTTACCTAACAACATACAGATACGTATTACTAAACTACAGTAATACCACAGGTAATACCATAAAATGGCATTGCGTGTTCCATGAACTCAATACACCATGAGATGACGGGAGATGAGTATTTTAATATTAATAATACCTATACATATCTACATTTGATGATGAGTGATTAATACTATATCATATTAATACTGTTCTAAGAATTACGTCAACTTCATAAGTATCATGATTATTTCATAATATAAGGCTAAAAAAAACCATATTAATAGAGTCAAATAAGCGATATTGTCAAGATTAATCCACCGATTCGGCTCCGAAAATGAAAATCCTAAATAACAACGGTTCAGAAAAAGAAATTCCAATTTTTACAGATGCCTTTATTTGTGAACATATTCTAAAACTGTATATTTCAAAAACACGCGAGGCAAATACTAATTATTATATTGTGCTTCGTCTAATCCTTGACAAAAACTACTTTTTGTATGCTATAAAAAATGAAACCAGCATCGATATACATAATAAGTTAATATACTAATCGGTGTATATAAATGTGATAGGTTCCTACATCTAAGAGTTTAGTAAAAGCGTCCATTGCAGCTAAGCGCGCGTCAAAATAGTTTATAATTTAAAAAATGATTAAAAAAAATATTATTTTGTGCCTTTCCGCTGTGATTTATTTAACGAGCGCCAGTAAAGGTAACATTTTTATTTCTATTAAGTCATAAAGTGCTTTTATGGTTACTATTTATCTGAGGCAAAGTCTAGAAGTATATATTTATTATTAGTTTATGTTATTTTTATTTATAAATTCTTTATTGAACACCACATACATAAAGAATGATAAAGAATTAAAACTAGTATAAATAAAGGTTAGTTAGTTTATTTATTATTGTCTTTTTGGACAAATATAATATTGAAAAATTGCCTTGGTGGCGTAGTTGTACTGCGGTACGATTACAATGCAGAGGTCTCGGATTCGAATCCCTGGTGGGGCAGACTGGTATTGGGTTTTTCTATTAATTATCAGCCCGGAGTCAGGAATTAGTGTACATTATGGCGATAGGCTCGCCACCTATCACATCGTGGGACGTAACATGCAAAGCGAAAAGTGGGTGTCCTGGTGGCGCCTCTCCGTACCCCTTCTGGGATAAAGATGTGAGTTTATGTATTTAAATAGGAAAATAAATGAAAATTTGTTTTGATAAAATCAATAGATAAAGACACTAAAATTACTCCATAAGGATATCAGGATCATCTTTCGTGTTTATACTGATGATAATACGATTATTTGACGCTGCAAGTTCCAGCTAAATGGGTAAAGCCATTTTGACAAAAAATCTTTTATTTTTTTACCTTTTTAGTTAATTATCAGATCTAACATACATATATTTTTTTACGATTCAATCGATAAATATCATGATTCAAGGACTTTTTATATCTCCAGGTGCACAGATTTAAGTGACCTATCGGTCAGATCTGAGTCGGAAATTTCCATATCATTAGATATAATATAATAACCTGCTCTTTTATAAGTTTTAATTGGTGTTGCTCTTATTCATAAGCAGATTTATCGCTTAGCACCTAAATCTGATCCAATTCATAAAAACTCAGGTCTAGAAAATTCGAATTGAACCAATAATAATAGGCTAGTTGCCTCAGTTTTAATTATTGTTTATATCGAAAGGTTACCTTATGCATGATCGTAATAAGGAAGATTTTTGAAATCCATTTAGTAATAAGCAGTTGTAGTAATAAAGTTAAAATATTTAAAATTTGGTGATAGGAGTAATCGAAAAGTATGCAACATGCACGAGTTAATGTCATTCTCCATAAGGTGCATACGTGCGAAAGATAAAACTAGTGTGCCCACCGCACTATTAAAAATATTAATATATCAGTCATTTTACCACGAATTTTGACACTGTTCAATTTATATTTTTGCGAACCATTAAATACTGCCCAAAATCAAACCTCGGACAAATCCCTATTGTGAAAATGAAAACAAATACGACAACTCACTATATCCTATCTGAATCCGTTAAATACGGGTAAAGAAAATTCAGACCGAGATCGAATAATTTCACTTACAAATTTAAACCGATGTCGGATCTAATTTCGAGCAAGATGTATTTTTTACGTGTTTCAATATGTGTAATTTTAATCGACGTCAAATTATGCACTATTATTATATGCCGACACAGTAAAAATATGTAAAACTCGATACATTCTCGTACTACACAATCATTATAAAGGGGCTTTTTACAAATTTAAAAGCGGTTGATCACTATGATATTATCACCATGACGTTATTTATTACTGAACTCTAAATGCAAGAATGCACCGTATAGGACACAGTGAGCGAGTATTTATCCAAAATAATACTAAAATTAAAGGACCAAGTTGTCCTTCAATATTCTTTTCCTTAATAGACGTCCGATGTAGTGAATACTGCAGAGCCTGTCATAAAAATAACATTGTGGGTACTTCGGACCGTAAGTTGGATTAGGATCGGATGCAAAGCTAAATCGTACTTATGCATACAATAAGTACGTGGCCTTTTTAATAGGACGTATATAATATAAAGGTATATACATACATATTCAATCAAATCTTTTTTATTACAGTGCCGTTCATCACAAAATGCGAGTGGGACGATGAGAAATGTATCCTGTCTTCAACCCAGGCTGCTATCCCTATACTAGCAGAGGGTATTCCTGACCTCGGCGTTCAGAAAATGGACCCTCTTGTCTTAGACAGCGTTGATACCAGTTCACCCAACTTGCAACTGCTTCTTACAAACGTCGTAATAGAGGGTCTTAAGAATTGCGAGGCCAAGAAAATGAGGTGATTAGTTTTATAAGTATTTGTTCTGGTAAATATGGAAAAGGCTTATCTTATATTTTGACAGCGTTTAAGGTGCATTTCGTTCCTTCCAGTAAAACCTGTACACGTCAATTTATTTGTGAGACAGTAGTAACACCCCTGTTCGAGTACGCGTAATTCTAAAGGACTCTAAGATAACGTAAAAAAAGTGTGGCTCTATGCGCACGAATTGTTTAACTTTTATCACGTCTCTAGCAATCTTATTCCGCATTTATTTATCCAGAATTAAAGTATACATATATTTAATGCGTGAGAAATTTTAGTCCAAAGCAAATGAATGAACCGAAAATATTACGGCTACACATGCATGTACATAAATAGACAAAAAATAAACAAAAGAACTGTTTAAATCAAATTATGTATTTCCCAGAACCTATAGGATAGTCTATTATGAATATTCGGAGTTAAGGAATATAGGAATATTTAAAGGAATATAGGAATAAGGAATATTTTATTTGTAGTTGCGTAACTAGATATCAATGCAGTTACATATGTAAAAACGTCCTTTGTGAGGTTGTAACAAGGCCAACTGGTCCACGATTAGCTTAATTGTTATAAGTGGTCAAAGACTATGCCAGCCTTCCACTAATACAATTATCCTTATACTAAACGATTATATTGAGTGTTAATTCTGCAATTCCAATTAAAAATACATGAATTATGATTACATCTTGGATTGACGTCACGCGGGCAGCCGAACTTAAAATTCACTCACCAAATAAATTATCTTATTCGTTTATTGGTCATTTAGGCAAATAATGACTTATGACAAGTTAATACACATAGTACTTAAACTTAAACATGAATTTGATAAGTCGATTATTTAATTATTAGGTAATAACTATTTCTTGTTGTTTACACTTTCGTGAAATGTCAAGGTGATCTACATAACAAACACGCAAATTCTATAGCGAATAAACGTCAGGTCTTTAAGGTGATAACTATGACAATCACAAGGTATCTCCATAATTTAGTGCTGAAGTAATTGAAGTCCTTTAACGAGATCGGCTACATTGAACCAATCACAAAATCTTTCACTTCTATTTGATTACAATCTTTAAATAATAATTCGATCTTTCCGTAATAATTCAAACCGCTGCTATTTTCTAACTTAATAATTGAACTCAGGTATTCATCATGAGCTAGTCGTAATTGATTATATTTCCAAAACTTTCTTTATATTTATAATTAAGTATTTTGTTTTTCATTTCGTTTACGACCCTAAAACTCGACGTTGCTGCTGGGTAACACTTATATTCTTGCCACAACCGATCCTGGCTTCCAGAATCGCAATGATATTGTTGCAATTCAGTGTCGGGTTTCGGGTTCATCGTGCATGAATGACAGTCTCCGTGGCGCAATTGGTTATTTATTATATTTTTTTTTATTTATTAAAATACAAAGTTAGAAACAAAAATAAATATTATTACCACGATACCGGGCTTCGGTTTGACTGTGGAAGTGGTGAGTCTCATTTACACATGCACATTTGCATTAGACATTAAACAAAACAAAAAGAATAACAAAATAACACTTATGAAGTTAGAATTTTAAACAAAATAAACCAAGTATAATTCATAAACTTTATAACTATAAAATAGAATGAAAATAAAATAAAAACAGGATATAACTTTAAACAATAAAATCTAGCAAAATATCACTTCCAAAAATTTAAACAGCAAAATAAAACATCACTTCTAAACTTATATATAAAATTAAAATAAAATACAATATGCATTACAACTACACACAATAGAAATAAACTGTAACTGTAAGTACACTCAAAAAGTAAAGTAAATTTATGCTTAAGGCTACTCGTAGGAACATGTTAAAAGGTGGTTTCTTAATTTGTTTTTAAAACTATTGTATACGGGATCATTTCTAATTTCCGGCGGCAAACTATTCATTATAAGGTACGCCGGCTGTGAAAGAGAGGCCGCGGGTTTGATCCCCGCACCGAAACAAATATGCCTGTGTATCACACAAGTGATTCACAGGCATTTGTTTCGGGTCTGGATGTATGTGAGATTGAGAAGTCGCTCGTAGTTTCTGATACCCACGACACAAGACTCGATCATTGTGTGGGGTCAGGACTATGGAAGTGACTGTTGGGTGGATTTAGTTACTTATATGGCAGTATTCTTTGTTCACTATTAAATTATGCCCTCGCTGTAGAATTGACCACCGCTAATATAAATCAAGTTATGCTAAATACGCGTTCTCGGTCAAGGTTACGACCATGTGCGCTGTACACGGTCTTCGGTCATTTTATGCTCCGTCGTCCATAAAACTTCGTGTTAATATTTATATTGTACTTCCTATTTTCAAGTTTTTCAACCTGATTCATTATAATATGCGTAGGATCGTTCCCTCTCGCTGGGTCATAATTGAATCCAGAACGAATTTAGTTTTTTTTATAAATGTAGAAATTAATTTACTAGAATTACGTATATATTATTATATAATCTTTACATATAATAAATTTGTAACCGATCGATGCCTGTACATGGAAGATAAATGAGAAAAATGAATGGTTCTATTAACGCAATAGAACCCAAAACAATGATTTTTAGAATTTTTGTCTGTTTGTCGGTTTGTCTGTGCGGTTGTGCGCGATGAACTCAGAAACGGCTAAACGGATTTCGATAAAATTTGGTACGGAGGTAGCTAACACCCTGAATTAACACTTAAGCTTTTATCCCGAAAAATGTAGTGTTCCCGTGGGATGACGAAATAATTCCGATATATTTGTTACTTTTTTATACTCAAACGGAAGCAATAGAACTGGATTACATGCCTTGGGTGAGAATGAGACGGGACGGGATGGGAGGAAGTTTGCGGGTGCAGAAGCTAGTATATAATATAATACACTTACCAGAATTATATTTAGTATATGAGTTTATTCATAAGGAATTTTACAACTAAAAGGACAGGTGACATATTATCAATATAATGACCAAAACAGTTTACGAGTGGGTTAATTTAAGATTGGAAAATGAACTGAAATACATTCATTTCATGGTTTAAAAGTTAGGGTGCTTGGGGATAAGTAATTTTCGTAAGCACCTTACGCTTTGAAACAATAAAATTTATGTATTTCAATCCATTTTCTAATAAGCTCAGTATCAATTAATTTATTTTTTTATTTAGGTCTTTTACTAAAGCGTGTATTTTAGTCTTCATTGATTCCTTGACAAAAATTTTGATAAATTGTAAATAAAAACGTTAACCTATAATGTTGTTTTTTTTTCAGTCGTGACAAGGCAAAGTCCAAGCTTTTGATGGGTATCTTGTGTTCCGGCAAAATGACTGCCGATTACAAAATGAAAGGAAAACTCAATTTCCTACCTATTGAAGGCGAAGGACCAATGCGGGCAGAACTCAGTAAGCAATACATCGACATTAACATTAATAACACCATTTTAATATAACATTTATAACGTAAATCCGCAAGTAAAAAGGAACCAGTAGCTAAAGATTTTAGAGAATATTAGTACTTCGTACACTATATTTAAAACAATATAAGATCTGGTGCAATTTAATAAATGTTCAAAATCTGTAAAATCTTATCCATAAGGCAAAAGTATATATTTTTATGTATCCACAAATCTTCATAGTTATCGAGAGCATTATTTAAATTCAATTCAGCAGCAATAGCCAAAATTCGCGGTCTGTCACAAGTGGTAAGCACATAATACCATGTCACTCGTGGTATTACTAAGTACTATGGTGACGAACACTTAAAAAAACGGTTAAGTACAATAATACGTAAGTATATAATATTAACAGTCTGCCTCCTGTAATCAGGCATGATCCTAAGGATTCGAGCTTCAGAAGAAAATTAAAAAACATCGATTAATGACTCCTACTCTATTGTTTAGTTCTTTATACCATTTTTGGTTTAATTGTTATTTTAATTTTAATTTTGCTGTAATTGTTTAATTTTTATTTCATGAATAAGTTAAAGTGAGACTCAAATTCAAAGGTGATTTCACCTTGAATTTTATTTTTAATAAATAAATAAAATAAAATAGTATTATCGCTGAAACTAGTATTATCCAATACAATTGCATAGACCTAATGAACAAGATTGCCTTTACCATTCTATACATTCATATGTATTTATTCTATCTTGTATTGGATGAATGGTATAAATATTACGTACAACTATTTATTATCTAGCACAGAGCCTTGACAAAACTCCTTCTGAGGCACTTCCTTAAACTAAAGGTCAATTAATTTTGAGGTCAATAATTGATGTCATTGTTACGTCCATCTTGTTATTTGTGTTTAAAACTTGGCCTGTAGTTGACTGAACTAACCCACTAAATACTTTAATCTATTTTGTCGTGTACGAAGTTTGAATTGCGTTAAACAGCGATATCCTTAAATTAGTTTCAACAAAGCCATTTGGATAATTACCCGGTCCTTCAAGTTGGGCCATTATGTACGCACTGACAATTTAGATCTTATAATTCTACCAGTTTTTGCTTGTAATTTCTGTTGACATCCTTAGGAATTCTTGGCTTTATTCCTTGCATGAAAAAAGGTTTGGCTTATGTTTTTGCAAACAACGACTGATCATCATTACCAGGCAATAATAGTTCATACTACTAGTCATAGATGCTTCAAATTGTACACCATCAAATTTGATGGCATTTCCTTATACACCCCCGGTAGATTCTTTGTGTTACTTAACTTCCAACAACTCTGTCGTTGTGTTGTTCTGTCGACTCAGTTTGTCGTCTGAACGTTAGTCTTTAAAATAAAGTATATCACCTAATATTTCCGGAGAGGCTACTTCAGGGCTCGTGCACATTATGGGGTTTGGTGTATATTAGGCGATTGGTTTGTGGTAAATAATAGATTACAGTATAAGGTATGAGTTTAGAAGCTAGCCATTGGATTTCTGACTGAGCTTAAAGACTAGTAGTAGAAATAGCCTCAACCAATTAATTAAAAATATTCGATCGTTAACATACATACAAATAAAATAAATAAATAAAAATCTTTTAATGCAGACCAATCAGCTCATAGTGTTAATAAGTACATAATAACTTATGAGAAAAAACAATTGTTAGTAAAATGTCTAAATCAAAGCAAACTATAATAAATAACAAATAATTCAATTTTTATTTTGTCACAAACAGATCGATTAATTTGATCAGTCAATCATTTTTGGGAGCTATAGAGATAAAAAAATATATTTTCGAGACGTAATAGTATGAGCAAAAAGTATCTTAAACTTTATTCTAAGCGTGACAAAAAAGTCCATTAGGAAAAAATGTAACACGAAAAAGACAATTATCCTTATGTAATACAAATCACGACATATCCCTGTCCGTACGTACGTTCGCTTGTAATTTGACAATCATTGGTCCGATACGTGTTTTGTTTTTATATGGAAATAATTATCTCACTTAGTTTTAGAATGCAATGGTTATCCGGTCATAGTCGAATCCGGTTGCTAGTTATAAAAAAAGTTGCGTCTCATAAGGCTGAAATACTTACAAAATCTGATACCTTATTGAACCCCCTTAGGAGATGAATATTCAATACTTTCTTAGGGTTACTCAAGTTACCTATGCATTTTCTAGAAAGATTATGATAATTCTACCACACTTTACTACATATATTTTATACAGATGCTTTGTTATTTGTAGACAAAGTCTACATTGATGCTGAGGTTGACTTGGAAGAGAAGAAAGGCAAGGACGGTGTGAACCACTGGAACATCAAAAAATGGAAACACGTGTTTGAGCTTCAGGGCAAGTCCAACCTCGAATTTGATAACCTCTTCGATGGAAACGAAGTATTAGGTAAAACAGGTTTTAAGCAACTTGATTCATTTGCTCGTTCATCTAATTATGTTACGGATAAAGCTCTGAAACTGACAGATGGTAGAATAATTACTTTAGAGATGGCTTAGCCAATTAATGTGCAGCAATATCATCTAAGCGAGAATATACTCATCATGCCAAACTGGTAGAGTATTGTATATTATCCCAATATTAAGTTAGACATCTTAGGGGGAAGCATATATTCAGGAGCGGACTTCATTGCACGCAAATGAATGTCGTCATTTAAAGATACTCGTAATGATTAGAAAATTAGCTTATACACTTATAATTTTTATTTTTCTTCCAGCCAAAGCTGTCAAAGAAACGATCGCTCAAAATGGTAACGCAGTCATCACCGAAGTTGGGCAAGAACTCATAAAATCGATCATTAGTTCAGTGGCTCATAATTGCAATAAAATGTTCCGCGCAGTGCCTTTAGAAGAACTCGTTTTAAGTTAAGAAAAATATTTAACAAATCAGACAGATTTTGTTACACTATCAAATTATTTTAGACACAATATGTAGTATCGGGATGAATTTCGGATTATCTTCTGGATTCAAAAAATTGGTCTTATTTGATAGTGTTACTAAGGTGTCTTAAAGAATAATTGTTTTTCCTACTGGGCTGTGTGTTTTTGATACTAATGTATGAATTCATGCTACTGGTGACACTTCTATACACGCACTGAATGTCACGAACTCTTTATGGCTCTGGTGGAATCTCTTTATTGGTATTGTTAATAAAAGGATATTTTTTTATTTTTAGTGTTTTATTTATATTCAAATATAAAATAAAGGAGGCATTAGATACTGGGTCCAAAATATGTATAGAATACGAAAAATTCATACAATGAGTTTTATGAATTATCTAAATATCTAATTATAAATATATTATAGTATTATAATGATTATCGTCTCGTTAGGTTCGAGGCAACATATCATGGACCACAAGTATTTGTTTCGGGTCTGGGTGTTGTGAGACCAAAAAGTCTCTCGTACTGACTGATACCCACAACACAAGACTTTATCTTAGTATGTGAATGTTGGGTTTATTTATTTATTACAGGAAGTCTAGTAAGTTTATTGTGTCCAGTGGTAATCACAAATTTTACTTACACTTAAAAAAATACAAAATATTCGTTATTTCATATTTTTAGAGTGGTTGTATTCAATGGAGAAAATTCATGTGAAAATACTTTTCCACAGATTATTATAAAGTCGCAGAAGATTTTAAAACTTAATTAAAAATTACGAATAATCCTTTCCCATAATAAACGTAAAGAATTAAATGCAAATCAATTGTGAATTATATTTTTACAAGGCGCTCAAATCTTAATAAATACTTGCGCTCGATAAATTTATTTATTTTTATTTATAAATTCTTTACTGAACACCACATACATAAAGAATAAAAATAAATTAAAACTGGTTTGATTGAGGTGACAATGGGCGGTTTTATCGCTTACCTCGATTTCTTCAGACAACCTTTAGATGGACTGAATTGGAAATAAACTAGGAAGAAGAGGGTGGTCACAACAAAGGCAACGAATAATAATAACTGTAAATCAAAAAGAAAGTAATATGAACAAAATATGAGGAATGCAAACATATACTCGTATTTTCATTAATTATACCTACACAGACTATATAAAATAAAAATATCATATAATACACAACGTAAACAATACGATATATAAAATATTAATTTAGGGGAAAACGTGAAAATAATAATAATTTCAAAGTGACAGATAATGAGATCTAAGGAGCTTTTTGAAGATAAGAAGAAATTTGGCTAATCTTATTGAAAGTGGCAGTTCAGTGGCCACAATCGAGCAGCATGGACCGAAAACAATTTACGGAGGAAAGAACTCTGCTATGCTAGGGATTTGCTTATACCAAATTCTCTGAGGATCTAAGAGATCGTGCATGTGTGCTGCTAAGGAAAATAAAACACTTTTTAAGGTAACGGGGAGTAGTGGGATGAAAAAGAATAGCATATAGGAGGGATAGAATACGAGTATTTCGGCAAAGGCGTACTAATAGCCACATGAGCTTTGTACGAAATTCAGACACATGGTCATATTTGCGAAGTCCAAATATGAACAGGATACAAAAAATTTGAACTCGCTCAAATTGGGCTTCAGTGGGATCGAGATAGCTAGCGTCAGCATAATCAAGGAGAGGAAAAAGAAGAGACTGAACAAGCGCATCTCTCGTGGGAATTAGTAAAAAGTTCCGTAGTCTTCTTAAAGACCCCCCTGATGCAAACAATTTTCCAATGAGTTCTTATAGTTTGGGACCCCAGGATAAAATTTTGTTAAAAATAAAGCCCAAGTTCTTAACCCTATCACTATAAGAGATAATGCCATCATATACCAAGCAAGGTAACAGATTGGTATCTATCTTCGAAACTATCCTGGAAAAGAAAATGTGTTATAGGCATAAGAGGCAGCGCTTGTATAGAGCCATGTAACTTCTTTAACACGGCAGATGTCATATTATTTTGTAATACATTAAAATTCAGGCAATGTTATGATACACTCTACCCATATATTTACATAACGTCAGCTTACCTCACACCTTTTTGTCATCAATATAGCGTCAAAACGTTTTAATAACTATATAATTATATAATATGCTTTGTTTATTATTTCACATTGTTAAGAGCACTGGGTAAAAAGAGAACATAATTATGAAAGAATCACAAGTTCTGAGGAGCCTGATGGGCTGCAAAACCTTATTATATTTAACTCAAATAATCGATTTCTTGTACCGCAGGTATGTATATTAAATATTTTTGTGAGCACAGGAAGTATTGCAGCAGTATTAGATGTTCTCAAACAAAGTAGAGCATTTTCAGAATGGCTGTTAGGGAATAGATGGCAGAGGCTAAGGATTGACTCAGTGACATGTAGCTGGAAAAGAATACGAACAGCTATACCAAAGGTGGACCAAAGCCGGTCTCTACTGTGGACCCACCATGATGGTGACGAAGAATTGACATGTTAAGGTAAGAATATTTAATGTCACCGTATTCATATGCCGCTTAGTTTTATCTACCTGCTGTTTATTTACAATATAACTTCAATGTCCATGTAATCAATTACAACAATTGCGTCAACGCAACGAAATCCAATTCCTCTCAATATGATATAATAGATGAATACATAATGCAGAGTGATGTTTTTGCAGCGATTCGTGTGTATGCTAATGTTTCATACTATCTTAAAATATTGAATACCACAAGATACTTAGCAAACAATGGAATAATAAATTATACGCTCATTATGTTTTTATTCCTTTAGCAGCTTCCTTGCTATTTAAATAGACACAATCAAATGCAAAACAAAAAGTGGCTGTATTTTTTATCAGTGTTCATATTTTGCCTCAACTTCTAGCATAACTTTGCGTTCTAGCGTTTTCTAAAAGGGCAAGGTTAGCCTGAAATTTTATTATTTTTCATTAAAATATATTTGTCATCTCAATATATCTTCTTCGAAGGCCTATGTAGCGCTGCAGATTAGACGCTGGTTGTGAAAGTACAACACTAGTTAGATACCCGCATCGTGACCGATATTTGCATGATCCACAAGTTTCGCGTTTGGGTGTTTGTGAAACCGAAAAGTCTCTCCTTAATATCGAGTCAGTAATCACGTATTTTGGGTGTATCTCTTTTAAAAAAGCCCTTGAAATTGTCCCTAGTTAAACCTTGCACAAGATATTTACCTCTCTTTCTCTCTCTCTCTCTCTCTCTCTCTCTCTCTCTCGCTCTTCAGCCACAGGAAGTCCACTGCTGAACATAGACCTCCCCAATGAATCGCCACATAGACCTTTTGGAAGCGGCCTGCATCCAGCGGCTTCCTGCGACTTTAACCAGGTCGTCCTTCCACCTTGTGGATGGGGGTCCGACACTTCGCTTGCTTGTACATATGTGTCCTCCTCCCCAAAATCCTACAGCCCCAGCATCTATTTACCTAAACATACATAATTATTACATCATGCATATTTTCTATTTTATATCCCATTTATACGGGGAGAGTTTCTCGCCTCGAAGATACGATTATAGTAAGGCATCGATATCAAAGTTACACTAGATAAGACATTCAGTACAAAAAATGTGTCCCACCTACTTGCGGTGCATGCACCACACATGAATCAGTTTGCTTCGTGACAGTGACAGTGCAGTATGCCTTATCGCATACGTTTAAAAGTAATAAATGAATGTTTCGCCGTCAAACCGAAAGCAAATCTTCTGAAGTTACAATATTTTAATAAAATACCAGGTAAGTGTTGTAATATTGCAGTGTGCTATTATAATACAGGGGCACTTTATTTCTTTGACGTGTCTCGTCTATCGGTAGATTATAATTCAATGTAGTAAGGATATAAAAAAGTTGCATCGTGTAAACATTTGTCACGATAATCTATGGCGGTCATGTCATGCGATAATGGCATACGATTTTCATAGTTTCTGACAATCACAACACTAGACTCGATCCTAGAGTGGAGTCGGACTTTGTATGTGACTGTTGGGTGTATTCATTAATTGTATTTATATTTTTTCCTATACTTACAGAAATCAAGCCATGTAACTTTTGCCCCACCAGCTATTTGCACGCACTTCACGAGGTCGTGGATATAAACGGATATATCCATTATTTGGTCTTACAATTACAAAAACGCGTGTAAAAACTGAATAAAGCAAAACATGCTCCTGTATATAAATAGGAGCGTGGATAGAGTATGCTCAGTATTATATTGGTTTCCGCAAAACGTTAAGCATTAGTGACAATGTGTGAAAAAAAACTATTTGCTTCGGCTTTAATAGCCGTATTTTGCGTGGCAAACGCGGCACCACGTGAGTCTATTGTTTTTTGAGTTATTACAATTATACAATTGAAATTACCCGGAGGCAGTTTTATAGTCTATCTAAACTAAGAAGTTCCATTTGACGTTTCATACTTTTAACGTAAATAACTTTGTGCAGACGTAACCCATACAATTTCAATAACACTTTCCGTAAATCCATGGAATTATGAAGCTATTCTTATTTTATCACTAGATTTACAATCCATAATCACTAAATTTAAACTAAAATCCTTTAAATAAAGCAAAATAACCATTTTAAACAACATCTTTTTTTTCTAGACGTCATTACAAAGTCACCTCGTTAGGTCTTTTACCGGTAGAGTCGAGACTATTCAAACGCATTTGTATACGCATAATCGGTAAAAATATTTAAATAATCGAGCAGATATAAAACAGTTGTGATTTAATTTTTAAAAATACTGAACTTGCAGCTAATAATAGGTATGCTGTCAACGAACATACATCAATAAATAATGAAATAATAATATTAATATAAATTAATTTATTATTAAATAATAAATTTGGATATTACAATGGAAATGAAGGCAGTATTGTAGGATACGGCACACGTAGTGAGGAGGTTCCTCACTTTGGAGTATATGTATTGTATTTATGTATCATGTGTTCATAAGCATGTGCGTGATGTGGACTGGACTCAAAAAGTTTCTGCACCCGGGTGAACCCGGGCCGGGCCGCTAGTAATAGATAAATCACTCCTTTTGTTCCTAAATAGTAAAGTGACTTATGCAATTGTTGATGTCTCATTAGAATAAAAAAGTTCATGAAGAAATAAACGAAATGATGTAAACTGAAAATATAAACTGTAATCGATTAAGAAATACAAATAAATCTTATCGATATCTCTATATAATCGGATATTGTAAGAACCGATTTATTTGACAGCATCCCTATTTCCCAATGTCAAATGGAACTTCTTAATTTAGATAGGGTATAGTATGGCGATGTAGGTTTTAGTAAGCATGGCACAGGCATATTTATCGTCGCCTGGAAAACCTTAGTCTTACACTTAGGAAAAAGGATCCTAGCTAATATTGAATTATCGATTTTATTAATTTAAATATAAAGTCTCCTAGATTACAACTAAAACATAGTAATTTGCGTGTATTCTATTGGGATATTTTTTTATGAATGTACAAGTACATACTTATGTTTTTATTTATGAATTAATTAAAAATGTAATAATATAAAAGTAATTTGAAAAAAAGTTTAATTTCAATACTTTTAATTTAATAATTTTACACATACATGAAACTTTTAATTTTTGCTTCTGCAAATTTCTCACCTAGAAAATTAATATGAGGATACACGGAAATACAATAATCTAGAGCAAGATTAATTTTATCAATGTTCAACCGGTGCCCACATTTTGGTGCCCACATTTTTCCACGGGTATTTTTTCCTTGTCATCTATCCATCTGGGTAGACGATAGCAGAGCGCCCTGCTCTATGTTGACTCATGTTCGTCCATCCGCCTCGACATACTAGATTATTTTACTACAAATTTGTCAAATTCTAAATTTATTTCCAGCGCCGTTCATCACGAAATGCAAATCAGACGACCCAAAATGCGCCAAAGAATCGTCCCAAGTGGCTATTCCCATATTCGCTGAAGGACTCCCAGAGTACCATGTTAAGAAATTAGACCCGTTGTTTTTCAAACGCGTTGACGCAAGTACGCCAAATCTGAAGTTCATTCTTACTGACGTCACAGTGACTGGATTGAGGAACTGCAAAGCCAAGAAAATTCAGTAAGTAGTACTGCAATTCGATATAGTTCGTTAGTATGGATTACTTCTAAAAGCGAAATACCGTCGTAGTTCAGAGTAAAGAAAGACGGCTAGGAATCGAAAGTCTAATAAAAATAGCTGCAGACGAAAAGCTAGGAGAAAGGATATAATTTTTCTGATCCAGTAACATTTGTCTAGAGTCTAGGTGTTGAGGGATATGTTTCTTGTGTAAACTATCAAGAACTCTGTTTTATTCTGAAATTACAATGTGAGTACAATACACCTGGTGGAAAGCGCAAAGGTCTCTTTTACAATTATGCTAACCCGTTAGAAACCTTATAAACATAAACGGAATTTAAAACGGGAAGTAGAACCCAGGCGTAAACCAAATATTAGTAGATCAAGAACTCGCTGTTCGCGGCCTCTTTTTCCTCCACTGGCCTCGCTTCCAGTGCGTCATGTGTATAATTACAACATAATATACATCAAATTCAATATTAGTTTTAAAAATACGTTTTTATGCATATTTATGTTATCTCCAGGCGTGACGTGGCAAACTCCAAAATGGACCTCAAAATCGCATGTCAAGCTCAATTAGAGGGTAATTATGTCCTCAAAGGACAAGTACTTGTGCTTCCTATCGAAGGCAAGGGAAAAATCCACGTGGATCTCAGTAAGTAGTCTGAACTATTTCTTTTTAATAATAGGGAAGAGTAAATGAAATTGATTCTTATGGTAAGTGTGATAAAGTAAAAAAGAAAGCCAGTCAGAGATCGGTTCCCTAGGTAAGAGATAAACATTTCTTGGCAGTCGATACAGTCATGCCAGATAACTTTAACCTGAACAATTTCTAGCTGATTATGGAACTCGAAATTCCTACAAATTTTAAGTTATATTTGTATACTAAAAATTCTCATAGTAGTTTGTTCAGAATCCACATTATTGTGGATTACTAAAGTATAAAACCTACACAATTACAGACCTACTACATCATAATATTAAAGGTTTATTAAACAATGGCATTATTATTGCGCAAATCATCTGTATCAAGCGCGTCTAGAATATTATTACCCGCTTCCTTTACTGACTTGCCTTCAATGTACGCCATCGTTTGCAACTTTGCTTCGGCATTGAACACCTAACTAGCCTAGTAGTATGACAATTATCATTCATGCTTACGTGTATTGCGTGTCATTCATGGGCCGATTCGATTTGATTTGTTATTTTTTTGTTCTTGATGTAATCGAAAAAAAAGACAGCCGATTAAATACAAATATAAACATTTGGAATCAATAATGCAAGTGGGGCCAACTTGCGGGCTTGTGGCAATATCTATGCTAGTAAATGGACGAGTGTCCCTTACAGAGATCTTTGATTTGTCTATGGAGGATGGCTATACATGCAATGGAGAGATGTTCAGTTGTAAAAATATGGTAAAATTGGCAGAAAAGGTGTTCAACTTAGCTAATATGAGTGATGTTTCCTGTAAGTTAAAATGTGGGAATTTATTTAGCAAAGAAACTATTGAGAGGTTGCTGAATGGTGCTATTTTATTAGTCCCGTATCCTTTTGTAATTATATTATTGCTACTTACACCAAGCTCTGAACTCAACTCATTTTTTACTAATACTAAGCCAATAACCAAAGCAGTCACAAATCCCAGGTTAAATATCCCTAACCAATCGAAAGTAAAAGACTTTAATAACTACAATTATAGTTATAACTCATAGCTCGTTTGCAGGGCATATTAATGAGACTGTATGTCATCGAAAAAATTAGTTAATTTGTACGAAGGCATGACTGATCTGGATGTTATATTGTTAGTGATAATAAGATGTTTTAAATACAAATCATGCTAAATATTTATAGGAATATCCTAACCACAGAGATACTTGATAAAGACACGGCTAGTAAAACTACTGATACAGAAATTGGTTTAGTAAACACTGTGACAAGTAAATTGTTATTACCCATTTTGACGTTAGTTCAAATTCTACCTCTCCGCGGATATACCATCAGTATTTCTAAATTATTGTACTTCGCATCATCATGGTTGATGCCATGGTCTACCTTTCTCATTAGTTTCCTGTACTTCGACCGATTTGAGTGGTCCTATTTTATCAATTTATAATATAAAAACTTTAATGATAACCCATTTCTTTCAGAAACCACTGTGATCGACTTGACCATCAATATAGAAGACAAGAAAGGCGATGATGGAAAAATTCATTGGTTCATTAAGAGCTACCAGCATTCGTTCGATTTGAAAGAGAAATCTAACGTCGTATTCGAGAATCTTTTCGATGGAAATGAAGTTTTAGGTACGATATTGCCGTAAACCTAAAAATAAGGATTATTACCTCTCAGTTCAATTCTTCCGCGTAATTTTCATCATTTTAATCGTCTGGTAACTCATACGCGTTTTTCTCAGTATTGTGAGTACTTAAGGTCAATGATCAGTTCAGACAAAGTGCTAGCCTTAACTTCAACATGTAAATCATAATATTCTATTATCTGTCATTTGTTAAAGGAATGTTTGACATAACAGATAATAGAGACTTTTAGACTCTGTTATATGTTAATTATTAGGGACGTCCAGGATCTAAGTGCCAAATATAGGATTATTTAGTTTTTAGCACAAATTATCGTAACAAATTGTCTACTTCTCTTGCAGAACAAATACATAACAAAATCTCTCCATCATTAGTAAAAGGAACATTTTAAACTCGTTGCAGTTCGAATAGGCTACTATTTTTATAAATGTCGAGAGCTTACTTAGCGCAGTTTAAATAGAGCCTAAATTAATGACACAAAATGGTTGTGAAAAGAGAGGTCGCGGGTTTGAACCCTGCACCAAGACAATTAATGTTTGTACGACCAAATTTTTATTTCGGATCTTTGTGTTGTGGTATCGAAAATTCTGTCATAGTTAATAATTACTACAATACAAGAATTATATTTTAGTGGGGGATCAAGAGTAGTGTGATAGGTGTGTTTAGGCAGTTATGTGTTAATCGAGTGTCGACTGTTGAATTTTTAATGACATGTATTTATTTTTAATGAAACTTACAGCTCAAGCGGCGAAAGAACTGATCGCGACCAACGGAAACGACATCATCAAAGAAATCGGCGGACCTATGATCGGCACTACCGTCCGTGAAGTGGTGGACTGTATTCGAGAATTTTTCAAAGCCGTCCCTGCTGAGGACCTTAGCATAGATTAATTTTAAATATTTTGTACGTGAATTTTTACAATGTTGTTTTTCCTAGACAATACATAATACCTATACCGTAAGACTTATTGTATTTTTTTGGAAAGATAAAAAAGACCAAATAAAAATATTGTTTTAATATAAAGTCTTTATAGTTAATTTAAGCATTTTCTTATCATGTAGACGTAGAAGAGAAATTTTCAGATACAAAACCTATTATATCGCCAGCGTTAAAAATTATATTAGTATAGCGTTTATAAAAAAAAAATGTTTAGTTTTTAGCTAGTGTATGGATTCCATATTATATAGTATATAATTTTTTTTTATGTATGGCGAGACTAGCATGCCATTTGCCTGATGATAATCGATAAGACCGCTCATGGACAGTAGAAAACCAAACACAATGAATTACAAAGCATTGCTTGGCATTTCACTGCGCTCGCTATCCTAAAATATAAGATGTTACGTCTCAATATGTCCAGTAGTTACTCTGGCTACAATATCCTTCAAACCGGAACAAACATTGCATTTACACTGCTGTTTGGCGGGAGAAATAGACATTGCGATGGTCCTACCCATAGATGTAGTATAACATAGATCGGCAATGTATCATTTTGAGTGAAACCAAAACGAGAATATGATAGTGTGCGTGAAGTTTGCATGTGTGCGTGACAGATAATGCTGCGCCATGCTCTGTCGATACTATCATATCGATATACCTAACGGCCCAACCAATAAAATAAAATTTTATAGATATATATGAGACATTTCATGGTATTTTAACAGAAAAAGAATGATTGTGTTTATTTCAACACAGATACGTAAACACAAGTAAATAAAGATAAATAGTCATATTTGAGAATAATTTTATTTGACAAGTTATGTAAAGCATTCCTTATAATAATATCTAATGTTCTATTGTTTTATTAGAATGGCAGCCTCCGTGGCACAGTTAATTTGAAACCGGTTCAGAAATGGTAAATTACGCACACGAAATATTAATTAATATTTAGCAAATATCAATAGTGAATAAATAAAGTGAAGTAATAACTGTTATTATAGAATTGATGTTATACTACGAGATTATAAAATGAAGTGAAACCTCTATGGTCATTGACTATTTTTATCGACATAATATTATTGATCGAAACTGTCAATCAATCTCTAGCAAATGTTGGTTGAAATTATTATAAATTCACGTATATGATATCATTTTATACAGGGTATATCAAGACCGCGACCGAAAACGAAGCCAGGTGGTAGTATTAGTGACTTCAGACACAATGCAACTAAAAATTTCGCAAAAAAAATCGTTAACTTTTTTTTGGTAATTTTTACTTATCGTCGTATTTGGGTGATAAATACATATTTTTCACAAAATAATGATGTACACCTTTTTATTTTTAAAGACGCAATGATATGTAAGGCTTTAAATTACTATTTTTGCAAAAACTAAGGATTTACCACCTAAAAACTATGATTTTTAAAAAATTGTAAAAAATAATCTATCGCTTATTTTGCGAAATTTTTAGTTGCATTATGTCTATAGCCACTAAAACTACCACCTGGCTTCGTTTTCGGTCGCGGTCTTGATACACCCGGTATAGGCAATGTATGCTTTCTACGCATTTAAATAATGAATAAGGACATTCTGTTCTACCGATATACATACAAGGTTTGTCTTACAATTCTACAATATTGTCACTAAACAACATTGAAAAAAGTGATACGATCTTATGAAAAACTATGATTATTCGGGTTTTTACACTAAAATCAATCACATCCAGGCACTGGACAACTCACCATAATAAATTACATTTAATAAAAGTAGCTCAGTACTGAAATATTAAATAAATCAAGAAAATAAGCGAAATTTGTCGTTCGCTTAAATGACATATTTTCACACAAATCTCTATAGAACGCTCTCCGTGTAAACGCATGGTCGCATCATGCGTCTCGCTTTAATGTATGATTTAAATCATACTATCTCTTTCACATTGCCGATCTATGTTATACTACATCTATGGTCCTACCCATGCGGCCTCTCCTCATATATGAAAGACCACTAGTATATTTTAATGATTTATTAGAGAATGCATATACAAAAAAAAACAGTTATTACTCGGATTGATATAAATTATACCTAACAGTAACAATATTTTTGCCAATAAAGCACTACGCAGAAATCCCAACTTAAAACTTCCATATCTTTTAATATATTTCTCATAAAATACCATTATTATAAAGAAAAAATTGATGGGCAGTTTTTTGGATGGTGGCTGGCAATAAAATTTTCCATTAAACAAGCAATTACGCTTCATATACAAAAAACTTTTAACCGGAACTGTGCTGTGGGCTTATTATTAATTTATATAACAAATTCCACCACAAAAAAAATTAAAATAATACATTTAAGTTCAAAGAGCCCTGCCTCAAAGAGCCTGCTCATCAGATCGGCTTAAAGGCACTGGCTTAGTGTCCTTAAGGATGATATTAGAACGAATTGTTTTGCAACCATGGATCCCGAAGGTTATGCAATATATTATCAAAGATTGATTGGAAAGTACCCTGACGTCGACCGAAATAGGATTATAAAAAAACAGACGAAAATCAAATCTTGAGCATTGCGTATAATTTAAATAATATATTAATTCTGAAATAGTAATTTATATAAAGATTTTTTGCCTGGATGTCTCCATAACACGGTCATTGTACGTTGCGTTGTTGGCCCTAACTTTGAAAGTTTTAACCGACGTATGTCATATTCATACTAGCTATTAAAGCTCATAGCTAAGCTAAAATATGTTAAGTTATCTCAATAATAAATACACCCAACATTCACATACATAGTCGTGACCCCACACTAAGACCGAGTCTTGTGTCGTGAGTAATAGAAACTACGAGAGACTTTTCGGTCTCACAAACCCAGACCCGAACAAATACCTGTGCTTCTCACAAACAGCCTCGTTTTTCTCGTTATGTTTTAGTAAAAAAAACATCGGTAGATGTCTCGATTTCTTATTCCAGATATAAAACATTATTTATTATTTCTAGCCGTAAAAGATTGACACTCTTTACCAGTTCACCTAGTTTAGTTAATAATTCCGTCACACTTGACTGACTTTGCCTAGCCACTACAGATTACCCATGGCGCCATAGCTCTAATTGTTATAGATGTTTATCCCGCGGGAACTTTCATTTTCCCAGGACTAAACTATTCTATTCTACTCTACGAGAACTATGCTATAATTATATTGAAAATCGTTCCCGCATTCTTTCTACTTAGAAAGAATGCGGGAACTGTTACTTAATAGTATAGAAAAATAACTAATAAATTGTCGTGGAATGTCCAGCAAGTGTATTGACTTAAAAACCACAGCCTCATGGTCACTACTATTTGGTCTTACAACAGATAATTGTTAAATTTTTGTCTATGTACCACCAAATAGATAAGGAAAATTTTGCCAAATCAAATGTTTATTTAATAAATTAGTCATTATTTGAGCTAGCAAATCGCGGGTGGATGTAAATAGGTGGTATCCCAAAAAAAATCTTTTTTGCCACATGAAAGGTCTTCCAAGATAGGAACTGTGTTCCTGTCCGTGATTTTAAATCAGAACCAAATTCTGGTTCGGGCCAAATGTATCTGCAAGCACGACTCACAGCGTAATAGCAAAAATTACGCCTGTCATAAACGAAACTGCAACAAGTCTCGAGTTTCTTGTCTCTTGAAAAATTTTATAGCGTTTTTTTTTTTTTGTTTATTACAAAACATACTGATAAACATGATTAATTAAATCAAATGATAAATTTTTGCTTACCATAAATTGCACTTAATTATTAACTAAACAAACAACAAATTAAAAAACTATATTTGGCTGGCCTTTATTGAAAGTAAAGAGTAGTATAAAACCTTTCTATAATGATTGGGTCCTTACTAGTTCCCAAGATAACCATATGCTTTTTTAACGAAGAAAACATATTGCTACCAATGTCAACTAAAAATGCTTTCTAAATTCATTAACTATTAAGTTAAAGACATAAGACTCAGACGATATTCGCATTGACCCAACACTAACATTGAGTCTTTTGTCGTGGGTATCAGAAACTACGAGAGACTTTTCAGTTTTACAAACACCAAGACCCAAAACCAATTATAAAATCAAAATATTCTTTATTCAAGTAGTCTTTTACAAGATCTTTTGAATCGTTAATTTCTGCTACCACTGCTTCAGAACGTGTTGTAGCTGTGAAGAAGAAACGGCGCAAGAAACTCACTCAGCAACCCAGAACAGATACCTCTGGATCACACAAACATTTGTCTGTCACAGGAGCACTGAAGGGTATCTGGTTATTTACCTCTCCATTGTTTAAAGGGTAATTGATTTGGCGTAACTTCTGAGGTCGACCCCTTATGACCCTTAACTAAAAAAATCGCCAAACATCTATGGAAAATTGTATAAAAACGGTAATTTTAACAATAAGCAATTTTCTGACAATAGATACACACTAAGAGACGTGTCAAGTTTATTATTCATTTGCATATTTGGTCTGGGTTATTAACTTTACTGTACTGTTTACAATAATTTGAAAATGATGTCTTCTGTAGAGTTTAGAGTACTGTTTCTTCACTCCCTCCATTTAAAAGAACTCTACAAACATTTTGTATTAAAAAAGGCATATTAAATTCATAGTTGGATAATTGTATATTCCAAAGGCCTTATAGTTTGGCCAAGAATCCCTACAATAAATTAAAATACAAAATACTCATAGGCATCATAAAAAACTTTGTGCGTCAAATTTCGCAATGCGTCAATAAATCGGCATCTTGCTTTTATGGCAAATCATTTATTCATTTCAACAGAACGGTACAAATCTCACTTAAACTACGTACATACATAAAATCACGCCTAGTTCCCAGAAGGAGTAAGCAGAGATGCTACCAGGACACCCGCGTTTTGCCTTGTGTGTTCCGCCCCACATTGTGATAGGGAGCGAGCCTATCACCACATCGGGCACAAATTCCATATTCCGGGCTAATATTCAACAGAATCCAATATCACTTTTGTTGGAATGTGTACAATATAGGTTAACTTAGATATAGTATATTGTCTATTTATTGTCTTTGTTTGTGTAATTGATTCTTGTTTTAAAAAAATATAAGACTTCCGTTTTCACATCTCAACACGTAGCACGTTTCATTTAATTCTCCTGTATATAATTTGAATACTAACAACTTTGCCTTTTCCCGGGATTCGAACCTGAGAAAGAAAGTGTTTGGAGAAGGCATAAATTGTTCTGTCATGGTCTTCCTGTGAATGGTGACGTGATAGGTTTATTTAAATTATTATTATTGCAAAACTTAGAATCTTTCTCACGCCTTTATCCCAGAAGGGGTAGGCAGAGGCGCAACTAGGACACCCACATTTCGCCTTGTATGTTCCGTCCCATGATGTGATAGGGGGCGAGCCTATCGCCATATCGGGCACAAATTCCTGACTCCTGGCTGATAATGAATAGAAAAACAGAATATCACTTTGCCCGACCCGGGATTCGAACCCAAGACCTCAGCTTTGTAGTCGTACCGTAGTACAACTACGCCACCGAGGCATTTATATCTTTATGTCACCTTCTTATTATTTTTCTTTCTAGAGAATTATTTAAAATCGAATTATTTAAATTTGCGAAAAAATTACATAATCTTCAGACAGCACATTATTTTTGAACCCACAAAAAATCTAAACGTTAGAACTGGTTGGGCAAGTCAATGTCCCCAAACGTTTTATGACGTTAATTCTTTCCGATGGTTTTAGAGTTTTTTCGTTCTTTTTTCCTTTCGTCAGAGAAAAAACAACGAGAAGAAATGTTGTTTGATTTACTGGTATTTTTTCTGAATTAATATTAATGAAATTTTCGTGTTCTGTAGCTATTTTTTAATTTATTTATCTATAGGCATTATGAAGCAAGACGTTAACGAAAAGATTGAATGATTGATTAATAATTATTATCACTATATCAATCACGGCTGCCGATGAATATTCACAACACCTAAATATTTACTGGATCTGGCATTTTAAAAAAATATTGGCTTCTTTCTTCAAGTTCCATAGGGATGTTTACAACTCACTTTTTAATAGCGCCATCCGTTTACAAGATATGGATGGAATTCCAACTTTTGGTACATAGTGCGGTGGTGGAATTAAGCTTCTGGTATTAATTCAAACCTATGCTTGGGTGACTTACGAACTTACACTCCTATGGTATGAAAAATATAGGACGCTAAGAGAGCCTTCTCAAAGTGCAATTATCCTATACTTATTGTTATAGTTATCCTCTGTGAAACAGGATGTAATCTACTGACAGTTTAAATGCATTTAAACTGTTTAAGAACATTAACTTACTCATGTGGCCCACTGGGTTAGGCAGAGGCTATAAAACAGCCAACCACGGTCCAAACTTTCTCTTGCGCTTCCTCAGCTAATCATGGACGGCGGTTGTGTGTGAGTGAGATCTTCTCAGTACGCCTTTATTTTTACAAAATTTCGAATATCTCTAAATTATTCCTAAGCTCAAGAATAAATAAAATAAAACAATTAGATAATTGTCAAGCAGCCTTTATCTATCTGGATAAGGGCTGCTCGAGACCAGGTTAGTTGGCACTTATTTAGGGAGGCCTACGTCCAGCAGTGGACGGTAATAGGCTGAGTATAATTTGATTTTTGTAAAAAAAATTAATCTAATCTATTACGTAAATCATAAAAAAAACACGACATCAAATATTGTTAAAAAAATAGTGTTTTGGAATGTACCAAAAGTGTTATTTGTTGATGTAAAAAAAACAAAACGTTATAAAATAATATTTATTTGGAGACGTATGTATATAAACTGATTAATCAGTATAAAAGCTTTCAATGATTTATCAAATTGTTATTTTTTTATGTATATTGTAACTCTCTAAACAAATACTGATCCCCAAAATCACCAGAGCCCCAATTACTCAAAACAAGTTTGTTAAACTATAGTCACACGTGTATTGTGTGTAAACAAAATGTTATTTAAGGGAGCTATAAGCTATCTACGTATGAGTTATCGGAATCTCGCAGCGTCGTAAACTGGTCTCCGGAATCAAAATGTGTTCGAAAATATTATTGATTCTTTGTTTAGTGTCCTTCTATACCGCCAATGCGGCTGTTGGTACGTGCCTTTTCTTCATTTTTAAGAATAAAAATTTATAAAAATTTTTTTTTATAACATAATAGATTAAATTAATAAATAATTATTTAATTGTTGTTGTAGACCATTTTTAACAGGAATATTTCAGGAATTTTAAAGCTATGGGACAATATAAAATAAATTTTTGCCTCCTTACATTCTGGGGAAACGTATAAGTAGCTACATTATATACTATTGATCTTGTTCATAACCTTTGAATATACTGTTATTGATTATAATTACTTGATTGCAGGATATTTTTTTAACCTGATGGTAAAAGCATTGCTATCTAAACAGAGATGGACAACAGATAGTTCTTCTCTGACTTGGCTACAATTATCCCACTTCTACTTTGTTGTCTTACCTGTTTGTTTTATATTTGTCACTGGTGTACTATAAAGTTTACAAATAAATATCCCAGTCCACACAACTGCCTCTCCACTGAACATGCGTTTGCTTGTCCATACAGGCAATTTCTTTAACTCTTTTATATAAAATACTTCTCTTATTTTTTCAGCTCCATTCATCAACAAATGCACAGCGACAGATTCGAAATGTCTGAAGGAATCTACACAAGCCGCCATCAAGATATTTGCAGAGGGCTTACCAGCCCTTGGTGTGGAGAAGTTGGACCCAGTATCTATAAAAACATTGGATGCTAGCTCGCAAAGCCTCAAACTTTACCTGAAAGACATCACTGGAACTGGATTGAAGGACTGTGTTGCTAAGAAAGTGCAGTGAGTAATATTACCATTTTTATAAATGTCCTTAAGTCTGCCATACACGTTCAAGTGCATTTGCGCAAACGCGAGGTTGCACCAGTCTCGAATCGAAAATTGAACTACGTTTGCGTAGTTATATTCCCGCAGACGTTTCAGTATACTGGTGCAAACTCAGACTTGCACAGTCATATCGTTGCATGTGCGGCGGCCATTAGATTGTAAAGTATCTGCCATAGTGACTATGAAGGATTACAGTGTCAACCACCAAATAAAGCTTCTGGGCCAATATTTTGTAATAATTTTCCAATCAAAATTTCATTGAGTGATAAAAAGAAGGAGGAGAAGGCTCGTTCCCTGCCCTGGGACGTATAAAGGCTGATAAAGATGTAGATAGATAAAAAGAAATTCAATGTAATAATATTCAATACAGCCGATACATAATATAGTCTTCAACCCAGGGTTAAATACCAAGTAGTCTATAAGGCGTTGTGTCGCGAAAATCAAAACCTACTAGCGACGCTTTGGTCTCTTACACTCGGCGCCGAAAAAAATATTTAAAACCAACACAAACATTAAGGCCAGTTGCATCAACTGATTTTGTCCATACTTTGACTTTGAAAATGTCAATCGCATACATTTTAAATCTCAAATGTATTACCAATGACCATGGACATGACAATGCACCAAGAGTCCGTGGCTGCCAGGCTTTAGTCTTATAAAAGTTGAAAGTTTGTCTGCGCATGCATCTGACATAGGCATCATACGATCAGTTATTATTTAGTTCCGATCGTGGTGGCTTTAGGTGTTATCAGCTTTAATGTGTCTGGAAAGATGAAAGAACTATCAAAAGTGTCCGGATGCAAAGGAAATATTATTTGATTGTTGCCTTAACGACATGTATAAAATTCACCTTTTTTTGCCACAGTTGGTTTTTAATCAACTCATCCACGAAGCTGATCAAAATCTAATGCACTCGATAATATTTAATTCTTATGTCCCCTTAAAGTTAACACATAAAAACTGCACGAGATATTCACAAAAAACGAATAATGTAGTTCGAAACATAGGGACTTGGTCACGTCAAATTAATTCAAACGTGTATAACAAGCCGATCTACATAATAACTAACTAAATTATACCATAATAACTAGACAGTGTTGATACGTCGAATTCAATAACAAAACCAATCTATCAATTAAGTAAATGTTGGTTCTATGAATAAAGTAAATAATATTGGTTTCTTAGATTTACGCGAATGTTGCACATTAAAATTAAATCCGTAAATTATAGTTTTATTTAAATATAGGTATTTACTTCTATATTTTCCATGCAAAAAACGACCATGATAATTTACAGGATCAAAAATACTAATATTTTGCGAAGAACTTCAATAATCGCACTGAAATATCTTTACATAGCTTGACATTAAAAACTAATTGGTTGCAGACGTATATAATTCAAATAAATAAAATGATCATAAATATAAATTATCTTAATGTTAACTTAAACATCTGAATTAATCATCCTTAGACTAAAATAACACAACGAAATTGCAACGAATTTTATTTTAAGATTTATACACTAATCTGTTGAAAGCATTCTTTTGTCAGCAACCTTCTGTGGCTTTTACCAGGTCCTCTGCCCACCTTGTGAGTGACCGACTAACTATTTTTACTTTAATATATTATGTCAGACTAAAAACAATATTAATCAGGAAAAAAAATACAAACACCCACACATACAACAATATGAATATTCCTAACCCCACAGTAAGATACAACGTCAGGTGTCGTGGGTATCAGAAACTACGAGGGACTTTTCGGTCACAAAACACCAAAACCCGAAACAAATATTTGTGGGCAATCCAAACATTAGTCTCGTTGCGGTGATAGAACCCGCATCCCGCATTCTCTGAATTGGCTTTTGAACCACGGCGCATCGCCACAGAGACTGTCAAAATATCTCAATATTGTCATATTTCACACACCTACTTCAGTTTATCTCTGCATCACCTAAAGGTTGACTGAGGATAATGCCACTGGCATTAAGTCGACCTTGTATACTTTGTATATTAAGTTTAATAAATAAATATTTTCAGACGGGACCCATCAAACTCGAAGTTGTTTGTTAAGCTGCTATGTACGGTGGACTTCAAAGGCCACTACGATATGAATGGCAAGCTGCTTATTTTGCCAATCATGGGCAATGGAAAAGCACACGTCGTTCTCAGTAAGTTCATTTTACTTATTCTCAGCTTTGACCATGCTGCGTTTTAACCACACATCGCCTGCGTGATAAAATCCCAATGGCCAAAGTATAGCATAAGTATGCATTATCCTGATGTATAACATATCTATAACAATGTAAAGTTTCATGAAAATTGCCAGCCTCTATGGCGCAGTTGGTTAGACGTCAGCTGTGAAACCAGAGGCCGCGGGTTCGATCCCCGCAACGAGACAAATATTTGTGTGATCCACAGGTATTTGTTTCAGGTCTTGGTATTTGCGAGATTGAAATGTCTCTCGCGGTTTCTGGTACCCACGACACAAGACGCGATCTTTGTGTGGGGTCAGGACTATGAATGTGACTGTTGGGTGTATTTATTTGGGTGTATTTAAATGCGTTCAGTAGTTTTCGCGTAAAAGAGCAACATTATCATGCATGGAAAATCATCTGTGAAGAGAATATTTATATAAAGTCTCATTTTAGTAATATTTAAGTTCGTTAACCCGCAATATATTACGTACTTAACTTCATAGACCTTTAAATAAAAACGATACAAACGTTGGATTTTTCCATCGACATTACTTTAATGGCTTTAATTTTTTCATCTTTGTAAAATTAGTCCTCCGTTATATCATGGAAATATACGCACCAATATTTTATTGGGGCAATTAAATCAAGCAGAAGGACTCTCAGCCTAGCAGGACTATAAATAGACCTTCTTACTAGTCACAAGGCTTTTACAGGTCGATCGTGACTTCCGTATCGCGAAGATTCAAAATTTTAGGATCCAACCGTCTCTCAAGAACAACTATTAATAGCCCTGTATGCTAATTACCTTCGGCTTCACGACCTTTAAAAGCCCATAATCTAGTTTTTATTTTATATTTTATTTATACTTGTCAATTGGAGGTCAAGGAATTGTAAAGCCAGTGAACTCGTATGAGCTATTTTTAACAGTAACAAGTCCATAAAGCAATTTTAATAACCCGCCATAGTTACAAGAGTATTTTAAAACTAATTTAAATAAGTAAATAAAATAAATTTTGCAAAATTGATTAACACTTTTAAAAATATGATAGACTAACGTAATTAGGGCGTTACGGCTTGCGGCCTAGTAATTTATTCTGATTTTGCTAACGTTAAAAACCTGTAATGCATCGAAGACTGTTTTATAATTATTTTTGGCCAAGTATTTAATTGTTTTATAATTTAAATCAATAAAATCAATCAATTATTACATGATATTTTTTTTAAATATTTTTAATTATGATGACGAGCCTCATTGGGCTATCGGTGTTTTTTGGGTATTTTGTCATTCACAGCTAATTTTTGGTATTTTAATGTGTATGTGGGTTACGTTGCAAATACCACGTCTTTACCAGTTGTTCACCCTCAACCAATTAAATTAAAAAATAGAATAGAAATAGAATTGACAGAAATCAAATAAATTGAGATCTGTTCTGAATCTAATATGAAAACGAATTTGTTGCAGGAAAGATTGTGATCGCTGTGGAAGCAGATCTTGGTGAGACTGTTGGTGCTGATGCCATGAAACATTGGACAATTGAATCATGGAAGCACACTTACGAACTCAAAGACCAGGCTACTATCGAATTAGAAAATCTGTTTGAAGGGAATGAAGAACTCGGTACGTTTTACACATAACTAATATTCATGTGAAAAAATGGTATGAGAAATGCCTGTAGGTTGAGTTTGGGTTAGCGTTACATTATCTTAACCCTAAGATTTTTGGGTGCAGAAAAAAATAACATAGTCAGACATACTTTAGTTTAATTCAACAAAAATCGCATAAGTATCATTGAAATTTCAATAATTTGGCCTGTAGAGTTGTCTTCATTTGTAAAGTTGAACAATGGAAGTCGTCACCTCCATGCCCTTAGGTATCACGTATTTAGTGAACCTCTATCCTTTCGTCATTCAACTCACGTTTACAATTATATTCCGGATACATATTCTCACTTAGAATATTCGAGTACATTGGATCAACATCTGCCAAGTTATTATCAAAATTTATCTTTCAGGCCGTGTTGCGCGAGAACTCCTGAAGACCAGTAGCAACGAAATCGTCGCAGAAGCCGGCCCACCGATCATTAAGGCTGTTGTTACGAAGATAATTGACAACATCAAGAACTTCATGCAACACGTGCCTTCCTCTGAACTTGAAATTTAGTTTACTGAATAATATGTAGTATTATAATATAGGTGAATAGTGGTATTTGTAAGGGATTGGTAGTTTTATTTAATATCAGCTGATATGTCTTTTTGGTAGACATGGGCCTCCTTCCAAATAATATTGTTTCTTAATCTTCTAAGCTTAAAACATAAAGATACTTTAATATCCCCTATGCTTTTTTGTAGTTCGCTTCACAACAAAAAATATTTTAATTGTCACCTACACACCATAGCCAACACTTGCAACGTATTCTTTTAAATTAGTTTCTTTTTGTATAATCATTGTGGTCCATGTTTATATCTGTGGAACATAAACTATCTTTATCTTTTTTCCTATAAAGCTATCATACTCGCCCCTAAAAAACATAATGATGGACAAAACAAAGATAATCGCCACGGTTCCCGAATACCATAAATTCTATTATCTCATCATCGCCCTGTCAGCGCCACTGAGCAATGCGTTGGTAACATAATAAACCATAAAAGAACAATTATTTTGGTTCTTCACACGCACAGAGCTTATAAAAACGTCAACGCCGTCGCGAGCATTCCAAACATATGGTTGCAGTTAATATCGCTCGTTTATTTTGAAGGAGATAGCTCCTACATTTCTTCCTATAAAATGTGCTGTAATTGGCTTTGTTTTGATCAGCGTGACAAATATTACTGGGCTGCTGTAAGTTATGTAGCTAGCTGAGTCAGGCTTGTTAATGTATGTAGTATCTGCAATAATCTAATTTCGGATATAGCAGTCGATCTGGGTGGTACCATTACTAGCTCTTTAGTTATACTCCAAAATTCAAATACTCACTCTGAAATATACAGTCATACAGCTTTGCTTTTAGGTTGGTCAGTATTAAACTTCAAAAGACGGCAATGGATTTGCAATTTCTTTAGAGCTATAAATGATCATCTAGAACAATAATCACATAAAATCAGATAATCTGATGTTGACATTGGAAAATGTCAAAGCTAAACTGTTAAATACCTGTACATTTAAGAAATATTCAGCAAAGAATTAGTAACATACAAACAATGATTTGTTGCTGAAAAAGTAAAGGAAAAGGAAGAAATCATTCGAAGTTTACTGATTACTTCAACATAAGAGATACGTAAAACGCCTTGCTCGTTGAACAAAAAGAATATTGTCCCTAAATAAAAAAGTAAAATAAATCACAGGACACAAAATGTTTATACCTCTTCCAAATTACTTACGACAGAGAAGGTACTTTCCCTCGAAGTTTTCAAATAAAGTAAGAAATTTAAGACGCGCGTAAAATTTCCAACATCTTAAGAGACTTAACCCTGCCTGTTTCACTCGAGGTGTACTCACAGAACTTTATTTCTTACTTACTTAAAAGTCTAGACATTTAAACGACACGGCTGTTTACGAGTTCTTTACATTTTGGACTCTCAATAAACATGGTCAGGTAGAGGTGCTTGAACCTTGGTGAGGTTCAAGCTAGGAAGCTTAATTGTAGGTTTATAAAATGTATTTATTTATTTGTCGTGAGTGGTGGCCGTGTTGGTAACGAACCGGACGCTGCTACCGACACGATAGTCATGCATTAGAATCCTAGGATACACCTCTGACTTTTCGGAGTCTTGTGTCATATTATCACGCACTTTAACGGTACAGGGAAACATCGAGAGGAAACCTGCATATAATAGAGGTTTATAAGAAATTCTGTAGAATGTAAAGTCCGCCAACCAGCACTTGGCCAGCGTGATGGAAAATATGGCTTAATCCCTCTCAATCGACTTCTTGATCTTTGAGTAGGCTCGCGCCCTGTAGAGGGACGTATATGAACTGGTATTATATTTATAATATTATTTTTTATCACAGTTATAAAAATAATTTACCAGGTTTACTATGCAGGTTTCCCTACATTATTTTGCTATATCATTAGCGTAACCGATAAAAGAAAAACTTTACTTAAGAAGATATTATGTACCACGGAAATTGAATTATACTATATTGTTATAGCTACTATTTATCAATTTCTTCTTCAAACAATTAATAACAAGGAAATATCACCAAATTTACACATAATACCTCACTCAGAACATGAACAAATACCGATACGATTACAGATAAAGTCTGCCAATGGTATTTGACAAATAAACTATCGACTTCGGACCACAATCTGCCATTCCGTCAGTAATGATAGTTGCTGACTCAGCGGAATTTGGCGCACAATCTGATCTGAAAGAGTTTTTATGTAATACTTAGATAACCAATAGCAATCAACAAATATAATGCTTCCAGTCATCTGAAATAAACGATTCGGAATAGCTTCAATGATATTTTTTTCTAGTTTGTTTTAAGGTTACATCTGATTATGAGTGCAGTATTGTCGAGAGGGTTTACTCTTTTCTCCGACACGAAGTTCAAATGTTCGAACATATGAACGAAAGCGTGCTTACAACGAATACTTATCCTCAAGCACCTGAGCTTCTTAACCATATAAATGAATGTATTTTACTCCATTACCTAATCTTAAATTCATTGTCAATTATTTTTACTTTATAGTTAGGTCTTTAACTAAAACGTGTTTATTATTTATTTTATAATTATTATTTATTCACGATACTTTTTCTTAAGTCAGTGTTCGACATTAGTGGGTGAATAGATTTATTAGTGACCAGTCTAATATAAATAATAAAATCAACTATAAATTCTGCGACTCGGATTATCGCCTGACATAATAGTACAATATATTTATGATTCAAAGGAAAATAAAACATTATTAAAAACATAGGCGTAGATATATTTTCCCACAGTGATAAAACGGATGTTGGACAGGAAGTTAAGGAACAAGCGTATAAACTTCAATTTATTATGGGGTACTCATACATACTAATGTTTGCCAAAAATAGATTGACCATTTCACATGCAAAGTATATGCTCATACAAATTTGGGAATAAGGATGTATTCGTCAACGTGACATCTGCCTATTCCGTTTAACTGCTTTCCGTTACTTATTATTTTATGTGTTCGGAGTATAAATTTACGGAGCATGAGTCATACAAACTGTCATGAATGTAAAACCTGGTATTATAAATTTTATAGACTCGGCAGTGTTTTATGATATTAAGTTTTGGAAATGGCACGCCCTTCTGTTTGTATAAGACTAAATTTATACGAGGTCGTTTTTATTATTTATCTATACCGATGCGAGAAAGTGACTACATGCAGCCTCCCTGACAAGTGCAGTTCAATTCGAAACTGCACCACTTGAAACTTCTATTCTGGTTTCCGAGAGATACACAAACTGAATGTAGAACGTCATATGAGTGGGTCCGGTGAGTAATATTTCGCCATCGTTTAAAGTGCAACTATTGTACCTGCAGTGAACGCACTGACCTTATCCAATCCAATATATACATACATAATTACATACATAAACTCACGTCTTTTTCCCAGAAGGGATAGGCAGAAGTGTAACCAGGACACCCAAGTTTCGCCTTGTATTTTCCTTCCCATGATGTGATAGGGGGCGAGCCTATCGCCATATCGCGCACAAATTCCTGACTTCGGGCTGATAATGAACAGAAAAATCCAATATCACTTTGCCCGATCCGGGAGTCGAACCAGAGACCTCAGCTTTGCAATCATACCTTAGTACAACTGCTCCACCGAGGCAGTCCAATATATAATAAGTATATATTATGAATGTTTATGTGCATAATATGTACTTCAAAAACAACAAATCATACCTTCAAAACACAAACGAGCATTTCCGTGTAATACTGCTATCAAAATAACATAAAACAGGGAAGAAATGCAAATAAAAATGTGTCCCACATACATTAGCATAATGTAACATGAACCCCGATATAACGAAATGAGGAAGAAAACCGAATTAAGCGGGGCGTAACTAACTGCCAATCAATAACAAACTGATTTATACCCGAGGGGCGATTGTATCGATGATAAACTCTCAATGAGAACGTGTGCGGTGGGAATGCGAGCGGAGAGCGTGAATGTATTTTTTTCTCTATTAAAAAAAAATATTATCGACAATTTAGCACATGCTATAGAATAGTCCGGTCAATTTAGACATTCGAAGTTACATAAAGTCCCAACAAGCTGAATTTCTGTGAAATTGTTCAAAACATAATTATAAACAATGTCTAGAAGTTCCCCATCATTCCCCTGTAAGGAAAATTTTTTATTCAAGGTCAAAGGTAAAAAAATGAGTTTTTCGCGATTTTCAGCAAAACGGGAAGTTTTATCATAAAAGTACCTCAGACAAAAATTGTAGATCATAAAATTATCTATAAAAAATGTATCAATAGATTTTTTCTTATGAGCCGCCGTTTCTGAGATATAACGATTCAAAAAGTTATAAAAGTTGTTATCGTCATAATATGCACACGTTTCCACGCCACCTATGAGGTAGTGTACTTAGCGCGTTTTTTTTTAACGTGGTTTCCCCAGTAGGCCTACTCCACGGGTCAGTTGTGATCCTGTTTAATGTAAAACTATTGCAAAATAACGGAAATTTTCAAAGATTGGGAAAGATAAAAGCGATGTAAATTAAAAAAAAGTGTTGAAGTTTATTCGTCTTATTCGTAAGTTTCAAATTCTTGTTCTTCTTCTTAATCTTCTTCTTGTTCTTCTTCTCCTGCTTCTTCTTCATCTTCATTTTGGATGCAAGTAAATTACGTCAATAGCGATGTATCGCATGATACTTCGTCGGAGTCAAATGAATCCTCCATTGTTTGTGATTCAATATTAGAGCACGACCGGCCTTGACAATTTGTGCATGCCAAAGAACAAGACAGTCCGACTTTTTTGCAACCACATTTAGCACTGCATCCCTTTTTGCAGTTGCAAAAAATAGTGTTTAGCAGTTTTTCCGGCGCAGGTGGATGTAAAGTTTGAACTGGCTCTAATATATTGTTGACCAACTTCCAACCCCAGTCTGTAGGGTCTAGCTGATAACCAAGCCACACTTGAACTTGGTAATATACTCGAAACAGATGTTGGTGAGCAGCCACTGAGGTTGGAGGTAGACAAGCTAATTGAACTTGTTTTTTATTTTTAGTATTTTTAACGAAACATGCATATCGATGCTTATCTAAACAGGTAGTTTCTTTAGGAGCTCCGTACATAGAAAGAAGAAAGCGGATGCCGTTGGTAATAACTTCTTGTTGAGTTGAATATATTATATAACAACTCTAGATGTATATACGTGGCGTACTCATACATATTATGACGATAACAACTTTTATAACTTTTTGAATCGTTATATCTCAGAAACGGCGGCTCATAAGAAAAAATCTATTGATACATTTTTTATAGATAATTTTATGATCTACAATTTTTGTCTGAGGTACTTTTATGATAAAACTTACGGTTTTGCTGAAAATCGCGAAAAACTATTTTTTTTTACCTTTGACCTTGAATAAAAAAATTTCCTTACAGGGGAATGATGGGGTACTTCTAGACATTGTTTATAATTATGTTTTGAACAATTTCACAGAAATTCAGCTTGTTGGGACTTTATGTAACTTCACTCTCATTTTTTGGTCTAAATTGACCGGACTAGAAGTTAATACATATAAGTAAAAGTAGTGGTTACTTCTGACAGATTATTTGTGTCAGTTTGGATGGACATTGGACATCAACATAGACAAAGGTGATTTCTAATCTGTTGATACTCTACTTGGACCTCCCAATACTTACCTTAGGAGTTAGTGGCCATTTTGTAGTGTCAGTACATCATTACGAATAAATAGGCCTGTTTTCGATTTACATATTGAGCAATTGACAGCCTCCGTGGCGCAGTTGGTTAGACGCCGCCTGTGAAACGAGAGGCCGCGGGTTCGATCCCCGCACCGAAACAAATATTTGTGTGATCCACAGGTATTTGTTTCGGGTCTGGGTGTTTGTGAGACCGAAAAGTCTCTCGTAGCTTCTGATGCCCACGACATAAGACTCGATCTTAGTGTGAGGTCAGGACTATGTATGTGACTGTTGGGCGTATTTATTTATTTATTCATTTAGTGTATGTTTTTAGTTTGAATAATACCAGTTGGCAACGACAACCTTCGGTAAAAATGGTAGTACTGATACCTTCGTCGGTATAATATGTATAAGCTTGTATCATCGCATAAGCGTCCGCCTCCGTCACCCGCAGTAAAACAGACTGCATCCCAACTTCTTAAAATCAGTAAACAACAAACATTTATCCGGTATCCAAGTAGGGTGCACCGGCACGCGCCAAAACCATTACCGTGACGTCACCCACCATGTTCCGCTTGTAAAACGACTAACGAACGATTTGAGGTTTGCTCCGAGGGGAAGAATCCACCGCACTTGTGATACTCTCTATTTAAAAATATCGTTCGAAATTCAATTTATATTATCGCAAAGAGTGGAAAATAATTGATTTATCTTAGGTTTTTTATGTTACAATAAATCTAACATTAGAAAAAAATCGAAAGTGTTATATTTATATTATCAAATAACTCAGAAATGTTAGTGAGTCATAGCGATCCAAAATTAAACTGGTTATTTTATTCAACAGCTGCAGAAAAATATTCGGAGATAACATAAACTTTAATTTGGGGTCGAATGGGATATTTAAGTGAAACAGGTGTCGATGAAAGAAATGTTAAGTACATGAACCAATTGCAGCTTTAAAATGACATATCATTATATGTAATTTTATAGATATATGCCTTGTCAATAAAGTTTACAAGAGGTCGCTGAGAGCCGCTACCGTATGAACGTCTATTAAGCCTACAATCAGTATGTTCGTTAAAGTATGAAAAAAAATATTTAGTCCAATTGATTGAAACGAAACTAAAATGCCAGTTAACGTTGACATATAAATCACTCGCATGCAAACTTCATGAATTTAATTCTTTATAAAATGCATTAAAACTTTTTGTCTATACCCATTAACCACTCAAGTAATGATTCAGCAATTTTTTACTCTTTGAATGTAATTTATAGTGTCCTGATGTTCCGACTAACTAAACTGATCATAGATAACGCTAATTGACTTGGAAGACGTCCCGAAACACGGCCGACTTTTTATATGTTGATGTACAGCGACATCTATCGGCGAGGTGACAAAACTTTGTAAAAAGTTTATCCAACGGAACTTTGGTATTGTAAGTGTGGTTTGTATGACAAAGGAATACCTTTAAAATAGTGAAATTTATGAAACTATTATTTATTAAACTTTATTTTTGTTTAATTCTCTAAATAATATTTAAACATTTTCACAAATGTATATTTTAAATAGAATTTTAATTAATACACAAAGATAGCTCAGTTATTATGTAACTGAACCTTATTAAATTCTTTAAATATATTTTTGTGTAAATGAGACGTTCAGAGCTAAGGCCAGCTAATCGCATATTTATTTCAACTTTAAAATGTCAAGAATTTCTATTTAAAAAAAGATTAAATAACTGCAAATTCAAGCGTCAGCTAAATGACTGGCAGCTACTGCGTATTTATAATTTACGTTCCAATGCATTTTAGAATAATTTAAAAACGAACAATTTTGTTAACAAATTATATACGACACGAAACTGCTAGTTGCATGCCGATTTGAACTCTATCACAGCTACATAAATTTGAAAATTAAATAATATGATTAATCTGCGATTAGCTATATAGCCCCTGTTCAACGTGCACTGGTACACGAAGGGTATGTATTAAAATAAATAATATTATAAAATTTAAAGCAAAATATTAGAAGTCACATTGAAAAGTGTTATTTAAGTTACCTATACTCGTATTATACTACTTATATGTATATTACATACATACATAAACTCACGCCTTTATCCCCGAAGGGGTAGGCAGAGGCGCCACCAGGACACCCACATTTCGCCTTGTATGTTCCGTCCCATGATGTGATAGGGGGCGAGCCTATCGCCATATCGGGCACAAATTCCTGACTCCGGGCTGATAATGAATAGAAAAATCCAATATCACTTTGCCCGACCCGGGACTCGAACCCGAGACCTCAGCTTTGTAACCGTACCGTAATACAACTACGCCACCGAGGCAGTACTTATATGTATATTATATAGTGGAAAAATGTGTTTAATCCATAACTATAATAGCTTCTTTATTTTGAATTTAATCCTTAAATATCATAACAAAATTCAGTTACGATGCCTAATTTCGTTATCATAGCACAACAAGCCATAATAGCGAGATGCTATTAATTAATATTTTTTTTCTGAGGCTGATTTTTCTGATCTTATAACCGTAGCACAAGACAAGTTCAGAGTATTATATCAAATATTCCTTTATTTATTATAAAGCACTTGACATCTAGTTATATAAATAACTTTGTTGACAATAGAACAACAAAACCCACTAGCAGTATTAATTGCAGATAGTATGTTTCGTTGTCTTTTTGTAATTAGCGCAAACACAAATTGGCTCAAAGATTGATTGTATGCACTAGCAAAGAGAAAACAATTGGCACACGTAGATTTATTAATATGAGTACGCTGCATCGTTTAACTAGCAACCTGTTTGTACTAAAGAGTTCGTTCAAACTAGGATTCGAACTTAGGACCTCACGGTTCAAAACCGTTAAACATAAGTGCAAAACAGTACTAAAGTCTAGTAAGTGAAAAAAAGATAAATCTGTAATCAGACTGTACCCTTCAAATGAAGCTGTAGTTATAATAATAGGTCATAAAGTTGGATTTTTAATGCTTGTAGTTATTAAATTATTAGTATTTACCTAACTTTTTCTTCTTGGCTTCTATCCTTTACACTTTAGACTGCCCTCTGTTTATCCTTTTAATATACAGGGTATATCAAGACTGAGACCGAAAACGAAGCCAGGTGGCAGTATTGGTGACTTCAGACACAATGCAACTAAAATTTTTGCAAAAAATATTGTCAATTTTGTTTTTGAATTTTTTTACTTAATTTCCTATTTAGGTATACATACATAGTATTCCTAAAATAATGATGTACACCTTTTTGTTGTTAAAGACGCAATGGTACGTAAGGGTTTAAATTACATTTTTCGCATAAACTAGGTACTTAGTACCCAGAAACGAGTTTTTTTTATAAAATTGCAAAAAATTATCTGTCGCTTTTTTGCAAAATTTTTAGTTGCATTGTGTCTGAAACCACTAAAACTATCACCAGGCTTCGTTTTCGATCGCAGTCTTGATATACCCTTAATGATGATGTTGATGTTGTTGTTTATGATGTTCATGGGCGGTGGTGACCACTTACCATTAGGTGAGCCGTACACTCGTTTGCCCCCTTTAATATAAAAAAAAATCCATCCCATGATTGTCTGTAAGACATTTCCTTTTTTTATTTGTTATATTGCATGTTAAGTCTCGATATGTCCAGTAGTTACTCTAGCTACAATGTCCTTCAAACCGGAACACAACAGTGCATTTACCCTGCTATTTCGAGCGACAAGAATGTCAATAATTGTACTTTTATTTTTTATTGATTTATGAATGTATTTATTTCATTTTTTGTGTGAAATAAAGTGTATATTAATAAATAAAGCTGACTAGGTCTCTGACCCATGTCAGGGGAGACAATTTATTGAAATAAACAAATATTAGTTCGATTACAAGATATGCTTTTCAAATTGGTGACAACCTTAGTTGCGCAATTTGTTACACATCAGTAGTGAAACGAGAGGTCGCAGGTTCGATCACCACACCAAGACTTTTTTATGACCCACAAGTATTATTTTCGGGTGTAGGTGTTCGCGAGACCGAAAAGTCTCTCGGAGTTTCTGGTACCCTCTACGGATTGATGTAAATGTGGGTCAGGGCTATATGCGTGACTGAAGCCTGTATTTACTTATTCAAATTTCGTAAAGCAAAAGTATAATCACTACTACTAAAATTAAAAAACATACATAAACTCACGCCTTTTTCCCAAAAGGGGTAGGCAGAGGTGCTACCAAGACACTCACATTTTGCCTTGTATGTTCCGTCCCATTATGTCATAGGGGGCGGACCTATCGACATATCGGGCACAAATTCCTGAATCCAGGCTGTTAATGAATATAAAAATCCAATACCACTTTTGTCTGACCCAGGATTTGAACCCGAGACCTCAATTTGGTAATCGTTCCGTAGTACCACTACGCCACCGACGTAGTCAAGAGCATATACCCATAGCAAATAGGAGTACAAAGATGATAGGACAGTTACTTAGAATATTAACGATGTTTTTACACATCGAGTGATTGACCACAAGCAGCGCACGCACTTGGCATTGATTGAATGTTTGGAAAATAAATAAAGACGTGCCCACATGCCCTTGAATTTATTTATGTCCGAGCAAAATAAAGACACGTGGATGTTGCTCATAAACATGTTTTTGTCGCTAATAATATTTTATTAAGAAAAAGAGAAAAACTAGGTATTTATTTATAAATCGATATATATACATACGTAAAGCAATTTTTAACAGACGAAATGTGGGTTATTAAATTAAATTTTAATACATTTTTGTTACTTACTCTAAGACTCTGACTATGAACTTGAACTAATAAATCGGCACAGAGTATAGATTGAAAAGAGATTTTTTTCTTTTGACCACATGATTGAAATAGCAATAACATAATTTAATAATAATTTGTCAAACGTACACAAGCAACACACAAGCAACTTAATACAGTGACAATTGACATCTACCAGCGTACTCAAGAACTTTGTTATTTAGCGAAATTAAAACCATTTTTATGAAACAAAATAAAGTCTAGTTTATTAATTTTATTCAATTTATAAAAAAACACAACTTAGTATTGTAAGGAAAACAAATGAAACGCCGATCAGGCCCACAATATTGTTGGTGCCTGCAATATTAATTACAATAAAAATAGCAACGCATGTTACCAATGTACAATCAAATATTAATTTGCGGCACAATGATCAATTACACCATTTAAATAATTCGTTTTACCGCAAATCACTTTTGCAATTGTGGGACATACGAGTATAACAACGGTCAACCACGCATATATTTTTTGACATAGAAATGATAAAATTAATGTTATTTATAAAATTACCGCAGTGGCGTTTTATAAAAAAATCTTGATGTAGTTGTTATGTTGTACATAGCTAACCATATTTTAAAGAACTACGCGTTACAAATTATTGTTTAAAAAATATTATAAGTTTTTAAATAGATAACTCTCACATTCTTGAAATTCCAAAGTATGAAATCATCAATTGGTAAAATCGAAGCCAAATTACATAATTTGTATTATTATCAAATACATTTTTTAAATGTTTGCTCTTGAATTTTGAATTAAACAATAAGCTCCTAATTTTATACCACCCATAGTTTGTCTAATGACTTCAATATAAACTGCTAATTCACCCTTACCCAATCCCCCATATTGTAAAAGACTTAAGGAATTCGGGAAATCAATAATGTCCAATGTGAACGCAACCGGCATTAAACTTGACCTGGTGAGGCAGCCATACATCACCAAACCGCAGGCCGCCGACCTCAGCACACATTACACATTATTACGTCATTATCAACCAGTGTTATGGAAGTTGCTGGAGTTAGAATTTTGGACTTGTAAATTATCATTTTTATCCTCAGGAAGCTTACTGCAGCACCTATTCATGTTCTCCAGTAACCTTCGGTTTTTCGGCCTGTGCCTTAGCAGAGGATCTTGAAAGTTACTTGTTGCAACCGGCTTGCAACCAATGACATTCTGCAACCTTTATATTTTGGTCGTTAGAGCACTTTGTCCACCACTCAAAAAAAGTAACCATCTAATTGAAATAGAATATTGTGTGTTCGGGTTCTCTTTTCTTCTATTAAACTTTATTATAAGTTCTTTGTAATATCATTTAGTGTGTACATGATGTTCTATAGAAAAATCTTACGTTTTAACAATACATGAACTCATGCACTCGTACCATACCCGCACGTTTCCAGTCTCACAATACAGTTCCGAAATTGCATTTCAATTCGCAGATGCCCGTGCGCTAACTAATTTAGCTTTTATTGTTTCCGATCAGTCCGGTCCATGTTTTAGTGTTGGTCCTAGGCCCACAGTAAAGCGTTTAATTGGGGCCATTCCCATACATTCAGCTACTTACGATATTCATCAGCGGTATCGAAATCAACATTAATTGTTTGAGACGGTTGCACTGTTTAAAGAATAAATGAAAGCAATGCATTTAGAACTGAAATATACTTTAAATCATAAGTGTTAAAGATTCAAATGCATTGGACTGGTGCTTCACAGGTCAATCGGGTTTGAATTCACTTAATCAACACTCCGCTTGATAAGAAAAATATGATTGAAGCTCTCGCAAACAATAACATTTATAATAATATGACGATGGATGCTTAAGATAATGCATTTTACTGCCATTTTGTACTCCCAACATAATTATTTAAAGAATTATAAATTATTACAGATTTCTCTACTAAGTGTTTAACTGTTTTAAAAATATATGATCAATTAATAAACTATTCATTAAGCCGTACAGTTGATTCGCAAAATTAGGCCTTCGGTTCTGTTCTTACTGCCCTGTCAGCTTCGGTTCTAAATTTACGTGACACTAACACTAGCCTGGTTTTGTCAACAGTCATTCGGTTTTAGACTAGCTTATGTTTCTAGGCGCAATTTTATTTCCACCGAATACGTTTTGAAGAGCTAGCTAGCTATTCAATTAATCTATTTATGTCTAATCGAATTTACATAACTGATTCGATCTGCTAGTTTTAGCTTCGAAATGTGCTTTGAAAATTCGGTTTGGGAGAAAACAATGAATGATTCTTTAGCAATAGAAGAATTTTTAATTATTCGATTTCGTCACAATAAAAAATGAATTCTCTAAGTAGCTGACATTGCTATTTAGAATCAAGCATCATCAAACACTGGTCAATATTTCAAGAGTATTAAATCAAAAGTTTGCGTATGAAAATGATAAATTAAATATATAATATACTTATTCATATTATCGTCATTCGTACACATACACTTCTCTATTTACAAGATAAAAAATGATAACCTTTAGGTACCTACCTTGCCAGTTTAACTTTTTGCAGTCGATTTTAAAACGTGTCGGATCCCAACAACCATTATTAATTGCTTTATCTACATGCATTTTATAAATTAGTTCACTAATCATTTGCGTGTAGTAGAAAACATGTACTTTTAATATGCATATAATTTTTCAATATCTGCTCTTTAGCGTGCGACAAAAACCTAATTAGTATCAAGGCCCAACAGTACAAAAACTGTTTATCCTTTGATTAAAAATAAAGCAGAAGACTCAGTCTTACCGGGTCAATGCTCCATCTTTTCTTCCCTCCTCCCTCCACATACTTTCAAAAGCTGGTTACTTACAATTCCCAGGTGTTGTACAAATATTTTCATTTTCATTGTGAGTGTATTGGGGGCAATCTATTGTCAAAAATGAGATGTTGGTTTATCTGCTCAGAATTTAATTTTCAATACATTTTTCTGTGGTGCTTTATCCCGGTATTACAAAATTAAAATATATCATTCAATTGATAAAACGGAAGCTATTAAAAAAAACGAATAGACGGGTGGCTAACGGCGCTAAACAAACAAAATTAAAATTTAACTTTCACATAGACGAAAACGATTTGATAATGAAGAAGAGAACTTTGGTATCAAATAGTTAAACCATAAACCACGGAAATCCGAACCAAAAGTAAAAACCGCAAACATGAATTGCAACAGCTGCATCCACGACCAAGTTCGCTCAGACGTGTCATATTAGGAAGTCAAATAAGCGATATGAATATCGCCTCCCACAAACAACAATAAATGAACGACCATTAGAAACGTATTCCGTGCTGCATGCAATCAGTTATGGTGCTGTAAGTGATTGCCACCAACTTGCAAACTGCGCTGTTTTGTATCACACCGGGGCTGCCACACATCGTTATTTTTTCGGACCGTGAGCATATTCCGGTGCGAGTGGACTGCAAAAAGGTTCACCTTTTTTAAGGTGGCAACCGAAAATAATTTTGGAACGTAGATGGAAAAGTTGTGAGTGTTTTTAGCATATTGCAAACAGATCACGCTTGCTTGTTGTGAAGGCAAAACGAGTTTTGACGTTATTTTGAATGCCGTTTGCTGGAAACGTGTGCATGTTTATTGAGAGCTTTATCCCGATTTTTTAGTTTTGTGCTGGAAAGAGTGCTCCAATACTCGTAGTATACTATTCCGTGTATAAAAGCAGAGGTATTATTCCGCCTTTCCCGAAAAAAAATCAACAAGCGGATACCATGTAAATAAATTACCGCGCGCGTGCCTTGACTGCATTGAAACCGAATAAAAACAAAAAGTTGCAGGTATGATATTAAGCATATAATTTTAACGTTAAACTTTAAAGGCTTGCTCGTCATGAATACTTTTAAATATGCGCGTATCTTAAGGTATCCAGGCTCTTTTCATAGGCCTTGGGATCTTAACACCACTTCGGTAAGCTTAAGGCATATCGCCATTATCTTCAGCCACAAGAAGCTCACAGTCGAGCATAGACCTCCCCAAATGCCTTTTTCACTGACCAGTGGGAGTAACTTGCATCTTCCTGCAATTGTTACTGCAATCTATCCACCGTGGCATACCATCATCATCATCATCATCATCATTAGCCCTTCTGCGTCCACTGCTGGACAGAGGACTCTCCCATAGCACGCCACTGGGCTGGATCTTCAGCCCATCGTCGCCAACCGCTACCAGCCACCCCACCCCGTGGCATATATTGGCAAGAAATTCCTAGGTATAGATATTGACGGCACCTTAGGCAAGGGCCAGGTTAAAAGTAACCTGAACCGACGAGAATCCATGAAGAGATTGATGAAAGTAGACGAAGCGAAAGTAGTATGTCAAGATCGAGCAAACTGGAGATCCATAGACTCTGCCTACGCCTATGGGATACAGGCATGACGTTATATATATTGCTAGGTGTGACGGTGGAATGCATATAATTACAATTAGCTCGTATGAAATAACTATAATTTGGCAGCCCTATACACCGTGTGACGGCAAACCACGCGACTCCGCGCCACGCCACGCCTCCGCCACATGTCGTGGCATAGCAACTCATTAGTTTTCTATTTGCTTTAAATACGATCGTTATTTTAAAATGGCTTATAACAATTTTCAAAAAACAATTAGCTGTTTACTCGCGTGCTGGCTGCACATGTGACTTTAAATATAATAACACCCCATTTAAGTTATGTTTTTTGTTCAGTAAGTTTTTTATTTCCTCAACTTACTAGATTCGAAATTTAATACTTTTGTGTAAGCTCTAGAGAGGTTTCTGGGATAATTGCAGGATCAAGTACCTATGTAATGTCAATCTTTTCCGAAAAAAGCTCAATACAGGAGCGATCGTTTTTTGAAATCAAAACTTCATAGAAAACAAGTATCAGAACACCACATTCTCTACACTTCAACTCTATCAACAGGGCGACACTTAAACTACTATATTAAGGCTCCTAATTCTAAACATCAAATGGAAGTCAGAAACGCTGCAACTTCAATTACATTTAATGTGCTTTAACATCAAGAAACTGCAGCTAAATTCGTGAAGATGAATGAAATACACGTGTAACAGCGAAGTTAAAGGAACAAGTAACTGGCAGCCATTCAACTAATTTCCCCGAATAAATTATGAACGTCGCAATTATAAATTGCTGAATACAGAGCATGAACTTATTGCATATGATTAATATAACTTCGTGGAGGTTTATAGATCAGAAATCCTTCAGCGCGTCGCGTCCTGTTTGAACTGACACGTGACGTGTTTCGATCATTATAGTCAATTTTGAACACGGTTGGTCTAACTTTATACGACGGCTGATGTTCGGGTGATTATACGACAGCATTGACTGATTGACATGTCCTGGACTGACTATGATGTAATTTTATATGCACTATTAATGTTTGAGAATATAATATTAAGTTAGAACCGCAAAGAGCTGCAGAGACGGATCTCGCAGAGAGACTAAAGACACTTTGACTCTGATATCTGATTTTGAAAGTTGTTTAAACGTGTGTATTTAATTTCAGGTATCGCTCAATGCGCGGATCTACTAATGAAAAGAAACTATCATGAACGCCTTACCTATAAGAAGTGGATTGCAGTGGGAGATTTTTGTTTCTCTCTGCAAAGTGATATTGGATTTTTCTATTCATTATCAGTCCGGAGTCAGGAATTTGTGCCCGATATGGCGATAGGCTCGCCCCCTATCACATCGTGGGACGGAACATACAAAGCGAAATGTGGGTGTCTTAATGGCACCTCTGCCTACCCCTTCGGGGATAAAGGCGTGAGTTTATGTATGATTATTGTTTCTCCTAAAATCTCAGTATCCAAGTAAAATCAGTAATTATTCATAACAGCCAAATAGAAGCACGGTCCCTAACTCAGTACATAAAAGTCCTGACTACCACCGCACCGTTCCGCCTACGTGTCGTGTCCGTGCATATCGCGCTCTTTATTCGGCCCATATATCATCACCAGAACGAAGGCATTAAAATACTTTCCTGACACATAATTCATATACGTGCAAATGGCTTCTGAGAAGGACGACACCGATATAGAATCTGCGAGCTCCCACAATATGGCTTGACGCTCTATTGGCTAATAAATTGAATTAATTGCTTACAATTGCGTTATGGAAACGGATATATCTGGAGAAGAGCAATGATTGTAAATCTTCGGTTGTCTTGTAATGAGAGTTGAAAATGTTGGTACTATAATTGACGTGTTTGATTAGATAACGTTAAGTGGTTGAAACTAGTAACTATTTAACAGAGTTCGGCTAGAGTAGATAGGTATTGTGTTAGAGAGGAGATAATCTTCAATTTTAATTTTGTACGTCGTATAAAAGTTCAGTATTTTTTTTAATCTTATGAATAGATGTCGCTAGCAACATCGTCATAAAAATACCAAAAACGACAAAAATGTGTAACGTAACATTAAAATTCTGTACTACATATACAAAGCCGCAAAACCTTGTGTGCTGAGGAAACGGACGGCGTAATAATCGTGAAATTTCGCGTAATCATTACCCGGCACCTGACAAATCCACCCTTAACTTAACCCCGGGTAAACCGAAGGAACCCCAAACAGACGTCATTTGTTGATGCCTGGTTATAAATGATACGGGAAGATAAGGCCCAAGGATTTGCAGCGGCAGAGGGCCGAATGAGAGGTCGTAACCAGTATCCGAATTTATGAAAGAAAATGTTTACGTTGTTTTCGCTGCGAGCCTCCGTTGCTCAGTACTAGATGGCAGCACTGGTATCTTTGATTCGTTTATATTGTTTTTGTAGAAAATGCAATTAGAGCCTAAACAAAGCTTTTGAATAAATGCCAAGTAAAGTAATATAATCTTGTTGATACTTAAATTACCAGTGTAGATGTAGGTACAATTACCATTTAGGGATTAAAGAAACCATACTGAGCAAACTTAAATAAAAAAGTATTTTCAAGTCTTGCACTCCAAATCAAGCCAACCCACTTTGGTAGAGCATGACTCTACTTCTCTCGATTGTAGTGGAGGCCCTTGGTCTGACAGTAAGGTAGCTTCTTTGTTTTATACTTTTCATTTTTGTCAAAGTCTATACTTTACCCCCGTTGCACCTAAATTTTTATTTTCGAGTTCGTGTTAAATAGAAAAATAATGCACATACCTCTATGGGTATGTATTACGAATACTTACTGGGAAAGATGTTATCCTTCCTTAATATATTCTATGAGTTTATATTTAAATATGACATTATAACACATATTAGATTGCCAGTACGTATATCATATTAATAAATCTAATAATAAATATCTAAAAGTAGGAAGAATTTATCAGCTATTCGTGGCTTCTCGTGCATTTTTTCCTGAGGTCAGCCGGCCGGAATGATTTACTTGTCCAATATTAGAGGCAGGTGGTCGCGAACACGGAATTAAACTTGAGGAAATATTACTTCGGCCTTTGTGCCGCTCGGAAAACTGAATATTGTAAGGAATTTAATGGATTTTGTGTTATATGTGTGACAGCCTCCGTGGCACTATTGATTAGACGCCGCCTGTGAAACGAGAGGCCGCGGGTTCGATCCCCGCACCGAAACAAATATTTGTGTGATCCACAGGTATTTGTTTTGGGTCTGGGTGTTTGTGAGACCGAAAAGTCTCTTGTAGTTTCTGGTACCCACGACACAAGACTCGATCTTAGTGTGGGGTCAGGACTATGTATGTGACTGTTGGGTGTATTTATTTATTATTATTATATTAATATTTGTTGTTAAAATCATCTAGTTGTAGCATTTTAGTAGTGTGTAGACAATGAACGGGGATATAGGGTTCAAGTCTCAAACCAGGAGTTCAGTTTGTGGTAGTTTTCCGGTTTAGAAAAAAATAGTTGCCGGATAATGGACTGTGTATCCGGCAAGAGGATACATAATACGCTCGATATAATTATAGGTGGCACTAAAGTACCTCCGTCTATCCATGGGACCATTAATAAGACCAAATATTAAAAAAGACAACCATTTACATTCACAATTATTTAATGTTGTGTAATGGAATACCTTGTTGGGCACAACTTTACACGAACATATTCATAACATACTCGTAGTATCAAAACACAATTCTTCGTGTCGTACAAATGAGAGTTTATATTCCCGACGCAAGTATTTATGTGCCTTTGTACATAACTTAAAAATTGTTTGTAAAAAAACGGAGCAACGGAAAAAAACAATTCGGTTTTATAGCTTCCGCCCCTCGCATTATGAAAATGAAGTTTTTTTTGTTTTCAAAAGTGGTACGTGAAAGTCGCCGAGTCCCTGATTTTATGTTTTACGACACTTATACGCTGCTTCACTCGTATTATACATCTCTTATCCAATAAGCCATTTGTAATGAAAAAGTAAATAAATATATTTAATTCAGTTTAAATATTATCAATTCTCAAAAATGGAGCACAAAATATTTTTGGTTAGCAAGTGGTAAACTATGGTAAATAATGCCTGAACATGATTCCAGTGAAAACCGTGAACACTATTTGTTATTATGTCATAAAATTCAAAAAATAAATTGAAAAAAAACGCAATGTATGTATAAACTAATTTCTAAACGTTGACGCTTAAAAAAACGGTATAAATATTTATAGTATAATGGAGCCTACGTTGCGTCGTTATAGTTCTTATCCCAAACAAAATTGCTTCAAATGCACAGAATTAAATAACAAAATTATCTCCATTTGCCATAATACCGAGGCATTTTATCTATGTGTAAAAACTAAAGCGTCGCGCGGACGTACGGACAACTGGCGTCATTAAAACTCTCATTAGATACGGCACTGTGAAAACTGCACTCATATCTAAAATGTTGCTGTAATAAAAAAATAGAGCCGGTACACTTAGCTTTGCGAGTTCAGTAGGAAACTTTTATTTAACATAGGATTGGTTAATGGAAACCTTGATATAGTGAGGATCAAAAGTGTGTTCGTTTCGGGTTCAATACAGTATCAAGCATGCATAACTATTTGCAGGACTTTCGCCGGTGGGCAGTATATTTTGATTGCTCTTATTAAGTGAATTCTAAAAGATAAAAAATACATCTGCAAATCTGGTTTCCTTATATTGCGAGATGATAGGTCTATTCTGGTTGAACTAACTGTGGTTAACTCTGGTTTTAAGTGTGCTTTACTTTTCTTCAAACTTAATTTATTTTATCTAAATCTTGTATTTTAAAAATAAAACTAATTCCGCTGTCTTCTTTTATCATATGGTGAATGTTGTGTACGCCGGCTTTCCATGTATATTATAATTATTATATTATTGGATTAAGATGTTTTGTATTATTATAAAGTATATGATGTGGCTTTAACTAAGTAAAAAAAAACTAACCTGTTAGCTATGTAGTGAAAAAATGCATTTTTACTGCATGAATCAACCACTTACATAGTATCAACTCACATAAGTCGATTTGCAAGGTGTAGGCTTCTTCCACGGCTCGGAACTCCATCTTATGTTTCATAAATCCAATCAATAGAACTACCGACAAATTCCACTTCATTTTATTCTACAATAAAATAAAACAAAACCCAATTTCTTACCGAACGCTAAAGCTATAATTTTCAACATTTTTCACATGCGAATAAACAGGAAACATAAAGAGGGCACGTTAAATGACATTACCGAGTTCAAATAACTCTCCCACCGGCTGACGCCTAGGAATTTCTCTAATTGCGGAGACACTAACCGGAGGACGTAATTGCAACGCTCCTCACGCGACGCGCCCTCGACGACAACCAGCATTTACCCGCCAGTTGCAGTTGAATTTGAATGCTAAAAATGGCGTCTTCAAGTTATTGTGGTTTGTCATCTCATTTAACGCATTAACATACCTTTTATTGCACAAATAAAAATTAACAATGAAAGAAAAATTATAGATTATAAGGTAAAGTCAAATGAAGGTATTATCGCTGTGGGAAATCTCTCAGACAATTATAAGATGGATATTTATGGACCTGGTGTTTATGATTTAGACCAGAATTTTTAATCGTCAAATAAAAGTAACCCATCAATTGGCATCAATGATAGTGACCTAATTGTTCAATTGTATTAATATTCAATGCCCATGTTGTATTTTATTGCTGAATGAATTTTATTTGGCCATTAAAAATCCTTCCCGAATCGGTGATCACCAATAATTTAGAACATACATGGAGCAAAAAAAATACAGAGTTTATATTTTACATAAATAGTTTTTATAAATAAAAATGTACGTAATTTCACTTTCAAGCGTATTAAAATACATACTTTTTTCAGAGCTATTGGCACATAGGTATTTAATTAAGCGGGAATGCGCATTTTTTCCAGTATAAAATCTATGGTAGTTGGAAATGTATTTTTATTTATGGATAGGTATGCATAAAACGAACCTGCAATGGTCCAGCGCGGTCGATTGAGGCGCCAAACACCTCATATTGGGTTGGCAGGCTTGTACCGAGCAAAGCTATTATAATTATAGATACAGACAACACCATAATATGAAAATTAAATCAGCTATTATTATTGTTGTGTAAAAGCTGTATACATGTATGATTTCTCATTCATCGATTTTACCTTCCATTGCTTCTTCCTAAACATGGAATACTACTAATAAACTTACCTATAAAACTTTAAATAAACTATAAATTCTTTTAATAACTGTACTTTGTATTTGTACACAGCTTTAGTCGCCACGCATAGCGTCTCTGTTGATTTTATGGTGTTTTAATGTCTGCCGTAAATTATAGGTGAGTCTTAACGAAAATAATCAAATAAGGCGATTTAATCATAAAACTGAACCATTAAATTCCGTTCCCTGAGGGACCGTTTGTGAGTTAACACTATTAAACTTGAAGCGTAGTGGCTAGAATGCATTTGATGTCCATTGTACAACATCAGTGAACGGGCTTCGTCTACAATTGAAAATGGACACACAAAGCTTTGCTACACGATTTCGGCCTCATTTGGGTTGATAGACTCATAATTTAGTTCTTCTGAATGCTCTTATTCCATACTTATGTATAGATGGTCAGAGCAACATCACTTTTCAGCCACTTTGCAGCAAACTTTTGCTTATACATTTACAACCGGCTAGTCTACGACGCTTGGTTAAAGCGGTTGGTCTTTAGTTGTCTTTAAAATTATTGTGACAACCTTTTGTCTAAGTGTTATAGTTTGGCACACTTCATATTCCTTTGATTTTTTTTGAGAACTGGTAAATGTATTTGGTCTGTATTGTTTCCTTTGGATAAGAGTCAAATCTTAAATAAAAGGCGTTTTTTTTCTTTGTTATAAAAAATACTATTTAAGAATCAAAACTGAACACAAACTTGAAACCTCTTTTACAGGAGTCCGTTCCGCTTCATATCCATTAAAATCGAAATGACGCCTCGGGCAGGAAAATTTATGATTGATATAAAAAATATGATAATGTTATAGAAAAGTTTTTGATGTATTCAACACTTAAAGGAAGTCATTTGAATTATCACAATTTACAACTTTGTTGCGAAAGTGATATTTTCCCGTAGAAGAGTGTTTCTCCTACCGGCGGCAGTATTTTGTAATGCGTGCTCGTATTTTCTAGAGGATTTTGATATCTGTTAGTGTATTTACTAATTTATAGTGTGTAAAATTCTTATTTTAGCCCGTGTTGTCTCACTATAGAGCAATGGCTTTATAATAAATAAATACATCCAACCGTCACTTAGATAGTCCTGATGTTAGGCTACTTTTATTCCCGAAAAATGTTGTGTTCCCGTGGGATGAGGAAGGAATTCCGATATATTTTTTTACTTTTTTATACTCAAAGGCATGGGATGGGACTGAATTACATGCCTTAAGTGAGAATGAGACGGAACTGGCGGGATATAACGGGACACGACGGGATGGCATGGGAAAATCCAAATAAAGTTAATCACGCAGACGAAGTTTGCGGGCAGAAGCTAGTAATATACACACGTACGGGAGTTGGACAGAGTCCACGCAAGTGTAAGGACTACTAAGACTTGTGGTACTATCTATCTATCTATTCACCTAAAGCACTACAACATGACTACCTTAGCCGCACGCAGAAAGAAGATCGATCTTTTATTTTTACACAAAATGTTTAACGGTAACCTGGACTGCAGTGAACTAGTAAGTGCACTGAGTATTAACACGCCAACTAGAATTCCACGTAAAAGCGCATATAACCTGTTACATATCCCTTCATCCAAAACCAACTTGGGTTATTTCTCCATTGTACCAAGACTCTGTACACAGTATAACGCTCTTGCAAAAGCACATGACATAGACATCACGGACATTTCATGGTACAGGAAACAAGTCTTGCAATTGTTATGTACCCCTAATAAAAATAAACGTGATTAATTACACTTACCATTATGTTACATTATGTTGCATTATATTATGTTTTGTTTTTCCACTTTCAAATTACTGTACAATATATTGTCTATCTATTAATTAATTAATTAAGTTCATAGTCTAAATTATTATTATTACTAATTTAATTTTTTGCTATTGTATAAATATTCAAATTTGCATGCTGTGGTCTCCTGTAATTGAAGATCACGTCACATTGTAAACCATAATAATGCTACACCATTGTGTCTATTATATTATGCCGTGTATCCTTCGTTGGAGATCCTTAAATAAATAAAATAAAAAATAAATAAAATATTCAGCCACAGAAAGCCCACTGCTGAACATAGGCTTCCCCCAAGGATCTCACATCGACCTGTTGGAACATCGTTTAGTGGTACTTATGCATGTACCTTTGAAATTCGTAGGTTTCCTTTTGCTTTTCTTACACCTTTAAAGTCACTGATAACTGATAGTTTACAAAGTCTGGGGTGTGTCATCTGAATTTGAGCTCAAAACTTTCGCCTCAATAATCGTCCGTTCGAATTATCTCTTGCTGAAGTTTACGGATATGTGAAAACATAATTATTTAATATCTACAAAGTATAGTAATTTGTAAAGTAATTGGTGGCATTCCTTACACACACTCGTGTCCTAAGTACAAGTATGATGGAAGCCACGATTCGCCTTAATTATGGTTTTAATTATGAATCAGATAGCAAGATTACAAAACTGTGGACATTAAATGTAATACACCTTTGTAATACCACCTACTACATTTTTATACTTTTCTGCTATTAAATTATACAGCTTTACCATTTATATTTACTTAGTATAAAAATAAGGAATGGCAAAAAGATAAAATAGTTAAATAAAAGGGCTACTTAAGGGCTTAAGTTCAGCAGTAGACTTCGCGTTATTAAACATGACAAAACTATTAATAAAGTCACATACATAGTCCTTACCCCACACTAGAGAGATAGAGTCTTGTGTCGTGGGTATTAGAAACTACGAAAGACTTTTTGTCTTACAAACACCTAGACCCGAAACAAATACCTGTGGTTCACACAAATATTTGCTTCGGTGAGGGGATCGAACCCGCGGCCTCGCGTTTCACAGCCGGCGTCTAATCAACTGCGCCATGAAGCACTAAAGCAGTACCTTCATAATATATTTAACGATAAACAAACACTCAAGACAAGAGGAGCCAACTTAAACAGTGCCATTCAATACAATTTAACTTCGACTGTCCGAGCCGTGCGGTAGCAAATAATCCATTCCCGTGTAAAGTTTCCCCCTCCGTATTAAAGCAATTATTCGCCTTAGAATAACATTAATAGTCGTAACCTAGTTCTTAATAATTAATTAGGGGATCCATTAACTCGAAGCGTGATAATCTTTATGGTTTCTTAGTCGGATGGCGCACTCTTAAATCACTACGGCCTGCCACAGTAAAGGGTGCGTGGTAAGTCAACATATTAGTTGTTTTTGAAAGGGTTAAGTTTATTTCCTTTGTTTTTCGAATAGCAATTACAGCATTCGTTTCATATATAAAAAATGAAATATTATGATAACCTATATGTGTAGATATATGTAGAAACTGACTGTTTATTACTTTACCGCGCTAAGTTGATATGTCTTTGGCTCTCTGCTTTAGTAATTTAGTTTTTTTTGGATCTTATTTTCACAAGAAGTCTACTGCTCAACATAAGCCTCTTGCAAGTTTTTAAACCATTGAATCACATTTTACCAATACACAAATAGTTAGATAAAAATCCTAAGCTGAGCTGCTGAGCTGCTGCGTTTAATCATTTAAGACGGATGTTGCAAACGGCTTCAAGCTTAAAGCAATAATGCAAACTTAACCTACTGCATAAATTTCCACTGTGTTCACATTACCTCGGGTAGATTGTATCTGTTCTGCGCTCGAGACATTTAATGTCGCCTTTACTCAAAATATCACGTATTTTGTTAGATAAGTATGATGTACAATGTAAATTCACTATAAAACAAAGCAGGGTGGTGCTTTTATCAATTTGTCCGTGACTTTGTGGATGGTCTCTAATGAGTTAATTGAAGGACTTTCTGTCTTAGTCGTGGCTTATTTTTATTTGTCGATAACTTAGTTAATATATAGCATGTGGAGTCTATATATTATATATTATAATATATGTATGTCTATATATCCACATCATAGGTTAACAGAACATTTCCCGTGCCCCACTGTTCGCATGCGGGTCCCGATTAATGAAATTAATCCCTGAAAAAACTAGGAACGCATCATCAATCAAACTTATTTACTTAAGATTCCCGAATTAATATATTTTTATCAAACTCCATTAAACGAGCATGCAGGACTTACAACCTTCATCTTTACAAAGTATAGAAGAAATTATCTCGCAGCAAGACATTAAAAAAATATTATTATCATCCTGCGTCACAAACTGATTTAGAATCTAGTTGTAATTACAGCTTACTATTAAGATTTTCACACCAGGACTAATTTATTTTGACGACAAGAAAATATATTTTTAAAGTGCATGAATTTTATGGGGCCAAAAACCCATCGTAGTTTCTGATAGACTCGAATTTTACTAGAAAGTCCTATTTTTGCATAACTTTTAATTGTGTTTATTTAAGAGACAAGGTACAGAAAAAATGTTGCTAGGTGTCTTTTAGTGTCATAACAAGTTACGAAAAGTACTTCTTGATGTGACACGATACAAAAACCGTGATCTCAAATAAAGAATTACAAGTGTCAAATCCAAAATATGTACTTAATGTTCAGCTCGCTGTTATTTCCAGACATAAAAAATTACGTAATAATAATACCTAAATGGAAAATGCAACCTTTATTTTAATGATTTTAACCATTAATATGTACGCGTAATATAACCTTCTTTTTGTATATTTTTTGGGAGTGTTCATGTTGGTAATGAATCCAACGTGAACTGCTGAGTCGGTGTTCTCGCGTTTAATGCTCATGCCCTACCTCTCCTTCTTTGCTTCATTTCTGTATCGGCCAAAATTAAACTGTTAGAGAATGCTTATGTCATGAAGTCCTCTTAAATAAAAAAACACTTCTAACTTTTCGGGTCCACATATAGAATAGTTTAGTCAATTACCACGCACTCTGTTGGTTTTAGCAAAGATCGCCAGGAAATTTGCATACCAAAAAGTTCTTGAAAATTATATGGTATTTAAAGTCTGCTACACGCAATAAGCCAGCGTGGTCGTCAGTCCCCTTGAGTATTATTTAGTTTATCCATACAATTTAGCTGTTTTTATACAAAAAGCAGTTTCTCCGACACGATAAACTTATGAAAATACAAAAAACTAACAAACACCACGCTATCAGCGGGATCTATACACTAACAAAAGGAAACGGCCAATATTAGAGTCCAATTAACACCCGACGTCCGAAATGTCCCTTATCAACAGATAAGAGCATTGTTTCGCCGGCACCTTGCTTGATTTTTTAAAATTTCTCTCCGCTTTTTGTCAACAAAACAGGTGCGCGATGCTCAGTGGAAGCTTTATCATAGAGTATAAAAATGTGTCCCAAAGGGTAACAGACAGGTAAAATTAAAAGTCGCTACATGCTGGCTGCTTTTAATAGGTCTCTATATATTTTTAATTTTGAAAGTATGTTTAGCAGTAGTTTTTAGCTGTGTAGATAATCCGGTATTTAAAAAAATATAATTGTCAGATGCCCCATTGATACTCCTAACCCCTTCCCATCCTTTTGCCTTCCCACTCTCCTCCCATTTTGATGGGCTGGCAACACATCCATGATCCAGAGTGTGGATGTTTATGGGACGCAGTGATCACTTACAATCAGGTGACCTATTTTCTCGTTTGCCGGACTTATGGAATAAAAATATACTTGTGTATGTATGTATAAATAAATATATTTCTTGTGATGGTTTTTCTGTCATGTTTGGTGCGATGAATACGATTGCATTCTTTTTCCTTCCTTTTCTCCTTATATTTTTAGTTGCTGCAACGCACCAATCATTGAAGAGTTGTAGATGTTCACATACGTTGGTCATCACTTACCATCCGGACCCGTTTGCTTTACCGTATGCATAAATACGGTTATAATAGTTTTCTTTATATTACCAGTTATAAAACTAAAGATATTCAAACTTATGTCAAGTCTGTAAATTAATCCATACTCTTTGTTTTCGGCAGGTCAGCTCCCCAGAGAGCGTTGAGTATTTATACAAGTGACACCGATCCCACCTGCCAAGGATTTCGCGTCCATTTTATCTTCATAATTCATTACGGCTTTTTGTTTCACACTCGGCTGGTGCACCTTGCGACTCCGACATGTTTGATACGCTTCATTACTTTTCGATTGGATTTATTACTTTCCAGAAACTTTATTTAAAGCTGAGTGTGTGAATACGCGTAAACCGTGGGATCGATTTCTAGGCTGAATGGTTAATTGGGTAGGTAACAAATTAAAAGTGCCTGATTTGTATTTCTTTGGGTAAATTTACGATGGCCTTCAGATTTTAAAATGCGTAGTCAACTAAAGATTATGCAGAATCTCTGTATATATAATACATGTGAACAATTATGTGGGGTAACTCACAAAAATAAAAATTGATAAAATAAATATAAAATTAAAAATAATGTATTTCTATGCATTTATCTACTTAAATAATATTAGAATTATGCACTGTTTTTTAAAAAATATGTACCTTGGTAGACATATTAACATCCCAACGAAACTCAGTCATTTTAAAACACTCTTAAATTATAAATCTTTCCTGATCATACCAATGTCTGTCTAAAATAGAAAGCTCCCGGTTTCCAAGAAACTATTACACATCATTGTGATTCTTAAACTACCAAATTCCCGACTAAATTACCCCTTAATTATACATTTACTAACTCAAACTATTCACCACCTCACAATTAAGTATGCAAGCCGGGTGCGTCAAAAAAACGGCTACATACTTCGCTTCCACGTTTCCGTCCTTACATCTATTAAATATATTCAAAGCGTCTGAATTCCACATAAATATAAATAAAAATCAATGTAAAGTTGCATAAAGCCAAGTCTCAAAATAATAATACATCAAGATATGCAGTTTACGTCTGGAGTCATTTTTTAACACTTCAAAAGACCAGAATGTCAGGAACCGTGACAGGTATTATGTCCCTTTAAATTTTAAATGATATGAAGGGATTCGCGAGAAATGGGAGGTCTCAACGACTGGTTTTCAAAGTCTGGGAATTCAATATCAAGATTCTAAGCAGGTGTGTTTTAAGACAAGGCGCCCTTACAGAGGTGACGCACGGATAATAAGTTTGGAGAATATTAATTTTTATTTTTATTTTTATTTTTATTTGATATTGACTGAAAATTTGTTAAATTGAACTTATCTTTTAGCCTGAAAGCAAAGAGGTAAATTGACGCATTCAAATTTGTCGAATTTAAGTCGGGAGAAGTATTTCATAAATTACTTCTTATTATAACAAATAGTAATTTCACTATCGTTAGCCTCGTTAATATAGTTATTATTAATAATTACTTAAGCCATGTTTATAAATAGGGTATTATTATTAGACTTTAATTTTTAGATAATTAATATACGAGCCTATACTTTCAAATAATAATTACACTGTTTAAATGCATTTACTGTTTTAAATACACATCAGAATCAGGTTTAGGCTATAAAAGCAAACATTATCAAACGTAGCGCGTAATTAAAATAATATTTATCCTATTACAAACACAATACCCCATTACAAAACATAATAGCCAATTTATAAAGCATAAATTGATAAAACAAAACGTTACTAACGGCCCGATATGTAAATAATGCGTATAATATCACCCAAATATTAAATATATTAGAAGGAAATCATGGGATATGTATTTTAATTAAAATCCTGTTATTAACAAAGCAAATACATTTGTTATTAAAGTATGAAACGAATTTTATTTAGTCCATTTATCTCCATTGTTAAACAGGAATTAAAATAAAATACTTAACTAAGAAATATTGTTCTCCGATGTGAAGACAATTGAAGAAGCCAGATGTCAAGTAGGTACCACGGATTCATATTTATAAGATTCCAATACCCAAGTTTGATTCCAACAGTCTCGAACAAAATTACTGTCCATACTTTACGATCCAACAAATTCACCAATACTCGCCACACTTCGCACCCGTGTGTGACCCAACGTGTTAGTAAAAAACGTCCGGTGTGGGAGCCGGGTCCCGCGTTGTCGTCCGCTTGTCGCGACTTTGTCGGCACTTTTTGTCGGCCAACCGTGACTGTTTTAGTAATCGGATAGTGATCTATTTGAGTTACCGATCAAACCGCATCAGGTAGCCGCTAATAAAATAAGTTCGGACACGATGCACTTTGGTAATCCGATCGACCATTCGATTTTTATAGTCAAATTAATTATAAAATATGTATTTTTAATTTTGCTTTTAGCGGCTTGCATCATTATCTATTTTTAATATATTAAATTTTTATTTAATCTAAATTCAATTTACTATTTAAATTCAAACCCCAATTATATTTTACAATCTAAAATATATGAATTCGATATATCGGCGCAAAGATAAATATAAACCGTTAATTAATTTCCTCAAATCCATTCCACCACTACATCATTGCGCCATCATCTATATCGAAATACTTAATATGATATAACTCTCAAGTTATCGTCGATGTCTCTTCTACTTTTCTAAGTAAGAAGTTGAAAGTTCTACGTGACATCTACTCGAGAACTTTTGCCCCCATCGGCCATCAGTTCTTCGCCCTATGTGCCTTGCCTTGCTCACTGATATTTCAACTTCTACGTCTTTGAAATAAAATTAATTTTTACGGATTTTATCACGGATTTGGTTCTAGTTTTACATTTTTTAACTTCCCGTCGTTTTGAGCCGCCCCGTGACCACGAAAGCTGCAAAGTAACCGAAACGTTGAGAAGGTAAAGATGTAAAAATTATTGGTATAATTTTATCCGTGATAAAATCCGTAAAAAATTGTTTTATTTCAATGTGTAACATTCGCGTTAAACTAAGAAACCATTGGCGGTATATGTAATTTTTGTTCTCTTACGGATAGCTATACTTACAATTTCATATAATTATATATGTGTGAATAAAATCAATAAAGATATTTCACTTTTATTCCCGAAATCTTGCATAGAACATGAACACGTTCATAAAAAATGATTGCTCGACTAAAACACCCATTGTCCGCCGAAACGGCAGCAATTCTGAATGCATATACAAAATAAAAACAGACACTTCCTGTTCACATAAATTTTGCTTTCATGTTCATTTCAACAACGAATGCTGAAAATATTCCACAAAAAAATAACAGACCACAATTATTTTTTATAAAACATACCTACACTTTTTAAATTGAGCAAAACAAGTAATTCTTGAATAAAATATGTTTAACCACTCTGTATTTGTTATATCAATATTACCGAACTCTAGTCTTGCTTTTAAAATCATATTAATATTATAGAACTCATCTTACATTAGCCTTGAGATGCACAAGTCGCGCCATCTGTGACAGAGTAGGATAAACGTGATTTCACTAAACTCCCACGTTGAGAGCGAACTACGACAATAATATCAAACTGACGATTTTTAATTGACTCACTTTTCACAAATAATAGCCTTGCAAATTTTTTAAGGTTCATGGTAGTTCGAAATAACCACCAACTCACTCATTTGTAAATTAGAAACCGCGTCGCAAAACTTGGAGCGTAATTTTATGATTTTCGATCAATTATGAGGATATCATTCCTAAATTATATCTTTTATTTCTTAAAAGAATATAATATTTATTTCTACCTACTGGAATGTGTCCTCCCTTGTATAACAGTAAGTTCCTATAGCTGGCAGTACGATACACGTTTTTGCCAATCGCCCGGATAACGATACCGTACGCGATGGTGGAGAAGCCATCATAATGACCCGTACAAGTGAGGCGCGTTCCGTGTTCAACTTGTGTATGAGTAGACCGGCATAATTTTGTTAACTCCGAGGCAACCTTTTGCAAACAAAAACTCTATTTAAATTTCACTGCAATGTACTTATCATCAGAGGTTATTGTAAGTCATGGCAATATAAAAATGTATCTTAAGCATCTAAGTGACTTTCAGTTGTTATAATCTATATATATAAAAGAGGAACCTGATTGACTGACCTATCAACGCACAGCCGAAACTACTGGAGCTAGGAACTTGAAATTTTACACAGAGATTTCTATTTTGACGTAGGGTAGCACTAAGAAGGGATTTTGGGAAATTCTACCCCCAAGGGGATGAAAAGGGTTAAAAACTGTTGTATGGAAAATCTATACCATTAAAGTTACAAATGTCAAACTTGGCAGTTTAATAAGTCATGCAATACCAAAAATAACTGCATACTTTATTTGTCTAAAAATTAACATTAAGGGGTGAAAATAAGGGTTGAAATGTTTAAAAACTGCGTGTTTTCTTCCTGCCCGATCAACGCACAGACGAAACTACTGGATCCATAAATGTGAAGTTTGACATAGAGACTCCTGTTGTGACGTAGGGTAGCACTAAGGAAGGATTTTTGGAAATTCGACCCCTAAGGGGGTAAAAAGGGTAAAATACTGTTGTATGTAAAACTGAAACCGTTGAAGTTGTCAATTTCGAACTTGGCTCTTTAGTTACTCATTTAGAAACAAGAGTAACTGAATACTCGCTTTTCTTATAATTAACCCTAAAGGGGTGAAAATAAGGGTAGAAGTTTTATAAAAACAAAGTGTCTGATCAACGCACAGCCGAAACTATAGTAGCTAAAAACTTGAAACTTTACACAGGATTTTCTGTTATGACGTAGGGTAGCACTAAGGAAGGATTTTTGGAAATTCAACCCCTAAGGGGGTGAAAAGGGTAAAATACTGTTGTATGGAAAATCGAAACCGTTGAAGTTGCAGATTTCAAACTTGGCTGTTTAGTTACTCATTTTGCAACAAGAATAACTGCATACTCGCTTTTCTTATAATTAACCCTAAAGGGATGGAAATAATGGTTCAAGGTTTGTAGAACCGAACCGACGAATCAACGCATAGCCGAAACTACTGAAGCTAGAAACTAGAAATTTAACACAGAGGTTCCTATTGTGCGGGAAGGGAGCACTAAGAAAGGATTTTTGAAAGTTCAACCCCTAAGAGGGTGAAAAGGGTAAAATATTGTTATATGGAAAATCGAAACCGTTGAAGTTACAGATATCAAACCTGATTCTTTAGTTACTCATCTAAAACCAAAAATAAGTGCCTACTCTGTTTATTTAAATTTAACCCTAAATGAGTAAAATAAGGGTTGAAAGTTTGTATGGAAAATCAAAACTACTGAAGTTATTCCTATGAAAATTTTACTTTTGTCCCTTTCGAATGACTTTTCAATTTAGTTTGAGTGAGAAAATAAATATTCGATAACTAAAATATGTTTTAAAACTGTATATGAATAAGGCCGTTTATCAATTGATCCGATAATCCAAACTCAGAGTCGGAATTAGAAATAGAATTGTTGCTCGTTGATTTTTGTTAAAAGTTTACGTAGAGGTTACAATGGCACAGTTTTAGCGATATAAGGTCTACATTATCTTAAACACGCATACGAAGTTGCGGGCAAATGCTAGTATTATCATAAGACAAAATCTTACTATTGTAGACCATACGAATATTTGGTACATCGTTGGAAGTATCAAATCCACGACTTCTTATTTCGGATTATCTTTACCGCACCACTGGAGCTATTACATATTATATTTTATATTTAACCGTTTCCATTGTATGATATAGTTTGAGTTAGAATGTTAAATGGATTTTCCAAAACCGATATTCCTTCAGTGCCTAAAAACAAAGCCGACATTTCGCGTTACCGAAAAACCCGCTTAAATCAAGGGGTTTCAATAAAAGATTCTGGCAAACGTCGAGCTGTAAATTTCAATCAGTGTAAAACTGGTCAAAGGGCCCAGAGCAAAGGAGGAAGAGCTTTATTGTGAGCAGAAAGGATGGATTGAGCGCGGATTGGCCTATCTCGTTTGACCCCACTGCCTACGGGGACGGTGAGGGTGCCCATAAATTCGCTTTACACAGGATAGGTCCTGCGTCATTGGTGATGTAGCAGCGTTTGCGGCTTGTGAATCGTGAAGGCCAGGTCGACCCCTAGTTAAGTACTTAACATTGTATACTTCGATTTTTCAGCCAGGAGTACTATTTATTCCCAAAATATAGGGATAGATTCGTCCTATCGCATCATTCTTGGTAGGCTGGGGATCTCATTAGTAACAACATTAAGTGAGAACGGAGAACGCTCCCTTTTAGGTCCACAAAAAACCATTTCATTTATACTGTAAAAACACACATTTTATTCCATAACAAAATAAATAAAACATCCGCTTTACCTATTAAATAGCAGATTTATACGTTGTCAGTATGTATTATCGAGCAAATTAATGAATGATGTCTAATTAAACATTGTTAAAGACGATTTCATTATCTACGAAAGGCTCAAAATTCGTAGCGTTACATGTCATCATCAAAGAGTCAACTTTTCATTTTATGTCCACTAGAAGTATGTCTTTAATAGCCAGTGTTTATGGTCACCGTACTTAGGATCATTATTAGGGTTCCGTTGACGGAACTATCATATCCCATCATGCATTTCTTCATTCCAATCCCTGCTCGTAAAACTTGAACCGTTTGAATAATCAATTCGATACTACTTGACCTACTTGTAGAATATGACAAATTGTAGTTTATATTCAGAATGCTAATAAAAACACTGATATTGACACAGAAGTAACGCACACGCACACTACGAAATTCGGCAACAGACTTAAAAAATACTTAACGTTCTGGTCTTTACTAAACATACAAGGCCTTATTCATAGACAGATTTAAAATCTATTTTAGTTATCGAATGTTTTGTACCTTTCATACGACTTTAGAATTTAGTTTGAGCGAAGAAGACAAAACATTCGATAACTAAAATAGGTTTTTAATATGTTTATGAATAAGCCCATTAGTCTTTACTAAGCATATAATATATATATACTGATACTGCCGACAAGCTTAATGAAGTGAAAATATTTGAATAGTCTATTCCTTTGCCAGATAAACTACATTCACCTTAAAGAAATTATCATAAGCAATTTTTCAAAGCGTATTTTCACAGTATTCAAGTTACGTGCGGCGTACGAATTTAATTCCCCATTTCACTACATTTAAATGCAAAACTCGAATGGAAAGGTAATTAAGACAAAGAAACTGCACTGAAAATATTTCTAATTAAGCCTCACTCGCTTGATGTAAATAGCATTTTTAATTTACGGTGTTACTTTATAACCGCGGCGTGAACGGGGTTTTGTAGACAGAACTTTTTTATGTCTCGCTACGAGAAAGTTATTTGAGTTTACCTAAGTACTGTGCAGCTCAGAATATCGATGGGCGGTGATGATGATGTGTCTTGTTAGTTTACAAAATTATGTCAGTCTGCTCGGAAACATATAAGATCTTTCAATATGTTAACATCGAATATCATTATTTTTTACGGATTTTATCACGGTTTTGGATTAATTTTTTTTAACTTCCTGACTTTTCATTCCGCCCCGTGATCACGAAAGCTGTAAGTAAAAAATAGTTTTAATTCAATGTGTAACATCCGCGTAAATCTAAAAAACCATTATGTTAATATCGTACTTAATTGTTCGAAACCGTAAAAGATCTTGAAATATGACTTGTACTTTGCGAATATGCTACAAGAAACATCAGCCTAGTAAAGGTATTTAGTCTTGTATTTAGTATACCACTTGACCCAATTTCTTTCCTTTTTATTTGGTTCTCGTTCCAGCCCAATATTTAAGCTTTCCTTTTTTTCCTCTTCTTTCATCTACTAAGCTCAAGGGTGGTGGTAATGGACCTACGCTTTGTATTAGTTTTTATTTACTTACGTATCAAAATTGCTTACATTTATTGCTAAGCAATTTTTGTTTCTAGATCTAAAATTATTTATTAATTTATATGTCTACTTTGGTTACATCTAGATCTACAGGCATCTCGTTTCGAAAGTATGTTCAGACACCTTTAAAAACCGCAGTTAAAATTAACGCAAATTTATACAAGGATCCTTTGGTACCTTGTGAGTCACAGACATCGGCGTGAGTCCTGATGAGTAACTATTCGGGATCTAATGGGTTGGAAGGGTCGTTAAAGTTTATTAGCCTAAGGGCACAATCTTTAATCAAGCCCTTGAAGGAGGGCTGACAACCGACACGCAGCCAATCGTAAAACCAATAAGGCAAAACGTTATTACAACGTATGTATTCTGTTATCCTTGTACACGCTGTCTGTATATCTTCTTTTCTTTTTTCTGGTTTCTTAGATTTACGCGAATGTTACATATTGAAATAAAACTAATTTCTACGAATTTTATCGCGATTTGGTTTAATTTTTACATTTTTAACTTCTCGACGTTGCGATTGCTTTACAGCTTTCGTGGTCACGGGGCGGTCTCTATTCAAGTTCTTCTATCAGTCAATATGTTTTCTAATGGTGCGGATTTTCTCAAAGATGGTAAGGTTAGTCCACAATACTAGCATTTCCTGAAAGTAGGATTTTTTTGCAGTGAATGGCGAGACGAGCATGCCCTTCCCCTGATGGTACGCGATACGACCACTCATAGACAGTAGCAAAACCAAACACCATGAATTACAATGCCATGCTTGGCATTCCACTGCGCTCGCCATCTTGAGACATAAGATATTAATGTCATGTATTAGTCTCATTATGTACAGTAGTTACTCTGGCGACAATGTCCTTCAAACCGGAACACAACAGTGCATTTACAGTGCTGTTTGGCGGGAAAATTAAAAATAACGGTGGTATCTATTCAGACGGCCTCTCACATATGATAGACCTATTACCAGGATATTTGGGAATTCCGAATAACAGTCATGAATGTGTAAGAGCCGCCACAGTAAATGACACAAACTTCCGTCTTCCGGATTCACTTAATGATGTACGATTTTAATAAAGCCGGCATGGCGAGAGGTGTGGATACTCTGGATGGCACTGTATTTACCACCAGGCACATTGTAGTCACTTTGTCATGCCAGTTTTAAATTATTTATTTCGAAAATACCACGTGTACTTAAAAAGAGAGTGAGGTAAATAATTACTATATTTACTTTTATTATGCCTAACAAATATTTAACTTAATAAAATGTAGACAGTACGTAACAGTGTGATTATTTATAAACGAAGTCAAAAAGCTGTTCCTCGAGACTAACGAACAACTTATTATGCAAATGAATGAATGAATATTATAAATCATAAACCTAATTGAATACTTCAAATGACAAATGGTATTAAAAAATTTACAACAATGACAATTATGCGTAACACTACATCGAATAAAATAATTCAAAAAAAGAACAACAGTATACACTCTTTATAAATTAAATCAGTATTTTAATTATCTCTGTTGCAATCGAAACGGCCAGTACCGCTAATTACATTTTAAAACTAGACTGAATCCGATGCATTTGGCTATAAAAAGTTTTATTATACTGCGCTGGGCAGGAACCGACCATAATACGATGATAATACGTGGAACGTTAACAACAACGTCTGTTTTAGTTGGGTAAAAGCTTCGCAATTAGCAAATGCGAATGGAAATTGTGCTCCAATGGCTTTATATACGTAATAAGTCCCGTAAAATAGTACAATTTTATATGTTGTGAAAGAGTTTGCAGACTTGCGTGTTCCCTCCTGATCTTCCACGGGTATATTTTCCTGGGTAGTCTAAACGGGACGCGGAAAATCATTTAAACAAGCCTGGGTAAGAAATTAGGTGCATTAAATCTCACTCTCTACCACTCTGAAATGTGAAATGGCCAGAAATACTCGTTTGATCATTTCTATATTTCAAACTTGTATTTATGCAACAAATTTGCATAGATACAAGTTTGATGCAACATAGTCACAATGTCCAGCCAGAATAAAAAATAAATGACTATTCCTCTAATAACGGAAAATAGTAAACAAATTTTGAACAATTTAGCTTTTGTTTAAAAAAGCAAACAAATTAGGACTAAAGAACACTGCAGCAGCTCCCGTATGAATGCAGGCTTAACCCTTACCATCAAAGGAGCGACCTCGCATAATTTATTATTTATTTATTTTATTTAAATCTTTATTGTACACAATTAAGAACAAAAATACACAATACAGAAACAATAACATAAAAAAAGTACAAGTGGCGGTCTTATCGCTCTACAGCAATGTCTTACAGACAACCATGGGATGGATTTTAAAGATTATAATTTACGCCAAGGAAAAAATATATGCCATAATTTTTCTACATAGAATATCAGAATGAAACGAAGTTTGAATAGACAGCAACTAGATCAACAGTACAGCAAAACACAAAGCTCTGTTGCCATGTTTTAGGTCAATGAAAAACAACCATTACATTAGAAACAATACTGAGATAAATTGAATACTCCTAGGATTTTTTGTTATATTAGAATGTTTTTTTAAATAAGTACATAATACAATTACAGTATCACCTGCTTTATAGTGATAAAATACTTTTATTAAGGTTCCTATTTTCTTTTCCAATTGGTCTGTTCATGAACTAAAAAAAATGCTTTTTGCAAAGAAAACATTGTAATGCTAACAGTAATAAACAAAATGCGAGCCTATTTTAGCTACAGATGTAATTATTAATTTAAATCTAATGAATACAGCTCTAATTAAGTAATATATTAAAAGTTCCCTAAGGATACATTGCAGGCGAACCCGAGGTAGCCTAATGAATCATTTACAAAAGCCAATATACCGACCACAATATTCCAATGACGTACGCAGCCTGTTTATTTTAATTAAAATAAGAATAGCGCGAGTATATCAGGTTCGGACAAGATACTAGTCTCGAATAGGTCTTGTTCTGTAGATGGCTGGGGGCGATAGCTTCGTATGATAAACCATTTCTACCGACATATGCATTCATTAGCATATTGTCTGGTACTGGGCGATGTAAAAATATTTTAATAAATTGCCACGAGATGTCGCTGTGTCACATTGGATGGGGATTTAAAAGAACTACTTACCGGGTGATATTGACTTGTGATATTTAATTTAATCCGCATGTTTCTCATCACCCACGGTGACAATGTATAGGATTTGAAAAAAAACCGAGATTATTTTTTGTCAAAAATTGTGATTTTTGTTTTCTAGATTTCTGGCCACCCGTTGGTCTTCGCCCATATTCTATCCGACATGCGACACACATGTCCAGCCAAGTCCCACTTGAGCTTGGCGGCTTTTCGGCCAACGTCAGTTCATTTGGTTAGATATGAGTATTTTTACCACTTAGCTAATCTTCGATTCGGTTCAGGATCTCACCTAAGCGGTAAAAAGTCTTGTACCTTTACGATCTGATCAAAGCCTTAAAAACTAAAATCACTTTTTTTTTTTCAAACTTGGTACAATGTTACCTGGGGTGGTTAGGAATATTTGGTTTAAATTAATACCATATATCACAGTCATCAGTATATCAGATTTTTATCAATATCTTCTCAATTGTGTTGAATCTCAATGTTCTTGGAATGTTCATCCAGTGTTGGAACATTTGTATCTTTTCCACATCGTATCATATACCACATTGTCCAATTAAACAATGCGACCGCTAGACTATCCACAAGCTTCAACCCAAAAAAACTCACAGAATTCTAAAACAAAAAATTACAAATTAAAATGCACAGCAATTCAGCAGTAGCGTATAAAATAAAGGACAAACACACACAGAGCGAGCAAAACCAGAGCCCTCATCCATACAAAAACCCTGTTTATACAGTGCATGTGATGTAATAAGCAGCTCGGACCGATACAGATAATTACAAGTCCACGTGCCTCGGGGTATACGCAATCGCATTGGCTACTTTAACCAAAGGTAATATGACTAAGGATATGGAAATTGTATTCGCAGGGGCCTGATCGTGATTGTACACGATGGAAAGATTTTTCATGTATTATTTATTTATTTATTTTAAGTCATAATGATTTACGAAAATCTCTAGTTTCGAGTTCAGTATATCCAGTTTATCTATCCGATTTAAAACATGCTAACAAGTAACATAATTGTGTCAGACTAAAAAAATCGATACATACCCTACAATCATACCATTTACTATCGTTAGATACTCTATTAGAATTCCCCTGTGTTTACAGATACATTCAATACTACATAGTCCTGACCCCACACTAAGATCGAGTCTAGTGATGGGCTATCAGAAAATACGAGAGACTTTTCAGTCTCACAAACACACAAACACCTGAGGGCCACGCAAACATTTATATCGGCGCGGGGATCAAACGCACGGCCTCTCGTTTCACAGCCGGCGTCTAACCAACTACGCCACGGAAGCTGTCAAATTGCATTAAATAAAATACACCCAACAGTCACATACATAGTCCTGACCCCACACTAAGATCGAGTCTTGTGTCGTGGGTATCAGAAGCTACGAGAGACTTTTCGGTCTCACAAACACCCAGACCCGAAACAAATGCCTGTGGATTACACAAATATTTGTTTCGGTGCGGGGATCGAACCCGCGACCTCTCGTTTCACAGGCGGCGTCTAACCAACTGCGCCACAGAGGCTGTCAAGTCAAGGCATTGCAGTCAGTTTGTACATACAAAACACTTTTAACAATTATTTAATATAACTTTTATTTAAAATTGTATATTTTTTATGTCACGCGCCTTTTATGATAGAAATAGATTGCTGTAAATAGTTTGATCTTTCTTGATATATTGATTGTTAATTTATTATGCTTATAATGATATGATGATATTATTGATATGCGTGTATTATGCTGATAATTATATTAGTGTCGCGAACGTGGGTTGATGGAACACTAAAATGATTCTACAATACGCGTAGTTGCTATGCCAAAAATGCTGACTGATATGTTTACGCTATATGTTCGGTTGGACCTAACAAAAATGAATTTTCTTTTCAAAGCTAAAAATATAATTATTTACCGCATCAAGTAAGGAAACAACAAATGACTGTCTAAAAATACAACCAGAAAAGTAACTAAAAAGTTTCATATCAAAACTGGACGTCAATGTCTACAAGGTAAGGTAACAAGCCGTTTCTGCCAGTTATTTTCGCTTCATAAATCGCTTTTTAAAATAGCACTGACGTATTTCCAACAGGGAGTGTAATGGAACGAATGAAAGACCGAATGAATGAACTATAATAGATGTCCCTCCAACGGAGCAGAAAACGTAACTGTTCCGTACGACTTTCATAAAATTTCGCTCGGAACGAGTGAATGGACTGTAACTCCACTCCTATCAATTTAACGGTGATTTAACTTGCAACTATTAATTATTATGTTGTAAAATTTGTCGATGTTCGCATTTTATGTGGGAAATTAAATGTTATGATATTGTGTATTTATGGGTATTTTTAGTGTAATAGAAATTCACGACGAGATATGATGTCATCATCGTTATATTCAGCAACAAGATTTTTACTGTTGAAGATAAAGCTCGACCAAAGATTTCCACGGTGCCTTATTTATTTATTATACAGATCCATATCATATTAACAATTTCATAATTATGAATGGCGACTATGATTTGTTCGATGTGCGGGCATCTAGTGATTTCCATCCGCCATTGAAACATACTGTGTGATTACTTGGGCTTAATGTGATTTGCATTCGTGGTATTCTTATACATAGAAAAAGTTCAAAGACTTATACTTTTAGATCAGCCGCGTGTGTTCCACCAACTTAACGTAAAGAAAAAAGACGGAATTTGGCTAAATCGATTCACTTAGGAAAGCAATTTATTTAACAAAATAATTCGACAATATAATACAATTGCTTATCTCTTAAAATTAAATTCAAAACACTCCACCCAATTGATTATCCCACCCGCAGGGCTATAACTCCTTCACAAATATAAGCCCGTGTCCAAATTAGACTACTCGTTTCACACCCAATAAATTTAATAGACCCCAACCGAGCTCCATTGACAGGCTCCAACCGATGCGATATATAAAATAACTCTTATAGTAAGAGGCGTTAATTAAGAACTATAATAGTTTTATATGTTTTTTCTAACTACGTAAATGTTAGACTAATTGGCATTAAAATTATTACAAGTTTGTTATGGCACTTAAGGTCACATTTAAAAGATTCCACCAGTGTTACATAGGGGGATGTAACGACATTAAATGAAAATCATTATACTGGCAAGTGGCAAAAAATCTCTAGAGCATTAGCTAGCCTTCAGGATTATAAAAATGAGGACAGGAAACGGTTGAAATTATTGAGCTACCGGAAATATGTTGTGTTTTAATATACACAATATTTGAATTTATACATTCCTCCTTCATGGCGCAATATATTATTTTATGGAATGCCCTCCCACTTGAAATTAGAACGGCCACCAACCGATATGCGTTTAAGGTAAGAGTTCGCGAACTGTTTTCGCAGAACAGAAACTGAATTGACAGATTAAGTTAGTTGTATGTATTGTGTATGTATGTATATGTATGTATAGTATGTATAGTCCGCCTGTATGCATTTTAGTATATAAAGCAAATAAAATAAAATATGTAACTTATCAAATTGTGTACTCCAACCGCATATCAACATTTGTAATAGTTTCCGGAATAATTTATTAAACGTATTTCGAACATGTGTTTTGTTCTTAATTGTACACAATACATATAACAGTTTAAAGAGGTAATAAAAATATAAAATGTTTCCATCAAGCAAAAGCCTACAACATAAACAAAAACGTTTTCTGAAAACATTCCAGCTACATTCCCCGAAACCCGTACACTATCAGTATTCATTCCATTTCGTTTCAAAGGCTTACAAAAATGCTCACAATCAACCCCTTAATAAATGCGCGTTCAAGCCGCCACAATAGTAACGGCTGCAAGCGAACATATTGCTAAAACAAATGAATATAAACGGGCCGGCGGCGCGGCGCGGCGCACCAAGCCACACAGCACGCGGCGATAAATAACGCACACATTCGAACAGCTTTAACTATTTCATACACAAGCCTACCAAGGCCTCAACGCTTGGTGATCTCATTAAAATTATATAATAAGCAAAACATAAGACAAACAGTCTAATGAGCAAGATATGTATTTTTTTCATTTGTTTCTATGCTGTTGAATTTTGATTGTCCGATGTTATTTTTTCGCTTTTTCTACAATTATGTGTGGTGGGCGTATTATTATTTTCAAATTACTTACACAGTTTACTCGCTTAGAGAATTGAAAAGACTTCAAGGTTCACAGCACATGTAGGTTGTCAATAGACTAGCGAAACGATTTTTCAATCTAAAATATTTGTTTAGCTGTGTGTTTTTGCGTCAAATAAAGGCACCTACTTTTCCTGAAACACCGGTACCGATCTCTCATACCTCCATAGAATGGTAAAAAATTGTATTCCGTGACAATATTTAGATTAAGGAATGGATTTTCTAATGGTGTGAATTTTAGTTCTTCTAAATATTTTATAATAGCCATCATTTTCCTTTTTTTGAAGATTTGAAAGATCAGTAGTTAATCTTTGTTTTTAATTCTTAATTCCTTAAATTCTCTGATTTGTTTTATTAAATTATTAATTCACATCGGAAATTACAAAGTATGTAGTCAGCTGCCATTGAACCAGGAAGAACCTTCTCGGCTCGAAACTCTTATTAATTTTCGCGAATCTCATTAAATCAGAAACATCAAAACAAAACAATATTTTAATATTCAACGGGCGTTCTTAAATCCATTATCTGGTGACAAGCAACGCAGCTGATACGATATCCAATAGACTCCCTTCGCTAACAAATTAAATTCGTACGATGTCGTAATCAGTGGAGACACTTCGATGCACATCTGCGTCTTTGCAATAGTCGGCAAAAATAATGAAAGAATAGAACGAGCTGTTATCAACCTTAATACGTTATGATAAGGTACAAATAACCGCATGATACATTTTTATATTGATCTAAAAAGGATTACGGATGGATTACATAAACAGGATAGGTTTTTGAAAGCAGTGAATATGGAAATTTATAGACCCGATCTATGATAGAAACGTGAATATTGTCTATATGACCTGGTTGGTGGCTAACCGGGCGGTTACGAATAACCTGCCAGATTTTGGGATTCCGGCGGTCTCTTTTACTGAACGATAAACTTCTCATCGATTTTCTGTGACTGCCTCGGTGGCGTACTTGTACTACGGTACGACTACAAAGCTGAGGTCTCGGGTTCGAATCCCGGGTTGCGCAAAGTGATATTGGGTTTATCTATTATTTATCAGCCCGGAGTCAGGAATTTGTGTCCGATATGGCGATAGGCTCGCTCCCTATCACATCATGGGACAGAATATACAAGGCGAAATGTGAATGTCGTGGTGATGCCCCTGCCCACCCCTTCTGGGATAGAGCCATGAGTTTATGTATGATTTTCTGTGAGACAGTGGTGACTCAGTCGATCCGACCCAGTGGTATTATAGCTTTAACGACCAACAGCAATGCTCCACCACTAACTAATAGGTATGAGTTACCAGCCAAAACTAAGACAAAACAGACAAACATCATCTATCTAAATAGAACAAATTTTATGTCCTACTTTACTATATGAAGTAGGTAATAGATCTAATAAAACGTTATAGCCGACGACAATGGAACAATCTAATTTAGTTTTCTACCAAAGAGCAGTTTTGCGAGAGTTGAACAAAAGAATCATGTTTTTGTACGGTTCGGAAAAAGGCAAGTACATTGAAAATAACGCTGAAGTTTTGATGGATCTTTACGCAATCACAACGTTTATACGGATTTGAAACTAATTTCCTTTTGATAACTAGGTTTTGTTTTTGAAATATTAGTAACAATATTAATATTAATAAAATTATTTCTTGAAATACTAAAGCGTTTGTAATTAAACATTCATTTAATAAATAAAAACATCATGTTACCAGATTGATTGCCTGCCGGTAGTCAAACAGTTGTCAAATTATTCAATTACTAGCTTCTGCCCGCAAACTTCGTCTGCGTTATTAACTTTATTTGGATTTTCCTATCCCGTCCCGTTTTATCCCACACGTCTCGTCTCTTTCTCACTCAAGGCCTGTAATCCAGTTTCATCTCATTAACATATCGGAATACCTTCCTCTTCCCACGTGAACACTATTTTTTCGAAATAAAAAGTAGCCTAAGTATCAATCCAGGTTGTCAGCTAACTCCATACCAAATTTGATCAAAATCCGTTAAGTCGTTTCTGAGTTCATCGCGAACAACCGCACAGAACAACAGACAAAAATTCTAAAATTCATTGTTTTGAGTTCTATTACGTTAATACAGACCCCCAATGTTAGTTTTTCTCTTTTATCTTCCATGTACAAATATCGATCGGTTACAAATGTTTTATATGTACAGATGAACATATTATATTATCGAAAATCATCACAAAAAACAATTCCCTTACATTTTACATCTTACAGTGCTGTATAAAGAAATGAGATGCATAAATGATTCTATTCTAATAAAGCAATGAATACAGAATAGACAACATTTTGTTTACAAATGGTATCCTATCTTACTATATTTATTCTATGCCATTCCCATTACTAAATACATCCACAGTAATTCTTGTCTCATTTGTACGTATAGAAGGGGTGAGAACTAAAAGTATTCAAGGGCGTGACAAATGGATTTGGACGATGTGACAGTTTAATATCTGTTACTACGGGATAGAGCCCCGCGACAGACTTTTTGTATCATATTTCTCTTAAGAACTTCATCCCATTTGGTTTATTAATTTTGACAAACAGAATTACTGGAGGAGCAGTAACGAACCTACGAGATATACTAGAAAGTAATATTTATTTTGGGCGAATATGTTTTATTTTATTTTCGGATAGGTCCAGCAAATACGCAAACGACGTAACTTGTGGTAAGTTATTGCCACCGTACAGGAACATTAACAATTCTTGGGTCGAAAATGCGTTGTCAGCCTCTTGAAAATTGAATATATGAAAAAGCCTAACTTAAACGAAGACAGTAAATGATACAAAGCTGTCACCTAATATTATATGCATCTCATAATAATAAAAAGATATATTTTGCAACTTCTTTTTAACTGACTTCAGAAAAAAGGAGGTTCTCAATTCCACTGTGTGTTTTTTTATGAAGGCGGGTCGCTGTAACCGAATATGTAGAAACATGAGTAAATGTAACACAAATTATAATTAATAATATTGGGCATATTAGGACCTACATCTTGGCACTTGCCAGCCCGCATTCAATATGTTGCGCATATATTATGATTGTTGGCTAGTCAATTTTAATAATAAATCAATAAGTAAATTAATCAACGTTTACAAGTACAATGAAATAAATATTTGTTACTCTTTAGTGCTATTTAAGTCGGTTTGTATTTTTTATATTTCACGCACTTATAATTCCCTCAGAAAATTATAACAACTCTAAAGGAATCCAGAAAATCTTGTACTTTATTCTCTAGTATTCTATTTATTTTGTAAACTGATACGTGTACCTAAATGTTTTAATAATAACGTACTAAGAATCTGAAAACTTAGCTTTAAAATCTATTAATATTTAGATCAATAAATTTATATAAAGATTTCCCTACGGATTTCTGGAAGACCCGAATTTGGTCACGTAAGTAATTTAATTAATACGATTAACATCATTTACAGTAATTAGCAAGATTAATAAGTTACATCAAAGTAAAATCTATTCAAGTCAAGCATCTTGCTGTGTCGTTGTAAGTATCCCTATTTGTTGGCATATATAGAACCTCAGGGACAAACAAATAAAACGGTGTTTAAATTATTACGGGCATATAAGTACAATCAATCAGTTACAACTAATAAACAACTTATTAGACAAGTGACGCGAGCGCATTCAAACTACCTGTTCATATTTTATATTGAGTGACGTCATTGAAGCATCGCATACTTTAGAGGCACACTCTCGCAACTTCGTTTAACAACACTATTTAACTGAAAACCGTCAAAAAGCGATGGCTTTACTATCATGTTGCATTAGATGACTGATGCCGGATATCGAATAACCATTCCTTTTCACGTCTGTTTTTCTTTCTTTTTCGCTCCTATTTTAAGAGCTCTGCAACGGTTGTAAGATCCAACTGACGTATGATGTGCTTATGAATTATGCGTATGATACGTAGATGTTGAAGGGCGACAGTAATCACATTATGAGCCGTTTGCTCATTTGCCGGACCAATGCAAAAAACTACTTTATACCTCAATATTTCCAGTGAAGTTACAACACAACTAGCAACTAACAACAACAAAAACATCGATACTGTCTGATGGCTCGGTGTTGGCTGAGTGAATCATATGATTGGTATCGTGTTAAACAAGCGTGCAAATAACAATAAACTTACACACTATTATGCTTCAATCATAACTTTTGTTGACACTGTCGAATCGAATGTGTATTTTTATTGACTCGTAATTTTAGTAATAGGTCCACTGATCGATTGTAATAGTGTCAGTTGGGTCAGCTTATTCGATGGAACACATTTTTGTAATATCAAAATGGTTTGTGTTTTTATTAATGACAATGCTTATTATACGAAATATTGACGTGCTGACTGATGAATAAGGACTGCTTAATATATTGAGCAGTGGACTTCACGTGCTCAGTGACGGTTATAATGTTGGTTTTATTAATAATAATTTTAATACGTTTTTATCCATTAAGTCCAAAATATATGACTTTATAAACAAATAATCCTTGGGAATCTCACATTGCTGAACGATATATTATTAGCGAAACTTCACACCGCCATCTGGGAACTAAAGTTACAAATCTATTTACACGAAACATACACAAATTCTACAGATATTACTTGTTGTGGCACGACATTGTCAATATTAGTTTATTTCCCAAATAGTTATCATACATTTAGCGCGGTGAGACCATCCAATTTGAGTCTGTTGACACAGTCCATAACAAACAACTCACAATACAAATAAGACACGTTTCTTTGACGCCCACGGCACCAAGTTTCCCAACATTTCGGTGTTGCTGGTTCAATACACAATTGTAACCCACTCAAAGGCTTGTACATGTGTCAGTAGCAAGTAGTTGGTGCAATTTGTATTCGAACCAAATAGAAAACAAATTAATTTCTAAAATGTTTATGGACAAGAAACCCAAGCCTACTTGCCATAGGTGTAAATCAAGACTTTGGCTTTCTTTGTACGATGCGTATATGTGTATATCCCATAGATGGTCGCCTTTTTGTGTCAGAAGATTTAGGCTAAGATTTGTTAATTGTTAGTGAATGTTAGAATGAATAGAACAAGAACAACTTTGTGTCAGAATTTCATAAATCAGAAGTGGGTCCTATTACTACATAACAATAACCAAGATCCAAATTCATTCAGGAATGAAGTTACAGAAGTAAATTCACCAAGCGCAGTCGCTTTTCAATTTGAATTCGCAGAATCTTATCTCTTCGATATCCTAATAACTTAACCTTAGAGCCAAGAGTTAAACGTCTGTAAATGATAGATAAAATAAAGTATAAGTAAGAATTGTATCAATAGGAAATTACGAAAACAACAGAAACTGGCAAGAGCTGATCGAATCACATAAAATCTAACACAATTACAAACAATACAAGCAAACCGTTCCACTCTCCGCCAGATACTTTATAGTACCAAGCCTTTGATCCAGAGACTTTTTGCTGACCGCAATAAATGCCTCGCTAAACAGATAAAAGTTGGATTCCTTTGTGGTGAAACTCGGCCAAGTGACTTCAAATGTAATGAAAATCTTTAGGTCCGCTAGGGAAATTTATTTCTTCCAATAACGCGGCTGTCTCGTGCCAGTTCTTTGAACTCGGGAAATCTAAATCATTGCTGCCTAGGTCGGTGATATCTTTTATTGTCATTCAAGCTGCTTTCTATTGTTTTACGAGGATTTTATGGAGTCGTCTATTAATGCTCCAGCTTGAATGCTGCAGTTATTTGATTGCATGAAGAACTCTGGAAACTCTTCTTTGTTATTCATTCCATTCTTGGTCTTATGTTCTTATAAAATCCCGTGTATGTTAAAGTAGTTACTTTATATACTGTATATAGTTATATAGACTTTGATCTAATTATAACGTCTTAAGGTTGTTCATTCAAAAGTCAGCATCGTCATCATTAGTCTTAAAATGTCTACCAGTAAATATAAGCCGTCCCCAAAGATTTCCAGAGCCACCTGTTGAAAGCAGCCGGCATCGAACGGAATCAATTGAAGCTAATCCAACATTTATATTTTCAAGGCAAATAAACTGCCTTCACATTTAACGATCAAATCTTAGCATTTGTTATTATTTGGAGAAAATTCATACAGTAAAAGTGCAATAGTCAATTTAAATACATACAATGTCGTTTTGTCATCATTATTCGTCAACTGTAGTAGTTTAAGCATCAAATCAGGTTTACTGTGAGAGCAAACATTGCTCAATGAAACGTAATGTGGGACCAAACAGATACAAAAAAATAAGAAAATAACACGACCTTTACCAAAATTAATTTTTTGTTCAACATAATATTTATAAACTTCTTAAGTTGATTAAAACAAATTAAGGTCACACAACACTAACAAAATATATCGACAATAAATACAAAAATAATAATTGTATTAGTTGCATCGTCTTATCCATCGAATATATTTTTTCGTAAACCAAAATATTCATTGTTCCTCATTTATTAAGCACTGCATAAAAATCAATACAAATTATACGTTACGTCATATAAAAATGAAACTAAAAATTAGAAAAGAAATGTACCTAAAGTGCAATTTGCACTGACCATCACTGAAATTTAAAAGATCTAATCATTTCACAGTTCCTTGCTATGTCCAAAGTACTCATAACAAATCGACTTCCAGACTAAAGCCCCATTTACACGGGGAGAGTTTCTCGCCTCGAAGATACAATTATCGTAAGGATATAAAAAAGTTTCATCGTGTAAAAATTTGTGAGAACACAATAATCTATGGCGGTTATGTCATCCGATAATGCCATACGATTCTCGTCGCGAGAAACTCTCCCCGTGTAAATGGCATTTAAGAGTCACACCACACCTCAGTAAAGTGGATGAATACTCACTTCGATTAGAGTACATTATTCATGCGTCGGGGACAATTTCTTCATGTATTCCACAATGGACAATATAAATTGGTTCGACATTGTGATAATACATCGCTCATGCATTGTAAGTAGTTGTGACCTGGGCACGGCCGTGGAAACTGTGCCGGCGATTGATCGAATGTCGACTTAATATCTTCTTTGTATAAACAGACGGGTGTTTAGATGCCTATCGTTATGGAGTTGGGTGGGAACTTGTTTGTATGTTCGCTTTTGGAAAAGTCTATGTAAGTTAGACTGGTAGTTCTAGTTGTAGGTGAAATTTGATTTCCATTTTCAATAGAAGTTCATAATTTTTCACATAGAGTACATTACTTTTTAATACAGAGAATCATTGAAAAAAGTATCTTATAACTAGCAACTAAAATATGCATATAAAGAAAAGAAAATGCAGAATGCTCGAATCTTCAGTTTATTAAAATAACATGAAGAAATTTTCTTTTAAAGTTGCATCGATAAGAACATCTGCTTCAATTTAATTTTAGTCGAGACTTCTTTTTTTTTTTTTTTTTTTTTTTTTTTTATTGCTATGAATGACGAGACGAGCCTGCCATTCGCCTGATGGAAAGCGATACGACCGCTCATTGACAGTAGCAAAACCAAACAACACCATGAGTTACAAGGCATTGCTTGGCATTCCACTGCGCTCGCCATCCTGAGACATAAGATGTTAAGTCTCGATATGTCCAGTAGTTACTCTGGCTACAATGTCCTTCAAACCGGAACACAACAGTGCATTTACACTGCTGTTTGGCGGGAGAAATAGACATTGCGGTGGTACCTACCCAGGCGGCCTCTCACACATGAGAGACCTACCACCAGTAAGACTACTTCTAAATTTATCTTGGTATACTTTACGGCTACATGGTGATTCAAGAAAACCACAAATCCCTTTAAACTAAGGTTTTCGAAACACAAATACCTATAGATGAGTCACAAAGGCTTACACACTTTCACGATTCCATAAAGGTAAAGCCTACAAAGTACAATTCGATCATCATAAACTAAGCATCTACGGTACGGGGTACCGTAAATCTTCCAAAATATGAACCGGCATTTTTAATACCACAAACGGGCGTCCAGTCGAAATGCGGTCGCCGTCAACAAAGACCGTCCCGGGGTTGTGGTCATGTGCGAAATGTTAGAATCATAAAGAGCGTGTCAGTATGTGGTCGGTTTTGTTTACCGCTTACTGGTCACCTTTGTTTTCGGATACAATTCCGGCAAAAACGAACGGTGAGCGAATATTGATCAGAAGTTTGCTTTGCAGACTATTGTGCTGTTGTTCAGTTTCGATTGTTCAGAACCGTTGTTTTATGATTGGTGGATTTACGTGAATTGTTCTCGAAGATTGCACTTTTACTTTTTATTTGTGTGGAATGCTGGATGAGTTTGTTCAAATCTAAAGCTGTTGTTACAGTCGATACGTACCTTTTGTTTTGATTACCATCTACCTGTAGTTCATCTTTACATGAACTGAGCATATCTAGCATAAATTATATAATTTTAGAATGTATTCAATACTTGTATGAAAATGTGTTCAAATCTACTTTATTATGTCCTCATCATTATCACCTTATTGGACAATAATAGACATTGTCTAAAGGTTGTCAAGCATAAGATTCTGGGTTAGATTCCTAGGTAAAGCAATCCATTATGTGTGAGCTATTTTTAGTTCAAAAACCACATTTTAGTGACATATTTTAGCAAAGTGCCATTTGTACCAGCACATTCGATGCCTACCACATCCTAGCAAGGAAATAAATTCGGCGAACTATGAGTGCACTGGACTCCGAAAACTCCTGCCCACACCATTTCTGTAAATACAGGCGTGAGCTTGTATACTTCGCTGTGTGGAATTCTCATCGTCTAGAAATAGATTACTTACAGGCACTCATTCGGAAAACTAACAGTGATGTCCTTCCAATCGACTTCATACCAATGCATACCAATTTGTTTTAAAATACTGTGACTGAAAGGGCACTAACGTTGACAAATAACAAGTTAATTGACTCATTATAAGTTTATATGATTTTTTAATATATATGGACAAAACAGAATATCTAGAATAAACCTCATGATAAATGCAGAGCAAATAGCATCTTAGCTTTCGGCAATCGACTCAATTATGCCGGAAACGACAATACCACTAAACGCATAATACAAAAAATTCAATTGACTTCCCATCACGTTCCCCACCACAAACTACGCCAGCTGTTATTGCTCGTTTGACGTCATCTTGGATGTTTCTGACGGTGGAATAGCGGTGTATATCGTCAAATTTGCAGGAAAGCTCAGCTCTGCAAGTCGACGATAAAACGCTTAGTCTGTACCGCTGCGGTTCATCTGGAGCGAACTTCGAGCTTGTAGCGAAGGATTGCTGTGCAACGCGTTGCATCGGCCCAAGGGGTGAGCTGAGCGGGTGTATAATTGGTCTGTATTTTTGTAATGATCTCTTCCTCTCTCTCTCTCTCTCTTTCTGTTTAGCTACAGGAAGTAGCTACTGTTGAGTAGACCCGCAATGATAGCTCATGTCACTTAGTTTAGAGACGTCTTTCAGTAATAAAAAAATAATTCACGTTAAACACACTAATATAATCTTAAAAGTAAAGTTTTCAAAGCATTAAAACTTGTGGACACAGCATATCGAAATAAACACAATAATCTAAACTATGCATACTAATTAAAAATGTATCTAAAAATTTGAAATACTTAGTTGATTTTTGTTGTATCACTTGCCTTTGAAAGAATATAAGTTATTTATTATTATTTGTACATACATACATAAACTCACGCCTTTTTCCCAGAAGCGGTAAGCAGAGGTGCTACTATGACATCCACATTTCGCCTTGTATTGACCGGCCCACGATGTAATAGGGGCAAGCCTATCGCTATTATTTGTAGGCTTAATAAACTCTATATATATTATAAATAGCCATTAAATTTCCTAGAAAAAAATCTAGTCCTAAAAAAATTCAATCAAAATCATCATCGACAAACGCGAATAATATTTAAATAATATATTGAAATAACTTGTTATCAAACCGCTCATAACATAGACAGAGCGCAGCCCGACAGCTCTCTTTAGTCGTAACAGCTTTGTTGGTTCGTTACATCTTTCGTGCAGCAAGCGAATAAAGTTTTCTTTGACGCATTTGCATTGGCGATATACCTGAATATTGCCGGCGGCAGCGAGCTCAATCGTTATGAAATGGTAGGCAATTTTCAAAAAAATATACCATCGTTTCTATGACTCAGAATTGGGACAAACTCTATCTTATGCCAAGCTGTTTTAAAGATCATACGAAATGGGAAATATTTATAACTCTGGAATTTTGTAAGTCTAAATTCCTATTGAAAGACAACTACAAAATTTAATAAGGTATTTAAAAGAGGAGGTCACTGAAAGCAAAGAACTTTTAAGAGGACGCCCTGAAAACTAACGGGATTAGGGGGCGTAATATTCAGCCGTGGAAATATTTAGGCTAATGAAAAACAAAATATCTCTTTAATATTCGTAGCAAACGGATTCAGTTTGCTGCAGGAGTAACTAAATTAACCATTGAACTTTGAAATTAATTGTCTGCTTCTAAATGCATCTATAAACAAACCTGAATAATCAATGCATAGTAACAAACGGTCTTGACTTGGTATTTTTATTATGTTAAACATCACGAAGATTTATATAGTACTATGGTATTGTGCTGTTTTATGTATTAGCTACAATTATTTTCACAATAAGTAACAAAAACAACGATATAATGAAATGATGGACAGAAGTCCAGTGTCCCTATATTTTGATAGTATTTTCATAATGAGCGCGCAATAAAAATAAAACAGACAACCTCATAAAAATTGTAAGAAATCTCTGAACGCCGCGCCGGCTTCTTTCAACTGGTCACTGCGGAAATCGTTGAGAAAGGTCTATGGGGAGCAAACATGGCTGAATATAATGATCGAACAATAAAAAAAAAGAAAAATAATAAAGGCACACATCCATATATTTATACGACGATTTAAATCCGTATACGCTGTCACTAGACCCATAAACCACCATACAAAGGAATATTTAATCATTGTTTTATTAAACAAAGAACATTCTGACAATTTCACCTATAATAAATGCATATTGTGATTGATATTCGGAAATACGTAGATACGATCATACAATACCAATCTCATTTCCATTATTTCCGTTGCTTTTGTAATTCATATTATTCCGTCCGTAGATGTACGTCAATAAATTCCATTATTGATAATGCGTGCTATATATCATTGGCCGTACATTTACCGGCGTTTGCTCCTTGAAAAATGGTGTCCTAAATTGTTCTAACATTAGGGAAAATTTAAGTCGCACACACTCTGTTCAGACTTAGGATAAGCTCTTTTTATATAATTTATTTGTTAGATTAATTTATCTATTCTAATCAAGTCTTATGTGGTATTTGAATATAATTGATTTAAATAAGGTGTGTCGGTTACAGCAAAATAACAACCCAAGAATGTATGTACAGTGCCATGGATGAAAGCCTCCGTGGCGCAGTTGGTTAGACGCCGGCTGAGAAACGAGAGGCTACGGGTTTGATCCCCGCACCGAGACAAATGTTTATGAGGCCCACAAGTATTTGACTCCGGTCGGGGTGTTTGTGACACCGAAAAGTCTCTCGTAGCTTCTAATACCCACGACACAAGACTTAATTGATCTTAGTGTGAGGTCAGGACTATGTATGTGACTGTTGGGTGTATTTATTATTATTATTTTTTATCTAGATCTAACATATTGATCGATGCGATATTGCGAAACATTCGATAGTTTCTCGCAATTAAACACAACTATTTGGCTTAATTCAATAATTTTTCATACCCTATTTAAAAACCCTTGATTGAATGTATGTAACGTCCCTTAAGTAAACACGAACTTTATATCATAACAGTACCAAGAGGATACCTACTATTACCATATTCATCTACAAAATATGTACAGGCCCTAACTTTTGATAAAACTAGCCACCTGGACCACACTATTGTTTTATTCATCGAATCCAGTTTAGTAATTGCCGTGGTCCTATTAGGTGTAGATGTAAAGCCAGAAATAGACTACATCACTGAATTCCCTAACGCTGGCAAATCCAATATTCAGCAGGCGACTCAAGTAGATATCGACGTTACCACAAATAAATAAATCACGGGCAAAGCCTCTGAAGAGTTCAGAAAACAGATCGATAGCTTCTGGCAAATTATAGCCAATGGTTGAAATATTAAAAGATTTAAATCATTTTTCTACCGAAATACCAGTGTCGATATTTTAAATTCAATTAAAAACTTAAAATTTACCTTTAAAAATGATAGGGTTGTTTAATTGCGTTATGTAATGAAAGCAAAAAAAAATATATGCAATAAATAAATTATCAATTGTACAATACGAATCTGGAAAACACACACAATGCAAAGCGATTAAAGCCCTGTAGTACAATAATAAAGGTCATTTAATCCCTCACTGCAATGTTGACAACTCATTTGTATTCGCCGACGCAACCTTCACTTCAAACATCAGATACGTAGACTTCAAATATGAATGAAAATAGAAGCCGCAAGTTACAAGTTGCGACAGCGATACCCGAAGTTGCTTCTCCCGAACTCAAGCGATAGAATATTCATGCGGCAACATCAGAGTTGGGAGTTGCGACGTCGTTTTAATTACGTACAGGCTGCAGTCACCCGCAGAAACTGTTACTTAATCCGCACCTGTCTTTGTTGGCTTCAATAAAACTGTGGACGGCCTAATGCAGTATCGTGACAAGGGAACATTTCCAAAGGTATATTCTGTTGTGGATGAACCAGTGTTTGGAGGCTAATTGTCGTAATTTGGTGTTATTAGACAGCGCTGTGTTTAGTTTAATAGGTCGTTAACTAGATACTGATTTTGCATCGAAAACATTGTGTACAGATGTAAATAGGTAGATGTTAGCCTTATTAAGGAAATAGTGGCCAACTCTTCAAAGAGCATAGCAAGTTTGATTAGACTAAAAACCGAACGGCGGTTTTGGCAAAACAATTGACTTGGAATGAATTATGGGAACAGACGATGGTGATCAGCGGCTTACATTTGATGAAAGCTATTTCAGTATACATCATTAGTCGAACCCACAAGAAATCTTGCTAAACACAACGCTCTCCCCGAGGATAAATAATTATACTGAAACATTTTTAATGCCATGCCTAACCTTTTTAAACATTATTCCATCGCAGGTAATTCGCCATTCATAAAACCATCAAAACTCAACGCGCGAAAACAAACCGACATGCCAACATTGCAAATGCTGCAAAAATTTCAACATTGCTTAAGCAAAGCGAAAAAGCCGGGTTTTTCAAAGTTTTTCATATAAATAAATCCAGAGCATTCCCAGTCGAGAAGCGTGGAATGGCTCTTTTATGATCACCTCGTTTAAAGCCGCTTTAGCGCTGTGCAGTGAAGGTATTTTCACTATTTTCTCACGAGCCAGACGCGAGTCTTTGATAGTTGAGTGTTCTTCAAATGCAAGTATAATTGCGTGACTGACAAGTAGGCGCTGCAGACGGTACCTATTACCCGCTACCCAATACATGCTACCATCTGTTCTTTTGTGCTATGCAGAATTTTATATTCCATATTGTAATATTTCTGCGTTGACTGCCTCGGTAGCGTAGTTGTACTACGGTACTGAGTCTCGAATCCCGGGTCGGGCAAAGCGATATTGGATTTTTCTTTTCATTACTAGCCCGGAGTCAGGAATTTGTGCCCGATATGGCGATAGGCTCGCCCCCTATCACATCACGGGACGGAACATACAAGGTGAAATGTGGGTGTCCTGGTAGCACCTCTGCCTACCTCTTCTGGGAAAAAGGTGTGAGTTTATGTATGTATGTATATTGTAATATTCTTAATAATTCTTAAGAAGACTGGCGGCGTGTTGTGAACCTTGCCACCAACACCTGAAGTGATGACCACGACTCTGACAAGAGTGATACCGACGAAGAAGAAGAATTTTCTTAACAATATGAATAATATTAATTACGCAAATTATTTTATAATAAAATAATGTTTTGACAAAAAAGTATGTCGATAGACGTCGCGGCTAACTTTGATTAAAACGCATACTGCATTATGTATGCGTTTATAACTACGTATTTTAATTAGACTAGCACATGGAACGGACAAAACAGGTTATATAAAGGTAACAGTGTCAACAAGAGTAAGAATAATTTTAAAAGTTTTTTAATTGGAATTTTCCTCATATAAATAATAAACAATCACTGAACGCTACATTTAAAAAAAATCAGTATTAACATCTAACACCGCAGTAATTTAGATTTTAATTCGTCACACATTCAGCTAAAGCCATACAATCCTTGAGTCCATGAAGCGGACGATTCGCAGCATTCCTACCCTGACTCGGCAAACATGGGTCTTAATTGCAAACTTAATTACTTAAGCGAATGTTCTGGCTGGCAACAATTATTTATATTTCCTGCGTTTATGGTTTATAAAGGAATGCTTAACGGTGTGGATAAAAAGGCGGCTTAATAGCCTCTGATACTGGAATTGCGTTTTCGAAATGCCTTGTGTTTTTTTTTTTCGTTTTTCTTTTTAAAATGTAGTCTGTAAATAGAAAGCTGACGTTGTGTTTTCTAGCTGAAAGATTGTATGGGAAAATTCTTTGAATTTATGAAGATAGATTGTTGATATTTAATAATTATAATCTACCATATACATCCCAATGAAGGACACAGGCCTGCCATGATGGAGGGTACTTTGGCATTGATGGTACATGCTACGATCGAGCCATGGATTATGGCCTAAGTTCGCCACGCTTGCTTAGTGCGAATTTCCGAATTTAACCCAATTTCAATCAATCAACTTTATTTATTTATTAATTTATGTATTGGGGCAATCTCTGATAATCTATTTTTGGATGATGCAAATATAGAGCGTAAATAATTAAAATTATATGTAAACTAATTATGAGCTGGATTTATATTAAATAATATATAATAATCCCTAATCCTCCCGTGATTGCATTCCTGATACCACAAATACTAACTTTATGAGAACGCAAATTGTTAATGATACTAATTAGGCTAAAATCTGGTTTGAATTATTATTAAACATAAACATATTCTGCTATTCGTTGAATTCATGTTATAAGCTTTTATATTATTTTACTTCATCATCAGCCCTTCTGCGTCCACTGCCGGACATAGGCCTCTCCCATAGCACGCCACTGGGCTCGATCTTCAGCCCATCGTCGCCAACCGCTACCAGCCACCCCACGAATATCGTCGCCCCACCTGGCTGGATAATTTTTTAATATAATAATATTTTACTTATAAATAATTAAATTAATTCTATTTTTATACTTATAAGTTTAAATTCACAAGTTAATCAAAATTTAAATGTTCACTGATGGTAAATGATCACTGCCCCCCATGAACATCCACTATGCGGGATCACCGATGTGTTGCTGGCCCATTAAATTGGGAGGAGAGCGGGAAGAAAAATACATACATAAACTCACGCCTTTTTTTAGAAGGGATAGGCAAAGGCGCTACTAGGACACCCACGTTTCGCCTTGTGTGTTGCGTCCTAGGATGTGATAGGGGGTGAGCCTATCGCCATATCGACCACAAATTCCTGACTCCGGGCTGATAATGAATAGAAAAATCCAATATCGCTTTGCCCGACCCGGGATTCGAACCCGAGACCTCAACTTTTTAATCGTACCGTAGTACAACTATGCCACCAAGGCAGTGAACAATTTAAACAAACAGACTGGTTAAATATAGCTGGACATGAGTATCTAGCATCGCTTCGGCTATAGATGCGTTGACCTATTAAAATTCCTAGGAAAAGCCTATCGCCATATTGGGCTCAAATTCCTGATTTCTGGATTCAAACCCGAGACTTCAGCGTTGTAATCGTAGCGAAGAACAACTGCACCGTCGAGGCAGTGCTAAATAAGTTATTTTCAATAAAGTTATTATCCTACGGCAACAGGATTTTCATTAACACTTTTATTAAAATCAGTTAACCGATCTGCTAGTTTCCTTCCTATAATATAAAAAATGGCTATTATAATTATAATTCAATTAAACTCATTATGGCTGGCGTGTCGCAGAGGATAAACATCAACTAATAAACGATGCATCCGACTTCTTTGTTAATAGCGACATGGCCGCAGGAAATGGCAGAAATCTATTTCCTATGCTTGGCAATAAGTACGTTTAACACTTCTAGACAGTTTATATTAACGAAGTGGTATTATTTTACTAGAATATAATGAATTTGTTACAACATCTAATTTTATGTTATAATAATAAAACAAAAATATAAGTAGAATCACGTTTTGTAAGTAAAGCCTGCACCCGTGTTAAGATATTATGTAAGTGGAGTCGTAAAAAGCCATAACCAAATATATTTTTACTCAAACATTATTTTTTATTCTTATTTTATTTTATATTTATTGGAAAACCAACAGCTTACATACAACACAATAGGTAAAAGAGTAAGAAATAGATAGCCAATTACAGGTTTTCACGATTATTATATTTTTCTTTATTTTATTCATCACTTTCTTGCATAGATATATTAAAAAATAATAGTGAAGCTCAAGATCCGAGCCACCGGCGATTAGGCAGACAAAGAAAAGACCTCCTCACAATGCGTGCCGTGTCCAGTGACACTGCCTTCTGTATCTGACTCCTGACCCAACCGCCACTTATAGAGAGCCTCTGTAGATTTTGGTCGAGGCTCTTTGATATCAACCCATGAGCACAAACGAGTATCGAAACAATAATTGTTGAGTCGACATCCCACGTGCCGGTAACTTCGTTTGCCAAATCTAAATATGTTGACATTCTCCAACATTTATCATTATAGACATCTAATTTGCGGTTTCTCGTTTTTCTTTATCTACCAATTACCAGGCACAACATATTTTTAATGTAAAATGATTTGGTTTATGATTTTATGGTCGGCCTTCTGACGTCAATTCAAATTTAATTACGAATAAACAAACTTGATGTAACAAAAATATTGTGGATTTATATTAATTTGTCCACTTTTTGCTCTAATTCTATCATAAACAGGATGTGTACTGTGAGGTCCTAGACTTGATTGCCAAGTAGGGCAGCTATTCCGTATAAAAATCACATTAACTATTACAACCTGGATCTAGAATTCGTGGTTGGCATTGTGACTCATTATGTATAACATCTTGGGAAAAAAATTAGCTTGCCGACCTATAGGTGACATAAGCGAAATCTATCCAACCCTTAGTACACAACTTTATGTATAATATTAGTACCAAGTTGCCATGATACTTTTACCTACGCTTTAGACAACAAGCAGAGCTTATGTAAATACTACATTCGCAAATTTTTCAAGAAATCATCATTTCAAAACACGTACAAACGCAAAATATTCTTTTTAATTATCCCCTAATAGCCCCGCTTTACCCTAGCCCCTCATGAAAGTAAAAGAATGCGGTTTGAATACGTAAAAGACCTTTTGACGACGCCCCCGGTATCTCGTTCAAGTTAAACATTAGTGAAAACTTTGCGAATAATCACAATACACTAGTTCCAGAGGGGATCGGCGGGACAAGTGCACTTCCGAATAATGACGCGAGGAGAGCCAGTGGGACGGAGTATGAATATATTGATGTGGCTCTTTGACTACAGCTTGTGTGATTCTGAGACATGTGTGTGAAAGAATGACGTCAGGTTTTTATACTAACTTGTTAGATCTGCAATGCAAATTATGATAAGCGCAGTGGCATTCACACACAATTTGTGCGATTTTTTCTCGTATGAAAATCTCATTCGGATTGTGTCCCCCACGATCACATTTTGGGTCACTAATAATTTTGACGTAATATGAATGGTGCTAGTGGAACGTCTGCTTATCACTTCGGGGATAAAGGCGTGAGCTCATGGATTTATGCCATGTAGGATAATTACAATGTATAAACAATGTCATTGAAATATTTATTACCGGTTGGTTACAGTCTGGACTTTTGATAGGGTTATCAACTTTTGATTATGCACGAAATTAATATTTCTACAGAGCACTGATAACATACAAAATGTGTTAATATCTTAATATATGTTAAGGCATATCAATACATTTTTCTTCACGAGTCAGTCCTATAAATGTATCAACAAGAACTTGAAAATTAAACGACATATAGAATAAGTCATGTCGAACCTATAGAGTATAGAATGTTGAAAAGTAATTTTCAAATTGAACGGTTTATTGTCATTTACTGGAATTTTAGTTTATTTTGGAAATTGTAGTAATCGTTTGTATCACCAAACCAAAAGATATGAACCGCGTCCATAACACATCAACGCTCGTAACATTCTACACTCGGGAAAGGAATCGGGGATCCTGTCAGCAATGAGAGGGAAGCGTTGAAGGAGACACATTGTATTTAACAACCCTAACGGCAGCTACAAAAATCGATAAACGCTGACAGGGTGCATGCATAAAATATTGCACCGAGATGAGCCTTAATCCTTTAATCCTCTATTATAAGTCATTTCCCTAAGAGTTAAGTGATAGATTAAAGTATATTCAAAAATAAATAGTTGAGGTGAGGGATGTGTCTTAATGCCAAATGAAGTCATTTCTGTAAGTCAAAAGCTGTTCGTAAACGTTTTTTTATTTACAATTATAATAGAGTCCATGCAAGTCAACACTGAAATGCATGAAACGACTAACTGAATTGCCTAAAAACTGGTTGGAAATCACTAATATTCACAAGATTGGAGTTACCCACCAAACTAAAATATCCACAAACCATTGTTATCAAAATTCATACCGTAGTATTGCTGGCACTAGTAGAGTTTTGATAGTTAAAACTTTAGCCTAAATCGGCTCACTTGTCCGAGTACCCTTATCTCACATAAATCTGCCTTCAAGCAATCAATAATTAAATCTCTGTCCATATTCTCTATTTAAATAACCTTTTACAGGTTTTGATTCGTCAATTAATACCACCATCGCTTCCGAAAGTGAAGCAGTGAAGAAGAAACGCTTTTATAGCTCGTACAAATAATTTTTCAGATTGAAAACAATCCCAAGTCATCACAGACCACCAACTACTTCAGTACTATTAACAATGTGTACTTGAAAACTACCGTATACCTCATACATCAATATGGATGGTAATGCACCGTCCACCAAGCATTGTGCACAACTTATTGTTTCGAGAGCCCTTGCAGATGCATTTTTATTAGCTGTGTATTAAAACAATGAGTAAACGTCAGCCTGAATGAGGAACTTTCAGAGTAGTTCGCTTGAAAATGTTCCGCAGCTCGGTGACCTATTGTGGTGATGTAGTGGGTAAGGCGGGTATTTTTGCTTTACTCTTTTGTGGAAGTTGAATACACTCAACATTGAAATACATGTAATATATTGCCGATTCATACTGCTATAGTTTTTATATGAAACTTTGCAGTGTCCAATAATTCGGACACTAAACTCTATGCTATGTGCAGCAGTGGACTTCCTTTGGCCCAATAGATAGATAGAAGTATGTATATCACATAAAACTGAACTATTCTCTCATGCATAGAAATTGTAGTAAATTAATAAAATTGAGATAAACGCCTTTATCCCAGAAGGGGTAGGCAGAGGCGCCACCAGGACACCCACATTTCGCCTTGTATGTTCCGTCCCATGATGTGATAGGGGGCGAGCCTATCGCCATATCGGGCACAAATTCCTGACTCCGGGCTGATAATGAATAGAAAAACCAAATATCACTTTGCCCGACCCGGGATTCGAATCCGAGACCGCAGCTTTGTAGTCGTACCGTAGTACAACTACGCTACCGAGGCAGTTCTTATTTCTTATTTCTAAAAAAAATTAATTTAGGTCGTGAGTAGTTCTCGCTAAAATGCAGCATCTTCAACAAACTTCGTGGAGCAAGACATCCTTTGACGGTACCGTTTGAATTTTGTATGAAATACCTGATGCACCCGCCTGCTTCCGAAAGGTATGTTACGATGGAACTAAATATAGTGAAAATTTAAAACATCTGGGCCAAATGTTGTTAACATTTTAAAGCACCTATTCCTTAACACCTACATTAAGTTGTCACCCATATTGAATTTCTGTGGCTCAGATGAGTATAAAATGATTCGCGTCTTCGATAATCCGATTCGTAGGCCACCCGAATCCCTTTGTGTGTTTTTATTCGGTTGGAAAATCTCATCGGAGTTGCTCGGAACTCGCATATGTATCTGACATAATAATAGGATCCCTTATCACTTTTTAAGACAGAAACAAAGTCTTAACATAGGTCACTAATGTCACTTTCCTTCTGGAATACAGGCGTGATTTTTATTATTTAAAAGTATTAACTAGACTTTAACAAAAAATACTGAATACACACATTACTGCTACACCAGATACCTCCCCCGCGTACAATGTAAGTCTTGCGATCTTGGTGTCGCGTAAAATATTCCGGGCGCGTTCACACTTTACTATTGATTTTATGGGCGCGCTTGACCACGGCATTATGTTTATTACCAACGCTATACATTTCAATGTGACTTATTTTGGCAATATATTTTATTTCTGCCTGTCCCTATTTCAACTTGGAATTTTCGAAATTGATTTGTTTATGACGTAAGGTTTTCGAATACTGTTTTTCCATAAGGAAATTTAATATATTGGCCATTTTGAGAATTACAGGAGGAATAAAGTTGAGCGACAGCAATTTTTTTTTTATTTACGCTTAGTTTCTACGCATTTATTTTAGTTTCTTCTACCAAGTAGATTCAATAAATATTATTATTTCACTCTACATTTACCCGAAAATACAACAATATATTTTGATTAAAAAACATTTTAATTTATTTGATTTTGAGGCCCAGTAACGGACATTTTTGTGTGATCCTAAATACTGACAAGAGCTGCGTAAGTCCATTCGCTAAGTCGGAGGTCGAGCTAATAAAGATTGCTCGAAATATCTGGGCCCTGCCCTACTATAATAAAAGGAATATATTATCAATTTGGCATAGAACACGGCTTTAACACAACCATTCAACCTGATAATCCGGATGTAATACGCAATAGTAACCGAAGCACCAATAACGCCCTCATTAAATCGGATTCGACAAGTCCACTACGTAACCTAAATTCAGCCGATGTATTACACAAGCTAATTTTAAGCCAGCTTTGGACATGAACGATGAAGGTTGCCCATAAAGGGGATAGAGGATATATAAAAGCTGAATGGACTTGTGGTATTGAAGCAGAATTAATAGCTTCATTACTTCCCAAGGATAGAATGTTCTTCAATAAGTATTCCTAAGCTCAAAACTATACCAGCTGGCAGCATTATGTAAGAAAATGAAAGGTAAATAATTTGGTTGTGAAAAACAATGCTACTAGTGAATGAATACGAGAAGGCACAGACTATGAAAACATTCATTGTAACTCCATAGATGGGATTGTTTTAGCAGTAAATACACTAACAAAATATAAAAGTTAAGCAATATAATGTACGTACATACATACATAAACTCACGCCTTTATCCCAGAAGGAGTATGCAGAAGCGCAACCAGGACACTCACATTTCGCCTAGTATGTTCAGTCCTATGATGTGATAGGGGGCGAGCCTATCGCCATATCGGGCACAAATTCCTGACTCCGGGCTGATAATGAATGGAAAAACCAAATATCACTTTGCCCGACCCCGAATTCGAACCCGAGACCTCAGCTTTGCAATCGTACCATAGTACAACTACGCCATCGAGGGAAGATAACGTAGTAGCACAGTAGTAGTTAATTATAACTCAGTTAATAATTCTGAGTATCTTTATAATGATGGCACCAGTGGACCACATCCATGAAGGTCGGTGAGCTCCACGAGATGTCCTTGAAATTGACGTTACTTCAAAACATACTTAAAATTCAATTTTTTTATCAAGAATTTTGATTCAGATAGGAATATTTAATTTGTTCAAATACATATGGACGCCCACTAAACTTTTTGTTATTCGCACATCTTAGATTTTGGCAACAGTTTCTGGCAAGACATGACTACACAATCGTTTTATCTTTTATCTGTCTGCTCTCGTAAAGATACAGATTAGGCTAATACAATGCAAAACTAAACGTCTTCTTTGCTCATATACATCTCATACACACATGGGATCGGCGTTACATATCATAAAGTAATTATCATTTTGGTTAAATTTTCAATTTTTCAACTTCCCGATGCCCCGTTTCTAATACTATACAGCTTTTGCAGTCACGGGACGAACCACGAGTCCAATAAAATTCGTAAAAAATAGTTTTATTTCAATGTATAACATTCGGGTAAATCTAAGAATCCACTTTACAATTTTTCCACCAAGACTGATGTAATGTTCCAAGGATGTTAAAATTTCCACTAGTATCGCATTTCGAAACCGGTCCAATCAGCACGAGATACCTCTATGTAAATCAAACTCATCGAACGCAGCGTCTGTGTATGCTGAACGTGCTGTAACGCCACATTGCCATGCAACAAAACCAGTGGAGTAAGGCCTGCCAACACAAGCACCTCACCTCGCTTGTTCATAATAAACACTGGATAAAGGGGGGTGAGGAGGGTCATACTAAACTGGCATCTCTATTCGCTTAAACCAGTTATATTACCTGACAATAGCGTTACGGAAATGGGATGTTGTTTTATTTTTTTATACTGTTACTAGCGGTATGTTCTGGTTTTGTTCGTGTCAAATTCAATGTAATTCAGCCTTCATTCAATAACAGGAATTTTGTAATATAATATCTCGGCTTAAACATCCTCGAATATAGTGTAATGTCCTTCCTCTAAGGCTGAAAGGGATTAGTCATTCACACCTACCTAGCGTACTTAGTGAACTTCCTATATTATTGGAATTGGTGTGAAAATGTATGCAGGATACCACTAAATGGTTTTTATTTTTTTTGACGGATTTTATCGCGATATGGTTTAATTTTTACATTTTTTAACTTCCCGACGTAAAAAATGTAAAAATTAAACCATATCGCGATAAAATCCGTAAAAAAAAAGTAGTTTTATTTCAATGTGTAACATTCGCGTAAATCTAAGAAACCATTATAAATGGTTTTTGTTTTTCAATTTTAAAAGCATAAGAGATTAACTGCGAATCCCATCCCACTTTTAAAGGCAAATGTATGTACCCTGGAGTCTATCCCACGTCTTATCTACGACCATAAAACACAAAGCCCACTCACAAAAAAAAAACAACAAAAATCATTAAGAAAAATAAAATGTAACTGAATACAAAAACAATTGCAACTTATTATAAAATATATTTACTGAGTAGTCTTTCGCTTTGGTCTACTTAACCCGCTTCATTAAAATATTATATTTGAAAGAACATAATAGCCGACATAAAGTTGTATTTCCGACGCAAATAAAGGAAAAAACGTTATTCTATTCTAATAGAATAACGTTACTATAAAAATACTCCTACCTAACTACAAAGCAAATGCTCGTAAGATTTTTTACTGAATAATGCTATTGTATTTTCCGCTTTTGAATAATATAATTGTTTTGAAAATTACGTCTAAAGAGGCCTAATATTACATACATTTACATAGAAACCTTCAAAATAATATATGTAATTACGCACATATTATTAATTACGCCTGCGTCTCGTAAGGTCAGGTATGCTAAAGATCTTCAAATTTACACGATCCTGACCACTATTTTTCCGGTTGTTGATACTCCTGTCCTGTTGACTATGTAATAAATAATTACTTATACCGGGTATATCAAGACCGCTATACCGGGTATATCACAAAGCTAGTAAAAATTTCACAAAAAAAATAAAAAATTGACGATTTTTTTTGTGAAATTTTTAATTGTTTACTTATTGTCGTATTTGAGTGATAAATAAATAGTTTTTCTAAAATTATGACGTAAACCGCTTTGTTTTTAAACACGCAATGGTACGTAAGGGTTTAGATTACTATTTTTGCAAAAACTAGGCATTTACACCCCAAACACGATCATTTTTAAAAAATTGTAAAAACATATCCGACACTGTTTTTGCAAAATTTTTAGTTGCATTGTGTCTATAACCGCTAAAACTACCACCTGGCTTCGTTTTCGGTCGCGGTCTTGATATACCCTGTATATTACGTATCGGTTTCTACATTTCAGGAGACACTGTTGACATGGCAATGGTAGGGATAATGGTAATATTCGGCCTCGCTGGACCAATAATCCTAATTTGGATTGGAATATACATGACTTTTACTTTTAAACCAGTAATCACAAACAAATAAATAGTGCGTTCCACCAGAATGTACATTTCATAAATCTGGAAGCATTAAAAATTAAACGCTACTACAACTTCGAAAGGTCAGAACAAAGGGGTAACTTTGATATACAAACAGCTTCAATGTGCGTTGCCAGCTTTTGAAAGTGGATACGAGTAGAAAAAGTGAAAGATTTGATGTTTATCCATAGAAAAAACATACGTATTTTAAGGCACATTGTCAACTAGGAGTCTTTGTGTAAAAGAGCTTCAAAAATAATACAATATCCCATCTTAATCGCAAACTACTACATCTTTAAAATTTCTCACCAGAAAGTCAATTAGCCTAACGAAATTTTTTTATGAACAGACCAGGAAACAAAGACGAACAAAAAAAATGTCCGTAAAAACTATGGCCTTAACAATAGCTGAATATATATAATGCTGATAGTGAATATATGTTACAGTACGTCTTTACTAATAATAATAAAAACATCTTCAACAGTGGTGTTTTAATTGTTTAAAATGAAGTGCGTGATATTATTTATAGTTACGCTTATTGCAGGCTCGAAAGCTGGAGTTGGTAAGAGAAAAAAATATCTGTATCACTTTCATAAATTACAACGTAAAAAAGATACTGTCTTTAGTGATACATTAATATTTTGTAATTATCTGTCTTTAAATTGTTTATTTTCTTCATCCAGCTCCCTTCATCACGCCATGCTTATGGAGTGACAGTGCTTGTATCCTGAGCTCTGCGAAGAAGGCCATGCCCTACTTTAGCGAAGGCATCAAGAACCTTGACGTACCTCCCATTGACCCCGTGTTTATTAATGAAATAGTTGCTGATACTGGGGACTTAAAGCTTAAGCTGGAAGACGTGACTGTGGTAGGCATGAGCAACGCTGAATTGGTCGAAATAACGTAAGTTTATACCAGTATAATAATTTTAAATTTGAGTACCTATGATTGATTATTACGAATGGTTATATACTGCGGTTAATTATAATATTGCATAGGTCTATGAAATTTTCGTCCCATAAACATTATTATGATGCCGTCAATTACTCGTATGTTTTGTCAGACTTCGAGCACGCGTATAATAAACAGTCAATTATACTTATTGAAATTATATTTCTTTGTGGACATTAATTGTGTTGAATAAAAATTAAGTAATATTAGTAGAACTATAAGTTCACACATGCTATATTCTAAACATAATGTTATTTTTTGTCCAAATAAATATAAAAGTCGCACTTGCTATACGATCATGCAGTGCTAATTCTTCTAAGTGTTGGTTAAGGATAAATCAATAAAAGTGCAAGGGATGTAAAATCTGGTAAGGATGCTGATACCATAAAAAAGCAAAAGGTAGAAAAACTATCAGATAAAAATTGCGGAACATCACAGTTTTTTTGGTAAATTCTGATAAATGTTCAAGATATTTTAGGAAGAGGCCTATTTCTTTCAGTGGATATCCTCAGACATAAGAAATCAGAAATCAAAATAATTTAAAAAATTGATTACAGACGCAGCGATGCGGATTCTACATTATCATTAGTGATCGACTTTCCCGTTGAAGGCAGAGGAACTTACACCGCAGGAGGCAAGCTGTTGCTACTCGATATAGAAGGACATGGAGATATCCTGCTGAAAACTGGTAATTATTCTATAACATCAGATTCTTTGATCCGTGATGTAGTATCTCAAGAATTTAACAAAGCATTGCGTATTTTTTTAAATAATCTTTGCATTGTTTTGAAATGTTAACTATTATAAGATGAAAATAACTTTATCAAACAAAGACCGGACCAGACGATCTCATAGTGAATAAATAGTGATCATGACGTATCGATACAAAACTAAAATCTGAATCAGCACGGGCTTCCTCGACAATCAAGAGTACGATTGAGAGGGGTTAGGCCATATAGTCCACCACGCTGGCCTAATGCAGGTTGGTGATATAAAACTACAATAAATGATTAAAAATTATATAACCAGTATTGCATAAAAATTGACACTAATTATATTCTAAAACAGATACGGGGAAATAATCTACATAATATTGTCATTTATATTTATATATCTTGTAAGAAAATATTCAGTCGCTACACCGTTGAATATTAAATTATATTTGGTGCATGAACTGCTGTCGTGATACCCTATGTGGTTTCAATTAGTGGCCTCATGTCTTAACCACCCGATAAATTCTCGAGGGATTTCAATATCAATATCTCCAATTTGCGAATAGATAAATGCTGAAAGCTGTTATTAAGTCAAGGTATCGCATGCTGCATAGTTATTTTAATAGTATTATTATCTTAATAAAGCATGTGTGTCGTGCGATTTATTTTTAGAAAATATAAGGTCATGATCTGATTCGGCATACCTGTTTAATGTTTATATTATCTTAATTCACATAATGTGTATATTTGTTCAAATTATTTAATTTATTGATCACATTTATAGATACTTACAAAAAATTATCACTGTAATTCATAAGATTAATGATAATTATTTTATTCCTCAAAGACAAAATTAGATTCAACATACAAGCAAAGCTGAAAAACGTCGAGAAAGACGGCAAGACATACTACAATGTGGACGACTACGACTTCACATATGAAGTCATCGATGAACTTGAAATTGAATTGGATAATCTGTTCAACGGAGACAAAAAGAAAGGTACGAAATATTTAATGACACGTCACCTAAATGGGTAAATATTACGTTGTCATTGCTAAATACACCTAATAACAAAACAAATAGCACTGAATGACCGCATATTTATTTCATAAGACTAGATACATAAACTAATATTCATTATGCTATCATGTAATTTTGGCTTAACATTATACATATACAAGTCAATATCCAAATCCAATAAGATATTATTGCATCACAAAATTACAGATATTCCTAAAACCAAACAGTCTTAGGATTCTCCGAGTACTAAAAGTACAGTCATACCTATGTATAAAGCTCTGTTGGCATGGTGATGACAAATTATTTGTCGTCGATTCCGAGGCAGGGTACAGCATAAACATCCTATTTGAAGATATAACCCGCTCCTAAAATGATATAGGGATATCTATTTGATATCACATCATGAATTTATACGAGAATTATGCGTCCGAAACTATATCACGGCTTATACGCTCCAGCCGTGGATTTTACTCCGAACCGATTTGTGAATACCCGTGGAACGAGATGTATTGCAAATATTTTTTTATGTTAATGTATGACAATAAAATAAACAGTTTCAGTACATATACATTTCAGCTATTTAAAGCTATTTTATTCACAATATTTTCATAAATATTTTGTAAAATTTTACATAAAACGAAACTAGATTACTTGTTATAGGTATTTGAGTTAATCAATCGTTAAGATAGTTTGATAGGTAATGTTATACACGCGTAAGAATACAAAGTTTTTTTTTTTCACAGCTGAACCAGTATTGGCGATCATACGCCAAAACTCAAAGCAGCTACTTCAAGAAATAGGAAAACCTATCATCAAAGAAATCGTGGATGTAGAAGTGAAAATTATTCAAAAGTTGTTCAATGGTGTGCCCAGAGATGAATTAGAACTGCCTGCATAAAAAAGAGGATTTATTCAAAATCTTAAACGAAGTAATACCAATTTTAAAAACTGCAAACAAAATACATAAAGCATTACCACTACTGTTTAAGGCTGCCAACCGAAAGATTCTAAAGCCTAGTTGCATAAACTAACTTTGACCATAACTTTAACTTCGACAATGTCATCGCCAAACATTTGTGACGTATTTGACATTGCTAATGTATAGGATTGACGTTTTCAAAGTCAAAGGTGGGTATGGGTAAAGTTAGTTTGTGCAATTGGCCCTAAGTGTTTTAAAATAAAATCGCAGATAATACAATGAATCTCTTTTGTGTTTTATTTTAATAATCTGGCACGTTAACAATGTAAACAATGAATATTCAAATAAATATCCATAAATTCAAATAAATGTTGATTAAATTGTATTGTAATAATGTAAATGTGTTATTTATCGTTATCAGACTAAAAATATTATCAAACATTTAACATACATTTTTATATACCGATATAGTTTAATATATTCGATAACAAAAATAACAATTTATCATTATATACATTAATTATAATCGTAATTATAAAAAAGATAATCCCCGAGCAACTAAATAATTGCATAAAACTTATAACCAAGAACTGGCTCGACTGACCTTCAAATGTTGTGGTTATAAAATATTCATTATTATACAAGGAATTAATTAAGCAATAATTGAAAATAACCGAAACATTAATCGAGTTTTATTAAAATAAAACTACAGGATCTGGCGAATAATATCTGCTACTGAGTATGATAAATGAAGATAATCCCTTTTGAACGTAAAGAAACCTTACATGCATGTCTTATCCCTTTCTATATTTAAGGTTATATTTAGCCCTTTAAGATTGAAATAGGTTACCTTTTACCCCACTACACTAACCTAGTCGGTGACCTTGAAAATCTTGTGACTTTTCTGATGGCATTTCTTCTTCACTATTTAGTAATACACTTCCTCTGACTAAGAACTATAACGATAACTGTTCTTAATTGTTATGAAAGCACTGCGCAAAATCAGAGAATAAGATAATTTTGTAGAAGACACTTTCATTAATTGCAGAGTCAGTCAGCAGATCCATGTTTGTTGTGTAACCCAATGGTTATTTATCTAATTAGTTGAGTTCAATTGAATCTGTTTACAAATCAATTAACGATCTCTACACGTCATTAGAGTGATTATATATCTTGAATACGCTTAAATGAATTTGTATCTAGCAGAGTAATGTTTTCTATTTTAAGTCGATTTTTAGATACAACTTCACTTTTTTGTTATTGAATATCTTAGGCGTGTATCTTTATTTGTTGCCCTTGGTTTTATATAATAGCTGGTATCAGAAATGAAGATTAAGAGAAGAATGTGAGACCAGCAACCACTGTTGCAATGCTAGCACCAAGAGAAATATTAATGAGAACCACAAATATTTGGGTCAGTGTCTGTGAGGCTGAAAGTCTTTTTCTATGCTTAGGTGAGGCAAACGAATGAACGGCTCACTTCAAGTGAATACCGTCACCCATGGACATATTGGCAAGTTTAATCAAATGTCCTACAGCTAGGCAGAGAGACAACAAGACAGGGTGCAAATTAAAGGAAACCCAGTGTAGGCACTGGACTGCTGATGATCATAGTGACGTTGAAGACCTCCAACACTCGAAATCATGCCTCTTCATGAAACGTGCTTACCAAATACAGATTGGAGGACTTCAGATACCGTTGAAATAGGTGTTTTGAACTGATACTAATGTATTTTTCTCACAGAAAAGAAATAACAAGTTTTTCATCGCCCTAAAGTGCCTTATAATTAAATACATACACTTATAAATTCGAGAATCAAAAGTACCTTTGGTTTCTAAAAACCTCGTAAAACTATAATTATAACTTAACCCTGTGCTTTAGCGGTGAAAATAAAATTGCCAAAAGACATAACATAGTTAACGCAAAAAATCATACCAAGTTCGAAATATATTTTGAGACTCGATGGTTCCGATAAAGTTCTCTACATACATTATTGTATTTCATATATGCAACTAAATGCAAATGCGGCAAGCGTTATAGTTTGAGTAATTATAAAAATAATCTATATCAGCCCATATACGTCCCACTGCAGGGCACGGGCCTACTCTACAATCGAGAGAATCGATTGAGAGTGGTTAGGCCATATAGTCCACCACGCTGGCCTAGTGCGGGTTGGCGGACTTACATACCGTAGAAATTATTTAAAATCTCTACGGTATACAGGTTTCCTCACGATGTTTTCCTTGACCGTTATAGTGCGTTGTGATTGACTATCAATACACATATAACTCCGAAAAGTCAGAGGTGTGCCCTGGGATTTGAACCCGCGACCACCGTGAACATGTAGGCAGCCGCGTCTGGTCCGTTACCAACAGATGTAAAATACTTTTTGTTATAAAAATAATAACAAAAAGTATTTTTCATCTATTATTAGTTATATGTGTCTAAGTAGTGTGGAAATGTATAATGGTCTGCTTTGAAAGACCTTGAAGCCAGTGATTAGTGGACATTATAAGACAGTCTGGTGGAGTATGGCCTAACTCCTCTCAATCGTATTTTCGATTGTAGAAGAGGCCCGTGCCATGCAGTGGGACGTAGGTATATGGTCTGATACAGATGAGACTTAACACTTTCTATCTCGGGGTGACGAGTGTATTTCAATGCTATGTAGTACTTAATAATTATTAAGTTTTGACTTCTTAGTGGTACATGTCTACGAAAAAAAGCTAACCAGAACATTCTCGCAAAGGTGAGAAGAGGTACCACTAATTCCACAACCAATTCGCCGAGTTTGTGGTCGTCCCAATATGAATGCGTGATATGGCGATAGGCTCTCTCTCTAGTCTCTAGTACATTTTAGCATGAAAATAAGGTCGAAGAACTTTGTGTACCACTAGCATGTCTATCCTGTCGGAAATGTTTCACATGTAATTTTTCTGTATAGGCATAAATAATATAAAAGATCAGTCAATATTTCAAACGAGTCTAACAAAACAACAGATAGAAAATAATCCAAAATGACAACCGGTAAAACAAAACACAACAGGATCCCAAAAAAATATTTGACCTTTTAATTACATTTAAAGGTTACTCATAAACCAGACAAATAATATTAGTCTTTTACCTCCAGTTCAAAAGCGATGTAAAACAAGTAATACGTTGATGTGTTTTTATGATTTTTTTATTTATGAATAGCGCTCACACTAATTCAGTGGTCCTGGGTCGTATGCGATCACCGCCAAGCTAACACTATAAATGGTGGTACTTCATCACATATCTTTAGTGTACGGATCGCCTTACCAAATAAACGATCAAATTGTGAATTCATTTTGTAAAATGGTGGAAATGCAACTATTGATGTGGTGCGTGTTATTTCTCGCAGCGAATTGTGGAGCAAGTAAGGATATGTATATAAACAAATTACGGGTCACATAAAATCTTTAAAAAGTGCAATCAGAAGTCATACCTATGTTATTACTCATTCGATAAACAAAAGATTACAGAAAGTGTCATGTAATTTTTGGTGTGCCAATTGGGAAATAAATACATTTAATTTCATCTATTCTTGTTTGCATAGTCATTTATACTTTTCATAAAAAATTAAGTTATTTACTATTCAATTCTTGTCAGTGTTTTAAAAAAATCAAAATATACATGAAAATGTGTAGTTACTTCACTCCTAATTAAAGACATTAAATAAAAATAATCCTCTATTCGACCCGAAAATGATGATTTATTTATAATGCCTTAATATGTTATCACGTCATTCCCTTCTTAGTTATAAACAACATCTTATGAATCACTTGTTCATTATTAATCGAATATTTGCACAGTTATGTTATAACCTTTGCACTACAAATGTTTAGTGACAATACGAACTCAAAAATTTGAATAAAATCAAAATTAAACAATTAGTAACAGACATGACTTGGTATCTACAGTTGTAAAATCTTATATATATAACGTAAATGTTTTCATAGTATTATTTGTCTAATAAATTAGTTTATCATTCTTTGTATTTTGGAGCATTTATTCTTTTATAAGATCTTATCTCTTTATGTTATGTTCTTCTTATGGTCAATTGCACAAACTAACTTTACTCATACCTATGTCTTTGAAAACATCAATCCCATACATTAGCAAAGTCAAATACGTCACAAATGTATGGCGATGACATTGTCCAAATCAAATTTATGGGCTAACTTAATTTGTACAACTGAGCCTTAGTGTACAATAGAGATTAAATAAATATACAGGGTATATCAAGACTGCGACCGAAAATAAAGTCAGGTGGTAGTATTAGTGAATTTAGAAACAATGCAAGTAAAAATTTCGCAAAATATAATCGACAGCCTTTTTTTGTATTTTTTTTAATTATCGTCGTATGTTAGTGATATATACATAGTTTCCCTAAAATAATTATGTACACCTCTTTATTTCTAAACAGGCAATGGTATGTAAGGGTTTCAATTAGTATTTTGACAAAACCTAGGTATTTACCCACCCATAACGATGATTTTTAAAAAATTCTATAAAACATATCTGTTACTGTTTTGACGAAATTTTTATTTGCATCGTGTTTGTAACCACTAAAACTACCACCTGGCTTCGTTTTCGGTCGCACTCTTGACATACCTGGTATAAAATATTTAAACAATTTCAGTATCGTTCATCGAACCTTGCAAACGTGACGACAATGATTGTGTACTGAGATCGGCGAGGAAGGCCCTACCCCATATCGTAGCCGGCGATAAATCACTTGGTATCGAGCCATCCGATCCCCTGGTAATAGACCACGTGGTCGCGGATGTCGACGAACTGAAACTCCGATTCAATAACTTGACAATTACAGGAGTAAAAAAATGTGATATACAGAAATGTCAGTAAGTATTTATATCCTTTTATAATTGTACTAAAACTTTGTTTTATTCAAGCGACTAATAATAGGTGTTACTCATAAGAGTATTCATTTTATTTTTATACTAGGTCATAGATATATGCTGGTGGTAGGTCTCATGTATAAGAGGCCGAATGGGTAGGTACCACCGCAATATCTATTTCTCCCACCTAACAGCAGTGTAAATGCACTGTTGTATTCTAGTTTGAAGGACATTGTAGACATAACTACTGGACATAGTGAGACTAACACATGATTAATGTTGATCATCACGTTTTCCTCCATAATTTACAATAAACATTTATCTAATGTACTAATGAATATTGTTATTGTTCATTTGATTATAGTAACTATCTTGCTAGTATTAAAAAGAACACACTCGCGTCATGATCACTCAACTTCGCTAACAAAAACAAAACGTTGGCATTATGATCTAATATCAATAAATTTAAAAAATAAATAAAAAAGGATCAGACTCGTTTCACAGATACAAGACGTTTGGTAAAAAAGTAAAAAAAACTAGCCAATTTTATTTCGCTATATGTCAAATGTTGTTGTGACTAACATGTTTTGCTTAATTCCTACGTAGTATAATATAGTGTAATTGTATTCCCTAGGTTCAAACCGTAAAATTCTGGGTTCGATTCTTGGACCTGACACTTTATGAAATTGTTTTGGTTTAAAATATCACATGATATCCTTGGGTCAGTACAGCGAAAGGCTCGCTTTCTCTTATAGGTAGACGGAAATAAGGATGTCGAACTATGAATACTAGTACCTACCCCCGTAGGAATATATAAATCTGAGCTTTTGTATGTGCAGCGTGTATCATTTTCCTTTTAAGTATTGTATTTAAAATTCTGACACTTGATTTTTTATTATGTACTTACCTATCTATCTATCTATCTATCTATATCAGCCCATATACGTCCCACTGCAGGGCACAGGCCTACTCTACAATCGAGAGAATCGACCATATAGTCATATAGTCTACTTACCTAAATTTCCTATAGTTTTATGGGATGATTACTTATTTTGGCTGAAGGGTAGGGGACTGATGCGGGCTGCTTAAGATCGGAATGATTGGCCCTTACTTGAGAAAGATTACGTCCAGCAGATAGGCTGACAGTAAAATGTAAATTCCTTAGAGGCAAATCTCCAAAAGTGCGTGGTGGCCTGTTGGTAACGGACTAGACGCGGCTGCCTACATGTTCACGGTGGTCGCGGGTTCAAATCCCAGGGCCCACTTCTGACTTTTCGGAGTTATGTGTGTATTGATAGTCAATCATCACGCACTTTAACGGTGAAGGAAAACATCGTGAGGAAACCTGCATACCGTAGCGATTTTGAAGAATTTCTGCGATATGTAAGTCCGCCAACCCGCACTAGACCAGCGTGATGGACTATAGGGCCTAACCACTCTCAATCGATTCTCTCGATTGTAGAGTAGGCCTGTGCCCTGCAGTGGGACGTATATGGGCTGATATAGAAATCTCCACTATTCCTTTCGTTTCTTTAACTAAACATGATGTTAATAACGCAAATTCAGCATATAACTGTTTTTTCTCCCCAGACGTAACCTAGAGACATCATCAGTGGTACTTGAAATGGTCTGTCCCATAGAGTCTACTGGATTCTATGAAGCCCTAGGGAAGTTATTTATTGTGCCCATTGAAGGAAATGGTGAAGTTTACGTTAAATGCGGTGCGTACTTTATTATAAATAATTCATAAATGCGGTATCATCCTAGTAGAACATCTACCGGTGTAGCAATATCTCCTAGTACATAAATATGCCGTGGCGTAGTTTTACTACGCTACAATTACAAAGCTGAGGTCTCGGGTTCGAATCCTGAATCGGGCAAAGTGTTACTGGATTATTTTATTCATTATCAGCCCGGAGTCAGAAATTTGCGCCCGATATGGCGATAGGCTCGCTCCCTATCAACATTGTGGGACGGAACATACAAAGCGAAATGTGGGTCCTGGTGGCGCTTCTGCCTACCCCTTCTGTGATTAACGCGTGAGTTTATGTATGTATGTATGTATGTATGGACATAATTATGCTAAGTCCATAAAGCGACACTCATGTCCGATGGCTAGTAACCAGCCAGAAATGAATGTTTAGATTAGACATACAGAGTCCTGACCCACACTACGATACAAATACTGTGTCGTGTATAATATACAAGAGACTTGTCGGTATCACAAACATCCAGTCCCGATACAAATACTTATGATTCACACGAATATTTCTCTCGATGGGGGGTCGAATTAGCGGCTTCTCGTTTCACAGCTAGCGTCTAAACAACTGCGCCACGGAGGCTTTTGACTCAAAAGTTTTGAGTATTAATTTATTATAAATACAATTATTTTATTGGTAAAATAATTGCAATGCTGATGGTAGGTGCAGTGCAATCCTAGTAGAACCTCTACCGGTGAGACATTATCTCCTAGTACATGCTGAATCATAATGCGACACACTTGGGTTGCTATGACAACCCCTCGTGTTCGGTGGCTTCTATCCGGCTAGATACAATGTTTAGATCTCCGGTATGTAATCCACAAATTAGCAAACGAATAAAAAGTCTCGTTGCAAGTAAAGGCTGCATGAAAAACGCTTATCAGTACAAACAAATATATTGAGGAAACTCTCGTACTTGAAAAATCTTCGTGATAATTTTGAAAGCATGTAAACTTTCTGAAGTTTTGACTCGCATTAGGCCAGCCTTATGGGCTAAAGCCTAATATTAATGGTAGAGGAGAACCGTGAACAGCAATTTGACATTTATCATAAACATCGTAATTCACATTTCAGAAAAAGTAAAGTTCTTCGCCGAGGGCAAAATTAAAGAGAAAATCCGCGATGGTGTAAAATACTGGAAAATTGTTGGTCGTCGTGTCGACATGGAACCTATCAAAGTCGACGAAATTGTTTTCAAAAATCTCTATAACGGGAATAAGGAAGAAGGTATTCAATCATTTAAACACATTATTAACAAGCAATTAAAATGTATCGTTAATATATTTTGTTCGCTTATGCATTTTACCATAAACCGCAGCAATAAGCCAGAATAATTGATTTTTTCGGAAACTGGCCCGGCCCTTGGGCTATGTAAAGAGTGTCCTTAAAGTTTTAGACGCTATGCTAGCATTGGATAGCTTTGGACACACTTTTTGGAAGTGTTTGAGTGATGGCTATATTCAGCAGTTTACTTTTTGAACCTAAAGAAGAGAAATTTATTGCATTTCTTGAAGTAGTTTTCATTGCAAAGCGCGTGAATAATTGTGCAATATGAGGAGACCTCACAATGAACCAATGCTTCGTTGTCAAGTTGAGCCAAATGTGTCATAGGACAAGGCGAGCAAGCATTTGGCCTGATGATAAGCGTCACGCTTGCATACTAAAGTTCCCATACTAGGTGATGGCCTGTAGTAAAAGACTGGATGCGGCCGCCAATACTGTGCGGTTCATATCCCAGGGCACACCTTTAACTTTTCGGAATCATGTGAGTTATCTTTTTTTCAGCTGCACCTGTCCAAGCATTCATAAATAACAGCAAAAATGAAATGATGGCAACATTCGGAAAACCCATCTTGGAACAGGTAATAAAGATCTTACTTAAGAAATTTCACAAAGCCATGAATACGATACCTGCGTCGGAGTTGGAATTATCTTAGACTTTACCATATTAATTCTGTAATTATTTTCTCTGTTATAATATGTATGTTATAATATGTATTTCTTAATATATTTTTGATAAATAAAACTGTGTATTTTAATTATTGTCAATTATTTCTCTATATGCCTGCTAGTTTACAAACTTCATCTTGTTTTATATGTTTGGGATCTCAATCTACCACGCAGATCTAAAGTGTGTTCCAAAAGAAATTAATATAAATCCATAATACCTAAAATGATCTCTTTTAACTCCAAAAATTAATAAAATTAATTTAATAACATTAAAAACTATATTTAACAAACAAAATACATTTAAAGTTCAACGTGCGTATTAAGTAAGAGCACGCTCCATGAGAAACATGCATTCATAAAAACCAGCTACCGACTGGTGGGCAGTAAATAATTATTTAAAAACATATTTTTATTACGGCCAGTGTTCATACACGCGCCCTTAAACCATTTAATTACGCATACAAACAAAACATCTCAATCATATCGTTAATATTTATTATACGATTGTAAAATAACCATTACAGTTACCACCTACAGGGAGCGACCGCGAAGCTCAATAAATACATAAAATTACTATAGATCTGTTTAATTAATAAAATCCTGGGAGTGTAATTTATTTTTCACGTTCGGATATTCATTACCGATTCATTAATATTAATGCACGGGGTATCCGAATCAAAAAACAGCCCTGAATTATTTACATCGGGGTCATATAATCCAATTGGTTGTTTACGATGTGATCGTGAATTTATTAATGTTGGCATAGTGACCAGTGTATTTAGTTATGGTATATTGTAATTATAATAATTTAAGTTAATGATATTCCATGCCCTCGAAAGAAACATTGTCGATCGCACAACGAAAACGAAACCAATATTTTTATCTCATATTTTCCTAGCTGGTGTATCGAACTCATCTCTGTTCAACTCACAGCTGCTCTACTACGCCAGATTATCACACAACAACTGAGCATCGAGCATGCAAATACGAATAAATAATGCACCATCCACACAATAATAGAACAAAGCTGTTCTAATTTAAACTGTTGGTACGAATTGCCATCGCTCAGTCTCTCAATATTCAGGATTGTCGTGAGTGGGCTAATTAGGATGGAAATGCCAATTGAGGGTAACTGACACGTCGACGAATGATGATTTCACGCGGCCAACTCGATTGTGTACATGCATTGTTACAAGCTAATGCTATTTCTAGCGTTTGGATGTCTGGCTGCCGGTTTATTTGTTGCTTCTGCAACTAGTTTGAGGATAAATATAAGTTATTATAGCTATAAGTATTTCTCTCTTTTCTTCAATGTATATCCTATTGTCGTCTTTGAGATATTGCCCTGAACGAGAAGACAGACAGATAACTTGTTAATTTTTCTTGTGGTCGAAAAATTTAGATTTCCACCGTTTATAAAATGGAAGTACAAACCTTCATTCGGCTTGTTCCGGATAACTAATAACCTGAACCTGCGAAATCCGAATCCCTCACAATAACAACAAAGTTATCCGAAATAATAATTATATTTCACATGTATGTGCATTGTGGGATTTGCATAAAACAACTTTCTACGCGGTCTTGTCTCGAAGTATAAAACGATGGTATAGTTAGACACTACATTACAACAGCTAATACACATAATGTCGCTCGTAAAAGTAATGCTTATATTACAAGTAGTATAATTAGTTCGACTTTGGTAATATAAAGTGGAATGTTTCAAATCATCAAAACTGACGGCGTAAACTCGTAAACGGGGCCGTAAACGAAATTTTTCGAGTTGAACGTGGCTCACCGCAGAGTATTAAGTTCTGAAAGCAGCCTCGGAAAGTGTGTAAAAAGTTAGGATATTACCCTTTCTATAAATAATCCGGATTTTAATAATACGTACTTTCGATTCCCGTTCATTCACCACCCACAGTTCATTGAGGTAAATTCACCAATTCATTCGTTCTACTGGTGTATGGATCATTGCAAAAGTGCATGCTTGCTAAATATTTTCTTTTTTGCATAGGTTCGGCAAAAGAGCAACAGGCTCACCTACTCGAAACTAGATACTGAAACTGAAACACCATCGAGTGCAAAGGCCGCTCTTTGGCTAGATACGAGTACAAGCTATAGGTCGAATATTATGTTTATAGGTTATTCAAATTATCATCACTAAAAGAAGTCAGCTCCTCAACATAGGCCTCTCCCGAGACACTGTAATAATGTATAACAATATGATATGTTTAATTCAAATAATTTTTTTTTTTTATAATGTTAAATTAACGGTACAACCAATTGAATACTTTTAACTAATTCTCCGTTATTTGCTACTTTTCTACAATAAGACATATTAATACAGGATATATCAAAACCGCGACCGAAAACGAAGCCAGGTGGTATTATTTGTGACTTCAGACACATTGCAACTATAAATTAAGCAAATAAAAAATACAATTTTTTTAGTAATTTTTTACTGATCGTCGTATTTGGGTGATAAATACATAGTTTTCCAAGAATAATAATGTCCACCTTTTTGTTTTTAAAGACACAATGGTAGGCTTGGATTTAAATTACTATTTTCGCAAAAACTAAGTATTTACAACCCAAACACATTTAAAAACAGCAAAAAATTTTCGTCTTTTTGCGAAATTTTGAGTTGCTTTGTGTCTGTAACCAGTAAAACTACCACCTGGCTTCGTTTTCGGTCGCAGTCTTGACATACCCGGTATTAAAGTAGTTTAAAAGTAATTAACTAATACCAAATCAATTCCAGTTGTCTGTGGCTAATGTACCAACAGAAGAACAACATTCCCAGTTGAGCCGTAAAGCTTGCCTCTGTGAACTCACAGATGCCACAGTAAGTGGCAAGTTTGACGTCGCCTGACAGTGGAGTTGGAAATAAAACGCCACAAAAGGACTTATCCTTTACAAATGCACTTAAGTTTTTTGCGGTCGATGCTGCCCCTTGGCTCGATGTAATCAATTATTCCCTCTTTGAAACTTCTGTGATTTCTGTGATGGAAGTACGTATCGGTAATTATTTCTTGGTTTGTTTCTTGGTAGAGCACTTTGGTGTAATTGGTTAAAGTGACTTCTTGTCTTGCTTTTAATAACAAAAGATTCAGTTATTGGAGAGACAATTTAGCCTATGAGTCAAATATATTAGATTTTGAAACCTCTGTTAGAATCACCGAAAAAGAAATCGAAACAGCTATCGATGCTAAACGCAGCATAGGTCAAAGAAAAGTGAAGATGAACATTAATGAGACCAACTCGGAATAAAAGGGAATGAATAAAACTTAAAGACCTATAATAAGGAATAGTACTGACTTAACAATGATTTACTAACCTCTGTATGCGTAATACTGCAGTATACGAACTTCCTACTGATAAAAGGGCTAGAGACCTTAAAAATCTGGGAAGAATTTACAGGTACACATGTTTCATCAATTTTCCTTCACCATTAAAGAAAGAGACACGCAGAAAAAAGATATAAACAATATGTTTTACGATCAGAATAACAGGAGTGAATTTTCAGTAAAAAATAACTGCATAGCGAAGCTCGCCCGCTAGTAATTCACAATGAACCAATAATAATCATACAGTTAGCCGACCGCAAGGGTAATTTTCATAATGACTTTATAACCCGTTTCATAACTAATTAGATGCTTACATTGCTATTAATTCGCGATTTCCTTCATTGCAACACGAATAAGGCCACGGGATTTAACAAAGGGAATATTAGATTATCTTTTCGGACCTCTCCTAATCCGATGATAAATTAATCGTGTATGCTATATTTAAATCCCGCTTTGCGGTTCCACGTTTTAAGTTATTTTTAATGGAGATCAGTGTCTTTTTATTATGTTATGCGAATTATTGTGGACCATGTGTGTGTATTTTTCAACTGAATTGCATGTTATTTAATATTTAAGCAAATGCTTTTTTTTTTAAATATACAACTGACCGCCTGAACTTTTTTTCTTGTTATGAAAATAAAACATTGGTTTTAAACTATTCAACACCAAAGTCAATCATTGTGAACGAGAGACAATATATAGTATTACTAGATTACTACCCTTTTAATTCTGGAAGACTGAGGTCCCGCCCTCACACCCGCCACTGCAACTCCTGTAAGCCAGGATCAACAGTGGCACGCATTTTAATGACACTGAGCATTGAAGCTCAGCGCGTCTCCGGGAATGTCTAACTTGTCTTTAGCCCGGAGTTGGAAATAAATTATTGTCCACTTCCCTCCCTGGAAGACTGAGGTGTCAGAAAATGTTTTAAATACTGTAACACGCAAATAAGCCAACGTTTGATCAAATGCTTCCTAACTTCAGAAAAGCGGATCTAGGCCCGTCAGTGGAGAAGTCTCATCCACTATTTGTAGTTGGAGGTGTAAGCCCATAAATATTCATCGTTCAGAAGCGAGTGAGTAGTGGAAATTGAAGTTCCATCGCGACCGCGGTGCGATGTATCGGAACGTTGCCGAGTTCCGACTATGACTATCTAGAATCTAGGTTATTATCGGTACCTTGTAGAAGTTATTTGTGTAGAGGTGTATTTTTAAATAGAAAAAGAAATGAATGATTTGTAGTCAAAATGTTAAAATGCACAATGTATGAAAGGCAGATGAATATATGATATAAATATAATATATCGCCTTATACCTGAAAAACTTACTATAATAATCAAATTCTTATTAAACTGAATTAAAACTTTAACTAATGAAACGTCATTTTCTATTTTATAATTAATAAATAATCTAATCTATTTAAGCCACGACATTCGCATTTTCAAATAGCAAATGTTGTACGAATAGGCGATTATAATTGTAAGAAGTGAAATAGAGTTCTTATCATTATTTCATTTGCAAAACAACGATTCCCATAATACGAATAATATTGGCCCTACAAAATGGCTTTCCTTAATCACTCCATATCTATAAAATGTATATGAAGCTGAGCACCCCAATATTAATCGCTTGAAGATAAGCCGATCGGAGCACAAACGGCAACGTTTACACACTGGGGAAAAACAGTATCGATTCCTACCAAGTCACGCTGCGTGGCTTCTTAGCGAGGAATCTTTCAAGCAAAACTTTACGCGGCAAGAACAAAGATCTACACGGCCGCCACACGTTATTTTCGGCAGGCCAATCATTCATACTATACACAAAAAAAGAAAGAAATTAAAACAGATTTAATAGACACAACAATACAACTCACACAACATAAATTAACATCCAGAAAATAAAAAAAACATCCTGCATATCATTTACTAATATACCATTTTTCCCCGCCTTTATTATGTACTCTTTGGGCCTGATCAACCAAGGTGAGGGAAAGTTCAAGCCAAGAAGCTGTATATGATACTAGGGATAAATCTAGAGAAGCTTTGGCTTGTTCAATGAGGTCTCGAAGTCCGTTCAAACTTTAAATTTCGTATGGAGACCAACATGGGGTTTTAGTCGAGTCAAAACCCCGGGATACACCACTTACGACACCACTGCTTATGGATAAAAAAGTATACCAGGGAATACGAATTCTCTTGCCTCCGCCCAAAAAAATATAGTCAAGATATATTTTTTTTTTTACTTGGGTGTTCGGGATCCGAAAAGTCTCTGGTGTCCGAAATGTCTTAAGACGATTCATTTCTGCGGTCTGTTAAATGTGATTGTGTTATATTTATTTATTATTTACTTGTAATACACTTAAGTAGAAACCGCATTGCGTTGCCACTAAGTACTACTGTATGAGAAGTTTTTATTCCGTAAAGACATGTCTCAGAGCAGATAATAAAATGCACTCGCAATTATTTGATCGCAGACTTCCTAGAAAACATTTTATTATATAAATACTACCAGTATCTAGTATAATTTGGCCATATTTGTAAAACGCTATTTAATCATCTCACGTAGATGTTAATTGCCAATGATGATGACTAGTATCAATTTATTGACACTAGTTGTTTTCTTTCTCTCTAAGTAATCATGCCAATATTTGTATAAGCCTGAGGCAGCCTCTTCTATTCTGATGATAAACCTTACAACACATATAGGAGTTAAGTTATACCATCGTCGATTTCTACTTATCGTACTTATCGTACCCATAGATTGTAAACCTTCAAACCTAACGCCGTCCTACCACAAACACACATGACGAATTTTTGCCTTAGAGGTGATGTGCATTGGAGTCACTTTACCATATTAAAAAATATTTAGATAATATTTAAATAAAATTAACTTTTACGGATTTTTACACGGATTTTTCTTTTTATATTGATTTTTTATTTCACAATGTTTAATAGGTTATACAGCTTCTATGACCACGAAATTGTAAAAATGTTTTTTTCTTTCAATATGTAACATTCGCGTAATTATGAGAAAGTATTATGCTAAAGTAAAATTCACCTCGTCTCTAAGTTACAGTTATACAGACATAAGTTTACATCTTACTCCGGTCTCACGTAGGTGAAAGAGGTCCAGTTTCCTTAGTGTAAGTTCTAGTTTCTTATTATTTACTGTTATTAAGAAGATGTACGTAATATCCCAACTTGGATAATCCGCAGCGGCTGTGATTCCGAGCTCACGCATACTGACACTACGAAATACACTCACTGCGATTTTTTTTTAATTCTATCTCTATAAAATGATTTCAAAGCAGCTTACGGTGAGTAAATTCAAGTGGCCTTACAATTGAAGATGCCTAAGACCGGGCAAAATGAAGAGAACTCATGCGGTAGGTAGACCCTGGCACCGGCCGGGGTAAAGCCTTAGTAGAAGTAAGTATAGCGTAGTCCAAGTAAACCAAAGACAACCTTTGTTGCACTAACGGTTGTCAGGACCAATACGAATATCCTTCTACTAGCAAGAGCAATGCTACAATAATGCAAATATACTCAATTTAAAAATTAAACATGCTTTGCAACTGGTAAAGTTTTGTTGCAGGACGTTAAAGCTGAAGCACTAATGGGTCTATGTGACCTGGATGGTATCATATTCTCAGAGTGTGAATATTAGAAGAATTGACTTTATTTCAACTTAAGCATTCGAAATCTGCAAGTACATAGCAATACAATTAAATTTGTCAAGGTATTTGATTTATCTTCGCATAAATAATATAAAAAATGTACCAATAACTAGTGTACGTGGTCGCCCTCCGTTGTCAAGAGGATACTTAGGGGAAGAAATCCCCGCTTTATAAATTGCCCCGCTATCTAAATCTGAGAGATAAGTGCGCCTGAACTTTCCAATTTCGTAACACATCAATAACACTGACATCCTCGGTCGGGGATAACAAATCAAAAATCCAACTGCCATAGGGGCCAGTGAGGAATGATACCGAACGTCTACGTGTTTTTCTTCAAGATTGGTAATATGTGTTACTAAAGTTGATGTTTTATGTATTTTGTTATAGTAGGAGGTAAGGTCTTTTGTACCAGTATGACCACAGAAGCATGACTAAAGGCCAATATTGATAAATGATCTTAATGCCGATTTAAAGGTCGAACCCGAATTTAAACCAATCAAGACTCGTAAAATTTCGGCGTGTCCATAAACCTTAGACTCGATTGGTCTCTTTATCGATGTATCTTTAGTTGTGGATTAAGCTCGATTATTAATATTGGCCGGACACCTTATGGAAAGTGGAGTATAATGCGAGTATACACGGGTGAGAAATTGTTACCTCTCATCAGTGGCCACAATTATTTCGGGCTTGTCGAATTTAGATAAAGAAAAACTGAACTCGAAAAACGATACACGAGAATAGCTATGACGGAATGCCACCCTATGCTATGCTATGTATGATATAATCAATAGAATAGCACATCTTATATTTCTGCAATAGATTCTATTGCTACAAAACGAAATACTGAAATACGAATATTCTCCAATCACAAAAGTGAATCAAGTAGTTTACGATACACAATCCTATATTGAAGGAACTGTACCGAAATGAATAATATATACTCTGCGAAGGGCTATGAAATCGTAATTTAATTAATTTAATTCACTACATAAGTAGCAGGTGTCAGGCGAGAGATGAGGGTTGACGTCCGACGCTGGTTCGATGTGCCAACATTTTGCTTAGACCCGCTGATACAGGACAATGACCTCTGTAATTAATCCTGCTCTACTTTACACGAGGAAAAACATCTCAGGCCTTGTAAAATATTCTGTACACTTGTATACTTGGTTATGTATTGTATATGTCGGGGAAACAAAACCATGTGTAAATTATATTGAATCAGAGTAGTGATAGCGGCACCCGTCTACGAGTATATTCGTTTATTATTAATTATTGTAATCCCGAGACGTTTTAATTAACGGACAAACAACTTATCCGATTAACATCGACAACTTGTTACTTTTAAACGCAACGCGCGGATACCAATTTTTCACTGGCGAACACTGAATGTAGAATGCCCCGTCCTCGGTCCCGAGGCGATTTATATTGCTAACTGTGGGTATAGAAATAAAACCACATCCGGGTCTACTGTAAAATTACTTCTACAACTACCCGTAGATTGCTTAGGGCTTATTTACAATTGTTTTAACAATATTTTTGTGAAACATTTCAACTTTACATAAAACCGACTAAACAAGAGCTTTAGACAAATATAACTATTTTTAAATCTCATGCGTGATTAAAGTGAAAAAAATATATAATTTTAATTAATAAGATATGAATGACAATTAAGCTTTTTAGAATCTCATGTCACTGCTAAATAATATCCTACGTATGCTACACGAATAGACTTTTCTTCCCAGAAAGACCGTCGGCATTAGCTAATAATATTATATATAGATCCCGACTACGCAACATTAGCGATATATTGATACCATCGATTAATTTCAGGTGATATTGAAATACTAACTAACCACATTCTATTACGATGTCTTTCAAATGCAGCAATGGTCCGCGAAGTTTTGTAATATACGTTTAAACGCTTCAACGCTTGCTGGGTTAAATGAACCTTTACCTTTTACATTAAGTATTTATTATTGTACTTAAGATAGACGAAAGGATTTTATTTTTGGAATATTATAAGAAAATTACTGAGTACTGTATATAAATAGATATTTAGTACTAAACTTGTACTACGCTTATAATAAGAAAAAATTACATGAATATTTTTCTAGTATCTATTTTCATATACATACAATATTCATAATTAGTTATATCCATCGTTAAATCACAATCAACGATCTAATATGTACATACAAACGGTAAAATTCAATCCAGCAATTGAAAACGGGAAAGGCATGTCACGGTCACTGAACTGGAAACTGTTTCGCAAATATTTGTTTTGGTTACGGCAGGCTTGCACTCTACCTGATTGTTTATTAACTAGTATTATTCGTTTACATATGGTATATAGCTAATATATCCTAGTATCGTTGTATATCCACGTATACCCTACCTCCAGCTTCTCTCTCTCTCTCTCTATTTCTCTCTCTTTCTTCAGCCACAGGAAGTCCTCTGCTGAACAAAAGCCTCCCCCATGGGTCGCCACATTAACCTGTTGGAAACCGCCTTCATGCCTGCCTTGCCAACCTCCAGCTTTTGGGATTCGGATTTTTTTTACACTATATAAGGCGTTTGACCACCATCCGACTGATGTTAAGCGATGAAGCGATTGAAGATGAAACACACTTATCCCGAAAAAACCCGGTTGAACTTCTTAAACTTACTAATAAAACCCTCATTGAATTTGTGAGGAAATAGACAGAACGGTAGCGAATTCCACAATTTAACTGTGCGCACAGTAGAAGCCAGTCGAAGACACTCGCGGAATGAAACGTAGCAGGACAATTAGGAAAACATCGTGAGGAAACCTGCATACCGTAAAGATTTTAAAGAATTTCTACGGTATGTAAGTCCGCCAACCCGCACTAGGCCAGCGTGGTGGACTATATGGCCTAACCACTCTCAATCGATTCCCTCGATTGTAGAGTAGGCCCGTGCCCTGCAGTGGGACGTATATGGGCTGATATAGATAGATAGTCCCAACACATTTGTACTATAACTTCAACGACCTTTAGCAAGGCTCTACCACTTTTTACTCCCCTGAGATTCGAACCTACGATATTACAATTCACAGACCCAACGCTGCAACTATATTAGACGATCATTATAAACAGCGTAATAAACGATGCATTGTCAACAGTAATTGTGGTAAATCAATATATAGTATCAATATAAACGTGCTGATAGAATGGTAATGGAGCGCAAATTGTCGGCAGTCACGGTGTTTGAGCGCGCCGCCCCAGTAGCCACGGCCGTCGACACTCAGTGACGACATATTGTTTGCTTACGTGACCTCCGTGCCGTGACCGAAGTTCTTGAGAGATCTGATACATATTTTAAAACAGATAGACTGGTAAAATACAGCTGGACATGAGCATCTAGCAACGCTTAGGCGTAGACGCGTGGACCTATTAAAATTACAGGAGAAAGGGAGGGAAAAAAGACGGGAGTATTGGGTCTCCGGCAATCTTAATCACCGAAAGAAACATGACAGCAAAATTGCCGCTTCACGTCAGGTAATATTTGTTTTAGATTTGAATTTTTTGTATAGATTTAGCAAATTAATCTTTTTTTTGCTTATGAAAATACCAAATCTTACATTGAACTACCGAGGCAAAACGTAATAATACATAAAATTAACATTCCAGAAACACAAATTATACGTAATATGTGGAATGGAATACTAAACAGAATGCTTAAGCGAAACGGAAAACAAATTCCCAGCGGTGTTTCGCTTCGGACAATGTCTTCAGTTGTAACAATACACTTTAACAATCGATACGAGTTACAGTAATCGATTCCAGCTCAGATATTAAATACCAAAACGCAGCACAAAAGTAGTAATTATTTATTTTGGAACAACGTTTCAATTCAGGGTCCGAAACAATCGGATCGAAAGAGCACTATCAAACGTCCCGTTTTATTTGCGTTGCTCTCATTTACAAACAATGCAATACCGAGATCTCATCAACGATTATCTGTACGCTGGAACTTTTTTATATTTTTTAAAATAAAACAAGGACTGTTGGCGAAACAAAGCGGGGATAATGATTGCATTGACGCATCAGTTTGCTTAGAGAAAGTTCAGATTGCTGATAAGCGGGCAGTGTAAAACAAAGAACAATTTATCTAAAGATGTATATCTGCAGACGGGAATTTCTTAACGGCCGCCTGTCAATTGTCGAACGTCTCCTATCCAGGATGTATCTACGAGTATTTAATCATTTGTGCATTTGATGAGTTAATAAAGTAGCGTTAATATAAATATAGAAACACTAGCGGCCTTATTCAAAAACAAACCTATTTTAGTTATCGAATGTTTTGTCCCTTTCGAACGACTTTAGAATTCAGTTTTGAGCTAAGAAGAAAAAAAGTTCGATAACTAAAATAGGTTTTAAATCTGTCTATAAATAAGGCTGTCGGCATAGTACTTGGTGAGTGAATACTCACTTTGTCGTGACTTGCTGGTGGCATGATCGAAATTTAATATATTATACTATGGTTTCTTAGATTTACGCGAATGTTACAGATTGAAATAAAATTAACTTTTACGGATTTTATCGTGACTTAGTTTTTTTTTTTTTTTTTATCTTCCCGACGTTTCGATTGCTTTACAGCTGCTCACTAAGCGGATGACTAATACCTTAGTCCGCTGACCACGAAAGCTGTAAACCAATCGAAACGTCGCGTCGGGAAGTTACAAAATGTAAACATTAAACCAAATCGCGATAAAATCCGTAAAAGTTGGTTTTATCCTAATATACACATGAAGAACTTGCAACGCGATATACATATGAACGTACATGGGTCATTAAGGCCCGGCGCCCATTATCGGCATCGGCAAGGAAAAGGATCCTTCGGCATCCTACATACATGCAAGCGCACACTATCGGCAATTATGCTTTGGCATGCTGCAAAGTTCTTAGGGATGACGAGGCGTCCTTAAGGATGCCGCACCGTCCTGTAGCTTGCCGAAGCGTCTCAATATCGTATTTCTCATCATAAGGCCCAGCGCCCATTATCGGCATCGGTACGACTGAGGATTTTAGGTGGCAAATAGCAATATACTATAACATAATGGCAATAAAGTAGAAATTTCCGTGATATGTGGTCGTAATAACAAAAATACCGCTTCGGTATGCTTGAGGCTGGTGTATCGGCATTCGGCAGCCTTGAGAATGCTTCGGGATGCTTCGACATCCTTCGGCAACCTTCGGTACGCCGCCGGCGCAGAGGCAACACTCGGGGGATAGTTTGCCCTGCGGGGCGAGGGGAGGCATCCACCATTTGCATCATTTGACTCACACAATACCAAAGAGTAAAGTAAGTAGGTATAATGGAGAAGAGTAGCAACTCTATAGAAAAATTTGTATGTATGGAAAGTGCTGCCCCCTTGAGATCGGTGGTACCAAACCTTAACAAACAAACATCCATACATACGTAGGTATATATAACTTCGGATTCTCAAAAAAATATGTATCAAAGTTCATCATCATATCACTAGATCCCAGTCCACCATATTAAATACAATTCAGACAACTAGCTTGTAACAACTCTGAGACTGTTATGATGAGAAATACGATATTGAGACGCTTCGGCAAGCTACAGGACGGTGCGGCATCCTTAAGGACGCCTCGTCATCCCTAAGAACTTTGCAGCATGCCAAAGCATAATTGCCGATAGTGTGCGCTTGCATGTAGGATGCCGAAGGATCCTTTTCCTTGCCGATGCCGATAATGGGCGCCGGGCCTGACAGTCTCAGAGTTGTTACAAGCTAGTTGTCTGAATTGTATTTAATATGGTGGACTGGGATCTAGTATTCATAGCAACTCTTGCTGAAGAAGAAGAGAAATCTAATCAATCCGATCTCAAGGGGGCAGCACTTTCCATACATGCAAATTTTACTATAGAGTTGCTACTCTTCTCCATTATACTTACTTTACTCTTTGGTGTTGTGTGAGTCAAATGATGCAAATGGCGGATGCCTCCCCTCGCCCCGCAGGGCAAACTATCCCCCGAGTGTTGCCTCGGCGCCGGCGGCGTACCGAAAGTTTGCCGAAGGATGCCGAAGCATCCCGAAGCATTCTCAAGGCTGCCGATACACCAGCCTCAAGCACACCGAAGCGGTATTTTTGTTATTACGACCACATATCACGGAAATTTCTACTTTATTGCCATTATGTTATAGTATATTGCTATTTGCCACCTAAAATCCTCAGTCGTACCGATACCGATAATGGGCGCCGGGCCTAAGACGGTCTCATAACCCGTGCATATAATTTTCTCTACAACGTAAATACAAACATCTACCAGGAGCAGTAGGTCCGCATGGCGCCTGATGCGGGTCTGTGTTCTTTACATATTTTTTTTGTAAATTTCTTTGGTGTGAAGATTTCTTTACTATGTTTTCTTTCACCGTGAAGGTGCATGGCAATATCAATACAAACATGAATCTATAAAGAAATAGGTACCCTGAGATTCGATAAAATAATGGGTTTGGGTACCTCCTGAGTAGCGTAAATAAAATTATTTCACTATCAATTGGGATAATTTTATCAAGAGTTTTATATAAAGTGAAGCAAAAAGCGACTGAACAGAAATACGCGATAATGACATCTGTGTAAAAACAAAACGCGACTTGATAGCATCTCCCGTCGGATTGTTTTTATTCTGCCGTGCCGTACTGTTTCTGAACGTATAAGTACAAACACTACTGTAATTAATTTGCGGTAAATCATTTTAATCAAGTCATGCTCAATTCCATTAACAATGAATTCCATTTCCATTAACATATTACATTTAATTATAGTATATACGCGATGGGTTTATTATAATACATTTTTCTCTTGGGGAAAACATCGTTTTGTGCTTACTGAGCGGAAAGAGGTATCAATACTTTACTACGTGTAAATTTTCTATATAATTGTAATCTGTAATTACATGACCATAAAAAGCAATTTAAAAAAAAGATCCTCGTAGTTTAACAATCTATATTTAGACATAACGAACTTTATTTATATATTTATTTATGGAGCGAACGCTATTTGGCGTTGTACCTTTATAATATTAGCAGCAGTTAATACTTCAGGTGTCCAAGAGCTCATTTTGGGCCTCGCTGTCAAAAATGATTACGTTGCCCATTGTTTTCCAATTGTTCTCCACTGTCATAAGTTACCTGGCAACACCGGGACACCTGTATATCTCTTTTCGTTTATACAAAATGTGCCTATCTGACTAACTAATGCAAAAATCCCACAACAAATATCAGTTTCCGACACATATTTTTATCACATTACGAACAAAACATTTATTTAAAAAACCACTCATACAATATTACAACTTATAGGTCCAAAAATGCATGGAAATAAATAATTTTGAGATAAAAACACGTACACGGCCGAGACAATATTTAACTTAACGACTTTTCCATGAATTTCAGCTGAGCCCACTTTATTGCCACTATAAACTAACGCTGAAAACACATTAGTCATTCCGTACATTCGTGTGTCTCGCAAATAACAATAATTCATACTTAGAACAATAAAAAATAACACAATTTGTCTCAAACTAGCCAGTTATAACCGTTTCAAAAACGTTATTTGTACCGTTTTGATTTACGATCAACGCTGAAGTTTCTGTACTTGGAAACATTAAAAACTAATAAAACCTTATGTTTATTGCGATTTAACTCTGTAAAGTGCTATTTCAAATAATTAACGCTTTGTTAGCCAACTTTTGATTTGTCGGCGGATTTGAAACTTGTTATTAATACCAAGGCCTTTAAATTCGCAATCTATATGGTGCTATATTTTAATACGCGAGCAGTGAGAGAGTTTGTAGTTTCAATTCCTGCATAGAGATATAATGTTTGAAGACATCCATTAATATGTGCCCGATATGGCGATAGGCTTGCACCCTATCGCATCGTGGGACGGGCATAAAAGGCGAAATGTGGGTGTCTGTTAACACATCTGCTTACCCTTCTGGCAAAAAGGCGTATATTTATGTACATATGTATGTGTATCCATTAATATCTACTAATTGTATAAAATTAAACTGGTTAGCACACTGTGTCCATGCATATACATATTTCAACCCCATACCTACGAAGTATCAAACGACATCCTAAAAACTTGTACAAACGTTTGCATAATACGATTTCGTGGATAATTATGGTATCACCTAGTCCGGTCTAAAATGAGCTCTGAAATATAAAAAGCGAATTGTGAAGTGTATGAAAATGATTGCAAGAGAAAATTATTCACGTTAGTTTTCCACCCCACGGGAGATGTTGAGCCAAAACGGAAAGATTTATACAGCGGTTATCACGTCTCAATGGTTAAGAGGGAAAATGCATATCTACTGGTATATAAATTACGGTTTAAATGATATAAGTAAGTTTTACATCACAACGGCTATTAACGAGCACTTATGATAAATTGATATGTATGACAGGTAATTCAAAATAAGATTAACTTTAAGTTTACAATACTTAAAATAACGATTTATCTAACTTGAACACTTACAATTTACCGATAGAGAAAATAAAATAAAATGTATAACGCAAGTGTTTCGTCAGGATCAAACAGAGTAAAATAGACACTCGACATTTCTACTCTTACTCTCTACGTCACTTAGAAACAGATTCCTCTACCTATAGGATGACGTGACATGACGTACACGTGGTGTTATATATGTTTAACAAAAAAACATCATCTGTTGCCTGTTTTAGAAATCATCTTTGTCTCTTTTCCTCTTCAGACACAGAAAGTCCACCCCTGAAGTTTTTGGACCAGTTGGAAGCGGCCTGCATCAACCAACTTCCTGCAAACTTTAGTAAATAAATCTAAAAATCGACGATTAGCTTTATCTATTTGTACATCGAGGAATAACAGAACGACCCAATTCAGCCGCTCCAACCAACACACATTAGTCCAATTTAGTGTGTACGGAAGCACGGAAGCATCAATCATACCGCGCGACAGTTGCAATATAGACGTGCTATAGCATTGATATATGTATTTGCTGATTATGTTGTGTTAAATTGGACAATAGGCGGAATTAATTAGTTTGTTCTTTTGTACTATCACCAGTTATACGGGTGTTTTATTTTTATTATTGAGCCTCCGTAGCGCAGTTGGTTAAATACGTAAAGCTGCGGGTTCGATCCCCGCACCGAAACAAATATTTGTGTGATCCACAGGTATTTGTTTCGGGCCTGGGTGTATATGAGACCAAAGTCTCTCGTAGTTCCTGATACCCACGACACAAGACTCGATGTTAAAGTGGAGTCAGAAGTACCTATGCATGTGACTGTTGGGTGTATTATTAATTTATTTATTATAATATCTAAGACTGTTTTTGGTTTTTCGTGGGGAGTTCATGACGACATTGTCATAGTTATTCTGACTCAATTTTACCACGTAATTAATTAAATATTTTGCCTTTTGTTACTCACACATATATTAGAGGTTTTCCACATCATTGTTCTTTTATAAGGAATATAGATATTATCCTTAATAGTCCTTTATAGTCGCTCATTTGAAATATCATTAGTATTATTTTACACTTCATTGTGAATAAGAGTAGTGCCTGCTGTACCAAGTATATAATTATTATTTCACAAATTTTCCACGAAGACACGAATTAGGTGAGTAGTCATCTGTATCAGCCCATATACGTCCAACGGTAGGGCACAGACCTCCTCTACAATCGAGAATACGATTGAGAGGAGTTAGGACATATAGCCTACCACGCTGGCCCAGTGTTGGCAGACTTTACAGTAGTACATATTCCTTTTGCCATATCTATATCACGCCGGGGATACAACTGTTTGTCACATTGCAGCAAAGTTTGAATTAAAGTTATTTGTTGATTTACAAAGAGCTATTGACAGCCTCCATGGCGCACTTAGTTCAAAGCCTACTGTGATACGTGAATTCGTGGCCAATCCTCTACACAAGACAAATGCTTGTATAGCCCAAAAATATTTGGTTCAGCTCCAAGTGCTGTGAGACCGAAAAGTCTCTCGTTGTTTGAAATTCCCACGACATATGTCTATCATAGGGAGAGGTCAGAACTGTCTGTAACTGATGGGTATATTTATTTATATTTAACTGTTCAATAATTTCTCTACAGTGATAATGAAGACCTTGGCATTGTTTTTGATGGCAGTGATGCTCGTCGCCACATTAATTCCAGGAACCGTTGAAGGGTACATAAAACTCTTTCATAGATGTCCCCAGGGATATTACTGGGACAGATTCACTTGTATCGAAGAAATCGAATGAGATCGAAGCACAGTGTAGCCTTTGATAATAATAAAGTTGTGTAAGAAAATTCTATGCAGTTTTATTTCACCGATGTAAATTTTATTTTCAGTCACTATGACAATTCCTATACTACGTGTACGGTGACTCTATCCGGGCGAATATTAACATCCTTCCAATAGCAGGCTGAGTCTCCGGCGATGTCCCTTTTTTACTGCAATGGCGAGACGAGCATGCCATTCGCCTGATGTTAAGCGATACAACCACTCATGGCCAATAGCAAAACCAAACAAACCATTAATTACAAAGCAATGCTTGGCATTCCACTGCGCTCGCCATCCTGAGGCATAAGATGTTAAATCTCTTTATGCCCAGTATCTACACTGTCTACAATGTCCTCTAAGCCGGAACACGACAGTGTAATTACACTGCTGTTTGGCAGGAGATATAGACATTGCGGTGGTACATACTCAGGCGGCCTCTCACATATGAGACGCCAGTAAAAAAAGACGCAACAGCTTTGCTTCACTGTGGTTTCCAGTGAGATAATGGCACTACCGGTCTATTTGTACTGCAGTACTGGTTGCGGCACGGTGTGGCTCTACACCTTACACCGTTAACGCGCTAAGGCACTGTGAACAAAGAGCAACTGTTGTTGAAGGAAATTGTCAACACTTTACTAGTTTTCCATAAAAGTTGCCAGTTGGACCAACAATTTTCAGTTGCCGCGGATGTAAATTTTCTAGAATTGGACAGTTCAACTAAAGTGGCTCTGTGTGCACAGACCCTAAATCCACATTTGAGATGAAATTAGTTTTAGGTTTTGTCTCAAAATAAGACTGTTGTCGACCACCCAGTGCATAATATATTTTATTTTTTTATTTTATTTTCTTTATTGTACACAACAATGAAACACAATATACAGAAATTACAAAAATAATAAAAGTACAAGTGGCTAAAATAATTGTTTTAAAAACAAAACGAATAAATTATTTAAAATAACTCCATACACTGACAGCCTCCGTGGCGCAGTTGCTGTCTGTGAAACGAGAGACCGCGGGATCGATCCCCGCACCGAAATATTAATGTTTGTGTGATCCACAGATATTTGTTTCGGGACTGGGTGTTTGTGAGACCAAAAAGTCTCTTGTAGTTTCTGATACTCACGACACAAGACTCGGTTGTATGTGACTGTTGGGTGTATTAATTTACTTATTTATAATAATATTTTATGAAGCTCAGCTAGTATATAATATACATAAAATTGACAGATATTTACATCATTTCATTACGCCATTGGAAATTCCGTGACATTTTCAGTTTAATTAATAATAATATAATATTATATATTTGGTTCTCGCTTGCGGTTGGATAAGGTAGTATATGCTTTTATTTAACACATCATACATAGAACATACCTATTAATATACTTTATTACGCATTACCGAAGTGTACATATTATGTCATTGGCATTGCATTTTCCCGTTTGTTCTTCGATACCGAAAACGGTATTAATTAATATTTCATTTTAATATTTATATTATCAATTTTCTGTATTACTTACATTTGAGCAACATACAGTTTTCCTCATGAATATCATACTTTCAATACGACAATACTGCTCTGTTCTTCCTAGTGTGCAGTTGTGTTACAACACTTTATACTCAGTGTATAATTACTGAATATTCAAATAAGAAGCGTATAAGGTGAGAAGCTTTGATTAAACAATAATAAGAATAAATAATGGGACGTAACATAAAAGGCGAAATGTGGGTGTCCTGGTAGCACCTCTGCCTACCCCTTCTGGGAAAAAGGCGTGAGTCTATGTATGTAAAAATAAAATATAATATCAAGATACCACGCTGTCATATTATACATACATGTCTTTAAAAATTGTTGTTAAGACGACTCATAATTGTTATTCGTGGTAGCGTTGTAGTACAATAGCACCCTAGTCTCCGCCACCTGATCTATTTTTATTGTGTGTTCGTGGTCAAGTTGTAATATTTTTATTCTATTTTCATTGTCTATTCGTGCAATACGACCAGCTCACTTCTATTTAAGTATTTTGCATGTTTGCTAAATACATAAATAGAAGTGAGCCGTATATAGCAAGATATGTATGTGTATACATTACATATAGCAAGTTCTGCTCTAAAGCATATTTAACCTGTTGTTTCCATATGTATTATTCATTGACTCTAATAATTGATTAATAATCTAGCCCGTGTACGTCCCACATCTGCTTCATCTTTTCAGCCATAGGAATTCCACTGATGAAGATAGGCCGCACCCATAAATCGCCACATAGACCCATTTGATGAGACCTGCATCCCACGTCTTAAAAATGATTTATTACTAGCTTCTGCCCGCAAACTTCGTCTGCGTGGTTAACTTTATTTGAAATCTCCCATCCCGTCCCGTCCCATCCCGTTATATCCTGCCCGCTCCGTCTCATTCTCACTAATGGAATGTAACCCAGTCCCATCCCATTCTTTTGAGTATAAAAAAGTAGCAAATATATCGGAATTCCTTCTTCATCCCACGAGAACACTAAACTTTTCGGGATAAAAAGTAGAATGTTACTTCTAATATCTCCAAGAATATATTGTGTACAAATTTTCATGATGATCGGTTGAGCAGTTTTCACGTGAAAGCGTATTAAACAAACATTCACATTTATAATATTAGTAGGGATGAAGTCATAAGACCATCAGACTTTACATTTGTATGTGTTCAACAGGCATCATGAAGGCGTTGGCAGTGATATTGGTGGCAGCGATGTTGGTGTTGGCTGCATTCTTTCCGGAAACTGACGCTGTAGGGGTTATTATTAGGCAAGAATGTCCTCCAGGGTATTTAAGGCGCGGTAATATTTGTATACCTGAGGATTATTAATCATTCAGAGCCCTTGATGTAAGAAACTGCTGATAAAGCTGATAAAACACAATGATTTTTTATTAATTTTATTTCCTGGTAACCCATTTCATAAATGTTAATTTTATTATGAAAAATACAATAACATGAATACACATTTCTATATTGTTTCAGTTTTACACCTTAAAAATATAAGGTACCAACTTTAAAAAATACTTTTTTAAATAATTCCACTGAGGTCATTTATCAATTGTATTTAATACAAGATTATGGTTTTCTACCAATTGTAATTGTAGTTGGAATACAAACAATTCCCCTCATAGCTCTAATCAATCACAATCCACTTTGTACAAGTATTTGAATGAGTTGTTCCGTGTTCGGGACTAGAATGTACTACTAGAATTTCTAGAATACAGTACGCCCCGCATGGCAGTACGTTCGCCTACTATTTTAACCGACAATAAGCTCGCGGCAACCTGTGCGTGGCATTATATTCATTGCAGCGTAAAGTGAACTAAATTGTAAATACCTCAAAATTATTTTAATTAACACAACGATACCTACATCCAAGCTTCCCAATACTTCCTCCACGCTCGAGCGCGCAGAAACAAACGAAATGTCGGAACATTTATCGAAGCAAGGCATGCGTGTATTAATAAAGGCAATTTATAATCATTTGATGTGAACCAGTTGAAACATCTCATCGCTTCGTGTAGGCGTGCACCTGAATGTCTTCATGGAATTGAACAAAAAAAAAATGATAAAAAAAATCTAAATATTTTTTTCAGCTTCTGTGGCTCAGTTGACGACAGGACATAGGACAAAGCACGACAGGCCCCGGATTCTATTATATTTTTTTTGGTCTAGGTTTATCATACTTGATTGGACCTGTGCATTTCCTGTAATTATCTTTAATCGAATGTATCTTGTGTCGTGTATATAAAATTCACTTTGGTATGTCGCTCCTCCTGCCGCTACCCGGCGCATTTTGGAGCCTGTGGGTCCATACAGCAAGCAGTACAACCTAAACTACATCAAACTCAGTTTACACTGGTGAAATTCCTAAATAGTTTCATGCACTTTAAAATTTACTACAATTAATGAGCGATACACACAAGAATCAAAAAAATATTTTTACCATCATACATTTTTCGCTTCTCTGCTTTAATAAAAGCATTACTTAAATTTAAAAAATCATAACAGCGACAGAGAAAACAAACAATAAATTACGTTCCGGCATTCATAAATCGCGGAGCACTCTCGCAACAAAAGCGTGCCATTAAACCGGCTCAGTACAAAATGGCACATTAAAATGTCAAAACATAACCGTCAAAATGACACGCCACTGTGTGAAGCGACAATTAGTAAATGACAGCGGTAATACTGCGTTCACACGGCATTGTACTGCACGATTTTGCAGTACGCGTTTTTTACATGCTGGTGGCAGGATACTCGAGTCCGCTGGATAGGGGCTATCCTCAGCGGTTAAAGACCCATCGTAGCGAACCACATAAATTTTTCGTGCTTCGGGTTCAGTTATATTGCCCGGTGATACATATAGGCGATTTGCGTTGGTAAATAAGTATTCTATCTGGACTGCGTTGCATTTGCCATCGGAAGCATTGTCACTTGGCGACCTCGTATAAAAAAAAACAGCAATGTACCGTTGTGTTCCGGTTTGAAGGACATTGTAGCCAGAGTAACTGGACATAATGAGATTTAACATCTTATGTCTCAGAATGGCGAGCACAGTAGAATGCCAAGTATTGCTTTGTAATTTATGGAGTTTGTTGGTATTGCTACTGTGTATGATCATATCGCTTACCATCAGGGGAATGGCAAGCTCGTCTCGCCATTTATCGCAATAAAAATATACTAAAGAATAGTAGCGCATACATTGTATATAGACCTTTCTACCACGTTACTAGGTTCTAAAATAGAGAAAAAGTGAAAAGTTTCAACCAGATACAAAGAACGTACCATCATCCATTAGTTAAACGTATACTCCAAAAAACGTGCAGTACAATGCCGTGTAAACGCAGCCTATAACCAAGAGACGAGCAAACTACCTGAATACCTGAGAACTTACTGAATAATAGAACAAATTTATTGATATATTTTTAAAATAGTCGCTATTTTAGAGAATAAAAAATATACAGTTTATGAATCGTCAGAACTGGAGTTTGATTTCCCGGTCAAGCATTCACCTTATCTGAGCATTTTGGCTTATGCAATCTCATATTTAGAAACTGCTATATCGAAGAGCTGAGGCGAAAGTGGTACTTATGCCTACAACCTCGAGGATACCGACACGTACGATCATATTTATAAATTTTATACAATAAATAAATAATAAATAAATAAATACACCCAACAGTCACATGCATAGTCCTGACCCCACACTAAGATCAAATTTTGTGTCGTGGGTATCGGAAACTACGAGAGACTTTTCGGTCTCACAAACACCCAGACCCGAAACAAATACCTGTGGATCACACAAATATTTGTTTCGGTGCGGGGATCGAACCCGCGGCCTCTCGTTTCACAGGCGGCGTCTAACCAACTGCGCCACGGAGGCTGTCAAATAGTTGCGATATTTTAATAAAAATAATTTTGCTTAAAGACAAAAATCTATTGTATTATAAAACTGAATAATGCAGAAATCCTACGCGTGTTTTAATATGCACATTATGTACCTACACAATATAAAAAGAAAACGGAACGTTCAACAGCTAAGAAAGAAAATCTTTCCTTTAAAAAATGACTCACAGGAATCTTGTTATAAAAGTAGGTAAACAAGCAGATTTTTCAATTAATACAAACCTCACGCACTCCACACATAACATTGTGTTCCTAAAACACATTTTCTTTCTAAGTACTAATAGCTATCCGTCCAGGAATGCAAACTGGTTGAGTGGAGAAATTGGCAGTGCGATTGTCGCGCCGGAACGACTTACATGGTCAGCAACGGGCCCGTATATGAGTGGTCTACTAAACCATCCGGTATTAGAAATGGCACGATGTCTATTGCGCGTGATACATTATGGTTCATTTCTTTTTATATTTTTTTTATTAATTTTTTTATATTAATTCTGACCGCACACTAAGATCGAGCCTGTCGTGGGTATCAGGAACCACGAGAGACTTTTACGTCTTACAATCATCCAGACCCGAAACAAATACCTGTGGTCACACAAACAGTTGTCTCGGGGCGGGAATTGAACCCGCGGCCTCTCGTTCCATGGTCGGCGTCTAATCGTCGGTCACTTGATAGTAAGCGTCACGCCTGCCCATAACCAGGAGCAACATCGCACCACAAACACACTCGGAACTATTACTAAACACGCATGGTGCACAGCGCTCGTCACCCCGAGACATTAGGTAGGTATTGAGTCTTTTAATAACAAATAGTATTATACACAACAATCAAACATAGTTCGGACCCCACATTAAGATCAATTAATCTTGTGTCATGGGTATTAGAAACTACCAAATAATTGTGAAACACACAATTTTTTTTCTTTGTGCGGGGATCGAACTCATGGCCTCTCTTGGCTTGATAGGCTTTCTTTTATTTACGATGCTATGTTATATGGAGAAAAATAATCCGTGTGTTCGAGCCTTTTTATTGGTTTCCTAAAATGACGGTTGTTTTATTTACCACATAGCGGGTTCGAATCCCGCTTCAGACATGCGATTATTCAAAAATCCTTGAATATCATCGAATTGTTTACAAAATGAAAATGATGGTTTCTTTCAGTAATATTGTCTATCCACAATATTTAAGGTGCTTGCCCTCTGTGTGGCATCGCCGTGAGACGCTCCGTATAATCTGAAACAGAATAAAAATAATAAAACTGCTGACCTATATAGCCACATTTATGGAACACGCTCTACGGAACAACTAAGCAGCATTGTTACAACGTGATCATAAACCTCAATGTAGGAAAATAGAACAAATTATTCTTCGCAAAATAAAATTAAAAGTGGTGGAGCCACGCTGAAGTTACTTCAGTATAGTTTTTTTGAATACCTTCACGCCCACACACCCACCACTGCAACTCCTGTCAGACCGGATCAACAGAGGCGCGCAAAGAACTGACATCAAGCTCCCGAGCTCACCGAGTCTCTTAGGGACGTAACTTGTCTTCATTATAGCGTAAAGAAATGCGTTTTTAATATAATGGTTTATAGATATTATAAACTTAACGCAGCCCATTAATTCCTCGTTTTATGTACCTATAAAAAAACTGATTAAAGTTTTCAGAAAACCAGCGGAAGTTTTATTAACTGCGTTTGCACTAAGTCAAAACTTTCGCTGGATTTATGTTTTTATAATGCAATTAATTTGCTCAATGGCAGCTAGTTCTTAAGAATTAGTATGTATTTATTTAGCTTTGCCACTGTAGTGTTTGGACCTTTTTAGACGATTGTACTTTTATTAAAAAGAAACTGTTAAAGGCTTGTCATTAAATTGTCATGAGTGAAAATATATTTTATACAACCACGCGAATGTATTTAATTTCCTCTGGAGATTCTACAGTGGCGACGAGGATTTAAAAGGAAGAAAAATGTCGATTGGTAGGCTACCGGAATTCGACATTCAAGGACATGCATCCTGGTCTTCCTACATGGACCGTATGGAGATGTTCTTTAAGGTGAACAATGTAGCGGATGACCTTAAATTACCATCTTTGATTACATCGATGGGGAGCGAAGCGTATGAGTTGCTGGTCAACCTCGCCAGTCCGTCGAAACCATCCGAGCTCGGTTATTTACAAGTGTGTGAGTTGATGCACCAGCATTTGCAGCCGACTCCTTCTTCTTTGGCGGAAAGGTACAAATTTCGGCAGAGACCGGCAGGCATACCGACCATGACGGCAAGCCGGATGCAACGTTGGGCCGTGATTCTTTCTGCGTATGATTATGATATCGAATATATTAAGACTTCTGACAATAGCGCGGATGGGCTTTCGAGGTTACCGGATGTGACCAAAGCCCCCTATAGACCTTCGGATATAATTCCCGAACAGACATTTTAGCATTTCGCGCAAGATGCATTGTTATTGGATTGTATGGACATTAAAAAACAGACAGCCAAAGACCCTGTATTAGCTAGGATTTTGTCTTTTATTCGCGATGGTTGGTACGAAACCTGTGATCGAACTGACATGCAGCCTTATTTCAACAGGAAGTCTGAATTGTACGAAGAGCTAGGTTGTGTTATGTGGGGGCATAGGGTGGTAATACCAGTAGATTGTCGCGGAAAGGTTTTAAAAATTATACATGAACCGCACATGGGCGTGGTGAAATCGAAAGCTCTAGCTCGCAGTTACGTGTGGTGGCCCGGTATAGACGAAGCGGTAGAACGAGTGTGCCGAGCGTGTATCACTTGTGCAGCGCATGCGGATGCACCGCCGCGCGCCACACCACAACCCTGGCCCTGGCCGGCCAGGCCTTGGGTACGTTTGCACTTGGATTTTTTGGGCCCTATAGCGGGGAAATTATACTTGGTAGTGGTAGACGCTATGTCTAAATGGCTTGAAGTTTTTAGTGTGCCAAGCACGGCGGCCGGTAGCACTATTGATAGATTATGCGAGTTATGGAGTAGGTTTGGAGTTCCGAAACAAATCGTGACGGATAACGGACCTCCGTTTACCAGTAGCGAGTTTAGGAAATTTGTTACGGGTAATGGTGTGGAGCATGTATTTACGGCGCCGTATCATCCGGCTTCTAACGGTTTAGCTGAAAATGCAGTAAGAACGGTAAAAAAAGTTATCAAAAAAGCCGTTTCGGAGCGTAAGAATGTTAATCGTATGTTGGAAATATTCTTACTGCATTATCGTAATGTTGAGCATTCGACCACAAAGGAAAGTCCGGCTATGTTACTGATGGGTAGGAGGTTACGGACGCCATTAGACGTCATAAAACCGGACAGGGAAGATAACATTTATAGAGCGCAGCAGCGTCAAATTGACGATGCAGGGGGGGTGCTTAGGACATTTCAAAACGGAGATGAGGTTTGGTATCGCCAGCATTCCAAGGCGGAGAAGTGGGCTCCGGGTACTGTCATTGATGCTGCGGGTGTTAGGGACTTTAAAATTTTAGATGAGACAGGCAGTGTTATTCACAGGCATATAGATCAGTTAAGGCGGAGATCAAGGGAAATGGGGGCGCTTGCTAGTCCGGCAATTTCAAATGAGGTCCGATCTTGTGCCATAGGACCAGCTTTAGGCCCAGTAGGTCTGGTTGAACCAGCTTCGGTTCTGGGGCAGGCGGTTGCGACGGGCTCTCCAGAGCTGTCGTCTGGTGGAGAATTGCACATCGGCAGTAGCCAAACATCACCACACATACATACTGCTACCGGAAGCCAATTAAATGCCGCACCCAATGAGCAGTTCAGCACGCCACTCTCCGGACCAGTACCGACCCAGTCGCGTCCTATTCGTAAATGTAGGCTGGGCAGGGTTATTAATTACAAAGAATAAATTTACAAGGATTAATTTCATTTATTAGTTTAATTTTTAGTTTTACTTAAATTTGTTATTAGTCTTAATTTTAGTAGGAGGAGATGTAGTGTTTGGACCTTTTTAGACGATTGTACTTTTATTAAAAAGAAACTGTTAAAGGCTTGTCATTAAATTGTCATGAGTGAAAACATATTTTATACAACCACGCGAATGTATTTAATTTCCTCTGGAGATTCTACAGCCACAAATGTTAAAAACCACGCATTTAAAACCGTATGTGAAGGCTCAACACAAGTATAGAGCTTAGTTTGAGAACTATGGTTATCTCAGCAGCAATAAATGTTACAAATATACGAAAAATAGAAGCCAAGGATTTTCACAACGACCGGCGACCTGACGGTTATACCAACTCCCCGCAACAATTATTAGCTCTTTAGTCACCTTCTGATCGTATTCTTAACTACACGGGATGAACTCGAAACGCGACACACGTGGGTCAATATAACGGGTTGTAAACCACTATGTATGGTGTTCGGTATTCGGAGGAATAATAATACCGCCAGCAAATTCACATTCGACGGTGGACATTCGATGCCGACAAAATAATACCCAAGTTGAAACCACTCTGCTTGTAACATCTGCACCATGTCGAACTATAGGGATCAAAGGAGCCCATACGTCTATCGTCTTAACTTGTGATTTACGATTTCACGCATCGATGGACATCCCCTAATTGTTTACTTTTTAAAACTCTGTGATCTCCGGCCTTTAATGTTTTCAAAGTAAGAGTCCATAGACGCACAAAACGAAATCTCAATGATGGAAATCAAACGATAAATTAAACACATTTATTTACTAATAACACAGAACTAAGAACCACATGACAATTGTTTATAACTCCATGTGCCACACTGCGCCAAAGTTTACGTCTTCAAATGTTATTGGCAGTGTATGAATATGCTGGCACTAACTTCGACCTTGGACAACCCTTATGAAGTGGTTCAAATGCCAAAACTCACACTAATTATACTAGCCATGGAAGGAATCAAACCCGCGACCTCATGTTTCAGCTCATATGTGCTACCACTAAACTTACTAAAGGATAGCTGTGAATAAGACTGTTACACATCATGTTGCTTATTATAGATGATGTTAAGCAAGATATTACCAGAAGGCAATAAGTAAAAGTGATAAACCGTATTGCAAATCATGGTTTCCCAAAGAAAATTCCTTTTAATAAGCGAATCAGAATATTCACATTAAAGTAAGATCAAAAAGCTTTCGAGCCTCAAGCCTCTAGATCGAATCAAAATTCTGGCAACCCTACACAAGATGCAATCTTACTTCCCTTCCACCACAGTCGGTTTTGCGCAAAACACGAACTCATTAGGTAAATATTATGCTATCAGCAAGAAACCTCTCGATAACGTGGTACGTTGGACTATTAAATTCTGCATCCGCGAAACAAACCCATCTCACATTCTTAATAGAGTCTATTCTTCCTTGTACCAGAACAGTGACTTACGGCATTCCGCAAACTAAACCGCAGTGGTTGATTTAATGAAGTATTTTGTAGAGCTTTCGAAGGAAACTCGAGAGACATTTACTCTGTCCTTTCTTAATGACGGGAAAAAATTGTGAAGGCGAGAATTTTTTTATATCCATTACAAAGATCGGCTCCCACAGAATCTATAGTCGGGCCGCTAAATAATTATTTAACGCGGCTTTAGTTTTATATAGACTCATTGAAGTAGCTTCGTCGGTTTCTCTTTATACTGGGTTGAAAAATTGCAATAAGTTATGATAAATGCAGAAAAATGCAGGAGTATCCATTCCGGAGCACACAATTACACCAGAGTGAAGGAAACCCTATATACTCAGGCTAACTCAAAGCGCGACACACTATTACGGGACTTGTTGTTATTATTTAGGGTTATTTCAATTAGAGTGTACAGTACAACTGCTTCTTCAGTCGTCCATTCTCTCACCGGTGAATACTGTAGAGTGCACTGCACTTATCACATGCATTGTAGTCTCTAACAACTATCTTTCTCCTAAAGTAAAGATACGGGCTACACCGTCCGGCTATTAGTTGTGTCAGTATAAAGAAATATAAATATTTTTGCGTGTGGTCCATAACATGTCCTTAAATTACATACGTAATTACTGTAATCAGAGTTAATTATTAATTACGCCCAAGAGGGCAGGTGACGTAAAAACAATGGCTCATTGTGGCCCTTTTGTTATTTGAGTAATTGTTTAAACTGTCTCATTAAACCCGTCGATGAGTGAGGTTTTTAATTATCTGCTTTTTTGTTTAGACTCGTTTTGTCCGCTTTTGACAGGTTCATTTGTATGCGGAAGTCGGTTGGGGAAAATATTTGGTAACATTAAAACAACAAAGTGATATTTTATCGTGATTTAGTCGATTTGTTAGTGAAGCTTGTGATTTTTTTTCAAATACACCCAACAGTCACGTACATAGTCCTGACGTTATATTAAGATCAATTATTTTTTGTGTTGTCAAAAACTACGGGAGCCTTTTCGGTCTCACAAACAATCAGACTTGAGACAAATACCTGTGGACCACACAAATAGTAGTCTCAGTTCGGGGATCGAACCCGCGACCTTTCGTTTCACAGCTGGCGACCAACCGACTGCGCCACGGAGGCTGTCGAAATGTGAATAGATTGTGTACCGTAAAGCGCTAGATTTGATCTCATATCTGCAATTTACTTTGAGTATATTAGCCGACATATTTAGCCATAGCCGATATATTTAGCTTTTAATAGCTATATAGTTAAATCGGAAATGAGCCATATTTAGCCGTATGATACACAAAGTAAAGAATTAATAGTCATCAATACAATTTTCACCCACAAGAACTCAAATCTTAGTACCAATGTTTTCCACAGGGGCCTTTTACAAGCAGCCTGCATTCAGTAACTTCATGTAACATACGTAAAACCAAACCTTATTTGTGTCCGATAGGTTAACAGTTGTCTATTCATATCACAACAAAAAAGACAACCCCAAACGAAAGCGACAAGTGACCTCTATACACCTATAGACCTCCTATTGTGAAGAGAATAATGCCCTATAAATATCACTTCCAATTATTTCCGAAACTTCTGGGCTTTTCAGCGGTCCGCTTTCTACGGAACCATCGGGACATGAACGATGTTCATATTTCACTGCGTTGTAGGTCAACTCAACCGAGAGTCAACGATAGCAGTGAAATAAATCGCCCTTTGATTTATAAGTCTTCGTAACAAACGTGCTTAAAACGCACGCAGTATATTTTATAATTTTTCTGGTGTTTTAGCTATAATTACTGTAATATTTTGGTAGTTCAGTTGGTAAAAATAGTATTGAGTATTTAATTTAAAAATAAAAATTATTTTAAATTAATAAGACTACATTTCTAAACCAATTAAAAAGGTTTGAGGTTGAAATGAAACTAAGACAAATATAAATATAAAAAATGAACTAATATTTTTATTTATATTTCCACCTCTGTAAATGGATATATCCAAAAAAAATTGACACATATTAATGTGAATTACTAATAAGTTACATAAATAATTTGACCAATAAATATTGACATACAGCACGACCATACTGATCTTCGCAGGTCCATAATTGACGCGTGTAAATTCTATTGGGTCAGCTTAGGGTTGCGAATTTGTTTTTTCTTTTATCGCATTTCAATAATATGGGTGGTTTAAACTGAAGCCCTATATGTGGTGGTAGGATATTCATATCCACATATTGACCAGCGGATAAAACTCGATTTTTTGCTGTGATTCTGAGATTATTCTCATACCTTCGCTTACATCAAGCCAGCACTTTTTAGGTCGTTGCAAGACTGGACCCTAATTCTGGTACCAACATTCTCAGTATGTATATACTTATATATATACAAGGTATATCAAGATTGCGACCGAAAACGAAGCCAGGTGGTAGCATTAGTGACTTCAGACACAAGGAAACTAAAAATTTCGCAAAAAAAATCGACAACTTTTTTTTGTAATTTTTTACTTATCGTCGTATTTGGGTGATAAATACATAGTTTTCCTAAAATAATGATTTAGACCTCTTTTTTTTAAACTCTCAATGGTACGTAAGGGTTTACATTATTATTTTCGCAAAAACCAGGTATTTACCACCCAAACATGATGATTTTTAAAAAATTCTAAAAAAATAATTGTCGCTGTTTTGGTGAAATTTTTATTTGCATCGTGTCTGTAACCACTAAAACTACCACCTGGCTTCGTTTTCGGTCGCAGTCTTGATATACCCGGTATATATATATTGGTATTGATTACTAAACAAACTTATTATCCGTGTACAAAATGGACGAACGATCTAGTTAAGGGTGCAGGAAGTCGAAAGCAGTCGAAAACAGGTATTTATGAAAATCCACGATAGCCTAAATTCTGCAGTAGATTTCCTGTGGCTGAAGACAGTGAGAGAAACAAACTAATTAATCAAAAGGGAATATCTTCAATGACAGTACAAAACAGTGAACGAGTTTTGAATAGTAGTCATCAATCAATTAAGGCACAAACGGATCTGTCAAAGACACTCCAACAATTAATAATCGTTATATTATAAATATCCTTAAAATATATATCTCGAAAGACGTTTCCACAATAGTGAAAATTGTAAAAAAAGATAAATATACACAGTTTAGTTGCGATGAAACCAGAATGCCAAACATATACCCAGTTTTCAGCTCAAAGTAAGATGTGTTAAACTTCGGTAAAGGAACATAATGAGGAAACGGAAATAAAAATTTCGTAAGTGCACTAACTTCCTGCTAAATAATTTATTTTGTAATTACAATAAATAAACATATCAACATCTACGACCTTACCTGGATCAGTGCTGAGAATTAATACTTAACATATTCCACCATGCAGTCGTTGCAATTAAACGAGTGCGTAGTTTACTTACGAGTCTCAAGAAATTTCCAAGATTTCTGTAAACCGGAACGACATTCATCAAATAGAAGATCGGATAGGATTTAGGAAGAAAATTTTATCTACTTTCCCCCCGCAAAAGTAACAAACATTCGTCCATACTAACAAACTTTTCAAGTAGCCACAGACCCGGCCCTGAACTAGTGAAAATTTCTAACTGCGTGCGAGTTGCACCTCGAAGTGCATCGACCCAACATCGACTATATTTAAATGTGTGTTGCAATTAACGTCCGACGGAGCTCATTACACCGTTCGATACAGGCTAATTATACTTCTATTGCTATCCGACCGCTTTCAGGCATTAGGCCTCTCACACAGCCGCGGCAATACTAAAAACTAGAATACAATTGCACGGTTCCAATTCGGGTATTTCTTTTTTTATATGGCTGGGTAAACTGGCCGATCTGACACCTGATGACTATCGACCGGTGAGAAATATGATAACCTCTTATGGCTGCTGCACACGTTCAAGTGCGTTTGCGCAAACGCAAACTCGCACCAGTCTCGAATCGAAAATTTCAAAGAAGTTTGCGCAGTGCAAACTCAGACTTGCACAGTTATATCGTTACGTGTGTGGCGGCAATTACGTTCGACACAATTATGCTAGTCTATTCGAATTTTGAAATCGAAGACATACACAAGTTGATCCCGGAACGCGCTATATTTGCGTGCGTCACTAAGATCAACTCTACGTGTATGGTAGTAGCCATTCAGACAGATACGAAGGTCGTACCAGCATATGAAACCTCTAATCTCACTCACCAAATAAAGCATTTCTTCACGGCGGTTTTCTGAAAACTCTGTGCGCATTGTTCTCAAAACCAATGCCCGAAGGATAATGCAAGTCTGCCGGATGCCTTATAGTTTGCGGTTCGCGTGCCCCACTTAGGAATCATTAACGTCTTAATCCATCCAAATGAAATGAATTGAGACTCAACATGACTGTTTTAACTATTAGTAACGTTTTTAATTCTGCCTGTCCTAATCCTACAATTGCATGGTTACCGGAATATAACCTTTTAATATAGCGTAATGTTTTCACCTCACACTTTCAGGAATGTATCAGTCCACTGATATCGCATAATATTGCATTTTCACCCTATTTTACTATTTGATTAATTTTATTGTAGTTTAAGACGTAAGTTCACGTCAGAGTTCCCCACAGACTCACTGAGCTTCACTGCTCAGTGTCATAAAATGCATGCCACTGTTGATCTTTCAGGAGTTGCAGTAGCAGGTATGAGGGTCGGAAATTCTCTGGACTGTTACGTGTTTGAAGACTTCACATACCATAGAAAACCTTGTTGATTACTCTCTGTTATGCAGTATTGTCACAATGTTATCTTTCATTGTTTTAGTAAGCAATAGTTAACTATTAGGGGAGACTGGGTACGGTTGATACAAAGGACGGTTGAAACAGAGCAAATATCTCATAAACGGTTACGCGGGGACCTATGGGTGCAAAGGGAAAACGAAGCGGACGAAAGGTCCGAACACGAATACAGTGTCGCGACGGTTCCTGCGCGTTGTTGTTGTGTTCAGGACACCACATTGTTTTTTATTACCCAAAAGTAAGTATTTTTCTTCAGACATTAACGCTTATATTATCTGTTCTTTTTAAATGAATGTGTTAAGTGTGTGTTTGCGATTATTACGAAGCTTGTAGAATAAGGGATAGTGATTATTTTAATGTATTATCATTACTGTCGAAACTATAAAGTGTATTTTACAAAAAGTGGGGTTGGGGACAGTTGAAACATTTTTTGTGGGTACGGTTGAAACACAAAATATATTTATTTTTATTATTTATAGATGCCGGGGTTCGAGTTGGGAAGACTTCCAGAGGGAATATTGACTTATCGAGCTATAGTCACGCATATGACGAGGTGAAAGCTGAAGATCCACTATGGAAAGCGGCGGAAAAACATGGTGTAAACCAATGTTCCCTGTTAAGAAAAATTCGTAAGAGAGATCCGACCGACAAAGATGATAGGTACAAGTATGGGTTATAAAACACACAATCGTGTTTTTAATATACATATTATATTTACGTAATAAAGAGCGAAAAACTGTTATCTGATAAACCATAGAAAGAAGAGATAAGAAAAGAGCATGAAGCAAAATTAAAACGGACCAAAGTTAAGCAAGTTAAGAAAAGGGTAAAAGAAGAAAAAGGTAAAACAGAAATTTCAAAAGGAGAAAAAGGAAAAACTAAGCAGGAATTGTCATCAAAAGCATCAGAAGAGGAATGAATCTTTTAGAAGTATTAAAATCTTGAAGAATGATCAATGTTGTCATGTGGTGCCATAATTATTAATATATTTAGTATTAATGATAAATAAAACATGTTTCATTAGTCTTAATTGTATTATTTGTATGTGTTTCAACTGATCCCAATCGCTGTTTCAACCGCCCCTGGCATGGGTACGATTGAAACAAATAATTGTTTTTTTTAAATTTCATATATTTCTAAAAATAGTTATCCGAATACTATAATGATACTGTCATATCGTACCTAAAACTTCAAATTTGAATTTCACGCATCATTATCGTCAGTTGGTTCGTAAACAACAAAATTATAAACGATACAAGCTAAATTGTTTCAACCGTACCCAGTCTACCCCTATTATCATTTGAGCGATAAGCCAATTGTACTTTTATTTTTTATTGATTTCTGATTTTATTTATTTCTTTTTTGTGTGTGCAATAAGTGTATAAAGATAAATAAATATGAATACGAAAACAGCTAGAATTGTATGCTCTCGATTCAAACCAGGAAAGTCCTTATTGTACAACCGGTGCGCTTGCAATGAGGCAATGGGTCATTTCAAGTTTTACTTCCTTTACTTTGTTACACTATAATGTGACCATAATACACCTCAAGGTAAGAACAGTTCAGTCTAGATATTTTGAATGGCGAGATGAGCGTGCCATTTAAACACCGTGAATTACAATGGCGAATGGCATGCTAGTCTCGCCATTCAATGAAATTTGAAAAATAGCACTAAGCGACATCGACTGTCAATGGTCATAAGTAGTTGAATAAACGCCGTTATTTCATATCATATAAAACCATAAGAACATATCAGTAAAAATATTTAAAAAGCAATATATAACAAAACTATCCACTCACCAAAAAGAAGAGAAACCACAAAGCTCATGTTGCAAAAAAGTAAAATACATTTTCTTTAACAGTTAATATAAATTAATATTACTCGCACAATGCATAATTTACGTCAGCCGCAGAGGTTGAAAACAATTCATTAGCTCGCATTTAAGGCTCATATACATGCACTAACGAACTTATTCGATACGCTTGTTATTAATTCATGCCAATACTTGCATGAGGGATCGCTCCCGATCACGCAACGCCACTAAAACCTCTTTAATATCAGTTACAGAACACTATACAGATACAGGGTGATCCACGATCATATTAATATTAAACTTTAGTAATCAGCGGTATTTATTTACAATCTCTGGATATTTTTCACTCGGCTATTTTATTAAGTGACTTTATTTTCATTTATTTATTTATAAATAAGGACAATTTAGGACACATAACCCAGTGAAGTTTACACAAATCGTAAGACTTAGTTAGTAGGTTTTTTATTTTTTATATGACATCAACATTAACACAACAATTTCATAACATTTTAATTGGCTCGTACGACTATGGTTTAATAACAAAACCACCCTGTACAACGGCAGGCATAAGTCAAACCAACTATCGGCTCGATCTCTGAATGACGAATCTGGTTATCAAAGTGCATAAATATACCATTTGTTTTGCATACAAGGGGTACGTAACGTATTGGACATGAACTAGCGTTCTGAAAAAAAACATTGATTGCCAGTTGCGTTTTTGACGGTGGTAAGTCGCTGGATGTGAACGCATCTCCTTTGGTTCGATTCCCGCAATGAGATCATCTGTGAATTGTGGTACACAAGTATGTACTATGTTTTTTTACTGGCACGGCACAGTGTCTGCACGTGATGGAAAGCGCAAGCCGTCCAGAGATATATTTCAATCTGAGTGTTTTGACGACTTCAAAAACAACTCAAGGTGAATAGTTTTCAAATTTCCATACGTCACAATGTTTTCCTCGGGTTCTCTACAATAGAGAGACCAATTTAAAGTGCTGAGCTCACAGTCCACCACGCTTCTATATTGACGGAATTCACATACCATATAAGTTCAAGGATCTCTATGGTCTGTGGGTTTCCTCCATTTTTTCTTTCCCATCAATTAAAACACCCATGACTCCGAATTCCGAAGTCATGGATTCCCTGGGATTCAAACCCATGACTACACAAACATACACGAAGTTGTCATACCAGTATTCAAATTCACAAACATTGAGTGTGGTGAGCCGAGGCTGTTCAGTAACAATATACAGTAATAGTTGTATGCATCGCATTCAATAGTATCGATTTATCGCGCATCTTCGAGTGGGCGGTGATATGAACCCTTTTACTAGTTAATTACTAGTTAATAAACATCGATATCAATGTTACACAATACGTTACGGTAGAATATAAGTCAATGTAAATAAATATGCTAGTTAATGTATATTCACGACGGTTAATTACTGTAATTGAATTTTGAATACCTTTATTGATTTTTCCATATTACACATTTTGTGGCAAAATAATATTTAAATACGAATAAAGAAATACTTTAGCGTTATCCTACACCAGACGAAAGTTCGATCTTGGGATGCTGACGAAAATACTAATTTTGCTTTTATAAATAATAATGGAATATCGCCTCATGAACTGCCTCCGTGGCGTAGTTATACTACGGTACGATTATAAAGATGAGGTCTTGGGTTCGAATCCCGGGTCGGGCAAAGTGATATTGGATTTTTTATTCATTATCAGTCCGGAGTCAGGAATTTATGCCCGATATGGCGATAGGCTCGCCCCCTATCACATCGTGGAACGGAACATACAAGGCGAAATGTGGGTTTCCTAGTAGCACCCCTGCCTACCCCTTCTGGGAAAAAGGCGTGAGTTTATGTATGTATGGAATATCAATTTCCTATTGCATTATTGTTGCATTGCTAAACTCGGCATTAATGTGTTATTTACATCCATTTTAGACTTCCTCTATAGAAAAAAAGTATAGAGAAAAAATACCACTAAATAAAACAGCATATCGCTCATCCAATAGAACAATGACGTAATTACGTCTTAGCTATTTTTCAGGAGAACTTTTTAAATGTTTGAGATTTAAAATATAATGTATTTCCAATCATTCTGATGAAATTATTTTAATATTAATGTAAGTAACTGTACTATCAATGATAATTTACAATAACTTCATGAGAAACTCAAGAAAACTTTTCAATAAGACATTCAAAAGTCATTTTCGACTTTTTGTAATTACGTCGTTGTTCCATTGGATGAGCGATATTTATTTTCAACCTCATTATTTCATTCATCTCTCCTCACAGATGAAGTTCCATTCATACTGACCGAACGGAACTTATTTATAATTCAACAGTATGTAAAGCCAGATCGATATCTCATGAAATATTAATAGAATAATAAAATGCTTTGGTGTATGGCGTGTTTTTTGCCGGTGGTTGTTGGACACTCGAGTGTGTGCTAGGCTTTATTTATACTGTGTGAAATGTCGGTTAGCCGGGCGCTGGGTTAATTTCTATGTAAATGCATAGGCGCCGCGCCGGCCGGGAGATCGTTACGGACGCTGTCACGACGAGTTGCAGGGCTACCGTGTGCACGCAGCTTTACAATCTTAATATTGAATTGCGCCCTCAAGTAACTTACATTGTGAACAGCTAACATAAGGAATAGTAAACGTTTAGTAGGAACACAAATTAATTAATTAGCGCGCGGAACGCGTATACGCTCTTAAGCAAAGAAAAATGAAATAATAAAAAGAGAAAGCTCGGGCAACCATGGACGGAAAACTCAAAACATCGATTTTAAAATACATACATTATATACATAAATAAACACACGCCTTTTTCCCAGAAGAGGTAGCCAGAGGTGCTACCAGGACACCCACGTTTAGCCTCGTGTGATCCGTCCCACGCTGTGATGTGATTTTGAAATACTAACCTTATATTAAGTGTAACATAACATCCCAACGTTACCCAAACCTTAGAAACTGCTGCTCGGTGCTGACAAAGTGACAACCCTGGGAGACACGGGCAGCGTCCGCTCTGTACCGATTTAGGCTTTGATTAGAAAGCAGCTGAGGCAAGTATTACGTTATACAATGTAAAACAAGCTGGAGTAAAATGTGGCGCCGCGCCCTACACAGCCACGGTAAAAATACTCCAGGGTTGTCGAGCATTGCGAAATTGTTCGTGTGTAAAAAGTTCCGCCCTAAATATTTACGTGAAGGAAAATTACCTTGATTTTAATCCGGTTGTAGGGTGCCTCTCGGTGATTTTATAAACATGTTATTTATGCCTCAAGGTAGAACTAGTGATTTCATTTTAAGGAACTTAACACTATTGTTGAGCTAGTTATGTTTTTACTACCACGAAAAGTGACGAATGTGCTTAATGGGCAGCAAAAGTACTGCACTTAATATTTCTTTTAAGCGATGTTGTATTCAAAATTTCAAAACAATTGAATTATAATGGAAAAGATTATTCTTCGTTAGTCCCAGGGCACGTATGACTATAAAAGCTATCTTTAAAATTACCCTCTGACCTCAATAGCGCCATCTTAGTTTGTCATCTTTAGCCGGATATTTTCCATACGCAAAGATAATTCTCTATGGATGTATGTACGGTTATGTTTACCAACATAACAATATATGTATTATTAAGTGTTATGACTCTTAAATAAAGATACTCGTATATATCTGTCACTTATAGTCACCGACAATATTGGTTACATGTGGCGTGGAAAAAATTAGTGCGTGCTTAGCAATTCCACTAGCTCCGACATAACATGTATTTAGTGATATATTACAAAACACCGCCATATCCCATTATAAGCTATGCCTGTATTCCACTTGTTTGTGGCACAGTACTTTGCTAAATAATGCGGAGCGGCGCAGCGCCGTTTTCAGCAAATTTTGAACTATACAACGGTTAACAGGCAGAAAATTATAAATGCCTTCAACAGAACATTGTTGTGGCATGTTTATGAAACAAACAATGGTATTATAGTTGCTTGCGATGCTGTTTATTGCTTCACTCGATGCGAAAATAATTTCAGCAGAGATATAAACATCCACAGAGATACAAAAAGTGGTAGAGCCGTATTGTAGTCATCTTGGACTGTAGGAGTTAGCTGTGTTGATATGTATGATTCTACGTGGGCCCCTATGACGGATTCTTAGGGCTTATACACAAAACTGCAAATCGGCGCGATGCAAATTCGTAAGGCAGAAAATTGCGACACGAATTGCTGCTATGCAATTTCCAAAGGCGATTTCCCTTGCACGATTCGAGTAACGCTTATTGCTAAGGAAATACAGGAAAAATAAACAAAGAAGCAGGAATGCGCGATGCAAATTAATTCGCAAGTTCTGGCGATGCGTCGTAAGAGCTCGTAGATTTTTACGTTGCGACGTCGTTTAATTTACGAGCCCTTAAGTAAAAATATCCCTTAAATAAGTATGTAATGTAATTAACAGCTACCAAGGGATCTCCCTAGGTATTAGGTAGGTAGTAGATACCAACTACCAGTAGATAGGGCTTGGTCTACTACGTTAAGATATTTATATATATACCCGTAATATAGTGTTAGTATACCACAGCTTGTAGCCGGCGTATAATTTATTCATAAGTATGTTCAGAGCGGAACATTACGCGCCAAGCGGTGCTACGTTCGTATCTAGAACAACTACAATGTTACGTAATGTGAAAGTTACCGACACTCCGGTTTATCGTTATTGTTTCGATTTAGTAAAAAATCAGCACACCTGAGTCTAGTGCTTCGACAGTTTTCTGTTCGTGTCTTTTCTTTGCGTTGTGAATTAAAGTATACTTCGCTTTAGGAACCTCCTCAAAGATGGAAAAGCTAAGGTCTATAATTCACCACGTTGGCCTGGTGCGAGTTGACAGACTTATATTAATAGAATTAATTAGTCATATATTTGCTCAGGACTGAAATTCCTGCCCAGCATGGTGGCTGGCTCACAGATATTACGCTTCTACAACATCATGGTCCGAAAACAAGCTCAGAGAACTGTGGGCAGCCCCTTTGGCTCCAATGCCTACGCCTTCGAGAATACAATGAGCTTGGCGTAAGTAAGGAAAGAAGTGATACAAATAATTCATAAATATACAATACACAAGTAGACAGCAAATCCAAGTGAGTCGCACGAAAATAACAAATCTGAAGAAAGAATAAACGATTGCATTATCCAAAGCCAGAACACGCTTATCGTAATCACATAAGTAGATTTTTTAGTATATGTCAAGACGGTAGGTTCCTCGTATGCAAGTGGCTGTCTGGGTAGGTACCACCACTTTATCTATTGCGGCCTGCAACCAGCAATATGTAAGCTGTAGTGTTCCTGTTTGAAGGACATTGCAGCCAGTGAGTAATGGCATTAAGTGAGTTCACACCTAATGTTTTGAGGTGACGAGAACACTACAGTCCGACGAAGCGCTTAGGAATAATACATTGCTAGTGCTGAATAGTGTTGCTGTTGTTTATGGGCAGGCGTGACTTATTAGTCGAATGGCCTGGTTTCATTGTCTATTTATTTATTTAATAAATTACTTTGGCTTCTAGGTTCCTAATAATAAAATCATTAAAACCAACAGTCAAACAGATACCCCTAACTTCAGATAAAGATTACATACAGTCAACAAGTCTCGTATTGTGGGAATCAGAAACCTCAAGGAACCTTTTAGTGCTGTAACACCCAGACCTGCAACAAATATTTATGGGCGGCACGAAAATTTGTATCTGTGCGGAGATCGAATCCGCAGCTTCTTGTTCTACAGCCGGCTTTCAACTAACTGCGCTACGGAGGCTGCAATAAAAAACTACTGCCAGCATTGTCTTCGTCTCTTACAATAAAAAGAATACTCGACAATTATGTAGCAAGACATCATTTACATTTTACACATAGTATCATAACAAAGTGTTAAATAAATTACAAACAACATTGTGACAAATTTTATTCGCAATGGAATGAGCTACAGCCCGTCTGCCATTTACAAGTTATGTCTGTATTCATTTCAAGTACGATAAAGTACTAAGGTTGGGAACTTAACAGTCTCCACACCACATTTATATGGCAAACTTAATTCTTAAACTCAATTAAAGGGACAATTAAAGGACTGGTCGCATAAAATCACCAAGTTACATGATTACCCAAAAAGGGATTTATTTCTTAAAAATTTGCTGCGAACCGTATATTTTATTTTATTTATTTATTTATAAATTCTTTATTGTACACCACATAGGTACATACAAAAAAATAAAAAAAAATAAAATTATAATCTTAGTTGGTCATATCATTTAGAGCTTTCTTGATATGTTACATTAAATACTTATTACATAAATAAACAAGTGACAACCTACATCATTTTAATTGCGCCGTCAATATGTCAAAATTCCCGCCAAAAGCGAGCCTCCTTTTTTCTGACTTGTATGCAAAGGCATCAATTCAAACAGCCATCGAACCGTAGCGTTCTATATTCAATTGGTAAATGTTTAAGCGCGCGTCTCTTCCATGGCCATTATTTTAACAGCTTACATAAGGCCGAGTACACACGCGCCGACGCAGCGCGACATTACCCGTAACGACGGGCGGTTCATCAATTCTCTTTATAGGCACTTTCTTTCGCAATAGACACTATCACGGTGCGACGGGGGCGGTGTTAAATTTTACGACATCGACTCATTTGTGAAGGCTGTCAGTCATTTTCGTCGGCTGCGAGTGCGTCCGACCTCCGAATGCCCTCTGCGAAGAGGTCCTATTTAACGACCCTGCGCTTGTGTGGCTTGTCGGTTTCTGCTCGCTCCGCTGTGTAATGAGCTGTCATGTTTGCAGTGTATGTGATTTTGTTGATTCTTTCTAAATAATTATGATTTTTCAATGATTAAATTTCGGTTATGCCGTTTCTTTGTTAGGTATGTCTATCTTATTCCTGAAGAAACAAAAAAATACATAGATAGTTACTAAAAGGTGTCTGTATATAATTATTATTATTTAAAGCCGAAATCCTGTTCCAATTATAAATAGGGTAATATGAAATATAATATGCCGGTTTTTAATTATTAATTTATTGTAAGACGTTACGAATATAAACAAAAAGAATATAAAAATCAACTATTCAAATTTACGTATGGTCTGTAAAATATGAACCTCTGGGTTTGAATCCTTGTCGGAAAATACTTTTTGTATGAGTTATTTTGGCTACCGCCCTATTCCAATATCTTTCGACGTAAATAAGGGACAACCAATTGTGGATAACGTTAATAGCACCCTACCTAACCCTTAAGCGACACAGGCATAAAATACGTATGTAAATTAAATCTATCAGTTCGCGGTTAATAATTAACAAAATAAATTGACCGTGAAACCGACTTGGCTCATAAACTACGATAACCAGCGATTTATAGTGTCTTACAACTATCTGTACCTTTCCGGGGTCAACGCACCATCCACCCACATGAATTAACGGACTCTCAATATACACGCGCACTACTAAATTAAATTGTATTATTAAATTGAATAATTGTCGCCTTGAGGTCTGATTGTCGCCTTAGTATATTTGGAATGTGAAATCTGAGTTCCTCCGATCGATTTCTTGTTCAGTTAATACATTTTGTAATAGTGTTGATTTAAGAAGCAGGCGCCATACTTATTTAAATAATATAAGAACTCTATACCACTGGCAGAAAATACATAATACATCTGATATTATTATAATAACAGACGTTGGGAAAAATGAAAGTACCAAAAAACATACATAAGTAGATTAGACTGGAAAAATATTCACTGCTTTCTGGCGCAATCGGGTAAAAAGATAATATGCATTTTTAAGCTTTTAAATAGCTTTAGCTTTGCTAAGGTTACAATAAACAAACATTTAGATTGCAATGCATTTCACATCAGGCGCATTGTAATCTTTTTGTAGTTGCCAGTATAAAAAAGTCGCGCGCCAAGATATCATGATTTAAGGTATGTTAAGAAGGAGACAGCTGATAAGACTAACTTTTTAGGTTCTACTGTGGTTCTACGCTACCTTCCAGTACTTTTGGTACATCGAGAAGGACAAGGGGTATGCTAATCTCTTGTACATATATTCTATCCTCCAAAGTTGTTAAGCTATCAGCCGAAATTGCGACAGCACTTTGTCGTATACATGTTCATGTAAATCCTGTAAGTTTTAACGAATACGGTGTTCATCTTACTTTAATTTATTTATAAGGGTTTCCAACACGTTTCTAGCAATAACTAAAAAATAATAATAATTAATAAAATATATATAATAAAACTGCTTTTAATTCAACTGCGCTGCGACTCCTGTATAATTACTGAATTATAAACTTTTTTTGAAAAGAGCAACGCTAGAGTTTCTTGTCCGTTCTTCTCTGGCGAAAACAGCCTTGTGAACCGGCTGGTAGTGGAAAAAAGTGACTGAATCTAAATAATGTATGACATTTCATGGGTTCAATAAAATATTTTCATTTCATTTTCATTTCATAATTAGAGCAGTCAAGCCTATGGTCTCAATCTCACACCATCATTTATTATACTGGGAGGTAAGTTATTACAATGCACCGAAAGGTGAAAAAGGTTTGTGCTGTGTACTCCGGATGCCCAAGCTCCCTTCCCTCTTCCCATCCTTTTTCCTTCCCACTCCTCTTCCGATTTGATGGGCAGGTGACACATCTATGGTTTAAGGATTGTGGATGTTCCTCCGCGACAAATCACTTAGCAGCCGGTGACATGTTTGCTCGTTTGTCGGACGTATTGTTTAAAAAAACGTGATGTGTGTAAAATAGATCCATATTAAGATCTACTGGCCAGAGATTATCTCTACTGTACGTAAGTACAGTGATAGTAATAAATAAATGAATAAATACACACAACAGTCATATACATAGTCCTGACCCCACACTAACATCGAGTCTTGTGTCGTGGGTATCAGGAACTACGAGAGACTTTTCGGTCTCACAAACACCCAGACCCGAAACAAATACTTGTGGTTCTCACAAACATTTGTCTCGGTGCGGGGATCGAACCCGCAGCCTCTCGTTTCACAGGCGGCGTCTAACCAACTGCGCCACGGAGGCTGTCAAAATATCAGGCAGGCAGTAATATCAGGTGCATTTGGACAAAAACTCCAACTCCTCCTATTAATTTAACTGTAGGATTAATTTTTGCGGTTTAAAGACAAGCAAGACATTCCCGGAGACTGGCTGAGCTTCAATACTTGGTGTCATTAAAATGCGTGCCACTGTTAATCCTGGCTCACAGGATTTACAGTGGCGGATGTGACAGCAGTCTCCATCAAGTGCATTTAAAACATTTTTATTCCAAAAATATACTATTGGAATCAGTTATGCAATTTAAAGTCCTAATTAGTTCCTGACATAAAAGGATATAATAGCAAGCGTTATAACAACGTTATGCCATTTCAAAAGACAGGTTCCCTGTGACTCATAATAAAACCACTTTCCATTTAACGAAGTTACTCATTATCTTGATAACGTGACTAAATCAGATACAAAAAACGACTTTATTCCCATGGCAATACGTACATTCATTATGGTAATATTGATTGGGGAAATAGGTTTAGGGGATGCATGTGGCTCTGACGTCACGCTCTGATGGCGTCAGGCATGAGGCAATGTAATGCCGGGTCAACTCATCAACGAATCCTCAAATACACATTCATATAACATTTTTGTGTACCCGAAAGGCACCATCTTGCGATGCAATCATTGTATGTCTATTTTTGCAGCGAAGATGAAAATAGCGGTGACTGGAGGATTTATTTAACATTTTAATGCATAAGCTCATGCCATGCCATGACTAGTAACCATAAACGGTTTGCCACTTTTTTATTACGTTTCGAGATATATTACGTAGCGGTCCTTACCGCCGCGCTGTGGACCACAAATTTAAGTCCCGTGCATATCATATGAGATATTTATTTCATTTTATGGACATGACATGACATGACATTTTTAACAAATCATAATCGTTAACAATTATCGCAATAAACGAATTGTCATAACGCCACAACGTCCGGGCCATTAGCACAGATAAAGAGCGCTCCGTGACCGGCATGGTGGCGCGTTGCCAAAATACTGTCGCCGAATCTAAACACGAATAAATGTTGTATTCAATTAGCGAATTATTGGACTGTGTTTTGAAGTTACGCTGCCATTGTCTTAGCCCCAAGTATAATCAGATATGGCATAAGAGCAGACAGAATATATTATTAAAAGAAAATATTTTTCTGTTTTATTTTAATCAAAGTAATATGCAATGATAGAATAAAGATATAGTTACCTTGTACTTACATTTCATATTACTCCAAAGAATGCTTTATTATGGGCGTAATTTCTATCCAGAAACCTATCTTTCATTTATTGTTAGAAACAATCCTAAACAATGTAATCTAAGAAAAATCCATAGAATACGTGGATTCAACTCTAAACTCATCACTCCGAAAAGTCAGAAGTGTGCCCGAATCGAACCCACGATCACCTCAACAATCGTCAGATCCGTTATCAACAGCACCACAAGTACTACACTAAGCCACAGTATTATACACACTGATTATTGTCATCAACCCACACTAAAACATTGTTCGGCTTATCTTAATGCGGACATTAAGCCAGCCCTTTGCTCCACATATACTCGATGCTTTAAGCGTATATCTTCGGTTTATCCGGAAAGATAACCCTCATCTGCAAAGGAGGTTAAGATGTAACTCCTTTATGGGCAACGGGTTGATTCGGCCCATTTTTGTATTGACACAAGAAAGTATAAAACCACAAAATAAATAAATACACCCAACCGTCACATACAAAGTCCTGACCTCACATTAAGATCAATTAAGTCTTCTGTCGTGGGTATCAGGAACTACGAGAGAGTTTTCGGTCTCACAAACACCCGAACCCGAAACAAATACCTGTGAATCACACAAATATTTGTCTCGCTGCGGGGATTGAACCCGCGGCCTCAATTTTCACAGCCGGAGTCTATACCAGTACGCTTGAGACTAAATGCATACAAAATAACCCGTAAGAGGACATTTTTTTTTCTTATTTATTAAAATACAAAGAAATATAAAAGTTTATGCATATGTCCCACGAAACCGTATTTCAGTTTGACCGTGGAATCACGTTTGAGTGTAACTCTCATTTTAACTTATACATAAAATAAAAATTGAACAATTACATAAAAACTTAAAATAACAAATCAAACATAAAAAAACGATATGAAAACTAAACAATATTGCATAGAGTAGGAGTCATTAATAGTTGTTTTTTTTTTTTATTATCTTTTCTAATTTCTTTTTTAATTTTATTTTAATTTAGTTTAATTCGGCAATGTCGGCATACAGCTTCATAAATCGCGATTACGCGCAATTGCCGCTTTTCGTGTTTCCCCTGTAAATATACCGCTTAGATCAGACCAGCAAAATTGTGTCGACCGATACATAACCATCTCTCAGTCTCACGGATAAACTTTATTTGGATTGCACTGCATTTACCAGCACTTACACTGTAGGCACTTTATCGAGGCAATATAAAATATCCCACCACCAAGGGTCCATAGCCATATTCGGATTTATATTTCTTAATAACCTTACAAATATACCAGATACAATGACGTCATACGTGGGTATTGCAATTAAATTTACATTACAAAGGCTCCGCCGCAATATGATTCAACCGACCCGCACGCAAAAAACAGACGCGAAATCTAAAGCAACCTACAGTTACCTAAAGCTACCTACGTGCTTTCGTGGAAGCCACGTGTCGTACAAACAGAGGTCTCGAGGCGAGCGCATTCAGGCAGAATGTAGAGATTGCTAACCCCCCAATATTTTATTACTTAGATGATAAATATTTTTATATACTTGCTGGCGTCTGGCACGACATTGTGACTGGGGACCTAAATCTTTTCATAAAATATTTATGTTTTGAGTTTTGTGTTTGTGTGCGCCCATGAAAATATAACTACGTCGCACCTGATATTGGGTGCGGTGGAATCCAACATAGTACCGATTGATGATACACGTTCACATATCGACGTAATTTTCAATTAATTATATTACTTTTCTCTATATTTCTTTTTATTTGCATAAATATGTTTTTGAAATATACAAGTACCTGAAAATAATTCTAAACCTGCGATGGCGGAGCTTAAGACTGAAGCCACTGATAGATAGAATTCTAGAGTAAAAAGCCTGTTTACGATGCCTGTGAATAATACAGCCCAATGCAACTGGACGATTTTTTTTTATTTCATTATATTCCAAAAGTCTAGTACCTATTCACAAAATTTAGACCACCCACTGAATCCCGAGCACCACCCACACCTCGACACTTCGTAGGTGGCGACGCGACCGCAGCCTCCACAGAGTCGTGTTACAAAAACGATCGCAAGCAGACCTCTTTAATTAGCCTGTTACCCTGGTACGTAGATTAAGATCGCGTACATGCTCTGTCATTTTCTTGTATAAAACTGTGACCTATTTGCGCGGTACGGATTTATTTGGCCTTGTTTTAATGAAGACGTTTATTACTATTGTAACGTGAATTTAGGAGTGTAAATAAATAAACTAGCCTTGACACTTTAGTACTTGCGTTTGACAGCCTCCGCGGCGTAGTTGGGAGGCGCCGGCTGTGAAACGAAATGCCGCGAGATTGAAAACCGCACCGAAACAAATGTTTGTGTGATCCACAAATATCTGTTTCGGATCTAGATGTTGTGAAACGGAAAATTCTCGCATTTAAGCGTGCTTGTAAACACAATAATTGCATGGATCACTGTGATGAGATTTTTACTATCCTTTTCACTAGTTAAATAAAATATTATCCTGCCATCGGTTTAAAGGATCTTTTGCACATAAGATTAGGTAATTGTTGTTGGGGTATACGAACAATGCTTTTGCTTAGTGATATAAAAATATAATTTTTTTTGGAACTTAAAATATTTGAAGATATTTTAGTTTCTAGTCAGATGTATTAGTCATACAAAGTCAGAGACGAGGCAAATGACAGAGAACACGAGAGATCGCGTTACGACCTGACAATTTGTCTACTGCCGAGTGAGGAAGTCTCGCTATTGGTCACAACTCACAACACATAATTCAACGAGAACTGATTTTCTCTACAATCTTATTAAAAAAGTATAATATCTTGTTATTATTTATTTCCTATTGCATGATTTATATCCTCGGCAATATTACTACATAATACCTATGTAGAGTCCACTTTGATTTTATTTCGGTACAACCAACAGGTATTATGAGGTGTACATATTTAGGATGACAAATACAACTGTACAATATATTTTTATTAAAAAACAATCCTCATAAATATTAGCAATATTTATTATAAGTTTCATGAGTTCCTTGACTTTTTATCAAAGCCTAGTATCGCAAGAATTTCTTAAAAAATGTGCAAAAACAAAGCCAACGGCGACCATATGGCGACCGAACCGGCTTGCAATTAAAGAACATGTCGAGATATACACGAAGCTATGTCGTAATACCAGAGAAGTTGATAGAATGCTTCTAGCTCTCAAGAAAATAATTTAAAAATGAATTATGTTAATACGAGTATATTTTTGATTAATAATAATTCCTACATGGCAAAGGAGTTGAAAAACGTAGCGTGGGACGTTATGTGGCCAGATGGCGGGACGACTTGCATAAAAGGGCCGGCAGCGACTGGATGCGTAAAGCAGCAGACCGGGCTCTGTGGCGTACCTTGGGAGAGGTCTATGTCCAGCAGTGGACTGCAACGGGCTGATGATGATGATGATGATGATGAAAGGAGTTGATAATATTCGGAGGCCTTTGAATGCAGACCACCAACAAAGCCGCTGTTGAAATATTGGGGAAAGCCTCTGTACTGCAGAAGACTTCTGGTGGCTAAAGATGTTAAATAATCAAACTCAGATTGCAAGAAGTTGCCGCTTCCAACAGACCAGACTGGTAACCTTTCGGAGACTACAGAACCATGAAGTGGATTTCCATTCACTGGTGATACTAAAGATGTGCCGTCTGTTGATACGCTACGAAAAATATTTAACATTATTTTTCTTTAACAGTAAGAAAACATAAAACGCACTTAATGATATAATAATAAATACAACCAACAGCCACATACATAGTACTGTCCCCACACTAAGATCGAGTCTTGTGTCGTGGGTATCAGAAACTACGAGAGACTTTTTCGGTGTCACAAACACCCAGACCCGAAACAAATACCTGTGGTTCAAATAATATTTGTTTCGGTACGGGGATCGAACCCGCGACCTCTCGTTTAACAGCCGGCGTCTAACCAACTGCGCCACGGAGGCTGTCGATATCTGTTTCGTTTTCAGATATTTTTACGAAATAATATATAGTATGATGTTGAACTTCGTGATTAGGTTGCAAACCACAAATCTTGCGTTGATATCGTGGGAGCGGCTTGCACTGGTCAAACTATATTTAATCGCATTACTGCCAGGCCCGCAAAACATTAAAATTATGAAGGCATAATCGTGAGAAACCAGACATTCCGTGTCAATTATGCTATTAGAAACAAGGAATTTACACGAAAAGTAATAGAATACTTCTAATTCAATTAATGATAATATAAATCTATAAACATTAATATAAGGGACTGACTTTGCGCAAATAACTACTAGTATACTAAGCCTTTCATTGAGTTCCGTTATTCTAAATAGGATATTTTTATGATGCTTACATTTTGTGGGATTTTTTTATTGCTAAGGTACGGCAAGCGAGCATACAGGTCACCTGATGGTAAGTGATCACTGCCGCCCGTGAACAACCACAACGCTTGGATCGTAAATGTATTCCCGGCCCACCAAATCGGGAGGAGAGCGGGAAGGAAAAAGAATGGGAAGAGGAAAAGGTATTGGGCATCCGACAATCTCACTTACCAAATGAAACGCAACAGCACAGCGGTCGCTTCACGTCGATTTCCTGTGAGACAGTGGTACCGCCCCGGATGAGCCTGCCCATTCATACTGACTCATGGCTGACAACAGCGTAGCTCTAACACTTATAGTATTTTTTTGCAATATAACGCATTGTCCTAAAAGTCGGCATGTTCGAAGTCACGCTCTGTTCGGAATCAGACGTACACGGGCGGATACTCTGAAAGGACACAATTATCACAATAGCAACTTGGGAGATAAGAATATCCCAACACCAGCAAAAACCCTTTTTTTCAATATTTTAGTCCGCCGGCAAAGTGGACAGACGATTTGTTAAGTTTGCAGGAAGTCGCTTCCAACAGGGCGCAGTGCAACCACTTGATGGAGGCCTATGTTCGGCAGTGGTCTTCCTGATGCTAAAGAGAGAGAGATACATATACATAGATAACCAGAGAGGAAGAAAGATAGATATATCAGAGTGGACTAGTTTATTCCTAGCTTTCCTTGCGAACTGCCCAAGGCCAATTAACATAATGAAGGCGTGGTAACAGAAAACCTTTCCGTCATTAATTGAGATAAAAGGTCGTGTCCCTGATTGGCTTAAATGCTACCGAAAGGTCAATACACTAATACAGGATCGTTCTAATTGATATGTAGTATGCTGTAATGTTTTGTGTTGGATTTAACCAGAGATTCTTAGATAACAATATTTATTGAATTATAATACTAAATAAATAAATATACGTACCAAAGCGCGATTATTCTACGATTAAGAGGGTCGAAACCATTAATTAAGTTACTTGATATTCTAAAAACATTTTAATCCGACCCGCAATCTGTATGACCGAGGTACGAAAACGTGTAATCCCTAGATTTACTATCTGGATTCTACGAATAAATAAAAATTATAAATCCTGTCCTTATCATAATAATAATTTTATACCAGATACTAAATTTTACAACGCAATACGCATTTTCATTATAACCTTTTATTCCGTGTTCCATTCTGAAAGTTTTAAAAATTCTTCCGTCACAATGTGATAGGCTCGTTTTACACAAAATAATTTACACAATATAAAGTATAATTTATAATTATAATGCCGTGCACACATTCCGGCCGGGTGTAAAGGAGATTCCATACATGCACCGTATAATGAACTCACGTACACACAGGAAACAAGACTCGGTCAGCTAACACACGCGCTATAACAAATTAACGCTTTTATCTCGTCTTCCTTTTGTTTTCATTCTGCTGGTGTATGCAATTAGGGTTGACACGTAAGCCCAAGTTTTGGGACGTGATACTTATACTGGTAGGATGAAGTTATGACAGTGCGTTAGACAGCCCTTTCTTTCTACTTTTCTTATGGTGGTCTGCAAATTGGCTAATGCGATTCCATTTTTACTTTTTTTTACTTTAGTGCCTTTATGACATCGGCGAACGATAAGCGTAACGATACATTATTGTAAGTTTACCCATAAATAAAATAAATACACCCAACAGTCACATACATAGTCCTGACCCTACATTAAGATAAATAAAATCTTGTGTCGTGGGAATCAGAACCTACGAGAGACTTTTTCGATCTCACAGACACCCAGACCCGAGACAAATACTTGTGGGCCTCACAAATATTTGTCTCGGTGCGGGGATCGAACCCGCGACCTCTCGTTTCACAGCTGGCGTTTAACCAACTGCGCCACGGAGGCCGTCAATAATACGTACATTGTCAATATCGTATTTGTATATATCGTCAATTCACTAATTAATTGAAAAGCGTAAGAATATGGAGAAGAAAAGACATAATGTGTAGTTTACCATTTTGGATACGAATGGCCGAGGAGCATTTATTGCAGCTCGCTGTACCGCCGGGCGCTATTTACTTATGCCTTCCTATTCAAAGATACAAGGATAAATATTCAACCCACTGACATGCATCATAGTGACAAGATACTTCTACCTTCCTCGAAAATACAGTAAGCAATCTATTGAATAAATGCATAGTAGTGATGACCCTGTATGATCAACGGAAGCTAAATGGACGTCAGTGTTCATCATCGCGCTTATTTAGAGAGTTAGTGTTAATTGCACAAAAGCTTTTTGGATTACATTCTTCCTCCCACTACTTGGCTAATTGATGCGTTGACATATCAAGAAGTTTCTTTGTTGTCAAGATATTTTCACTGTGGGATGGACTCCACACCAAAGGTTATGAAAGGTTACAATCACAAAGTCACACTGACCCAATTAAATTTATAACGAGGTGCAAAAGCTATACCTTACTATTTTATTGATGATGAAAACAATGTCCGCAAAATAGAGTAGAGACAGACCGAAAGTAGTTACTTGCTGTTTGATTCAATTATTCCGTAGTTTTTCAATTTCGTCTTCACGCCCCGTCGCTTACAGGATTATAGAAAATGGGCTACAAATTATTTTATTTATTTATTAGTAATTGAATTTATTATCAATCATTAATTATTAATTTATTATTAATCATTAACAAACAAATTAATAAACAGCTATATTTCTCTAAAAAGAGACATTTCAATTTATCAGTAGATGGTGTTCACTAGCCAAACTGATAAATACAGCGTCCTTGACACATTTCTTTGACCTCGCATTTTCCCGCTCCCGGGGCCGGGCTCCCTAACTTGTAACACCATTTATTTCCGTAAGCATTGTTAACAGATAGCCTGGACCTCTGGTCTCTATGGACATACTTTGTAATAGTCTAGGAAATCAATTTAAATTATAGTCACAAACCAGAATATATATTTAAAAATCCGTTACTGTACTGTACTGTATCAGACCATATACGGCCACTGTAGGGCACGAGCCGCATCTAGAATCGAGAGTATGATTGAGAAGAGCTAAAAGTTAAACATCCGTTAAAAGTTTTATAATTAAATAAAGATTGTCGAGTAAGCAAAGATCAATAACGGCACGTAAACAATTGACATCGAACACTAAAGCTCACCGACTCTTTACCAAATGAAATTAATTAAAAATATACAAATAGGAGAAGTTGGAAATAACTAATCAAATCCGGACTCTTTACCAAATGAAATTAATTGAAAATAAACAAATAGAAGATGTTGGAAATAACTAATCAAATCCACATAATTTGTTCAACACCGGAAACCTTATGGATAAAAAAAAAGCTGAAGATCCTTATAAATTTGAGCTAAAACACCATAGTTTGCGGCCCACATATTATGTATATTGTGCCCAAACTTACAAGATCTTATTACTCTCAAAAACAAACCATAATGAGGCCTATGCAGTTTTATCAGACAACTGGGCAGTAATAATGAGATAGATGGACAAGATAACAGCGGCTCTTTAATAAGTTCGGTGCGGCCGGGCTACCCTCGTCTAGCATGTGATTCAGTAACGGGACTTGCGTTCGAGATAATGTGTCAAGTTAACGTAAATACACTGACCGACCTTCCAATGTTTATTACCGTTGTATGTGTTGTGCAATTTGGTTTTGTTTTAATCGTTTTACATATAAATATATAAAAACACCCAACAGTCATATACATAGTCCTGACCCCACATTAAGTCGATCTTAGAGGGTCTTATCTTGTGTCGTGGGTATCCAACTACGAGAGACTTTTCAGTCTCACAAACACAAATGTACTGCACATTTCAACTGTTGCTAAGAATCACCGTCTTCACACGATGTCCAACATTGGCACCAACACCACCCACACCTTCAAAGTGTGGTTCTAACATGGAGCGAACATTGGGCAATGCTATTTTCCAGATCTACGCGTTGAATGAGTATAATTATAAAACCTGCTGTTAATAAAGTCTTATTATTCTCTGTTACATTTTTAAAATTATGATTGTATTTCGATTTTATTTTATTTATCATTATTAGTTCAAGACGCTTCTGCAACTAATTATTATTTTTAATGACAAAAAAAAATTCTCGCTATGTGGCAAAATGTACAGGAACTATTTTACGTACTTATAACTTTAACGCCTAATGATTGTACCTACATTTTAAACAAATTTCAAATTCTAAGTGGTGTTGGAGCCAATGTTCGGTTTGGAACCAGCGTAAAGTACTCGCGAAGCTGACAAGTGACTTTGCACGAGCCAAGAGTTGAAAAACGAGAAGTTCGATTGCTATTGTTTGAGAGAATAAAAGCAACAGCTGTGTGGAAACGAAAGACGGAACACTTCCTACTGAGTGAAACATTTGTTCAAGATTTTAATGGCATTCGTGAAAACTTGGATGCTAATTAGCAATGTACTGTCTGTCATCTTATCTATGTTATTGTTGAATTTAGGTCAAGAAAATTAAAGTTACTATGTGAGGTTTTTCGCCCTGGTGTACGTCGGTGGTTATACGGGTCGATATGAAAAATCTTCTATCGTGTTCTTAATGCTCATGCCAGCTGTGAATTATCTAAGATTATATAACAACGGGTCCAGTAATTAAATTAAACAACAACAAAGACTCAGCTTATATGCTAAATTATAAGTGCATTGGTTTCGACAATAATCATCCAATTATTATTATTATTGGTTTCGACAAAACACGCCCTTGTAACCACAACCCCGACTCACTAAATTAATAACTTGATTGCAGCAAAAACGGTTCGTATACGCCAAAATCGCTACTGTTCTACATCACATTTAACCCTCCATAAACATTTCGAAACTTCAAAACCACATCGGCACTAAATCACCAACAGGGGTCGCATTGACCAATAAGATAATTATCGGACGGGTGCTGGTACAAACGACCGCAATGACCGCCAGACAGATGGAAAGTCTTGCACCAAATGATTCCCGAACAGATGCGACTAACCGCTTGTACCAGACGGGGCCGAAGTTACAAACAAACTCGTATATTACTATCGTATCTGTGGAAATCTATTTTTTATACATCATTACGGTTCACTCGGGATGCTATCTGACGGCAATTACATTGAATTGAAAGCATAATAACATATCATTATTGCTTTTTATGTTATCTAAAAATATTAGAAAGCTGTTTGTAAAATCTAAATGGTAGTTTCGACGCTTCAATAATATTAATGGGTTCGATACTTACTGTTCAATTTATAACATTATTATTGTGTCTATGCGTTTACGTACTACACTTTAAATTTCAGCAAAATAAACATAGATTTGTAATAATTTCTATGGTATGTAAAGTCCGCCAACCCGCACTAGGCCAGCGTGGTGGACTATATGGCCTAACCCTCTCAATCGTACTCTCGATTGTAGAGGAAGCTCGTGCCCTGCTGTGGGATGTGTATGGGCTAATACAGTACAATACAGTAAACATGGATTTTGTAATTTATCAATACAAGCATGAAGTTTATAAGACTACGCTTTAATGATTGTCGATATAGGAATGATTGGTCAAAGTGCCAGTCCACGCCTCTTTTCTAATAACATATCCCCTACACTCAAAAGAGAAAAATAAAGGTACGAAGTCAATGGTAGAGGCTAAGGGATTGGCAGTGATTCTAATATATCCATTCCTCAAATACATCATTATCTAAACACTAGACCTACATACACCTGTCTAAGTATCAAGCAGTATTTATGTAAAATAACTTCCTATTCTGTTAGCGCGATGTTCTGACAGATGTGCCGGACTATCTACACGATCACAGCAATATGTAATTAGAGCAGCTGACTAAGCAAAATCTATGGGAGCGTTGGCCGGTAGATTTAAGACACCATTGTGGCTCTACCTCTTTTAGTACACAACCGGGTTCAAGTTAACAAGATTACTGGTGGTTGATTTTTCATATGTGACAGGCCGCCTGGGTGGGAACCACCAAAAATAGCAGTGTAAATGCACTGTTGTGTTCCGGTTTGGAGGACATTGTAGCCAGAGTAACTACTGAACATATTGAGACTTAACATCTTATGTTTCAGGTAGACGAGCGTAGTAGAATGCCAAGCATTGCTTTGTAATTCAAGGTGTTTGGTTTTGCTACTGTTCATGAGAGGTCGTATCGCTTACCATCAGGCGAATGGCATACTCGTCTCGCCATTCATTACATTAAAAAGACATGGAACTTACTAGTCAGATTTCATCCCAACTTCGGCGGTTAGACTGGAAAGAGTTATACCATCGCTGATCAGTGATTTCATAGTAGTTTAATTGTTTTTTTGCCTGTTCTGTTAATAAATGTCCGTTTCTGTCGTGTACATGTTGTATTATGTTGAGTAGAATAGAGTAAGAGATATAAATCTGAAGTTATAGGGCTTTAACTTCAGATTTATATCTTTTCTCTGAGGGCAGACTTCATAGTGCGAAGAATTGTTGGATAATAGCGTAGGAAAGTTTACAACTGGAAACCACATACTTAGCAAGATTTGGACCTCAACGTAGATAGTCGGTGTCGACAGCCAGCTAGTAACAGAATGCTCTGAATCTTGGTTAGCAGCATTTTATGGGCAGTGACAATGATCTTTACACTCAGGGGCGGATTCAATGATGAGAGCGCCCTAGGTGAGCACCTCAAAGGCGCCCCTCTAGCAGCCATATTAAAAAAAATACATATATTACATGAATGTATAGTTCATTTAGCGAACGAATGCGATTCGTATGTGCATAATCATAACATTTGATGTTTTTGCATAGAAACGAAGATATCCGAAATCATCGCGCGCCCCTTCGTAACCTCGCGCCCCTAGGCACGTGCCTAATTTGCCTTAGGGATAATCCGCCACTGTTTAAACTACTAATTTCTAATTTCAAGCGCGAAAGCCTGTCTTCTATATTAGGTGTGTGGAAGTTAATGGGCGGAAGCGGCTGAAATGCCAATGAGTGTTGCGTATGACGTCAGCGCCGTAATAAAAAGATTCTTCTCTAGTCTAGTCATTAGGTTGACACTTTAACGATCTCTTTAATGTATTTAGTGGTGTCATTGGCACATAATCTATTTACTGCGAAATCAAATGAGTAATATCTGGATTTTCCTGCATGTGAAGGACATTTTTGCAGTGAAATTTTGCAGGGAAAGTTTAGAAATAGATTTTGTCTCCTAATTACTCTTGAGTTCGTAGGTTTATTCATTAACATATATTTTAGCATATATAATTATAGACGCACACTTTCTTTTATGACTTAACGTTGTATAAGACAAAGTCATGTTGAAAACATTTCAATAATAAATAAACTAAACAAACATAATTTAACAGCATATTAGTTCTATTTAAGCTAAGCTATCTAGTATAATATGTTTGAATATAAGTCTCGGAGCTATCTAGTATCTCATTCACTGAAGAGCGATATAGGCTTTTTTATCCCGTTCGGCGCGGTTGCTGAGGGATAAATGTCAATTCAATTTTAACGCAGAATTCAGTTAGTATACTTTACTGGTGTTATTGCTAGCGTTGGTATACCATGATTCATTTTGCATTCTTGCGAACAGCTGCCTTTAATAGTGCAATTGTCCAAATTAAATGGTTGCAATGAGCTCATGAATCTGAATTGTCGGTTAATGTGTTTCTTAGAATATTTTACACGCTTCATTGCTTGCGGGGAACTTATATGGTCTATCAAGCGCGGGTTCCTTGAATCAAATTTCGTTTACACGGGAAAGTAAATGATGTTACACCGATTTCATGTAGATATCGCAGAGTGTTCCATGAATTCGCACTAAGCCAGCTTAGTGGAAAAAATAAATTTGGTTAATCTGTGAGACCTATTCCTGAATATGCGAATCCACTCAAACGGTGACTGCGGTACTTGAGGATGAACAACCCTTTTTATAAACCAAACAACTGTATAGCATTCCGCGTTTAGCCTATCTCCGATTCCGAATGGGCCAAAATAATTCAATCGAAACTCTTCTCGGTAGGCACTCTAAGTTACTTGCACTGGATTTAATATCAAATACATTTTAGGGACTGCCTCAATGGCGCAATTTACTACGGTACGATTACAAAGCTCAGGTCTCGGGTTCGAATCCCAGGTCAGGCTAAGTTATATTGGATTCTTCTATTTATTATCAGCCCGGAGTCAGAAATTTGTGCCCGATACGGTGATAGGCTCTCTTACATCGTGAGACGGAATATACAAGGCTAAACGTGGATGTCCTGGTAGCACCTCTACCTACCCCTTCTGGGAAAAAGGCGTGAGATTATGTATGTATTATTTTGGAGAATTCGCCGCCTTGTATAAAGAAATATACCCAGCCCTACATAATTACGTAAGTCGCTACCTATTTTTTCCATAGCATCGGGCATCCTACTTCATCCTTTGTATAACCTCAGACAATACTGCTTAGCGTGTGTTGTTTACCATATTTTTTGCTCCACTCTATTACGCTTAGCCGTTACCAATTAGTTATCTCGATGGATCAAATTACGCAGGCTCGGTCCCGTTCGATTGCATCACAATGCCAGCAAAAGATGCGAGTCATTCTCTACCGCTATGCTTTGGGGATTGTGTTCGATGATTGGTTTGGACTTTGGTTAAATGATATGGTGAATGCCTAGGGTAAATAAAAAAGCCCTTTAAAACAAAAGTAAATTCCAAATCAGTTTAAGCGTCTTCGGGTAATCGGTGAACATACATAAAAAGTTACCGCTAAATTGTGAACATCGTCCTTTTTTTGAAGTCGGTTAAAAAAAATGATATATAAAAAATAAATAAGTAAAACCTTGCTCAATAAACCAAAATGCATTAGAGTTCCAAATTTTTCCAAATGACATCGAGCGCCAAACTTTTATACCGAATGTATTGTATAAATATAAACAAAAAATTACCTTGTAATGAAAGCTGATTAAAAAAGTAATTGGGGATAGGCTATGCGCAACAGCGGTCATTCTGTGGCCGATTGAGTGAAATTGGTGTATTATATTGCTAGGTGTCTAAGCTAAATTTATCATTGGAAGGTATTATACAACAAATATTATTTATAAATTAAATTAAAAATCACGAAATAATCCCACATACCGCAAAGTAGCAATCAGGTACAGTTTTTAAAATTCTCTTACACAGAAGCAGCTGAGATTTACGATGAAACGATTGCAAAAAACTATGAAATTAGGTAAATTTACGCCCAAATCAATGAGAACGCAATTAAGAGTTCCGGTTAATTATGTCGCTCAGTAGCGCGGAACGAGCGCAATCCAAATATTTTTCGTGTATACGTAGTTGTTTTATTGGATGCTAACATCTCATCTGTGAAAATTTAACTGAAGCTGCTGTATTATATTTATACTACAGTTAAAATTATCTTAATCTAATCTTACTTAATGTATAACCAACACAAATGTCCACGTAATTATAATAATAAAAGAATTTACAATCAAATATAGCTATTTTTATTTAATCTGGTGGATACGCTACAGCTAGGACTGCAGTACGAATGCTCGACGTCGGTGGTTCCACTGTCTCACAGAAAATATATATAAAATATAATACTTTTTATCCAGCAACTCTCTGCATGTTGAAATGGATGAAAAAATAAAGCCAAAAACTGTGCTTAACTTTTTTTTTATTTGACCTCGCTTACACTTTAAAGCAAATTGTTATGGTTTTAGATTACCTACTCACATTTTATTATAATAAAATTAAGAATAAAACATGAAGTCCGAATTAGAAAACAAACCTTCACACACAGTAACGAAATCCCCATTGTATCTCAAAACGGAACGTTACGAACAGTACCCACGGACAAAAACAATTTAAGCACATGACCAAATATCCATTACACAAGTTTAACGTCCTCTATTTTCCAATTGTATAGCGCCTACACGAAATAATAAATCGCTGTGCCGCGTCTAATTGGGTTCTTGACTCTATATTTCACATTATTTTTTTCGAAAGGTTACGTCCGAACACAGAATATATATTTATTAAATATAAATACACCCAACAGTCACATACATACATAGTTCTGACCCCACACTAAGATCGAGTCTTGTGTCGTGGGTATCAGAAACTACGAGACACTTTTCGGTCTCACAAACACCCAGACCCGAAACAAATACCTGTGGATCACACAAACATTTGTTTCGGTGCGGGGATCGAACCCGCGGCCTTTCGTTTCACAGCCGGCGTCCAACCAACTGCGCCACGGAGGCTGTCGTATATATTTAGTAAGTTTAGTAAAGTCCCAACTCAGGAAAATTTAAGATATGCTTGGAGACTCACTGAGTTTCTATGTGTGAGCGTCATTGAAATTGTTTCTGTTGAACCTGGCTTACAGGAATTGCAATTACAGGTGTGAGCAGAGGTGAGCAGTCGTTTAGTACCAAGTATGTGGCAATTTCAAATCTGGTGACAAAAGTAACCACAGAATGCAACTAAAATACTGTGACAAAATCTTCATTAATGTTCATGCGTGCGATAGAAAAGACGACTGTCCCCTACGCTACTACCAATATTAATTACATTATTATTTACGTAAATATTTTATTGGCGATATTTTACAGTGAGCGTAGAATAAAGCATAAAAATAAACAAAGAACATCCCTATTAGATATATCGGCTTAAGGGCTACTGCTCTATGATGGCCGTAAGGACATGACGTGCCAAATTGGCTTGTTTTATTAAATTGAACAATTACTTGTCCAGTTGCTTATGAATTTATGGCCCGACAGTTAGATGAACAATGGTTTGGTAAATAACAGACAAAGCAAGCAATTGGTTGTGACAAACGTAGACATTTTGACAGTTAGAATAGTATTTTAATAGATAATTCCCTTACAATAGAACTTTACCAAGTATGCGTACGCTATTATACTCGTAATTTGCTACAGAATTGCAAAGCAGCCTTCAAAAAGTGCCTACGCTTTGTCCAACATAATTATGCCACCGTGCTACCTATGCGGTGACGTCATCTTACCATGCCAGTCATTAGAGCATTAGCAAAATAATTTTATTAGGTGTTGAGTTTATAAAAGCTCACATCCATAGTCTATGGGTATAGTATGTTGCATGCTTTACCTACTACTTTGAAAGCAGAGATTTTAAATAAATACATCCAACCCACATCATATGTGTAATCTAAGTAATAATTATGGTTTGTTTCTACATTGTGAAGAAACTAGCATAACTTAGAATCAACAACTATTTAAAAAATAATGTAAAAAAACGAACTGCATTAGTTCGGCGTGGTAGACTACGCCAGGTTCACAACTCCCTATTAGAAACGGTGTGTTCCCCTCCATTTAAGGTCTCTACCCACTACAATGTAGTAAATAGTTCTGAGATGATAAGAATGCGTCATGCAAACACATTGAATATGCATCATATTACCGTCTGCAAAGACGTGACATAATGATGGCATACGGTGTTGATATCTTTTTACGCAGAGTGAAACCGTCATTTTTGCCGTATCTCACACGGTGGACATACGCCTTAATACCAATGCCATGACGTCCTACTAAAACAGAACGATTTATTTCCGTAAGCTGAAATCGATAGTACGTCATTCGCCCACTTCACATAATCGAACTAATGGTTTTACATTCAACATTTTATTTTCAGACAGTTACTGGTAACGCCGCTTATGTGTGCGATCGGATTGCTGATCCAGATATAGGCCTTAGTTCGAAAAGAGCGTAACCGGCAAACGTGTTTTAACACATACGCTCTTTTATCAAGGAGAAGTCGTGTAAATATGTGATTCATTTTTAAGCGAAATTATTTATATCGATATTGTAATTTTCAGTGCGTTTGTTATTCTGATTATTATTGTTGGGATTAAAGACAGATGGTATGAAACAAGAATGTTTCCAATGTTTGCCTTAGCCTTAACATTTTTGAGCTAGGAGTCCGAGCAGAAAAGCGCTGGCTTTAAGTCGTCAAGGAGGAGAGCTAATAGAAATGTATAGTCAAGAATGATAACTGTACTTCACTACGTCAGACCATCATCGCTCACTGTTGAGAACGGGTTTCTTCTACCACCGACAATTGATTGGGAGGAGTTGGGAATGCCAGAGACCGGGTAAAATAAATAATAAATAAATACACCCAACAGTCACATACATGGTCCTGACGCCACACTAAGATCGAGTCTTGTGTTGTGGGTATCAGGAACTATGAGAGACTTTTCGGTCTCACAAACATCCAGACCCGTAACAAATACTTGTGGTTCACCCAAACATTTGTCTCGGTGCGGGGATCGAACCCGCGGCCTCTCGTTTCACAGCCGGCGTCTAACACACTGCGCCACGGAGGCTGTCTTATGGTGAAGGTTAGATAAAAAAGCGGACACAGGAATCCGGAATAAAGCAAGGCACAAAGAAAGATAAAACAAAACATCTGATATACAGCTCACATTTCATGTACCAGATAAAGATTAAAAGTAAGGAATTATCTGAACTAAAACGATAACAAAAACTTTCGCCGTATAAACTACTTACAAGTTTCGATATGAAATTTGAAATATGTTGTAACTAATCCAAGTTGCGCTGCGAAGTTTAACCATTCTGTACAGAAAAAGGAAATGTTTCTTACAATACAGTGGTATCCGCGAGTACGGTCGCGTTGATTTTTTTATTGAAGTTACTTAGGAACCAGTATTTTGTTAGTAGTAGCCGAATACCACTCAGAAAGATACATAAAAAAAATTAATTTCGCAAAGTGGTAAAGCCACACTGAATTTACCTACAACTTCTGCACGATTGGGTTTGGGTACCACTATCTTACGTAAAGCCGACGTGTTGCCATGTATTTTCTGTGGCATATCATCCGATGAGTGAAAGGACCAATACCTCTTTCCTACGCTCGCCTTTTTTGCCCTCTTATCTCATGCATTTTGAGCGAAATCACCTTCGAACCACCTTCCAGTTGAATATTCTTATGTATATTCCATTCTTCATTTTCAAAGGAAGACTTCCTCCACATCATGCGAGAGATTTTAGCTCTAAACTCCATGGCTATAAAAAAGAGGTATATTAAGGAATGATTTTAACTGGACCCTCATTTAATTTTAAGGCTACACTCGCAAAGTGAACGACTTGATCAAGCTGAAAGAAAGCCGCTGAATGCATGCCGATTCCAAGAGGTCGTTGTGTAAAATTCAAATAGAAGGCTGATAATTTAGCGGTGGACTTCCTGTAGTTGATAATGTTGCCGTGTTATTGTAATATTGAATTTGACTAACCAGAACTTCCAACGAGTCTCGACAAAAACATCTATATATTATGTACTCAAAAGAGTACTAGTGAATACAAATAAAATTCTCTAATATTTTCATAGTCAATTAACAAGTGCATATTAGAAATTACATACAAGTGACATGTGCATATTCTCACGATGTTTTTCGTCACAATTAGCGCGCACTGCACAAACATTTGTATGCCCTTTTACTATGATTATGTTCACGCCGCCATCACAAGCTATAACAGTACCTACATTACATACATACATAAACTTACGTCTTTTTCCCAGAAGGGGTAGGCAGAAGAGCTACCAGGATAGCCAGATTTCGCCTTGTATGTTCCGTCCCACGATGTGATGGGGACATGTGTTCATTACATAGTACCTACATGGTATAAAATATGTAAGTGCACAAAAGTCGTTAACAGCATATTATGGGTCATTGGTCTAGTGGCAACATGAAAGGTTTATGAACCGAGAGATTATAGATTCAATTCTAGATCGTGCAACTTTGCGAGATTTATTCTGTTCAGCAACGAATAATTAAATTGCGTCGGACCTGAGTCTACGCTGGTCATGGCAAAGCCCTCTCCCAAGGTACGCCAGAGAGCCCGGTCTGCTGCTGTATTTCCTGAGACCTATGTTCAGCAGGGGACTGCAACGGGCTGATGATGATGATGACGGCGAATGACTCAGCCCTTACATTTGGAACTGACATAAGTTCGGGAAAATGTAAATTGCACTAGTGACAAATATACCTACTTCTCTGGCGATGCATGCGTAAACTATTACGTGTACGCCAAATCAATCTTCATATAATTGCCTATACATACCAAATACTATATTACATCTTAAGCTAACCATCACGATATCTGTGGTCTTCAAATAATTGCTTTAATGAAAGATTCTTAATAACGTTACTCATTGAGATCGGCTGTCCAAATGATGCCGCGCCGCACCGGTACGGTTGCACCGGTTTTTACCAACTTCCCTCATTATACGAAGTGACTGTAATGTTATTTAAAAATGAAGGCTAAATTGTGGATCTGGCTATTAGCGCGCCTTCTCTATACCTTGAGCGAAATAAGAGCAAATAAAAAATTAACGACCGACGTAATAAATATATACATACATACATAAACTCACGCCTTTATCCCAGAAGGGGTAGGCAGAGGCGCCACCAGGACACCCACATTTCGCCTTGTATGTTCCATCACATGATGTGATAGGGGGTGAGCCTATTGCCATATCGGGCATAAATTCTTGACTAAGAAAGAAAGAAAGAAAGAAAACACATTTATTAGTCACTTATCACAACGCACACACTCATATAACATAAATTTACGTACACCATACAGAAATAAAAAAATAAAAAAATAATAATAATAAAATAAAAGAAAAAAAAAAAAAGTTTGTACGTCGCAAAAAAGTGACACGTAGGTGACCACTCAGCTTAATGTTGTACTGCAGCGCGAGCCACAGCGCAACGCTGGTTTTCAGTGGTCACCTTGAGTGACATGCGAACGCCAGCCGACATATTATTATTATTTTAAAACATTGTAGGTATTATAAAAGCATTAATAAATAAAAAAGAAAAAACAATTACTACAACAATAATAATAAAAAAAAAAGAATGACAAAAACTTCCTTGACTACATCTAAAGTAACCAACATATACAAACATAAAATAAAAAAGTTTATACAAATTAATAACAATAACAACAAGTAACAAGCCTTTGCACAGTTCTCTGTCCCGCTTCGACACGCCAAGCACACCCAGGTCAGTTGCGCGCCTCGCCGCCCGCGCCCGCGCGAGCCTTAGCATTGCACAATGTACATTCAGAAAATGCACTCTGCAGTCGCCCGACCACGGCGGGTAATCTTCATAGAAAAAATTTCGACCTTACGACATGGCTTGTCTATGGCTGAGGCTATCATACATGACAGTTACCTCGGTGCCCCCACCTCTTACTTCTACCCGGCGTCACCTTGGACCGCACAGATTACTTAGAATTTAGATCACTATGGGCCGACGGTGACCTAAGTAATCTGTGGGCCGACGCCATTACGTTGTTACGTCAATGTGATCTAAGTAATCTGTGGCCATATTTATTTACATTGTCAAAGTTTCAAATGGAACAGTTAATTTGTTAAGATTTCCTAATAGGGAGACAGGACTCCAAAAGTGATTACAGTGCATTAACTATGATAGATTGCGTAGTTTAAAGTTAGAAGAACTTCGTAAATGCCACGTATGCCAGAAACACTTTGAAAAGAGATTTATTGCACCTACTCCTCGGAGGCCTCGTCTCCGTTTTGGTGCCTACCCGACTTTATTTTCTCAAAGTGAAATAACAGTTGTATTCCTCGAACTGATCCTCTTGGCCACTTAGGTAAGTGTATATTTAATGCCTTTATTATAACCAATTCATTTACAAAAACCCATAATTTAAAAATAATTTCATTGGATATCCCCGTAACTCCATAACTCCCACAGCTATTAAATAAGTGTGTTAAAAGCTCTCCGGGCTATGTTATACCAATATTATTTTTAAAAAGCATTTTGATTCATTTGCTTGTTTACCGATTTTATTCTTGTTTTTATAAACTATAATATCGTAGAAACTTATATAACTCAATTTATTTCAGGAAATCTATTAGAACATAATTATTGTAAGAAATGTAAGCATCATACATATTGTAAGATTGAAGCTGCTAAGAAAAATATTGGCCCGGATATTGGTAAGTAAATAATAATTGGTATGCCTTTTATTTTAATATTTTACCATGTTAAAGAATTTTGGTTGTGTATAGAATTTCACAATTGAACAATGAATAGCTTGTACTTTGATTTTAAGTATTAAGTACAGAAAATTTAAATGATTTGAGTTTAGCAGATAAGGCCCCCCTTTTCATATTTTTGTAAGTCTTTCTTGAGATAAATATTTTTAAGAAACTGTTTGAATATTTTAACACTCTGTTTAATGTAATTATCAAATATGAATCATATTTTTTTTTTTTGTTGTAGCAAAATTTGCTGATGGAACGCCAGTGAGCCCAACACTTCGCAATACGGCTGAAAAGTATCGGTCCTTGACAACCTCTTTGATTCTTGCAATGGGACAAACATAAGTGATAAAAATAAAAAGGCTTTAAGGTAAGCTTTAACAGGAACTTTGGACCTCACAAAGCGATTAACACTCTTCAAAATATAAAGTTTGTTGAAAATAAAACAAGCAAAGAAAAAAGTGCCCATATAAAAAAATTGGGTTACAACAATAGAAAGTTTTAAAAGGTTGTGGATTCTTTTTAAAAGTAAAGGAATTAAAGTAATGCGGCCTAGATACTTTAATTCAAACCAAATCGAAAATTGCTTTGGTGAAGTGCGAGCCTATAATTCACGAAATATAAATCCTAATTGTGCTACGTTTAAAAACACCTTTAAGTCATTGTTAATAACTAGATTCATAAAATTCCATACTGAGAGTTATAATAATTGTGAAGAGGATTTAGGTGAGCAGTTGATAATATTAAAGACTCTTTTTAAATACAATAAAAATTATCTTGAATCTTCACCTGAATCCTCCAATGTAGGTTTTGTAAATCTAGAAAGTGTTCCTACAACAGTAGACAAGAATGTCTTCATGTTCACTTACGTGCATACACTGCTGGGTGGGTCGTAAGTAAAATATTAATAAAAATGAATTGCAGGCAATGCAAGGTGAATTTAATTGCAAAAGATACAGGTTCAATTTCTACAAACATTCATAATTATATATCGATGAGAGAATACTAAAGTGTACGAGAAAGAAAATTGGCCTACCCATCAGAGCAGGCCGTGAGATGTTTTGGTGATAATATAATTTGGGAAGTAAATGAATACTTGGAAAATCAACCTGAAAAAAATGTATACTTAAAGAAATTTAAAAAAATATTTTATTCAAGTATTCATTTGACTTCCTTGATTGCAATGTACACAGGAATGTCGTTCTGGGTTATTTTCTAGATATTTCTTTGAGATTAACAATGAATAAATTGGTGCAATATCATAAATAAGATATTAAAGGGCACAGATATTATTAGATTAAGAAATAAAAGTTTGCAACCAATGCAAAAAAAGCCGTCAATATGTATTATAAGAAAAATAAAGTAAAGATGTAATAAACAAATGTATTTTTATTTTACTACCCAAATTTCCTAAATACAAATTAAATTATTAATAAAAACCAAGGTAAAAGTGACGAGATGACTTAAAAGACATATATCCCGAGCCGAAATTGAGCACTGTAGGCAAAAATAGGAAGAGCCAATGCCGGAGCTACAGGAGAAAATTAAAAAAAAAAAATCTGTCATGTATGATAGTGACGCTAAGGTAAAATTCTATGTATGGGACATATCCATCTGAGTGACCTAAGTAATCTGTGCGCCCGACGACAGGGACGTGAGAGGACGTCCACGATCAACTTTATTATGTAAGTCTCGAGGCGTGCGGCTAGTGCAATGCGTCGCAAACATGGTGTTGGTGGCATGGCTATGTCGTGTTGGGAAGTAAAAAGTACTGTATACTTCCAAATGATTGTCTCGGGTAAGTACGACTTGCATAATATTGTTTATAGAACAATAAATTATATTGGTAAATATAATAATATAATAAATAGGTGCAAATATTGAGTAGTACCTATCTTATCCCAGCAATTATCTCTAGAGAAACAATAAAGTAAAATAAATACAAACAATAATATTCATGACATAATTCCAACACTTATTTTAAAGGCGAATCCAACGTGAAAGGGGGGACAACTAACCACGTAAAATAGCTAACTATCCGTCTTGGAGGAACGCTGCCACCCGCCGCGAGGACACTATCACGCCTCGCCGATGATTCATTAACTTTAGGTAAATATAGATACTTAGATATCATTAATACCATATTTTATGTACTTAGTTTTATTGGGGATTCTTTTGCTTGTATAATAAGTGTTTTTTAATGTGTAATTTAAAAGTATTTTTTGTTTTTAGGAATCTCAATGGCGGCGGAAGATCGTTCCAGCAGCGGGTGGCTGCAAATTTGAAACATCCTCTGAAGGCGGTAGTTTTAAAGCGTGGCATCGAGAGCGGGTTCGACGTAGAACGAGTGGGATAATTGTAATGCTCCTGCCTCCATGATAATTTACTGTACAGGTATCTCGGTGTGTGTGACTGTACTATACCAAACATTAATGTCGCTAAATGTAGTTTCCTACGTGCAGCCATTTTCAACACGTTATGGCAATTCAAGTATGGTGTAACATGGTCCCTTCGGGGAATTCCAAAACAAAACCGTGCACAGGCATTTTGGACACGTTGTATTAAGTGTTCCGTACGGGATAGGAGACAAGGTCCGTAGACAGTATCGCAGTAATTAAATTTAGATAGAATCAAGGAATCCACTAATCTCTTCCTTAACGTAACACTAAGATAGTCTCTTACTCGATACAGAATCTTCAACCTATAGAAACAGGATTTTACAACACCATTGACATGACTCTCAAACCGCAGCCCCGGGTCGAACACCAGCCCCAGATTACGCGCAGAATCTACCATCTGTACAGACTGACCCAATATTCTAACATCGGGTAATGCCGATTTAATTGCATGTATTTGTTTTTTAGTTCCCAGCACCATGAATTTGGATTTTTCGGGATTGAGCACTAGTGAATTACTCGCGGACCATTCGGCAACTCCGTTGAGCTCCATATTTAGGGTATCTACTGCAAGTGAGGTGTTATTAGCGTTAAAAGAAACATATATTTGGGTATCATCCGCATATATGTGGTACTTACATTCCTTAACGTATCTTGGCATATCGGCGCTGTATAAAATATACAGTATAGGTCCTAACAACGACCCCTGAGGGACTCCACGGCCTATGGATCGGGAGGGGGAAGACAGTATTGACCCATCTTTTTTTACGATTTCTACTCGCTGCGACCTCCCAGTGAGATAGCTCTGATAATGAATAGAAAAACCCAATATCACTTTGCCCGACCCGGGATTCGAACCCGAGACCACCGTTTTGTAGTCGTATCGTAGTACAACTACGCCACCGAGGCAGTCTAAGTAATATGCAGAAGAATTTAAAAGTTGTTCTTTAGTACCAATGTCTATTCAAATCCGCAGGCAACTCTTTACGCAGTCCAAATAATACACGAATCATAAATTAATAAAAATGGAAAACATTCAAAGACAAACATATTTAAATAAATAAGGTCATAAAAAGAAGACAATTTTAAAATTGGAATCGCACCAACCAGCCAGGATTATACAACTAGATATTACAAAGGCTTCTGAATAAATCCTTTTTTGATAAACATAAAACGGCTGTTGACTGAAGAAAATAAAACACAATTAATTAAATCAATTCTGTTAAAATTGTTTAACTCGTAAACTTTTCGTATACACAAGGTATCGATCTCATTCATTTGAATCATAAATTTACATAGCTTGCAACATAAATATAAATATGAAACAGTTCGTGTCTCTGTACTGTGCTGAGGGTTGCCAAGACGCCAAAAAGTTGGCTGGATTCTAGATATTTTATTCTAAACGACACTGCTTTCGGAGAAAAATATCGGAGTATATATTTTAAAGTTACTTTTGTCATTATAATAGATTCGACGAAATTATAGTACTACTGTAAGTTGAATAACATAATACGAGTAATACTTTGTGCCACAATATCAATCGAATTTACTAATCTTTATGAATTCAAACACACTTACGGCAGTTATTTCTCTACCACAACACATACAGTTCTGGCTTTAATAGTTATAATAAGAAACATAACATCTTTTGAATACCTAAATTTTTTTTTATTACGTCATGATTTTTATATATGTTGCCGTGACCCTGCCAACCCTAGCTGAGGGCTGTCGTAAATAACACGCAGGACCGCACCTGTCCTGTGGAAAATGTCCCATTCAAGGGCACGCCTCTGCTTTATCTGTTTACCTACGAGTAACTCCTTTCCACCAAACAACTCCGTACAAACAAGAACATTTTTTATTCAATACTAGCGGCCCGGCCCGGCTCCGCCCGGGTGCAGATACTTTTTGACTCCAGTCCACATCAGAAATACATTATTTTGTGTACTAATTGGTTTATATTAAAACTCACCGTGAGCACCGTCCTCTACTGCTTTTATTCATTCCTCATAATAAAAATGCACACACGATGATTGAACGTTATTTTGCTGCGGAGATATTTTAAAACCTAAAATTTTCGTTGAAATCAAATGATAACATCATTTGATGACAACATTGTTCAAATTGAATACTTGTAATGCATAACTTATTTATTTGGATAGAAATTAATACCCTAATAATAAATAACCCATTCGCAAATAATGCATTACTACATACATTACATGCAAACATTTGCATTGTATGTTGAAACAAATCTCATTAGGTACCATTAAAAAGGTCATAGTGATCCAAATTAGAAATATATACATACGCTATCGCGGACTTTTTTAGACCTTTTTAAGAGGAATATGGCCTAACCACTCTCAATCGATTCTCTCGATTGTAGAGTAGGCCCGTGCCTTGCAGTGGGACGTATATGGGCTGATATAGATATATAGATAGAAGAGGAACAATCCCGTCATACACGATTGCAGCGGAACTTCGTTAATACAGCACATGGAACGGAAGCTCTCAAAAGGACTAAAATTTCGCCGTGTTTGCAACATTTTTTACTACTGCTCCGCTCCTTTTTGTCATAGCGTGATGTTATATAGCCTATAGTATAAATTACCTATACAATACAAGTAGTTCCTGAGATTAGCAGGCACAAACAAACTAATATGTATGATATCAGTATAGATAAATAAAAACGTCGACGTTTTATTTGCAATAACACCGTAATATTTCCTGTGAAAAAAAGTCATTTCCTTAATAGTTTTAATTACACAGGAAAATATATAAGTGGCAGAATATTTAAACATGATTTTTGAAAATGGAACACGGATATCCATTTTCGATTTAGTTTCCTTAGTGTGTCAGGAAATCAAAAAAGAGGTTCGGTTAACGCAATTTGAATTTGGAACATTAATTTTATAAATACTTTTAAAATGGTAGATGTCCACTTGTATACCGGGTATATCAAGACTGCGACCTAAAACGAAGCCAGGTGATAGTTTTAGTGGTTACAGACACAATGCAATTAAAAATTTCGCAAAGAAAGCAACAGTTTTATATATCGTCGTGTTTTGGTGGTAAATACCTAGATTTTGCGAAAATAGTAATTTAAACCTTTGCGTCTTTACAAATAAAAAATTATACATTATTATTTTAGGAAAACTACGTTTTATCACCTAAATACGACGATGAGTAGAAAAATTCAAAAAATATTTGAATATTTTTTTGCAAAATTTTAAGTTGCGTTGTGTCTGAAATTACTAATATTACCGCCTGGCTTCATTTTCGGTCGCAGTCTTGATATACCCTGTATTTAACTTTAACTTTGTGAAATTGTTTGTCACATGTAACCAAACTATAGCAAATTCTACTCTTATATTTGACTAACGTGGTGAGTATTGACTATTAATCTTTTAAACAATTACATAATTTGAAATAAAACTATTTTATACGGATTTTATCGCGATTTGGTTTAATTTTACATTTTTTAACTTCCCGACATTTCGATTACTATACAGCTTTCGTGGTCGGGGCGAACTCTATATAAAATAATAATCCGCCGCCGACTGCCTCGGTGGCGTAGTTGTATTACGGTACGGTTACAAAGCTGAGGTCTCGGGTTCGAGTCCCGGGTCGGGCAAAGTGATATTGGATTTTTCTATTCATTATCAGTCCGGAGTCAGGAATTTGTGCCCGATATGGCGATAGGCTCGCCCCCTATCACATCGTGGGACGGAACATACAAGGCGAAATGTGGGTGTCCTTGTGGCGCCTCTGCCTACCCCTTCGGGGATAAAGGCGTGAGTTTATGTATGTATGTAAATAGTTTTATTTCAATGTGTAACATTCGCGTAAATCTAAGAAACCAATTACATAATTTATTTGAGCAGAAAACAAAAATACGAAAATTAATCCATATAGAAATATTCACACAACATTATCATGCATCTCGATTAATTACTCGACAACATTTTGCTATTATACTCGTAGTATAATATCGCAAGTCCATGAATACCCCGCACAGCTAATATTGTGTCAAAACCAAGCAATTAGCAGGCGTAAGCAACATTTAGTTACCAATAAATGACGTCATAAATAATTAACGCGTTACGTCTGGCTTAGACGCGGCGTGTAGCTCCGGATCGTATGGTACTGTCGCTGACAATGTGAATATAGCTGAGTTATGATTTCCAATATTAGCTACATAATGTATGTTAGAGCACGGTTTTGTCTAAGAAGGGGTAGACAGAAGTAACTAGTGCGACTCATATTCGCCGTTATTACTTCTATTTTAAGAGGTGATAGGAGACGAACCTATCCCCAAGCCGGCTAAAAAAAACACTCCAGAAAAATCATGCAATTCTTTCCTTTTATATTCCATCCCGTCCCTTTGAGTTTGAAAGAGTAGCAAATGAATATACGAATTCCTTGTTTACCACACTCATCAAACACTACATTTTCGAGACAAAAAGTAGTACCGACTACCTCCATAAGAAATTTCGTTAAAATCCAGGCCCAGCCATTTGAACGGGTCCTTGGTCATCCCACGGGAACACTTAATTTTTTGGGATAAAAGTAGCCTATGAATTAATCCTGGATATCAACTACCTCTATCAAATTTCATCAAAATGGGTCCAGTTGTATGAGCGTGAAGAAGTAACAAAAACACAAACTCTCGACTTTATAATATTAGTAGGAAGTAGGATACAGTATATTTGACGTGCTGCCTCTGCAGCACACCAAAGATCTCTATGAGAAACGTATTTTTTTTTTCGGCTGTGGAATTTCTACAATGATGTTAGTAATTTTGCAAAACAATGTTTATACACTTCTGCTCATGCCGCACGATGAACCTGTATCATTGGAACGTCTGATGCAGTGGTAGCTATACTCTTGATTATAAATCTATTCAGAATTGGAGTTTCATTGAAAAACAAAGAAACAACGATGTCTGTAAAAAGGAACGGAACCAACACTTTTGCACGTAAATCATTTTTACGAGGTTTTTACATCCTGACTATTTACATAGCTACCTGTATTGCCATAAGGTGGGGGACTGACCCAATTTATACAGCGTATATACTCCAATACAACACTGTAATGTCGCTTGAAGTTTTATTATTTAATGCATACTATATTAAGTGGTTTGTTTTATATTATATTTCGCGAAATGTAAATACATTTTCTTGCTACCAGTAAATATGGGTTGAAAATATTTTCTGTAATATTACGATCATGCTTTATTAATTTCTTTTACATGTTGTATTCGACTGTACTAACGCAGTGTTCAATTATTCACAACCAACAATCAAAAGAGAATTGTTTCAGTCACTCCTGATGTTTGCAAAAGACTTGCATTATGAACATTAACAACATAGAGCTAGCCGCTAAGTTGTAATCCTTTGCAAATGCCTTAAGTACTGTTGGAGATGTGAAGTTTGTAGTAGAATAGATAAACTGCCTTATAAGTTTACTAGCATTTGCCCGCAACTTCGTCTGCGTGTTTAAGAAAATGTAGACGTTATATCGCTAAAACTATGTCATTATAACCTTTACGTAAACTTTTAACAAAAATCAACGTGCAGCATTTTTATTTCTAATTCTGACTCTGGGTTTAGATTATCGAATCAATGGGTCCGTCAGTTGTCGATTCAGAGACCAATCGGATCAATAAATAAAAAGTTCAAAATGACGGCCAACATTTTCAATTCTGAATACAAATTTAGATTATCGGAACTCAGATTGATTTTGAGACCAATCGGATCAATACATAAACGGCCTTATTCATATACAGTTTTAAAACCTATTTTAGGTATCGAATGTTTGTTTTCTCGCTCAAACTGAATTGAAAAGTCGTTCGAAAGGGACAAAAGTTAAATTTTCATAGGAATAACTTCAGTAGTTTTGATTTTCCATACTATTATATTATTTTTACCCTTATTTTACTCTTTTAGGGTTAAATTTAAGAAAACAGAGTACGCACTCATTTTTGGTTTTAGATGAGTAACTAAAGAATCAGATTTGATATCTGCAACTTCAACGGTTTCGATTTTCCATACAACAATATTTTACCCTTTTCACCCTCTTAGGGGTTGAAATTTCAAAAATCCTTTCTTAATGCTCCCTTCTCTCACAATAGGAACCTCTGTGCAAAATTTCTAGTTTCTAGCTTCAGTAGTTTCGGCTGTGCGTTGACCCGTCAGTTCGGTTCTACAAAACTTCAACCATTATTTTCATCTCTTTAGGGTTAATTATAAGAAAAGCAAGTATGCAGTTATTTTTGTCACAAAATGAGTAACTAAACAGCCAAGTTGGAAATCTGCAACTTTAACGGTTTCGATTTTCCATACAACAGTATTTTACCCTTTTCACCCCTTTAGAGGTTGAATATCCAAAAATCCATCCTTAGTGCTACCCTACGTCACAATAGAAACCCCTGTGTAAAATTTAAAGTTCCTAGCTTCAGTAGTTTCGGCTGTGCGTTGATCCGACACTTTGTTTTTACAAAACTTCAACCCTTATTTTCACCCCTTTAGGGTTAATTATAAGAAAAAAGAGTATGTAGTTGTTCTTGTTTCTAGATGAGTAACTAAAAATTCAAGTTTGATATCTGCAACTTCAACGGTTTCGATTTTCCATACAACAGTATTTTACCCTTTTCACCCCCTTCGGGGTCGAATTTCCAAAAATCCTTCCTTAGTGCTACCCTACGTTATAATAGGAACCCTTATGTAAAATTTCACGTTTCTAGCTCCAGTAGTTTCGGCTGTGCGTTGATCGGGTAGGAAGGAAATCACCCAGTTTCTAAACATTTCAACCCTTATTTTAACCCCTTTAGTGTTAATTTTTAGACAAATTAAGTATGCAGTTAATTTTGTTATTGAATGATTTATTAAACTGCCAAGTTTGACAATTGTAACTTCAATGGTTTAGATTTTCCATACAACAGTTTTTAACCCTTTTCACCCCCTTAGGGGTAGAATTTCCCAAAATCCGTTCTTAGTGCTACCCTACGTCACAATAGGAATCCCTGTGTAAAATTTCAAGTTCCTAACTCCAGTAGTTTCGGCTGTGCGTTGATAGGTCAGTCAATCAGGTTCCTCTTTTATATATGACTAACTGGCTACCTGACGTATGTGGAATGGACTTTACACACCCTAAAATTTCATTCGCAGAATTCCTTACGAAATATTCCATTGTCGTTAAAAGAAGTAATATTTTCTTTTTTTTATCAACTTAGTACTTCACTCTGAAGGTCAGAATAAGTAAAGTAAATCCGAGGTGACATCAAGAATATCCAAAAATAAATTCATATTTAAATTTTGATTAATGTACATAAAATTGTAAGATGTGGGCGGTGTATTACAACTAATGGATTTGAAAATGGAATCTAATAGATATTAATGAGCAAACATTTTATGAACCTGTAAAAAACCACTAAATACGAGTATTTTCAGCCGCTTTGTAAAAAGTCCAATTTGACTCGAAGATTCATAATAACATTTTATGAAACGAGACTCCGCATTCTTTTTTATTAAAGATTTTATTTTCCATTACATAGAGAATTCAAATTCTAGAATTAGAATTTATATTTTAATTTTAATAAATGTTCTTGCTTTCATAATCTTCAAATTATCTGATGTCATTAACCCCTAAGTGTTTCAATAATTACCGATTGCCCCGTAGAGTTTAAAATATACTTGTTTAAACTTGACGTTGAGGTAACATAATATATTTAATTTAAAAATAGTAGATCGTGAACATATCAAATATAAAAGGTGTGTAGCACTGAGTGTCCGTCCACAAACGGGAAATGACCTAATGAAGGCTGCTGGATGCAAGCCGCTTCTAACAGTTGATTCATGACTGTGGAAATATTTAGGGGAGCTCCATCGATAAATTACCCTAAAATAAATAGTCCGCAAAAAAATATACGATACAAAAAATCATACACGTATTACGCCTATTTTGCAATTCATATTGTCAATTCATACATATTATACGTTACTTAATCATGTACCGTTACGTACTCCAAGCGACTACCAAATTGACACGAACGAATTCATATCACACAATAGATCGATTATCATACAAGCAGGCTGTACAATATCGACAGAGCATCAAAGGCACGCGGCTCGGGTAAACGAAAATAGGGTCGTCACTTACCCAACATTTATTTACGAACAGGGGAAAATGTCCTGGTCCCGAAAACGAAGATAGGAGATAACGCTGGTGACGATACTAAAGAAAACATGGTGTTAAACCAAAAAGGAAATATTTTTTGACAACGAATAAGTAGGGAGAGAATGCGGTAAGTTGCTTAAGAGCAAAGGATAGGTATATTCTGAGGGTTTTAAGGTTTAACTTATGGTGGCAGTGCAGGAATGAAAACAGTCGAAAACCCTTGCAAATCATAAAATATAATAACTTAGGCACGGCATGGCAGCCAAAGCCTGCGGCTTGGTAGCATTTCTAAGCAGACAAAATACCAAGAAGCCAACAAATAGATGGCATTTCAAACGTCGACGATGACGGTAAATTCCTTCGAAACTTGGCCGCAAAACCGACTTCCCGTAGACGTCAGCCAGCGAGGAGGCAAAATAGTGTACATGCGTTGGCTAAAACCTTTGGATCCAACATTGGCCATTTAGAGGAGCCATCAAACCAATAAATATCTATTATGATCTCCGATCTACATTCAAGAAATGCTAACACTAAATACCTACGTCGTCTATATTTCAAACATTTGAAAACAATATTTAATAATTTTTAATAAAAAAATAAAAACCGACTTCAAAGTGCCACTACAAAGTAACAAATAATATATATTTCATCGTACTAGTACCCAATGATTAATGTTCTTATTGACTTGACTAGCTAACAAATCTTAAATACGTAATATTTTGAAGGCGGGTCGCTAAGTGCCGAACATGTACGCCTTACGCTTAACATTAATTTGTGTAAGTAATTATAGCGAAAAACACGCAAGATTTACACGGAATATTAATTTGTCTTAATATATCAGGCCGTAATCGTCCACTGTTGAGCATGGGACACAACATACCCTTTCTTGTACTTAAAGGCCTTTATGTCATGCAGGTTTCCTGACTATGATTGAAATATATCACTGTTAAAGAGTTTGGTAATTGAATATCATCAACACACAAGTGACTCCGATAATTCCGGAGGTGTATACCCTGGAATTATAACCGACACGGTGGTCAACCGTCTCGTGGATCATATCTAGATAATTATCAACAGGCTACCACACACATGTAAGACACATAGAAATTCTATCAAAACTTCAATAAATTTACACGTAGGATTAGCACATTATATTCATTTGTGTTTAATTTACTTATGTGCCTTTCTGAGCCAACATTGCAGGATCTACATGTAATATCAAATGGTGTAACATTTGCTTAAATTTATACGTGTTTGATATTTAGCGACCCGCCTTCAAAATATTACGTATTTAAGATTTGTTAGCTAGTCAAGTCAATAAGAACATTAATCATTGGGTACTAGTACGATGAAATATATATTATTTGTTACTTTGTAGTGGCACTTTGAAGTCGGTTTTTATTTTTTTATTAAAAATTCTTTTATTTGTCCATTTTTAGTTTTGATAGGCATCGTAATGATGAGAAAGGTGATCATGATATAATCAAAACGATGTCTTTAAAATTTACGAATTCTTCAGACCAAACATGATATTATTGCTGTGAAATTATGAGAAGATTGTAAGTCATTATAATCATGATATCCGCTATTGTTAGACACTGACCAGGTCGGATTCTCTTAGTTTACGTCGGTAATTTACGTATCTATTTCTCTCACTCTCCCTCTTCTTCACCTACTGTTTATAGTAAAACTTTTATATTGAAAACTGAAATTAATTGTATCTATTATCTAACCCCCCCCCCCCTACACGCCTTTCTTCTTTTAACCCCCCCTTTGTAGTAACACACTTATACCGAGCTAGGTACAAAAAGAATTATTGCTGTACCGTTCAATTTTGAGGAGTTCTGCTCTTCAAGTCCGAAGATATTCATCAGGTCGTCACCATTATTTAATGACACCAATCTAACATATCATACTTGTCGACAAAATAGTTTATTTTTAATCGTTTAAGTACTGTCAGAGATATTGAGTATTTACATTAGTATCTATTTTCTCCCCCCCCTACGCCCCTTCCCCCTTTTAAGCCCCCCTTTGTAGTAATACACTTATACTGAACCAGGTGCAAAAAGAATTATTGCTGTACCGTTCTATTTTGAGGAGTTCTGTTCTTCAGGACCGAAGATGTTCATCAGGTCTTCACCAAGATTTTATGGGACCAACCTAGTATATCATGCTTTTTGACAAAAAAGAAATTTTTGAAATCGGTTCCCTAATACCAGCGTAATCGAGTAACAAACATACAAAAAAAAAAAAAACAGTCGAATTGATTACGTCCTCTTTTGAAGTCGGTCAAAAATAGAACGGCAGAATGTTTTGCTGTGCTAAATTAAACTAAGCACCACGATCCATTGTTCTGTAATCTACTAAGACATTAAGAATCATTGCGTTACAACAGCACATGCAAACAATGAACACTATTTAATTAATTTACTGGCTGAACCTGTTAAAGCGAAGCTACTGGCGAGGAAAGCTATTGTTAATATAGGATTACGGATATAAAGTTACAGGCACGTCAGCAAGCCGTCAAAATTGAAATTAAGTGGATGAAAATTAATTTCAATAAAGTTCATTAGGAGTCGGCGCCGACGGAATCACGAGGATGATATCATCGCTCGAGAAACGTATGGAACGGAACGGTGAAAGTCTAGACCTAATAAAAAGCACTACCGCCGTTCTGAATAGTAGGAATTTAATGAGATTCTTGTCGGTCGACATGCTGGCAGGCAAGAAATAGACGCTGTTTTATGAACAATTCTGAAAGACATGTACACTGTTAGTTAAATTCCAATTGTAATAGACGTTCATTCGTAAATCGCTTTTCTTTCGTCTGCAGTTCTTAGAACAGTCACATTATTAAAGTGTATGTTTGTTTGTAATTTATATTTACCAATTACAAATTTCGTGTAGCAGAGAGATGCAATACACAACCTATAACCAATACCAGCGTCTATCTTATATCAACTATCTAGGAAATGACAAAACCAAACGATTTACCTTGAAATCGAATCCATTATGTCACGCCTGACAGTCCTTGTGCGCTGCCACTAGACCATTAAGACGTAACACGCAGTAGTAACGATAGGCATGTTAATTCCTCATTAAACTATAAATAAAGGAAATACTAGCAAAAACAATCTTAAGTATCTTTAAAACGTACGCTGATCACTCACACGGTGACTAAAGAGAGATTGTTAATTAACATATTTTCATACGACTAACAAATTCAATGCTTTGAAGACAGATTAATATTTTAAGGGAATAGGCGAGACGAATGATTTTCAAATTATATTCTAAAATATGGGCACACATTTATTATATACGAAAAAATCTATATTTCAAGAATTAACAAAGGCTTAACACAGTTTTAAGCCATTTTTCTAATAATTTTTCAATAGTGCACAAAAAACGCTAGTAGGTGTCATGGCGTCCGCTTTGATGTCACTACTAGGTAAACATGTCATTGTGTACTACTAAATCTGTGGTCTATGCGCAGCGAATGCGTCATGTTTACATAGGCGTGACATCATGCGTTGTGAAGAGCGTTTTTGTCTAAATGGCCGATTGCTATATTTTGTACTTTGATTTTATTTAAAATCTTATTAATCTCCAAGTATAGATTAAAACTGAATTATCATTTGAAATCCTTGTAATACGTATTTTCCCTTAAAAACATAAAATCTTTAATTTTTTGATACTGTCGTCTCGCCTATTTCTATGCAATAAAAGCTAGTAAAGTAAAATAATCATTCTTGTGATTTTGTACCAGTACGTTACTGAAACCTGACGTTAAGCATCAGTATTGTTTTCCCGTCTCGTATAAAGAGATTCTAATGGGTCTCCACTTTTCTATATACAAAGGCCGGCTACGATATACGACTCCAGATGTCATGAGTATTTATAGGCAGCTGTAATCTCACAATAAGGTCAGACGCTTACTCGTTTGTTCTCATTTAGACCTTTGCTACAAAAATAGCAACATACAACATACAACAACTCATGCCTATATCACCCAAGGACTGAACAGATTCAGTACTGCCACCCGCAGTTTGAAATTGTTTCTGTCCCAAGATGTAATATGCGACAAGCCTATCGCCTAAGTCGGTACAAATTCAAGCCCGAGAAAGTCATATAAGGAAAACTCACAGATCGATCGATCTAGGTAAAAGCCCATACATGTTGCACCGAAAACAATAAAAAATCACAAAGCGATTTATAGTTTATTTGTCATTATTACCACTTTATTACTGATTATAAACGGATTTATAAAAATTCACAAAGAGAACCGCATTTTCATTTGTCCTCATTTCTACTATTCTATAAAGATATAATTGTAATATATATTTAATTAATTCGTTCCATTTAGAAAACGCCAACCCTGTGTACACGCAAAATAATCATTCGCTGCATGTAACTGGCACGTGCCAAAATGTCTCACTACACGGCACCTACATTCTGGCCATTAACATTTTTATGACCTTTGTACAATTCGGGCATTTCAATTACAATTAGCGTTTCTATTCGCGTATCCCTTTTTCGTTATGTCTCGAAGCTCATACATCAATGTTTTTAATGCTTATTGACGTTTATAGCGTTCAATTCTTAAAAAGCTTCTTAAAGGTTTCGTTCCTTTTTTAAATTACGTATACAATTCTTTTTTGAGTCGATTCTGTTTTGTTTTTTGCATAGTCCAATAATGATGTCATGAGTTACTCGGGAGTAAAATTGGATAATATCACTCCCTAACGTGTTTAGGACGAAAATAAGCTCGGCAGACTGTGGATGACACTAGAGACACCTCTTCAGGTATAAAGGCATCAGCTTATGTATGTATGTGTGTATCACACTCTGGTTTCAAGTCTACAAAATATTTTTATGTCTAAAAGGCACAAACTATTAACAATTTTTCTCTAGCAGTGATTTTTCATACCACCTCTTCCATAAGCGAAAATACTTCACGTAAACCTATGCAATTATTGTATAGTTAATATTATTGGTCTTCATATAAACAAACTGTCACATACTAATCATAAACCACACACTAAGTGCGTTATGTAATTGGCTATTCTCTGAACCATGCGATATAATTTCGTATGCGTCAGCGTGGCGGGATTGGCACGTGTTGGCCAGTGCGATCATTGTTCTATACAAACCTTCTTGGAAGCCGCTTATGTCATTTAACAAAAGTACAGGTTTGAATTTAAATAATCGTCTGTCATAGGACTACGGATCGAGCGTATTGCACTTTATGAATGACATGACTTGTGAATGAAGTACATAGCTGTATGCCACACCTGGTATCAGAATTCTAATGGTAAAGTATGTTTTTACGACAAAATTCTCAACAAAGTTACTGAAATTTTACAAAATACAACGTTGAAGCTTGTAAACGAATTATTAAAATACCTAAAAATGTAAGTATAAATATATAATCTAGCTTTATATCCCCAAGAGATTAAGAAGAATATCGAATAATTCCCAAACATAAATAGCTAATATTTAAACCGCATCCTAAAACAGTTGACTTCTCAGAAGGAATGACAACGTGAAGAAGACCGGATGTCAAATCATTAACTGATTGTTTCCTATAATCTCATATTCCAGTACGGTTTAAATTCAATTGGAACACAACAAGTAACTATTATAACTGTAATAAATACAAATATATTTATGAACTTTCTTTAAATGTTTGTATATGCGTTGTACAGGAACAAAAAAATATTTTTCCCACGTAAACAAGAATATTCCAGAACATTTTATTTTAACAAAACAATAATCAGGGACAGTCGGTGACATGACCATTCATTGGTATTGAAAGCGTCCATGTGTAAAAGAAAGATTGGACCGCCACTCGCGACAAAATGCATAACATTTAATGGCTCCTTCGTTTGTACACCATGAAGAGTGCCTGGCTCTTATTACAATTATTCAAGTGCCTTGGGTCCACGTTTCGTGAACAAAGGATTAATTGTCCAATATATTCGGATGATGTGAAAACACTGAGCGTGCTACTTGGTCTAGTTGCAACGAATATTAGCTAAGAAAAAAAGCTCAATGAGGTTTAATTTTCAGCATTCACAATTTGACTGAGTTTTGCGATTCGTACACTTAAGGCGAGAGTATTCGCGATTTGAGGGGATTTCAATCCCGCATCTTAATCCCCGCATGGCGGTATCAAATATCTAACTACGATTGCGCGGCTCAAGTCATTTTTTATTTTTTAATGTTTATTTTTTACATTTAGTGCTAGGACACAGTGACTATAGCAAATCTAGTGAGAAGTGTAATGCTATTCAAATAGAGTATCCATTGGTAAGTTATTATTGACAAAATTATGCCGGTTTGCTTTCATTACCTGTTTTGTCGTCACGGTTTTAGGAATTTAAAGTTAAATGGGCCTGAATATTTATTTTAAAAAGTCAACGAACTAAATATAAACATAGTATATTATCTTACATCAACAACATTATTCGCGTGTGGTGCGTCAGCAATTACTGCTTAGTAAGACAATTTGATACACGAACTGGGTCACTGAACGACCAAAACTCTTATTAAGGAACATCGCAATTTGCGTTGCTGCTCGCTGATTTAGATAATTATTTCCTTAATAACAAAACTGTTTATATTTTAAAATACAGTGTTATTTTGCAATTTTCCAAAACTTGTTTAAGTTAAACAAACTTCAAAAGGACTAAAAACCAAAACTCGAAGTCGTTAAAAACGCAGACTTGAGTCATTAATGAAGATTAAGATAGTATTAATAGTCTTGCAACTGAAGTAATGAAGTTCTGGTCAAATGGCAGAGACTAGGAAGAAAGGCGGGCACTTCCCAGGCCTACCCTGGGTACCCCATAGGTAGGACTAAAAACACACACAGACACATTGCAACTTCTGTTAACTGAGATCAACAGCGGCACACACTCAAATGGAAGCAAACATCGAAGCTCAGCGAGTCTCTAGGGGAAATTAACTTCTCTAATGTCTCGAACCCGCAACGAAATTAATCAAAAAGATAGTAAACAGGAGGAGTTAAAAACAAATAAATGTCCGCATTCTACGTGACACACATATAGATTTAGATATATTTGTTATACTTAATTATTACACTGACAAAATATAGAGTCATTGAAACAGCTAATTTTTAAACTATCTCCGTATACATATCTTTATATTTAGTAACAACACATTAATAATTTTTAAATAACTGGAAAAAACTGATGATGATGTTTTGGTGAGTTTTAAAGTTAAATAATTCTTAGGCTCCGTTTTTTACTTACATTGCTGAAGATAAGTCATCTAACTTCTTAAGGATAAGAATATTACATGAAATTTAACACAACAGGGCCTTATAATCAGGTCAATACATTGTCAAAATCTTAATTCGTCTTATAGCACAATTATGTACACGACTACATCCTCGAGTTTATGTCGCCATAAGTCAAACTCTGCTCATAAACAAGCATACATAAGAGCGGAACACAAATTTTATTGCAGATCACATAAGGCTAATAAAAGGAACTAAGTTATGACAATATTCCCCCAACAGTCTTATGAAGGTACATCGTAATAAAGTTTCTTTTTCATACATAAATCCATTTTGTAAGCCATAAAATTGCACGCCCATGGCGCTTCGCAGCTAAACTAGTTAAGCTAACACAATATAACGTGACTCTAAATTAGCTACTCGTTTTACAAGCAATAAATTTAATAGACCCCTGCGAAGGGTAACACACGCTTAAAATTTTAACTTCGCGACAATCCGTTTACGGACACGGCTTGACACCAAATAAAAGTTACATGCACGCATTTTAGGGAGCAGAGTTTTGTTGGCTAGGGGAGAATTAAAAAAAATGTTTTTATTAAACGTGGTACGGCAAAATACCAATATGCAGTAGTTAATAGATTGCCGCAGACCAAATAATCCTATACTTCTCATTGAATTTTGCAGAAGTCGACAACTATTGTTCCTCATAGGCTCATACTCCTTAAGTAAATAATAATAATCCTCAGATATTGCAAATGTTGATGGGCCAGTTTAGCAATGCGTTCTGCTTTGATCAGCATAAATAGCGTTGCGTCAAGCGTTCCACATGTTCGTAAAGTATGACACCTAAACGCTTCTTTACAACTAATGAATTTTTTTATTGCTTTCAAAGTAAATAAGTTTTTTTTTACTTATTATGGCACGTCATTACATTTAAGGATTTTATATACATCTTTTTTATATTATAGAGGGCAAAGGAGCATGCGGTTCATCTGATGATAAGTGATCACCGCCGCCCATCAACGATCACCGCAATAGATCTGCAAGAGATATCATAGAGCATAGAGATGCTTTGCAGGCCTTTAATATTCTGTCTCATAATTTTGTTTATCTACCACATATTATATTTCATTGGAGTAGTATTTTAATAATTGTAAGCCTTATGTTATAAACGTTAATCCAACAGGAACCTAAAATACGAGCATTGTGCTTAATTTGGGGCCACAGTATGTTAAATATTAAAAAAAAAAAAAAATGTAATAGTGTTTAGTTACATTTGTAAATTGTTCTGATTAGGTTTTAAGGCAATTTTAAATTTATTTATTTACTTATGTTATTTATAAAATAAGACGCGATACTATGTAAAACATAAACATATATTTATCGTAATTTATGTTATGTTAATATATACTATGGCTTTTTCTTTATTTTTTGTCACATATCTGTGGAAACATATAATTAGTGTATAGTTTCATTTCTCTGTTTTATTTTTGTAATACTGTATGTTCCCTTAAAATAATAAAATGAATAAATAAATAAAATACTATGCCCCTGTACCATCTTCCAAATGTCGCTAATACAATAACACTCCACATGAGTCGCAAATATCTAGTGCTGGCTAGTTGGAGCTATTTTTGTCAACGTCACCGCTGATATTTGTGAGAGTTTACTACACGGTGCCTCGGTGGCATAGTTGTATTACGGTACGGTTACAAAGCTGAGGTCTCGGGTTCGAGTCCCGGGTCGGGCAAAGTGATATTAGATTTTTCTATTCATTATCAGTCCGGAGTCAGGAATTTGTGCCCGATATGGCGATAGGCTCGCCCCCTATCACATCGTGGGACGGAACATACAAGGCGAAATGTGGGTGTCCTAGTGGCACCTCTGCCGACCCCTTCGGGGATAAAGGCGTGAGTTTATGTATGTATGTTTACTACACGGGAGGCCGTCTTGTATTACTTTGTACGACAATTTTTGTCCATTACTGTACAAGCCGTTTTTTTGCCAAACAAACACGATTTATCCATATCACCAAGATTCGTTCTTCAGTTTTTTACAAGTTATACTTTTTTACAGGTTATACTCTGCATATCTTAACATATAAAATGTTTTATAACATGCATTAAATGATTTAAATATAATAACTAAAATATAGGTATTTAGCTAAGTTAGTCATTGGGTCGGAAGAAGTTACTGTAAGTCGCTGCAAACAGGTCGCTATTAAATTCTTTGGGTTCTGGCGAGCAAACGCCTCACCTGCTGGTGAATGATTACATACACCCGTAAATTACTACTAAACTTATCCAAGTTTACGCACTTAACGCACCTAAGATCCCTTAGGTGCGTTGTTGGTCTCTAAAATGGGAGGGGGAATGAAAGTAAAGAGGGCGAGAGGAAGAAAGGGGTATATGATGTATATGGGGATATGACTAGATGCTCATTCTACCGTCTTCATATAAGGACACAAGTTGTACGTCGTGGGTTTAAGAAACGACGAAATTTACGGTCCACAATCCCCAAATCCTAAGTAAATATTTGAAATCGAACTCACGGCCTCTTGTTCCACAACCGGTTTCTTAACCACTTGCGCCATGAGGTTGTCATCAAATAATAAAAAAACAATCACATCAATTTTTTGTACATTTTTAAAGAGATAAGAAATTACTAAAATGTCTCGAATCTCCGTCATCATGTATCATCTCATCAAACGTTGACAGATAGACATTTTGACAGATTGAACGAATGTCGATGTGACATTTATCTCGTGTCAAACTGCGAACATCAATTTGAGGGGGCTTGTCAAAAATCACGACGCGTAATCAAATTTTAAAATGATTATTGACTTAGGTGAAGCCCCAGTGAATTGGTCCGCGTTATTGAATGAATACGGTCATTTGTTGTGCTTGTAATTCAAGTAGTGCAATTTGAATGGTCGATTTTACGATTTAATTTCTGCAACTGTTATTTTTATAGTCAATCATCACTATATTAGGTACATTTAGAAACAATGAAATATCAAACCTGATTTACAAAATATCCATGTAGATTTTAAGAAATAAATTCAGAAAAATTGATAGTTTTATTTCTCTTATTTATTTTTCTAGTGCATTCTCATAATCAGATATAGTCTAAGTTATTGTCCTTACGATAACCAAAAAACTAAATTAGAATAACAAACAACCAAGGTTTAAAACAACCCAATCCCTACATATTTGTAGTAACAGATGACGTCGTATGAAAACAAATATTTCCTTTCAATATTGTAAACATAAAATGTCCCCTCCATTCAGAATACATGATGGCGCGCTGACACGATAAATTTCCATATATTTGATGTATTGTGTACATTCGTCCTTATTCTTTCATTGATATATCTAAATCATTGTGGTTTAAAGTGGTCTGTATTGACCCCGGCGTCAACTACAACCTAAAAGGGGTCTGTTAGTAAAAAAATAGCTGGGATTATAGTAGTTCTAGTTTTATAAGACTATGATTATTTTGTTTCTTAGTTTTTGTAAAAAAAAACAAAGTATCACTCTGCAGTCTACACGATGATTTGTTTCGGGTCTGAGTGTTTGTGAGACTGAAAAATCTCTTGCAGTTTCTGATACTCAAAATATAAGAGTTGAATCTTAGCGTGGGTTTAGAACAATGTATTATGCTATTAGCTTTATTATTTTTTATGATTAATTATTTAGCTGATTCAGAATTTTTAGCTAAAGAATATGCAAAAGTGCAACATTAAGTAAGCAAAAGCGTCTGTCTAAAACCAATACGGTAAGGGGTCTATGAGACCAAAAGTTAGGGGACTTATGATCTAAAGAATGTATAAGACTCATCAGACCTAAGTAATGTTGTTATTCACATTTATCAACACATGTAAGCCGGTAATGGACACATTTACCATTAAAAGGTTCTATGTGTATTGTGTAACAAATGATTATGTAACATGCAACCTTGTTAATATAAATGAAGTATTTCCATAGATATGGAGCGAGGACGGTATATTGCTATAACAATATTGGTACAATATTCTTATTCGGCCCATCATTATTCCCTATCATATTCATTCCATGTTGGAATACCCATCATAGTGGCCCGCACAAATGGTTTCAGTTTCAGTCTATGTATATCAGGCTTCTATCACGCCAGCATAATTGTAACAACCGATAAGATATATGAAATGATATGAAAATAATTTATTGAATTCATAAAAATGCTCAACATCATTTAGATTCAGTCATTTTTTGTTCTACCACTCGTTTCGGAAAGCGTTTTTTATTAGAGAAGACCGGGCAAGAAACTCTAGTGTTGCTCTTTTCAAAACCAGTTTACAATAAATTGATTATTACAAGTTGGTTCGATTCAGAGCAATTCATAAGTAATATACCGAAGTTAGATATTTAGATAGCTTACCTTCGCTTACCTTCCATCTGATACATTACAGTCTGTGTTCTGCACTAAGTCGGCTGTGAAACGAGAGACCGCGGGATCGATCTCAACACCAAGACAAGCGTTTATTTAAGACGAATATTTTTTTCGAATCTTGCCGTTGATACGAGTATAGTTAAACGACCGATTTTTAAAATATTTTTAGATGCCCACTACCTTAAACTTGTAGGTTAATTTTAGGAATGTATCTCAATTTAATATATTCGTATAATAAAAAGTCGTTAAATAAAAAGGAGGCTTTCCTTTTGAAAGAAGAAAAAGAATCTACTAACTTTCAAGTATATCAACTGAAATTCAGCCAGTACAATGTAGAGGTGTTACCGATGTTCTAATACTCCGTTACGAGGCGGGAGTTATCCAACATCGCCGACAATGAGTTGCAGTTTCTATCGTAATGGCTTTGTAATTTGGGAAGCGGACGGCGCATCCGGCATCACTCTAATTCAATAACATGTAAATGTAAAAGAATTTGTCCTAAATGGACCATAATGGGAGATCAGCGGACCGTGAATGGGACATGTTTGTAACAAGGCGCCCACAATAAAAACGTTGGCACACAAAACATTTTATGGACAAGTAATTGTCGTGCAATAGAGGACGTTGATTTTATTATCAAATATTTTGACCTATTTTATGAGGTATTTTGTTTGATGCAACTTCAAAGTCGAGTTTCGTTTAAAACTGCCATTAAATTGATCCAACACAAATATCCAATATGTTTTTTTACGAGATCGGATACAAAAATAAAATGCACTGTAATCTGCTCCGGGACAATTTAAAAAAGGACAGAATTTATTGAAAAAATAATTTCATGCATTTTTGTCACCAAAACGTCCACCTTAAAAAATAGTTATATCTCAAAGACCGGCACTAATACACCTGCTCCATTGCTTCTCCACGCTTGGCTTAAACTTCGTTTATTTATAATATGCATATCAGTCCCCATTCACAGGTAAGCCATTTAACACCTATTATTTGGGCCTATCAAAACTTGTACGATACGCAAACATTTTACCTATCAAAAGTTAAATTTACTTGCATTCTCAAAAGAACTAAGACATAACGAACATTTTACCAAACATTTTTTTTTTTACTGACACCGACATCGTCTACCTACTAATCGAACCTACAATCCCATGATTCAATGAAGTATATTGCCGTTAGTAACTAGACCAATTACTTAATCTTAACATAAACCACACAGTAAAAAAGTAGGAAATAACATTGTCAATTGTTATAAATCCAAACAAAATAATCTCACCGCCATCTTGTCTCACCTAAGATACACGGCTGAGATAGCAAAACCTTACTAAGTGAGTCAACAAAAGGTTTTTAAAATGAATTACACACTAAGCTTCACAATGTTATCTTTGACATCTGTACAAATAGGAGAAAGTAGCCTTTTAGGCGCGTTTAACCCAACCGTACCCAAACATAAAGGAACAGCCACATATCACCACAGCCGTATTTAATTAGAGGGAAAATACGAGCCTTCACAACATTCAAATTGAAATTTACCAAAGGGAAATCACGAGCCAATAAGCAATCATATAAATTCATCGTAATCACGTTTCCAATAAAGGAAACAGTACAGAATATATGGAATTACTTTAATCCCTTTTTTACGACGCCTCTCGCACGCCCACGCGGTCGCCCACGTAGGTTGCCGCAATACTTGACCTAGTATTATCGAACCAAGACTTACATTTGTCATACACGTACATATTATAATAATATATCAGCCCATATATGTCTCTTTACTGAACACAGGGTTCTACCACAATCGAGAGTTCGATTGAAAGGGCCTAAGCATAGCCTACCACGCTACCAACTTCGGGTTGGCGGGCTTCACTAGTCATTGAAATTTTTATAGACTTTTTTATAGTATGCATGTTTTTTTTCTCTATCGTTAAAAGGCATGGTAATTGAACATCAATCCACAAACCTGCACTTTGAGCTTTATTCAACTTCAGCCGAAGGTCAACTCTGAATATAAACCTGTCCTAATGTTTTTCTCAGCGACCTGGTTACAGCCTGCGTCCAGCCACTTCTGCAACGTTTATTATAACACACTGCGCAGCTCTATAAACCACGTTCAAAATTTATAACCAATTTCTGTTGAACTGTGAGTTCGCAACCCACGTCTGTAGGTACTATGCAATTCATGTTTATTTGAAATGTCATACACGCAAGCGTTTTAATTACCCCCTTCAGTATAAATTCTGACTCTGAGTCAATTAAACGCCAATTGAAAAGATCGTGTTCATTTACAACTTGAATTGAGTGTTATTTATTTCTTTTAACACGTCGTTCTTTGTTTAAATGCCATTTCGTTTTATTATCGTAGGCCATTTATTTCTATTTTAGGCTTTAATTTGGTTAGGAAAATGTACTTTTATGTTTATTTATTTTTTTAATGACAGTGAATGGTGTCTGAGGTGTTAGGAATTAAAATGGTCTAATCTTTTGAAACGATTCCATTGAAATAATAAATTAATTAAATTGCACCTACGCGTTATGCATTTAGAATCCCTATAACATCAATAATAACGAAAAGACAAAAACCGTAAAAATATTTTTAACATAGATTTTAAATTGGTATGTTATGAATAAAACACGTATTGTTGGGAAGTAAAATAACTTTAAAAATAGGATAACAAAGCGGTACTCATCTCTAGATTAGTACATTCTTCAATCCACATCTGTTATAAATTCTTTGAAAATCCTATCACCCAAAAGATTTCATGACACCTCGAAATGCGCAGCCGAATTCTGTTATCAATTCAGTTATATAATATATTTTCATTATTATCATTTCAAATCGCAATAAAAAAGGCCATCGTGCAATTTTTTGTCATTGCATTTCAACTGTTACTTTGTAATAAGTTATTTGTAACCACAAGCCAAGACATCTATTATATTTGCACGTCAAAATATTCGTACGTGCGGTAAACAAGACATTTTTGCTAGACAAACTGTATAGAGAATTCCACTAACTAACCAAGTTATCCGCAAAAAATCAATCCAGAATTTCCACAATTCTAAGACGCATTTATTGGTAGATGGTGCAATTACGCAACATTGTATTTCGTAACAGTATTGCAATTGTATTGCTCCTTAGTTCCCATTGATTATACTGTGTGAATGTATGATAGTTTATGTTCGCAATACTTTAACAAAGACTAGAGTATTCACCTGGGTACTGCATTATAACGTCACTTGAATAACAAAACACAAGAAAATCTGCATAATTAACATGAGATGTAAAAACGCTACTTAGCAGTTGTTAAACTGTGTGTCAGTACTAAATAATACCGGCTTTTATTAGCGAACTAACCAATTTGTAAATGGCGTAAATTTTGGTAATTTTTATAACAATTAAGTATATAGTAAAGGTTTATTAGAACATATCATACACATGTGCTGCACAATTTAAAACACAGCATTATAAATATGTACATATTTGAATTAAAAATACCGACTGCCTCGGTGGCGTACTTGTACTACGGTACTATTACAAAGCTGAGGTCTCGGGTTCGAATCCAATATCACTTAGCCCGACCCGGAGGCCAAGTGATATTGGATTTTTCTATACATTATCAGCCCGGAGTCAGGAACTTGTGCCCGATATGTCGATAGGCCGCCCCCTCCTATCACATCATGGGCGGAACATACAAGACGAAATGTGGGTGTCCTGGTGGCGCCTCTGCCTACCCCTTCTTTGATAAAGGCGTCAGTTTATGTATGTAAGTATGTATAAATCAAAAATATTCCTCTGAACTATGCTTGTTTTATATGAGTAGGATTGCAAGCTAATCAATTGCATTTTTGCGCTGGAATTACAACTTTATAAGCATCAAAAATAAACATCAAGTGCGTGGTATCTAAGGCATATATTTCGTAAATCGTACAATCGCCCACTTCTAACAATGATTTAATGATGAAAGTAAGATCAATAATAAATCTTGTTACTAATGCTGAATGGAAAAGAAACCTAATAATGTAACCACGTCAGAGTATGATGGACGGTAATGGCAGACAACGAACGATTGCTCCACTCAAGGTTAAAGTGTGTATAAAGGAATGTTAGAATGATTAATTTAGGCTGGATTGTCATAACATCTGCACCGTCGCCCACACGGCGCGGCGGAGTGAAAATTGAGGAAAATTCCTAATGGAAATGAACATTTCAAAGCGAGTGCAAGCGAGTGGAGCTTATTATATAGCTGCCTATTGAAAGCATAGATGGCTGCCATGTTTCCATTCATTTTATTCTGTTTACACGAACCAGCTGCTCCGTCTCCGGCTCCACTCGTAAAAACTGAATTGGAAACAGAATAAAACATGTATTTTAATGTAGCTACATTGGCAACATTTTTATAACCTTATTGACGCAATATTACTTGTACATTTGCGATGGGAAGTGGAAACATTAAAATCAAATTCATCATTCATAAACTTTTTAATCACATATCTATACAAACATCAGCCGATCCAAATACAACTACACAATAATTTACAGTCTTTCCAATTAATACTCATTAAAACATTTTTGTTTCATTTAAAAAAGTAATAAATAAGAAGAAGCAAAACTTTTTCAAATGCGAAAATTTGGTATCGTTATTGTACAAAAGTTACATTAGCTACGTTTTAGGAATAGGTCATAATGTTTTGTGATATATACAACACCGGACGATTTTCGCTTTACAACAAAACGAATTCAGCGATCGCCTAAGGCTAAGACTAAGGCTTACAAATCAATTATCGAGAGATCGATTGAGTTAACGCCTAATGTTTACTGAGGTCCTTCATACCAGGTACGTTTGAACTGTGTGCTGGAATACGACAGATTGCGGCTGATTGTGCCGCCCCGGGAAATCGGCAGATGAGTAATCCGAGTCTATTGTAGAATATATGTGCTCGGACAAGGGGCGGTCGCACGGCGAGCGCTCCACGGAATTTGCCGACTTCCCGCATAGGGTCTGGCACGTACTGTTCAACACTGACGCGTCCATTGTGTACGTATTAGAATTTCTCCCATAATTATGTCTTTTTAACTTGTGACCGCGTCGCTTAGACGACGGCATCGCATAACGTAACCTCTCCCAAAAACGTTTCTCTTTCCATGTTATCTCCAAACCCGTTTTGAAATATGACTTCAACTCCGGATCTCGTGGGATGTGCCCAGCGGCGACTATTATTAATTTATTTGGATTTTTTCTAAGCGCTTTCTGGAGGGCTTGTCGGAATTCTATCTGTGACCACTCAGTTAAGATAAAATTGGTCGTCAACACTACTATGATACGCCTCGACGCCTCCGTCGCTTCGACCACCAGGTCGGGGAACTGTGCGTATGTCGCCTCGAATTGCGGCACGTCTCGGTAGTGCAGACAAAGATGGTATGAAGGGTACCCATTCTCCAGCTCTCTCGCGATCGTCTCTACAACGAATTCCTCGTCTTTAGGACTATAACATACATAAGCGTCATAAAGCTTCTCAGTATCATCAAAGTCGTCCGCCAGTGGCGACAACTTAATTCCACAATTTGAATACAACCACATTCTACAAGCGTATCTAAATGTAAAGACTAACGCTAGTATTAACAAAATAAGCATGAACCCGGTGACGGCTGACGCAAGCAACGGCAGGTTGTGGGATACGAAGAAAGCGCTTATCACCGACGTTTCACTAATTTCACTGCAGACTGTCACGTTCAAATTTAATGGTTTCTTGGTCGGTTTAACCTTTTCATTGTAACACCACAAGCTGTTTAAATCTATGACCTTTTCTACGTTTTGTGACACGTAAGTCAAAAAACTTTGTAAATATTTACAGTCGCAAGACCAATGATTGCTGCCGATGAACAGTGTTTGTAACTTATTGTTATTGTCTAAGTGCCACAGACCGTAATTCACGAGTCTGTTACCGTCCAAGCGTAAAACTTCCAGCGCTCCCAAAAGAGAAAAAGTTTCATTTGATATATACTCTATCAAATTACTTTGCAAATACAGCTCTTTCAAGTTGCCCAGCCTTGAGAATTCGAGTCCTCGCAATTGTCTCAGTTTGTTATTATCTAAATGCAATATTCTTAAATCGTGGAGTGAACTGAATGTGTTGTTGCTAATCGTGACGACATTGCTGGAATTCAAATAAATAACAAAGGCGTTTCGCATCGACATAAACACAGTCTCATTTAGTTCGCTGTAAACATTTCCATCTAAATAAATGTGCGTCGCGTCTACAGGAAAGCTTTGCGGTACTAGTTTTAATTGTTTTACAGAGCAATCGATAACGCTGGTACTTTTCGTAGAATCGTGGTAACAAGAACAATTAATAGGACATATAGTTTTGCAGTTACAGTTGTTGAAATCGCAACAAAGGCAACCTTCCGGACAGTATGTTTCATATTTACACAAAAAGTCTTTCAAGTGTAAAGAACTGACTGGGAGATATTTAACGCCGCGTACGTAAGACTCCTTACATATAACATTCTCTAAATCCATCACTCTCGGATATTGCCTCGATGTAATGGAATTAATGAGCAAAAGCCATTTCATTGTGCAATCGCAATGGAACGGATTACCACTGATATAAAACTCAGGCAGCGCACGATCCTCCGGCACTTTAGAAATGCGTAAACTATTTATATCTAAACTTTCAATCTCATTGGCATACATATCGACGCGAGTCAAATTTCTTTTTTCTAAGAACGTGTCCGACTCTATACTCGATATCAAGTTATTGTTTATAAACAAAAGTTCCACGCTGTGCGGTATTGACATTGCGGACAAACTCATTAAACGGTTGTGGCTCGCGTCTAATGTTTTAACGTGCAAATTATTCTGTATTTTGTAGTAATTGCCCAATATTTCAATAAAGTTAGCGTGAATGTCGAGCCATTTCAAACTATCCGGAATGAACGCGTAATCGAACCACACCAAATGATTCTCCGATAAATTCAACCATGCTAGTTTTGTTAAAGCCACAAACACCCCATTAATATCAGAAATGAAGTTGCCGTCCAAACGAACGGCTTCCAGTTGCGTGTTCCTTTTAAATGTTTCGGTCTCGATCGACTGTATTTTATTTTTCGCCAAATTGAGCACTTGCAGGCTGGGTAAGCCCCAGAACATGCCCGCGGTAAGGTTTCCAATTTGATTGTCGATTAAACGTAACCCGGTCAACTGCGATAGATTTTGAAATGAATTATTGGTTATTTCCGTCAATAAATTCTCTCCCAGGTCGAGCGATTTCAAAAACGGCAACTGCGATATAGCTTCAGGTATTTTTGTTAACTTATTAGAACTTAAATCTAACTCTTTTAAATCTGAACAATTCGTAAAAGCATTTTCACTGACAAAAGACAATAAATTACCATTTATGTTTAGCTTATTTAATATAAATAAACCGTTAAACATGTGGTCCTCCACGGCATGCAATTTGTTGAGACCCAAGTTGAGAGTGTGCAAATTGAACAGTGGCGAAAACGCATTGTCCTCGATATACCCTAGCGAGTTATTGTTCAAGTTGAGTATTTGTAAAAAGAACAGGTCTTTGAACATGTTTCGTGTGATCCGTGCGAGTGCGTTATGTGACAGGTCGAGCACGATTAATCTTATTAGACCGCCGAACGTTTCATCTTCTATGTGGTCGCTCCTCAATTTATTCGCCGAAACATCTAAAACGAGCAATTGTTCCAGTCGATTAAATATTTTCTTGGGTAAAATTTCCAATTCGTTATTTTGCATATAAATCTCTCTAATTTCCCTTGTATTATGAAACAATCCTTCCGGCAAGTAATTTATTCCGTTATCGGAAAGGTTCACAACCTTTAATGAAAGTAGATCGCTGAAAACTTCGGCGGGCAACTCGCTTATTTTATTGTTTTGTAGAAAAAGTTGTGTCAGTCTCCGTAAGTGCAATATCTCAGAGTCAGCTGGCAGTGACATGATGTCGTTGTGACTTAAGTCTATCGTTTGCAGAGTGGAGCCGCACTTGTGTCCGAAACCCAACTCGTCGACGAACTTGATTTTGTTGTGCGTTAAATTTAGTGATATTATATTTTCCAAAGCGCAAAATAGATCTGAAGGTATCTTTCTTATGTTATTATAAGCCAAATCCAATGTGTGTAGTTCCCTGAGACCGTTGAAGGCGCCCAAAGACAATTCCAGTTCTTTGTTATTGCTCCAGTCGTTGTTCATAGAACGTATCCTCAACGTCTTCAGCCCCCGCAATCCCTCGAACACGTTGCCGGGCAGCCGAAGTAACTTGCAGTTTTGTATAGAGATCTCCGCCAAACCTTGCATCCTGCCGAAGTGGTGGTCCCTGAGCGTGCTCTCGAGTGGAGGCGCGCTGCACCGGATCGTGAGCCGCTCCGCGCCGTCCGAGTGCATCGAACCGCCGACGTCCCCGTCTGCGGACAGCGTCCGTACGTTGCACTCCACCGCACTTTTCTCACCGGACACACGGAAACAAGCATCCACATCGTCGGGCGCTTCCGTCAGCGCCGCGCCCATCACCAAACAAAAGAATATCGCGTTAATTATCATTATAAACGGCACTGTGTCCATGTCATTTTCGTCACTCGTCAGAATAAAGTCCTGGTGAATGAAAGCGGCGTGTTGGTCCCGCGCGCGTCCATGTTCAGCTGTTCGGAGCGCGTGTACTATGCGGAAACGTTTGGATAGCGTCGATTATAAACGGTATAGTAAATAGAGCAGTGTGGTGCGCGCGGCATGGCAGCGAAAGCGCGCGATCCCCCCGCGGCGGCAGGGCACTGACTGCCGAGCGGAGTGCCGCGTACAATGAAATGCCATGAATGCGCGACCGCTCGCTCGCAGGGAACGGGCCGCACCGCCGTTTCTGTTGCCGCATAATAACTAAACCCTCGTAGTTTTGACTGTTTTACCAAACGGAAACCGTTACGTGACTCTGTTTACATTAATGAGATTAAATGACACAATAAAATACTTTCGTAATTTAACAAAAGCGATTAACATATTTTACACCGATGTATCCTGCACCTGAAATTAATATAATAGCGTGTTTGTAAATATTAAGTGGAACAATACTGCTATGAAACAAAATTTTAAATTTAAATCGAGTTGAGCAATTCGTTTTATTTTGTGGTAATACATACATTGGAGTGTGCAGTATAAATTAAGTAGGTTTAAATGGAACACTTGGTGAACGTTTTTTTATTCATACATACGCCAGCTGCATACCAGCAATATCTACATTAATAATTTACTTTTAGTAACCACTTATTTTATTACTTATTTAAAACGGATAAAATGTTTGCTTGTGCTAGTTTACTATGAAATATAACTTGAAAACACCTGTGGAATGTTATTCTAATTATTTTTATCATAATTTACATTTATAAGTCACCGGAAAATAATTCATTCAGTGCATACTAGCTACGAGTGTTTGCTACTTCAACACTTTGCGGGCCAGGTCTCCTAGCAATATAAAATGATTAGATGTCAAAACATTATAAGAAAATAAAACTATTCTGGTAAAAAAAATCAACTAAATATACTCTATAAGATGGTATACATACTGACAAAAATGGATAACATGTGAAAGATGCTTATTACGACAATTTTGACGAATAAGGTAAGTTCAAACCTTCCGAACACTAAGATAATCAAATCAGAGCGGTTTGAAATTTTCAGGGTGTCTTTAAAATACTTTAAGGTTGAAAAGTTACCGACGATATCCTTCGTTTGTCTCTTTTATCTAAAGATAGTGTTTTCCGAATATCCTTAAATAACCGTTTTTTTTATCTTTTTTTCAGTCAACAATTTCACTCAGAAATACTGCTTTTATCATAAAACTTTAAGATCATCTTATAGAGTATGTTTTGAAGTTACTAAAATTTTAAGTTTGCTTTCCCCATGATTGATATTGATGGAGTAATCCAATGTCAAAGTGGGATAAGCCATTTTTACTTTGATTCACCATAAGTCAGCTCAAGATTCTCAAAAAACACCAAAAAAAAAAAAACAAAAAAATATCCTTTAAGTTTTGTGAGTAGTGTATATTAAAGACCTAGGTATCATATGAAAAATAAAATAAACACTGGACCCAAAAGCAGTGCTTTTCATAAAAGTTTTTGACAACAAAAAAAGGTTAACCATTATTTTAATGACAGAATTGTCGTGACTCATTAACAAAGTGAATTGAAGTTTTATGTTTTCTATGCGATACTTGCCCAATATCTTACAAAAAATGTTTTAGATACTAGTTGACAGGCCTTGATCTGTAATTAATGATAGTTTTGTCCTTGTTTACACTTATTTTATCTTACGTTTTGATATTGAAATTGTTATCGTTTCTCTATTATGCCAAGCTACTCCGACATGAGCGGTATCCACAAAGTAATATGCTTGGGACATATCTATGTAGATAAATAAATTTATGCGAATAGTACCTATCATACATATTTTCTAATGAAGAATTATTCACATGATAATAGAAGTATCTTATGATGGCTTGGCGGAATTCACTTTAGTTCATGCAGACGTCCTCACTATGTTATTTACGCACATGAATGCGAAAAGTTAGAGGTAGGCGCCCTGAGATTCGAACTCGTGGCTAACGTCACAGTGTCCGGACTTTTACCACATTTCCTTTAAGTTTTTTTGAGTTTAAGTAATAGGTAAAAATTACTTCAGAGGCACACTCTTACAACTGTATGTAAGTATACCTACAGTTATTTTAAGTCTCACAATCGTTACAATTCATTTAAAAATTCCTATCATTTATTTTACAGCACTCCGTTTTTGCTCGGAGCTATTCCCAAGGAGCCGTTCCTATTGACGCATATACTTGAATATACAATGCCATAATTAGCGTCTAAGCACGGCCGCCAGGGAGTCAGCCAGTATTGTACGACTTCTGTCAGAATAATTAGCTACGGCCCACGACAGAGACACGCTATGACGCCGGCATTTTATTTTTTATAACTTTAAACACTGTGTTTATATCTGACAAGTGGCGTCTGGACATAATTTAAGTAGGCTCTAAGTACTATATATATTCATTTGAGTACCTTTAGGCATGCAAGTTAGCCATTGTAATTTGCAACCGCTTGTATGTAATTGAGATCCACTAGCGATGCCCAACGATCTTAACCATTGTCAATAATTAACTCTAACAAGGAGACAAAATTGGAATTTAATTTTTAAAACACTGCTCAGACAAAACGACTTTACTAGGTAGTTACTGGTTCCAATTTCAAAAAGTTGAAATTCAAGTCTTCAGCGAAAGATATTCGATTACAGAATAACATATTGTTTTGTTTAGTACATTGTTCATTTTTTGTTAATGGTATAAAGAAACAATATTTGACTTTGTAGAAGGTGATATCTCAGTCTAGACATCCATATTTTATGCAACGTATAAGTCGCGTAGGTAAGTACTCATTACTCTCGCGTTCTTTTATTCATTTTTAATTTTACATCTCCTAGGGAGACCCAAGCGTTCTCATAGCACTAAATTAGAATGCACTAATTAGTTTACCCGAGATTTAACCGTAACTGTAGTATGTTCTTGACAGTACAAGTATTGATTGGCAAACGAAAGCTCAGTTGTGTGAGAACTGAGACCGGGATGCCAATAAGGAGATTTTAGGGTCAAACACTGGTCCTTACAAGATAAAGGTATAGCCTAGTTTGGGAGCCAGGGAACCTAGATTAATTAATCAACATAATTCATATGTTTTTTTTAGTATTGTATTATTTATTTTCCTATGTTCAGCAATGGACTTCCTGTGGCTGTAGAGAAGAAGAAGAAGTATTGTGTTTTAGTCTTCTTCTACTTAGGCGTTATCCCGGCCGGTGCCAGGGTCCGCCTTCCGGCTGAGTCTCCTCCATTTCGCCCGGTCTATTGTGTTATCTATCTAAGTATTGTGTTTTAGTATGTAATTTTTTAGAGTAATAAATAAATACTTATATTACTAATATACATTTATTATCGTTCAACCTCGGATGCTGAATTTTCCAAGTTATGTGTGTATTCATAGTTTATTAATTATTGGTTGAACAGTGAGGAAACCTGCATGCTTGGGAGGTCTCTACAAGGATTTCGGATGTATGCATCGATATCAATGTTACACTAGATAAGACATTCAGTACAAAAAATGTGTCCCACTTACTTGCGGTGCATGCACCGCACATGAATCAGTTTGCTTCGTGACGGTGACAGTGCAATACTGAATACGCCATATCGCATACTTTTAAAAGTAATAAATGAATGTTTCGCCGTTAAACCGAAAGCAAATCGTCTAAAGTTACAATATTTTAATAAAATACCAGGTAAGTGATGTAATATTGCAGTGTGCTTTTAAAATATGGATGCACTTTATTTCTTTGACGTGTCTCGTCTATCGGTAGAATATAAGTCAATGGATGTACATATGTGAACACTACCAACCGAAATATAACAGCAAGGTAAAATAAGTTTTAACTTAGGCCTACTTCCGAAAGGGGTAGCAGTGCAGGTATTTTAGGACCGGCTGCCAGCCGACAAAGTACCTGGCAACATTGCTGAGGAGTCAAAGCTGTTCTTCAATAAAAGTTCATACGTTTCTAATGTCTACCTGGTAGGACTATAATGGTAAAACAATCCTTGTATTTTTTATTGATATAAAGCCATACACATACATCATCCACAAATACGAATATCTAGATTTCAAATTGGCTAAATTGCCACGATAAAATTACATTGTAACATAAATCATGGATCAAAATGATTGGGTTAGACAATTTCGCGCCAATTAGTAAAGTTGAGGCCACGAAACAAACGCCAACCACGCGTTAGTTAGCGGCAAAAATCAATTGCGTTTTATTACTTGCCCAATATACAATTACGTCGGCCATAAAACATTTGAGTTTTTGCATTAATAAAAATAATTTGTGTAGGCGAACGTTTTAGAATTGGTTGTTTATGTGCTATTAGTTAAAAAATGAATATTCAGTAAGGCTAGTAATTGGCTGTATAACTCGATGATGGAGAATATTGAAATTATAATTGGTCTTAATATAAGCGAACATTATTTATAGTGCTTTTAATTAATTTACGAGAGTTTAATAATATATTTTAGCCAAATATGATATAGACGGAGCTTATTAAGTTTCAAAACATTGAATTGAATTATATAAGTTATTAAAATCATACTTTGTAAACATAACATGATGAACATAAATAACTGCTAAAAAATAACATTATGCGCTTTTGAAATTGCAATTTGAGCTGCACAAACAAACGGTTATGTTTCATGCTCCATGTTGCCTGCCACCCCTCGTATGGTTATCTTTCCGCCAGTAAAGCGAATTAGTAATACGTCTGTGGACACCCTCTTTTAAACAAGGTACACACACCCAGACTACTCAAAAACAATTTTATTTTTAAAACGACTTTTAATAATTACTTTGATGGTGGTCGTTAAATGATCGCCGCGACTACATTTTATGCATTGCCTAATAATTTTGTTGAGTTTACGGTCGGCCGCCGGGTTGACCACAACCCTTTTGAAAATGGATTAGAAGAATTTGAACCAACTTGCTTACGTAATATGAGTTGGCAGTTTTCACTTACCTCTGACATTCGTGCACTTCTCTCTGGTAAACTGATTCCCTTTCAATGTTTGCTTTTGCCTTTATAGCAAGCGGTACCTAATTGACAACAATTGCAAAACATGTTACAACATAGGTATAATACGCAAATTCAGACGTTCGTGCTACAAAATTGAATCCACAATCCCGTTTCGATAGCTTGTTCCCCTTCAGCCAAAGCTCGTATGTATACATACGAGCATATACATACATATCAAATGAATATTATTCAGTAGAAATGCTATTACCTACCTACTTCTTATTATTACAATGTAATGTTACGTCTATTTCCGATTCCGACGAATGTATTTTACACAGTTGTTGAATTAAAATTTCGAAGCTAAAAATAAAAGCACATAAAAGTTTATTATGAGTATGCAATATAACATTCCAAGCTTAATCTGTTTTAAATGGAACTGTATTTTCGCGTTAAAAGAATTTTACAAGTCGCAGGGCAGTATTTTATTAATTCAGATAAGCCTTTTCTGAATAAACTCGTTCAATATACAAAGTTTATATATCCTACATTAAGACCTTTTAAGTATGTAATACTTGCGAATTATAATTAAAAAATCTCTTATAACGCGAAAAATCATATGCTCATAAGCTTATTTATACTATATCAGCCCATATACGACCCACTGCAGGGCACAAACCTCCTCTACAATCAAGAGTACGATTGAGAACGTTTAGGCCATATAGTCCACCACACTGGCCAAGTTCGAGTTGGCGGACTTAACATACCATAGAAATTATTGCAAATCGCCATGATATGCAGGTTTCCTCACGATATTTTCCTTCACTATTTAGTGCGTGCTGATTGACTTTCATTACACACATGCCTATGAAGTCAGAGGTGAGCCCTGAGATTTGAACCCGTCACCACCATGTCAGCAGCCGCGTCCAGTCCGTTACCAAAACGTAACGAAGGTATTCAGAGATTTTGGTCGGTTGTAGCCTCTTGATTCGAAAATAGATCAGCTTGCCCTCTATTCTTATAGGACGACATGATTATGCCGACTAACGAAATTATTTCCTTCCAATGGATACTCGATTTCGATTAAAATTCCCACTAGACTTACCCAAGTCTTAGCCTTGCAAACCCACTTTACAAGCGGTAGCTTTGATGTAGGTTGTTACAACTACAGTTCAAATAAGTCGGCTAAACAGGAACGGTCGTTTTAAAGGTACACCTTTATCGATGAGTTTGTCAAAAGCCCATGTAGGAATATTAGTGTCCGCCTGACAGCAACCGTGGTGCACATACTGGAAAACCAGCCATTGTCAGTCATTGTGTGTCGCTTTTCGGGTACGGCCTGTATCATCATCAGCGACCTTTCGCAAATCGTCACGCCACCTAGCTGGAGGGCGTCCTACACCACGCTTGCCAAGGCGCAGTCTCCACTCAAGAACACGTTTACTCCAGCGATAGTTGGTTCTTCGACAGATGTGGCCGCCTACTGCCACATTAGCTTGCTGATCCTATGTGCTATGTCTATGACTTTGGTTCTCTGTCGGATAAGATCGTTACGGATCTTATCCTTCAGAGATTCCGAGCATAGCACGGTCCATAGCTTGGCCTGTATAAGTACATAAATTCCCTTTCAAGGTAGCCAAATAGGGTATTTGACTAATTATTGTTTTATGTATTTATTAAAAGGTAAATCCACTGAAAATTAAACAAGTTATAAACGTTTTAGATCTGGCAGTGGGAGTAAAAGAAAAGAGACGCAAAACAAAACCAGTGACGTCACTAATCTAAATTATGCATTACAAAGTGCGCGTGTGAAAGAGACGCAGGGATGTCTGCAGCATGCTCCCACTTTTTTTTTAATACTAATATTTGCCTCATGTTACAAGGCATCTTAATACTGTCGTCACAGAAATGTTTTATTTTATTGCTTTTTGTGTTTGTATGCAGTGTTCTGTGTTAGTACAAAAATAATCACTTCGGGTAGGTTGGTGATACATAATATGTAGATATTGTATTTGTAGTACATATGTATATGTATCGCACTGCATCAAAATTCACATGCATTGTATAGCTACAATTTACATTTGCCTCTACATTTAGCCGTGTTAGTATGAAGAAATACAAAATAATATAAATAAAACCACATTAGTTAATTTTCAATATGTAATTTTACGATTAACGTCTTAAACAATACGAGATATTTACAATGAGTCAATGATGCGGACTATATTCGTTTCTATAGCGATTATAGTGCACAAACGAGTTTTGTTTAAAGTTAATTACGTCTAAAACCATTACAAACCAGTGGCAGATGTAAACAAATCACCGGTAATAAATAAATAAATACTATCTAAGTGACCATACTAATCTAAAAATGCAGTGTTATAAATTTGTCCATTCAGTTACCAATAAAGCAAATCGATAATTCTGTAAAAGTTAAGTAGATCTGTAAACTACCTCATAGTAATATTTTATGGTTAAGTATTAAAAGCCACAAAACACAAACGTGACGTAAAATACAGGAAACAATTTTCATACCACCAATATTTGTGTAATCTTTGACAATAAATTCGATGCTAAAATAAATGAATTAATGGCTCTAAATATCGCTGGGTAATAAGTAAACGAAACTATCATAAAAGCATAGCCATTTAATACTATCATAAATAATATAATTATCTAAAACTTTAACTTTATTAACATAGTCATTCATGCTTGTTCACAAAAACTGTAGTAACAGAGAAAATCGTCGCGTAGACATGAAACAGCTGACCTCATTAGTCGTAAAACAGAACGTAATGTCATTGTGCCCTACTTAATAACTATTATTACCTATCTGTCTCTGGCGTCCACATGTGCCGAAAACTCAGTCTTACCCGGCTCCCGTCTCGATAATTACAAGCCATTTATGACACCAACATTTGACGAAACTTAGGTACAAATCTCAGTGGAGTTGAAAGAAAAACAAAACATTGCCAATACTGGAACAAATACCAGGGGCCGTTAAAGCATGAGCTTATAACGTTTCACCAGTGGACGGCTCGACCGCTTAATTTAACTAAAATTCAATCAATTTGACTTCCGTTGTTTGTTCAATATGCTTTATAAATTGACAGATATTTTTCTCAGTCAAAACGAGAGCCGTTCAATAATACGCAAGGTTCAGTACCTTAATACTTCATTATAGAAGAACACTTGACGTAACTTTGGCAAATACAATACATGCAATACAGAGATATTGGATGAAACCTAACCAACATTGCTTCTCAATGTTAACTTATGCAATAAAATTAATTATCCTTAGCGTTACAGTTTCGTTGATACGAGTTGTCTCACATGAGCGTTTCTAACCGAGCTACCAACTATTATCACAACATTATACTCTAAATTGGGACAACGTGGAAAACATCCTAGCGAGGTTTCCGTTCATTCACAATGCTTGTGAATGCGCTTTTATCTTACTCCAACGAACGCTACAAAAATAAACTTTGTATAGAAACCATTTGTCTAAAATGAAATGATACATATACAACATTGTCATAAAAGAAAACATGTAATACTACAAAGGCCACGGTTTCTATTCAAATGTACCTATAACATACATTATTGCTCAACATTTGTCTTGTATATAACTAGCTTAATACGTCCACATACATCGTACGAGTTTTATTAACACGAGCGAATGCGAAGAACGTACAGAATCATAACTGACAAACAGTAAGTAGTAATAGTATTATTTCTATAACAGTTAACATAGTAATGCTATATAAAGACTGGAAGGATAACGCGACAATATGATTATACATTTTGTTTTAAATCAATGAAACCGTTATAAAATCAGCAACGAGTTTACATCGCTCCGGTAGTTCACCCCACGACGATACACTATTCGACGCACCAAAATCAACACATCGTTACATACTCGCTTAATACATTTTTAAATATCCAATCACGTTCTTACTCAAATATCACTCACAGTCCATATCCTGCACTTGCACAATACACTGATCTTGCCAATTGCGACAACCAACACAAAGCGCACATTATTACACCACGATCCATTGGTCGATTTTTTGTGATCCTTACACCAACTGACATTCGTACTGATGTTCCAATCCGACTAAGCTGACGACTTGTCACTAACAATGTGACTAAGCTGACGGCTTATCATTGACAAAAGTCAGTTTGACATGTCTTTAAGCAGCAATCGGCAACCATTTAGCAAGAAAGGGTGGCAAAATGAGATCAAGGCGGGTGGCGCTGTTTTTAAGCTTATAAAGCGTAACGCACGAAGGAAGCTCAGACTTGGTTGCCGACTACTGACTTTTGTCTAGTAGTGTATAATGTGGCTCTGTAGCACCTTAATTTTTTCTGGCATATATGAAGGCAGTCGCTATGACGTCAGCATGTGCGGTCGCTATGACGTCAGCATGCATGTGTTTACTTGTCGCGCGCCTGTATGTGGTCAGGTCGGTCGGCGCGCGCGTGGCGTCCCCACATCTTGGCGTAGAGCATCTCTAGCCCGGCGGCATACGCCTTGCAGTCGAACAGCGGACTCTCCGTGCGAGCCGTCCATACTTTAGCACGGATCGCTTTTAAACTGAAACAAAAATTAGGAGTTAAATATTTTGATGGAGTATTATTTTTATGATTATAATGTTTGCTTTTTCGAGGCCTCCTCACTCTATGAAATATGGTCTAAAGAACAGAATAAAAGAAAATAATGTTTGATGGACACCAGTCACCTCCTCATAGGAGTCTCTAGTTTAGTTATTTATCCAGTATAAACAAATGTTGATTGTAAATTATATCAAAGTAAGTCTTATTTAGTTGGCGAACGTGCACTTCATTTTTCATTTAAAAATCTTATAGAATTGCCCTCCACTGGAATTTGTGCCTAACATGGTGATCGAATCAACCCTCTGGACTGAAATAAACTCGTTGAACCTCTGCCTCAAACACAATTGAACTTGCCTGAACCATTCGCGCGATATGGGTGTGTCAATGCTTATTATAAAAGTCTCTATTATCAAGGGTTTTCTGAAGGTCCGCAACAAGAAATTAATTAGAAGTTCGAATAGGCCAGTAGGCCCACGATGTAACAGCTATAAAACCACAAGAGCCGTTGTAAAATTACTTCACGGCTTAATAGCGCTATTTCACACTCGACTCCATTCACTAGGGCCCTCATACTAAGATTAAGCCTTCTTGAATCTAATTCTAATGTATGCAAATAGATATCTAAGATCGGGTTAGATTCATCCATATTTAATTACGTTTTCATGTAAAAATCTATCAATATATTTATCTATGCTTCCATTTATCGAATCAGTATTACAGGAGATTTGCGACCAGAGCAAACGCGCTATCGCTTACCGATATTATCTTTAGACAAACTATATGATAAAAAAACAGCTGCTGAGTTAATGTAAACAACATCAGTGTAAAATATAGCAGTGTCAAAGCGATTTTCACATTAGCATGTTAGTTATGCAATTTTGTTATAAAATCCTATTTGATTTAAATGGCGGATTCATATAAATGATCACATTCACCCCACTTATCTTGGCTTTCAACTCAGAATCGCTAGCAATATTTTTGGAAGACACATCATTACACCGTCGTTAACGTTGTCTCTCATAATCTTTGCTAGCTTCTCAAACAACCAATTACATGATAAATCGAGCTCAGCAACATGCCCTATTTCACCAACGATTTTTGTAGAACACAGAACCAGCTTTCACATCCAATCTCATTTTATTTTATTTTTAAACAATATTTAAAAATATTGTGCTAATATTCTTCATATCCATCTAGGAAATTACCTAGTTTGGTGCCCTTAAGCATTCTAATTCTTGCCTAAGAACATTAGAAGTCAGGAGGTAATCCTCATTTTCAAGCACGTAAAGTCCGTTCCTGAACATAGGCCTCCCCAAGTTTTATAATTGACTAGAAATATTAAATATTTATTGTCACTTACTATTCCCTATCGGTTCCTAGTCTTACAGCTATGTCTTGATACTCTTGCCTCGTCCTCGCGATCAACTCGGGGCATCCAAGCGTGTTCAGTTGCGATGCGGCCACTCTGTAATAAAACATAATTTATTATTGTTTGTATAAATTGATCATATATTTATAACTTTTTTATAAATAACGCATGACTGGGAATAAGAGGGTTGCGGGAGAAGGTTGGTATTATTCTGTGGTATTATGTAACAGGGTTGCGACGCGTAGTCCGTGCATGGGCCGAATGTCACATTTGACAGTGCACTCGTAAATCACCATAGAATTATTATGTTCTATCAAACGTCTACCCAAAAACAAAATTGTCGACATTGCTCTAAGAATGTTGCATGCCGTACAATTCTTAGACAAACATCGCCACACAATCACTTATTGGATCCCCAACACCACGCGGAGAAGTGGCAGATCAAGGTGTCTTACGCGTGCTTGATATGAGATGTGCCTAGGGTTTCAAGGTTTCGAGCCCATTAAGATAATTGGCGAGACGTACTTAACAATACGTAAATCGGTTTCAAGCCGCTCAAAATGGAAAAACTTAAGTGAAAAGGGTTAGGCAGTTGCCCTACCATGAGATTCTGACAGCTAGTAATAATAATATCCAACAGCTTGACAAACATTCCAAAAATTATCGTGTTCGTTGTACAGGGTGTGCGTACATGCGTGCGTGCGTGGGTACGTGGGTGCGTACATGCGTACATACTACATGCGTACATGCATGCGTGCATGCGTGCGTGCGTACATGCGTACGTACACGCATGTATATGTGCGTGCGTGTGTGTGTGCATTTTTATGTGTCTGTGTGTTTAAGTATTACCTGGAGGCGAGAGTCTCTCCGGGCAGCGTGACGACGGGCGTGCCGGTCCACAGTATGTCCATGCTGGTGGTGTGTCCGTTGCACAGCGGCGTGTCGAGACACACGTCGGCCAGTTGGCCGCGACGTACGTGCTCTTCCTTTGCAGCCACGTTCGAGAAGATTATGCGGCCTGGAGGTAGACCTGCCGCAGAACAAAGACATCAGGTGAGAAATTTAACAAAAAAATATCAGGTGGTGAGTACCATTTCGGTACGTTCGTTTTGAAATACCTAAGCCCCCAACAAAGTGCAAATAAAAAAAAATGCACCCAAGAGTCCAATACATAGTCCTGACCCCACACTAAGAAGATACAAGTTGTGTATTGTGAATATCTGAATTCGACGAGACTTTTCAGTCGCAGAATACCCAGACACGAAACAAATGCCTGTGGATACCACAATAATTTGTCCAGGTGCGACGATCGAACCCGCGGGAATTCGTTTCACAATCAACATCTAACCAACTGGACCAAGGAGGTGGTGAATAATGGAGACGAACATGGGGGTTTCCAGTTGATAAGCCACTATTTAATATTATATTTACAAACATAATTAAACAGGAAACGACAAAGCTGAATAAGTCTCGAAGATTCCTTTAGCAATGCGATAAAAATATTATATCAACAGATTATATCTTTGATAAATATGTACCAGATAATTAAGAATACCACACATCATTTGAAGTTCTATAGTTTTATTTAAACTGTAAACTGATCAAAAACTGATTTTACAATGAAATAATCACAAACATCTTTCGTGATTTTATTTTTAAACTTCAAATACTAATTGTCCTAGAAGTAATTTAAATAAGGAATCCAATCTCGAGCACATCACGGAAATAAAATTTAATAAAAATATCTCTGCAATGACTGAATCTACTCTTCAAATCTTAAGCCAAAAATATCATAATGTACTCCATGACTCGTGAATAAACTGAGACATTACACCAAGAAATAACCGTTTCAAACGACACTGGAATGCAATACGCGTTGACGAATATGATGGAGTGTCTAACATTATTTTCCGCGTTCTATTTCTGTTCCGGAATACGCGTGAAGTACGTATTATACAAGCTGCGCATACTGACATTATGAACAACCTTAGCTTCTTTTATACAATTACACGCATACTCACACATACAGATTCTTCTATCAAGGGTGTAAGGTTTATATCAAAATTACTTGACCCGAAATAAATATATGGGGTTCACACAAATATTGATGCGAAGCTACGACGAGTGACGTAGCATAATATGACGAGTTTCACACTTGGTATACGATGGTTATGCGGACGGATATCTCGCCACCTGTGCACTGTCGCTAACCTAAAATTCTAGATCCTAAATTAAAACGAAATGTCCTTCATCATTAGTAAATTGGCAAAATATTACGTGTTTATCAAACCATCTCTATATCCGTCACATCAAATTTGGCACAAGAATATAAAATTTAATTAACACCTTTTGGTTATATCTAATGAAGGTTAATGTCTGACGACAGGTCGTGAAAAAATAAAGTTGGAACTTTTTTTACATCATTGAAATTATACAACTAGCAATTTGACACTTCGGAGCTACAAGTAAAATTTTAATAAAATTAACATATCGGTAAATACAGATTAATTATCAAGCTCAAAAAAAATATATTTCGTTTTTATACTAGTACGACAGTGACTAACAACGAGTCTGAAGATAACTGCACTTCTAACACCGAATAAAAATCAACAAAAACGCGGTTACTTCACGTCTATTTCCTATTAGACAGCAATGCTATCTCGATCGAGTAAACCCATTGGTACTTATTGAGCTACAGCAAGACTACCATTTCCTTATTAACGCCTTGATATTACTGTTAATGAATACATTGGAAAATGTTTCACAGGATTTTTTATCAGCCGTAATATTCCAGGAACGAAGCGCTGCAATAAAAAACACTACTTGCAGCAAAAGATAATAAGACCTCAAATATCTCACCAAGTTGCTGGGCCGTGGACTGCAGGTTAGGCTCGCCCACCGCTGGGAACCTCAGCAGCCACAGCACACTGTTGGGCACGTGCTTCAGTATGTACACCCACATGTGCAGGGTCAACGGGTCGATCTTGTACAGCTGGTTGAAGTTGCAGTACACTACAGCGTCGTCGGGCAAGCCGTACTGTTGCCGAGTTGTGATCACTATAGATTGAGGCACTTCCTCGCCGGTAGCGGCTTTGTTGTTTGTTTGTGTTGTGGCCAGTCCATTTTGGAGTATCACTCCGTTTACTGAGGTCTGTAAGATATATGTTAGCGTTAAATTTTGCCATCTTGAGAGTTAAACAAAGGTGCTTTTCAAAACTGGAACTTATTTTAGGTTTTGGTACAAATTAAGTCCTAGTAAATTTTAGCAGTTAGCCTTCAAAAATAGTAAGGATTTTACTTTATTTTACTAGCATCTTTACAAAGTAATATTCCTAAGGCATCAATTTATTATGTTATTAAACCTAAGAAATATTTTAAGTAAGATCTCACCTGTACTTGTCCAGATGCAATCATAGTCTCAATTGGTGTAGTGGTTGGCAGTTCAGCCACTTTCAATGAGATTTCAACAGGTCTTGCCGCTCTCACGATTTCTTTGATTTCTTTAATATCTGTATTCTCTACTAACGGTGACAAGTCTGTTGCATTGATAACCGCTACATTATCGGCAACGCCTCCTATACTGTTATGAGATTTCACTTTGTCGCTTAAAATCAGCCGCTCTTGAAGATGCGGGAACATTTGTTTGTGGTCTCCAACGAAGTATGTGTGAGGCATGTAGGCTAGTTTCTCGCTATATTGGCTAGCCAGTTCCAGAGGTGATGTCACAGCATCAGTCACCAAGTAATCCATGTAGCTCGCTCCACTGGTACCAGGGTATCCAAGCCACATGACTTGAATCGGAGCCGGTCTCAAAGCAAATATCTCGTTCCTCGCGCCCTTTGTATACCCATTCATATTCACTAGAATGTGAATACCATCTCCGTATATTTTATCCGCAGCCTTCCCATTGCATGGTATCTGCGATAAGTCAATAAAATGTTCCGCCTCCCTGGCTATCTTAGAGCGGAAAGTGGTTCCGTCGTCGGGGCTAAGAGCGTAGCAGAAGATCTCAACTTTACTACGATCATGAAGTCCCGGTACAGACTGCATTAGATGTGACGTTGGGTGATTACCAAAATCGCTGCTTACGTAACCAATACGCAGTCGTCCTTGTAAATCACGAGGGAATTTGTATAAAGGCTTGTGAAGAACTTGAACCTTCTCCAAACATAGATTAGCATGACGAGCTGCGATGGCTTTCCTGAACTCGTGCGTCAATGGATACAACATCGAATGGTGGGGATGCACAGATGGCAGCCTGTTCTTTTCGAGCTGTTCCGCCACGATGCTCACCAGTTTCTTCATACGAGCTTCGTAATCAGTCCAATCGCATACAATTTGTAAACAATGCGCCAAGTTGCAATACGCGTCGGGGAAGTCCGGTTTCAACTTCAAAGCGGTCCTGTACGATTGAATGGCTTCTGGGATGTTCCCTGAGTCTTTATGGATACTAGCGAGATTGCTGTGAGCGTCTGCAAACGCAGGGTTTATTTGAATAGCTCTGGTGTAGCACTGTAGAGCACCAGCCACGTCTTGCATTTCCTTCAGTGTATTTCCCATATTACTATACGCATCGGCAAAGGTGGGTTGAATACGTATAGCCTCTTTGTAATGCATAAGGGCTTCATTGAGCTTTCCTTGTTGTTGCAACACAGAAGCGAGATTGCTGTGTGCCGCCGCGAATTCAGGGAACACTTCCAAAGCTTTGAGATACAAACGCGTAGCTTCTTCAATGTATCCTTGCTCGCGTTTGATATTTGCAAGATTATTGAGCGAGTCGGCGTGAGAGGGACATAAGCGTAAGGCCGTATTGTAACATTCCTCGGCGTCAGCGACTTGTCCTTTCTCTTTGAGGGCATTGGCTAAGTTACAATACGCGTCCGGGAAGTTAGGTTGTAATTCTATAGCACGCCTGTATGTATCAATTGCCAAGTCTATTAATCCTTGTTCATAATACACACAAGCCAAGTTGCCGTGTACGACCGCATTGTTCGGAGATAGATTCAACGCGCGTAAGTAGGCCGCAACAGCTCTGTTTAGGAAAAGGAAATTTATTACTCACTACTGTACAGATAGATATTACGTAATAATAATCTGCGCAGTATATTTAAATTCTTACCTGTCAAATATTCTAGCTTCTTTAAGTACATTTCCCAAGTTGATGTAGGCGTCCAAGAAATTGGGGTCTAACGCGACCGCCTTTTCAAAGTGGTGGATTGCTAACCAGATTTCACTCTGTGCGTTGAAAACGCATCCCAAGTTACTCCATGCCACTGCAAAGTCAGGCCTCGTCTCTATGGCCTTCAAGTAACATGCCTACACACACGAAAAAAAGACATGTTAAAAAGAGTACCAACAATGGAATTTAATCGTGATGAAGTTTTGAGATGCTTGTTACGCCATTGCAATAGTTACACCAAAGCATAGAACGACGCTAGTGGTGCGCGCATCGCGTCCCACCCCGCACGACGTTCACCAATACATACATTACGCCAACTGCGCCCTACACACGACACTACGCCGACAGCCACACATCAGTAGGAAATGCAAACGAAGATCTGGTGCCAGCCGACTCGCAGCTATTCAATATCAACAATACACCGCGGGGAACACCTACACGCTTCCACTTCCTAACCGATGGAACGGGATGAACACGACAATGATAAAGTCAAGGTACACGAATCATAAACCAATAACCTGTTCGTATCGTTTATTTCTTGCAAACCTTTTCCACTTTACCTGCAGCCGGCATGGTGTCATCCGGGCGGGACAGCGAGTGTCGTACCAACCATAACCCAGCTAGATACAGCAGCGCTCACACCTACACTTGTCTTACCAGACAACACCTTGTGAAAATATAATAGAAATTAGTTGATTTTGAGTCAAACCATTTCACCCGAACGTCTCGTCTTAATCAAATTATTATTGTGCAAATAAATATGTTCATGACACGAGACAAGGGAGGATCATTGCAAACTCACGCTGTCGTCGAGCGGAGTGTTTGAGGCACGCGCCATGTGGATGACTAAATAAACATAACGCACTAACTCGTCTCACTGTCACTACATGATAAACGCTACTCTCTGATCCTCCGTCGGAATACAAAATACCAAATACAAGCACCAAATCAAATATGTAAACGAAATACGTGAAACCAACAGAGTTTAGCAACGTGTTCAAACATATCTCAAGCTACATTTACAAGTTACGATTAGCGTACACTCTCTTTAACACATAACATTCCAGACAACATTTCTGGAGAGGTTCCGCATATTTGAGAAGTCATCATGGCGCCCATTAACATTAATATTAACAAATCTTCATCAGCCTGAAAAAAAAACATTAACAAAAATGTTGTCTAGAAGAAGGATGGCTTTGCGCTTAGCGGAGTCGCAAAACATGCTCGGCACACACATTATCATATTTTGCGACCGACCAGTGACGTAGTGGAACGAGATTGAAAAATACATTGTTAAGACGGAAAATCAAATAGTCACCATAATTTCTATCTTGTTCTCACAGTCGTGCTAATGGTTTCAACAAACTCTGCCATGAATAACGCAAAATTTGACGCAATTTGATAACGCTTTACTAGTTGTAATGACACAGAATTGTTAAAACCATTCTAATAAAGAACTGGGGACAGAGTTACGCATAATGCAAGTAATATTGACGCAATCGCAGTGTACGCTCACAGAATAGAGTGCACGCTAATAAAACTCGGAACAAAGGAAAGTTTCATTGAACCCTGTTAGCTTCGGAGCGAACCAGACAGCAAAGTGGGAAATTGTATTTACCTTTGCTTCATCCAGGCGTCCCAGGGCCTTGAGCAAATTGCCCAAGTCGCTTCTGACGCAGTAAAGATCCTGCAACAAAGCAATTGGTTTACTTATTGTGCGGCAACATGCAGCAAAATTGTTTTAGAGCAATATACAAACTTGGTCATATTGTGTACTACAAATGTTCATATTAAATGTTGAAACCTAATGTTTTCTAAGTCTTAATAGAAGGGTATTGTATTAGGAGTATAATGCAAAGGTCAGATAATCCCGAAAGCAACATACAAATTTCTTTAATTCTAAATACTAATCCTAACACCTACATTTTTTATTCCAACTGTTTTACCTAAAACTACCCACGTGCACAAATTAGTTTGCAAAAAAGTAGTTTTTATTTAACAAGTTTCTTTCATTTGTTTCATAACGCTTACAGCGGTACGTGCGGCCGAGAGCAGCTATTACTTTGAACAGCTGTTGCCCGAAACATTTTTGCAAACTTCCTACCAAATGTAGGAAGGAAATGTTGATTTTTTTAATTAAGTTGTATATCTGCATAATATAATATTTGTGTCATATCATTATTATTTATTATAATTAAAGTAAATGATGCATTAAACCAATATTATAACGCTTATAGTGTATGGATGCAATCTAGAATTGAAAAACACTTGTTATGGTTAATTTCAATGATAGTATAATAACATAAGATAATATATTACTAGCACCGATCAACATTTACTTAAATCATATGGAATAATTTCAAAATACATACAAGTTACGTTGAAGATAAAGTATCGTATTAATATTCTATAAATTCATTATCATGTTGTCTTACATTTCGAATAACACTGTGACTCACTGTGGAATATCACCAAAATTATCATCTTGAAAATCCGATCGTGAATTGATGTACGAAGGGTATTTATCGGTCAAGACCATAACAGTTGATAACGTTTATTTTACTAATCTGTTCAAAGACAGTCAGTAGTCGATACAACACTGCATTTAGTTGCGTGGGTTCCTATCCCGGTTAAATAGCGACCCCATTTATCGGTTATAAACACGAGCCCATCCTACCTCGGAGAGCGTTCCATTAGTCTCCGATTGGTGTTAAACGACACAGTTGTTAAACCGGAATGACCGTTTGAAAATCTTGATAGGCAAGGCACTGAAATAAACCTACACATCTATTATACTAAAAACCAATATACTGGCAGAAATATCTGTTCTAATTGGCACGCGTTATTTAGGCGCAATAATTTTCAGTGAATCTCCATTTAGCCTTTCAATACACTCTGCATAATACAACACCTATATTATCATATGGAACAAAAGATTCATAACATATTGAAACGAGCATGTTTATTCAAAACACAACTCGGGCTCTCGTTAAATATGATCGACGTTACGAGGAAACGTACAGAGTGGAATATTACAGACGCTTATAAAAGATGATGACACTAAACGTAAGTAACGTAACAATGGATAATTGGCGCGAACAAGGAAATTAGTGTCGCCACATGATAATTCAGTGAAGGTCGTTGAAGCGTTATCGCTATCGATATGCAAACATCGGCGTTTATTTGACTGTTAAACCGTAGAGGTGAAAAAGTCACGAGACAGTAAACATCAACGTTGGGGGTTAAATTAATATACCGGGTATATCCAAACTACGACCGAATACGAAGCCAGGTGGTAGGTTTAGTGATTACAAATATCATTGTGTATTGGTTCTAAACACCTAGTTTTTGCTAAATTAATAATTAAAACACACCCAACAATCACATACATGGTCCTGACCCTGTAATATTTAGTTGCATTGTGTCTGAAGTCACTAATACTGCGACCTGGCTTCATTTTCGGTCGCAGTCTGGATATACCCTGTATAAATAAATAAATAGCTATTCATTTTACACCTCGAAAAATATCTATCAGTTCGCAGCAGGCTTCTGAGGAAGAGGATATCTAACACAAATCACAAAGCATAATCCTCAAGCAACCAGCTAGTCTATTTAGCTTGGAGTTTATACTATTGTCGTACTCGGTCAATATAAATTACTGACATTCTTTAATCTTTAAGTATGATATGAAAATAGTGACACCCTGAACGATCCATCCGCCTTTTAATTGGAATAAGACCAATAATTGCGCATCCGCAGTGTTGCGCCACACAATAAACAATGAAAGATATAACAGACAAAGGACAGTGAATTATTAAGCAAATATAAGAAAAAAATACGTTTTTCAATAGTTTCGACCAGAATAATAAAAACCATTTTTAAAACATAATCATAAATTACCGTTCACATTTGTAAATGGAATAGTAAAAAATATAAATTGCAAATATGAATAAATATAGCAAGACTATTACATACATGTCGACAACAAATGCAGTTTTAATGATTTTAAAGACCTTGTACAAATAAATAAACCGTTGACAATGGTAAAAACCATTAGGGTGTGTCTTTAGAACAGATTTCAAAGTCAAGGACAGATTATGATTAATTATACACCAACACATCGAATTGATTAATCTACTGATGGCAGATACAAGGGAATGAAAGAAAATATCAGGTAACGAGCTTCGTGACTCACCGAACGCTATAATTCTATATCTATATCAGCCCATATACGTCCCACTGCAGGGCACGGGCTTACTCTACAATGGAGAGAATCGATTGAGAGTGGATAGGCCATATAGTCCACCACGCTTGCCTAATGCGGGTTGGCGGACTTACATACCGTAGAAATTCTTAAAATCGCTACGGTATGCAGGTTTTCTCACGATGTTTTTCCTTCACCGTTAAAGTGCGTGGTGATTGACTATCAATACACACATAACTCCGAAAAGTCAGAGGTGTGCCCTGGGATTTGAACCCGCGACCACCGTGAATATGTAGGCAGCCGCGTCTGGTTCGTTACCAACAGGCTACCACGCACTTTTCTTGATTGATTTTTCATTGTAGTGCTTTTTTAAAGCTTTACGGACAAAATATGACAAAAAAAATTACTATTTAACACGGAGTTATATTAATGATACTTCTATAGTCCATGGTTTTCTAGATTTAAAAAAAAAAAACAATTTTCTCAAAAATATGGCGTCAATTCGGAGTAAGTTCATTCTTAGGCCTAAGTCTTTTAACAAAATGCTTATCATTCGCCAATTCGCCAAGAAGATATTGCGTGATAGTAGAGGTTAATTTATTTAGTTACAATTTAGAATGTATGTACGTACTTGTAATGTAATGTATGGATACTTTGGATTAAGACTGTAAACTTGCATAATATATTAAAAATAAATCAAAAAAATGTTCCATACATTTTATTACAGATCGACTTAAAAAAAAACGTATCGAAATAGCCATTTAATATTATGCAATGTAAAAATGACAAGAGCAAACAGTAACAGAAATGTAGGGAATACGAGTCGAACCTTGCAACAAGATTGTTCCGATGCGAGTAACTCGTCGCGCAGCCTTGATCTTCCAGTACTTATTGTCATCAATAACTAATAGATTAACCTACATGCGACGTTCTGGTACACCGCACACGTGACATCTACAATCGATTTTATTCTTTATCTGTATCAGCTCAAATACGTGCCACTGCAGGGCATGGGCCTGCTCTATTTAGTCGGAAAGTACGATTGAGATTAAGTGGAATTAGGCCACAAATTCCTACGCTGGCCTAGTGTGGGTTGGCGGACCTTACATACCATAGAAATTCTTACACATCGCCTTGGTATCAAGGTTTCCTCACGATATTTTCCTCCACCGTTATAGTGTTATTATGCCGTTATCTATTTTATTACCGGCAACAAATGGAAATTATAAAGTTAAAAATCCCTTGTACTGATACACTATCAGTTAAAGTAAATCTAGTTGCTTTGTATTCCCCGCGGATTCCATTGATTAGATCATGTTTTTGAAATGTTTAACTACTAATAGGAAATAGTACATTTTGTTAACAAACAATTGTAATTATAATACCGATTTTTAATGCAAGAGGAAAAGAAAAATAAAGAAAACTTAAAATAACACTGTATCTGAGCCAGCCCATATACATCCCACTGCTGGGCACGGGCCTACTCTATAATCGAGAGAATCGATTGAGAGTGGTTAGGCCATATAGTCCACCACGCTGGCCTAGTGCGGGTTGGCGGACTTAAATACCGTAGAAATTCTTTAAAATCGCTACGATATGCAGGTTTCCTCACGATGTAAATAACACTAATAGATACAAACGCGTGAATCGTTGTTATCAAAGTATACCATCAATATCATACCAAATGAGTCAGACATGTTAGTATTTTTGGATTGGAAATTATACGTAAAATTTTAGCTAATGTACATATCTGAATTCGTACCTTAATAAAATAAAGTAGGTTGACCAAGATTTGTTTTCTAGTCAAGAGCGAATACACACTTTGAAGCTTCAGTTTTCATCAATGAACATGTGGGATGTAGTTCTATTATTGCTCAGAAAAATAAGCTCTCATTAATCCATGCTAGGTTTCAGACTCCGTCCTATGCGTGGGCGATACATTCATATACGGCACTTCACACTACACATGTATCTTAGGAATCTTTTATTTTACATATAGCTATTTTATTCTTAATCTCAAATATCCACATGACGCGTAACAAACTATTGGCCTAATCTATAATGTTTCCTATTCGAATCGAGGAATGTTATTGGCATCAAACTTGATACATGATTCAGCGGATAATATACAAGCCAATGCACGAAATATTTCCTATCTTAGCTATATATCGTCTTACAATTGATTCCGTGTCATCACGTAGTAAAAGTATTGTTATGAAGTGTGTATATGAACTACGGTTCCTAACCAGTCATAATGGAAAGGTCGCAAATAAATTCAATTAAGTTTTTAACTATCTAAGTCTATCGAGGACCAGAATATGACATGAATTTAATTTTTATGTGTGGCTTGTCTATACAAGTTAAAGCAATAGGTCAATTAATATTACATGTACATTCTACGCAAGATTTCCTCCTACATTCTATTTATATAGCGCTTTACGATATTATGTTTCATAATCTAGATATAAAGGAAACAAGTACAGAGGTGAAACTTGAAGCTACACCGATCTCTTCACTACAGCATACACACCACAAATACCGTATTTGGCTAGTACAAAAATTACAAAGTTTGCCAAAATATAAAATTCGGTTAACTAATTTCAGTCTGTAATTAAACATGCATAACTTCAATACCAAGTATTCAAACATAATCCTATCCCCATAATAACACACAAGTTAAAAGTTACAATGAATATAAAAAAGTAACAGGCGCAAAAAGTAGATAAAGAAGTAAAACACGCTAATAGAAGCGCGATGTGACATCAATCCCTCTCAGGGAGTTGCCACAACGAGCAAATTGAACGCGAATTTAAGGAAAAATCTTCACAAAAACGAGAATAGTACAAATTACGCAGGCACACAATCTGCCGCATATAAATAGAAAAACATTATCCATTTACTAACTCGCCAGTATTGTCAATCGCCCCATTAAAATATTCACGCGGCTCACTCCGTTAGCAACTAAAAATATTCATTCAACAGCCATTATTCTCGTATTTGAATAATTAATATTAATTTCCCGAGATGTTTCTAGAATATTAGATACATGCATATTACAAAGTTAATTCGTGTCAAATGGCACGGGTACAAACTGTTATTGTGCAAATATGTTAATTATGCGCTGTAAAGGAACACTGCAATCGTTAAAAATATTTTTCCCCTATACATTGCTATTTTTAATACAGGAGGTTTAAAATACTCCTATTTCGAAGCGTCGAACTTCCCACCCACAAGGCGAACGGACGGCCTGATAAAGGTTGCAGGAAGTCGATGGATTCAGGTCACTTCGAGTAGGTTATTATGGAAATCCTAGAGGGAGACCTACATTCAGCGATATTCCTGTAGTTGAATATCAATAGCACAGGTTTTACAACCAATGTAATTTTAGACAACTAAGGGTGGGTTGCAGAAAATAACTTTAACATTAACTAAGGGCTAATCAGCCGTCAAATCGACGGTTATGCAATTTTCGGGTTGCATAAAATTAACAATTGTTAAAATGACGTCACGTATAACATTAACATTAACCGTTCAATTTCGGGCGGTTATTGTTAAAGTCACGGTTATCTTTCGTTATTTATGTGTGTTCTCTGTATTGATAATTGTCATTTGTGTATCGATTTGAATTATAATCTGTACTTTAAAACAATTTACAAAAATACGCTGATAAATTCCGACGTAAAATGTCTAGTACGCGATATATTGTGGGAAACTAGCTCTAGCGATGATAGTGACTCTGATATTGGGCCTATCCAAGTAGTTCGAAGGCGCAAAAATTTCCGCCCTCGCATAGATCGTTTCCGAATATGGAGCGATGCTGAGTTTTTGGATAGATTTAGGGTCTCCAAGACCTTAGCCAATGTTAAACAAATACCCGTGCATGTTTTTAGGGTAACATAGCATCATTTCACTGGTCACTCTTTTAACTTTAACTATAACAATTATGACAATGGTGCAACAAAAGAATTTTCTATCCCGTGGTCATTGTTATTGTCACTGCTAAAGTTAACTTTACCGTTAACAATAACGTCAGATTTTCTGCAACCCACCCTAAATGATACTAAAAAAATATGCGAAACAATTTCTTTAATCGAAAGAAAAGTAAAGCAATTTCGAAATTGCAATACCAAATATTTTTTCGATCGAATAATCTTTACACATGGTGACCTACTTGTGCTCGAAGCGTAGCCAGGTTAATCCCGGATTAGTCTTTAAACTGTACATATGCATTCGTGCACTCAATATACATAGAATACTGTGCGTTTCACTGCGCGGTGACAGCATTACACATTTCCGGACGGAGAAAATGTTCTATTTATTATTTCAAGTGGAATGACTAACACCCGTATTCTAACACGTTTCCTCTAATCTTCCTCAACCTTATCCTAGTCGAGGTGACATAAAAATGAATTTAAGGAATCCTCGAAAATGGTATGCTTAGTTAAAAATATACTTTTACTAAAGGTTCCTCGAGTGAGGTTGAGTTGAGGAAAAACGTCATCATTTACGTCACTGATGTATAGATAAAGTAGAGATTTAACAAAAAAACTTTGAAACTAGCCTATGGTCACTTGAAAAGTGACAGTCAAATGTCATGTCAAAAGTGTTTACAAATAATATATAATTATTTAACTCAAAATCTTCAGGATTATGACTGGAAGACAAATATTTAGTGAGTCGGAGAAATGGTGGCTGCAAAAAAAACGCATGCAGACAGGAGGAGGGTCATTCAATCCAACCCGGAAATTTCGAAGGATATTCTTATTGATGAATCGTCGTTCGGGATATTCGTACGGAGTATCGTACAAGTATTACAGGAACCGCTGGAAATCTTTAATAACTCGTTTAAAATAATAAACATTGTTTCCAAACGAAAAATCTTTTTTTAATCGACTTCAAAAAGAGGAGATCACCAATTCGAGCTGTATGTATGTAATTTTGTCTGAACTGCACCGTATAAGTTGAATCGAAATCGGTTCTGCAGTTTTTGAGATAGAGCAGGGGTCACAATCTTTTTCAGTCAGCGGCGCACATACATATTTACTATTTTGTCTCGGCACCCTAATCTATCTAGCTGGTTGAAACGTACAGCGATATTAGTCCTAACTAATATCGCTGCTATATAAGCACAAAACTAAAAATTTAGACAGAGGGAATTCTACGCGGCGCCCTCCTTTACTTTCTACGGCGCGGCGTACCAGGAGGCACACTTTAGGACACCGTGAAATAAAGAGTAATCATTCACTAGAAAAACGTGTAGATCGTGTAGAGGCACCCACCTCAAAAAATTGTTGGCATATTTAGGTATTTAAGAATTTTAAAAGGTAAACTTTATTTCTCTCTTTTAAATTACAATTTTAAAGTAGGATTATTTCTTTTATTTCTTCCTTAAGGTAGGTCGCGACGTACCTTGAGTTTGACAGTTGATTCCTTTCCTCGAGACAGGAAATTTTTTGAGTGACGTTGAGTGGAGGAGATTTTCTTCTACTAAGAATACGGATTTCCTCTAGTAACGTCAAGTGGAGTCGAGAAAACGTCTTAGAATATGGGTGTAAGCCAACATTGGTAAGAACACTTAAGAATGGAGTACCGAAGATTATCTTGACATGCGTGCGAAACATTTCCTTTCCTAGCAAATATATTAATTACAGAGTACTTTTGAGTTTGTTTTCATATGGTTTCTATGAAGACAAAGGATGTAAAGCGACCAGATTATAAAACCAAGGCTGAAAAATATATAATTAAATAATTAATGTAGCCAAAAACCATAGTAACAAAAGTATCGTAAAATATATTGCGTAATAAATTACGCAAATGTTCCGGACGGCCTGTGTAGTGTTTTTATTGGCAGCAAATGTCAATGCCTACACAACACTTGCGAACCGCGCATACATAATAAAAAAGCATTATTCAAATACGAAGTTATTTCAGACAGCTTTAAATATCGAACCAGAGACGTTCGTATTCGCCGTCTCATAACTATGGCTCCTTTATATGAAGTGTAATAAAGCTATAGAGGTGGCCGACAAATTGTTTCAATGGCGAGAGATATTAGACTCCATTGTTGGTTAATATGTAGACTGAAACTAGAAACCACGGATTCATTTGTCGAAAATAAACAAATGTTTGTGAAATCGACGAAGATTTTTGAGTGTTGCGGAACCAAAGAGCGCCTCGTAGTTTTTATACCCAATAAAATAGTGTGACAATCTTACGGTGTGGGAGGAGTATGAGTAACTGTTGGGGGAATTGATTAATATATCTTCATCAGTATAACGTTATCACTATGCTGTTTCAATATAAAAGTATTAAAACGGAAGAACATATAAACCGCTTAATAGTCAACATTTATGTTCAATGTTAACAGGATCCAACCTTCACCGTGCGGTCCATTGTCAGTCGTTTATATAAGGCTTAACTGAAAACCTGTGTTGAAACCTTTGCTATTATTTCCCAATTTAAAATCCAGCCACTATACGACTGTGACTTAACTAGAGAACCTAATAGACGCCAAATATTGTTTTTACATCCAGTCGGTAATAACAAATGATAAGCGACGTGATAAGAATAAAAAGATATACCTAATTAATTTCATAAACAGAATTTTATTCAGTGTCAATCAGTTCAATTTAATTAGAATTATTATTGTTATTTTATGAGAGTTCTTCAATTGACTCATGAAACGGTCGTTTGGAAAACTATGATATATATAAATAATTAATATTACATTTTATGGCGATAGGCTCGCCCGCTATGTGATCGTGGGACGGAACAAATAAGGCGAAATGTGGGTGTCCTGGTGGTGTCTGTGCCTACACCTTTTGGGATAAAGACGTGACTTAATGTATGTAATATTAAATTGTAAAAAAACACTTGGAGGCAACATGAATGTGATCGGACTGTGTCTGATCTATAAAAAGCTGAACGCAACTTTGTTCTTTTTTACGATATTAGTCAAAGATATTATTAAAAAGAAAAAAGTGAATATATCACTCGCAAAACTGTATGTTGTATTGAATTTCATTTGCAGTTGTATTGTAGTATGTTTATAAAAAGAGACAGATAGCAAAGGGACAAATAATTAACGTTCTGGTTCGTTGCAATCTTGAACATATTTATCAAAAGAATAAATGCTGGGGATTGAACTCTAGCCTCGCTATTTATCGTCGGAGTTATAAGTCAAAGCAGAATATTTGCCCCCCTTCCAAGGATCTTCACATTAATCTATTGGAAGCCTTAGATGGCCTTAGAGACCTTAGATGCAACTGCATCTAAACGAACTAATAAAAGTTGCGGGAAGTAACTACTTCCCGCAACTTTTATTAGTTCGTTTATCCACAATGCAAGTGGATGTCTCGCTGGGCTTGCCGACATAACAGCTCTACATTTTATATACGCAATGAACAGCAAACTAATACAATATATAAAATTTCACAGTAAACTCTAACAAAATATGTACAATGTGTACCAATTCCCTAGTAAAGAAGTGTTATATTTCAGCAATAAAACAAAGCGTTACGAAATCCTGTTCATATCCAATGAATAACACATTTTTCTGATTACAATTCATACGCTGCGTAATATTAAACCTACTTTTCATGCAATGAACTCCAGTATTTTTTTTATACTGAAGTAACAACATGTGAAGATAAAATTATTAATACCTATATAGTGATAACTAATAATACTAAGTGAAAAAGTATGGCATAATTTTGTTAATTTATTAGCCTGAAGCATAACAATATTATTAATAAACATACGCGGCCGAACCGAACCAAAGCATGACTAATTAAAAATACCGACTAGTTGCACCCCCACAGATAGTAATTTTAAATGACACTTTAATTAAAATTGATTAACTGACGAACCAATTGTGTAGACCGTTATGTGTTGTGAGTGAGTCTGCGCCAGTCGAGACTATCATTACGTGTCACTTGCTGGTGGCAGAATATGGTATCCACGTTTGTCCTTAACAGAGATGACCGTAAGCAACACGCACCCAACACCGAGACCCATGTAAGGGCGTCGCATTTCGGATTCACCTGTGTATATCTAGTACAACCAGGCATATTTTGACTACAGGTGAGAGGGAAACATCTGTCCTACTCTCCACTTACCAGACGCATTGCAGCAGCTGTCCCTATTGCACAAAAAAATAAGTAAAATAAAGTGCTACTCACAGGGTTGTATTGCAAAGCTGTGACGTAGGCCTGCACCGCTTGCTCCATGTCTCCCGCGGCAACGAGCGCGGCCGCCAGGTTGATGTATCCATCGATGAAGTCGGGCTTTAGTCTGACAGCGTGGCGGTAGTTCTCCAACGCCTCTTGTAGTTGACCGCGCTCTTTGTACACGTTCCCCAAGTTGCTGCACCAAACAAGAAGGTTCTGTTTAGCTCTGTGTATTTGTAAAGTCAGATATTGGAAGCAGCTTGCATCTAGCAATTGTCTGCAAGAATAATTTGTTGATGTTAATACTGCAGCCTCGTTCTAAGGCAAAATAGAAAGTTATAGGCAAAAGGATAGCTAGCTGGGCATTAGATTAGACTAGGTACTATCACAGAATGCATTCAAAGACCTAGGCAAAAGGATGACTCGAAACAGGTCTCAAAATAGTCGTATTGACAGATTTCGAAATTAACAACAGGATAAAGAATAAATGAATAGTAAATGTACTAAGCGCCAGCTACTTATATGGTGGATAATCAAAGGAATAGCCACATCACACTGCTGGCGTCATAAACATTGAGTGGCATCTCCAATTGTCATTAAATTAGAATTTTTAGCATTTACTTCGATTTTGAAACAAATTAAAACGAAAGTATGTAAGCATACAATACTACATAAGACAGCGAGGAGTTCTTATTACGAAACAAGTGTGTGTCAGTGTTATAATTGAACAGCTTTTTTTAGGGTGCAGCACAGCTTAATTCAGACCAACATTTTTCCTTATACAATTGGCACAGTACGTAAAGAAAAGTAAACCAGTGAAACCTATAAACACATTTCTTGCGGTTTCACTGCTTGGAGCCCAACCACTGTCATTCGCAACCATTATTTACTTAATATTATACCTAATTCACGAATATTTGTTTTTTTAACCATGAATTCAATTAACAATACAATAAATGATGTGAAAAACAATTTATGTTACTAAGCGCAAAAAATGGCACATGTCCGTGTGAATGGCATAATGTTTTAGAACGAGCCTAAAATAGAAGATCAATGAACAAATACCTCAAGGTGCCTGTCAATCAAATACCTACTGTGCAGAATTACTTTAAACTATTATTGTTAAATCAATCTACGGTATTAAACAATAATTTGCTAATGGTATGGTTTTTATTACGTCTATGACGCTTTATCAAATTAATAACAAAATTAAACAGATTGTAACAAACAGGAAATGATAAACTCTTCTTTTGAATGATAAATTCTTCCACTAGTACAATAAAACTTTGGCAAAATGAGCGTTTAATATGCGAAACACATTAAAGTTATTTTTAATCATCAAGATTAACGTGATGCGTATTGAAAAGACCTAATTTTTAACTGGCTGCGCCTGTTGCCAAAATATTTTATCGAGGGCAATGTCTTGATTACAAAAATAGACATGTTACTGACTTGAATTATACAGAACGGCAATATCGTACATGATCTCACAAATTCCTCGTCGACTGACACATGACTTGCCTTTTCATAAACCAGTGTAAACAGTAAAAGTATGAAGAAAATCCAAATTCATTGCCATAGCAATAAAGTAAACACGTATTGACATTATCTCAAAGTTGTTCATACTTTTGCGCCATCTTTGTAAACAAATACCAACTTGGAACAATAAAATTACATGTACAATAGAATTGTATTGTACTGTATAGCGCATACCATCTTGCACACTCGACTACTTTATAGCATTCAGTAAAAATTGCGTCCATATAATACTTCACATCTACAATTTTGTTGTAAGCCCCATTTACACGAAGAGTTTCTCGCCAGATTTTATGCGAAAATCGTATGCCATTGTCGCATGCGATAATTTCTAAAAGATGACCGTATTTTAGCAAGCGTACACACGATGCAACTTTTTTATATCTTTACGATAGTCGTATCTTTGAGGCGAGGAACTCTCTTCGTGTAAATGGGGCTATAGAATATACTTTATACACCCGTAACTGCAACTCCTGTTGGTTAAGACTTTCGATAGTTGATAGTTTGTACATAAATGGTACTTACAGTTTAGGTGACATTAACTTGCCTTTAAAAATATGGAAACAAATAATAATTATTGCGGTCACTTTTTCACACAGTTTAAAAAATAATGGACTTTGAGATAATATCGTTAAACATGTAAAATTATATAAAGTCCGATACCCTCCTTCACAACATTTACCATAGAATAAATCCGGATAGGTCTACGGACGACATACAATCCTGGCGAAACGAACAAAGATGCACATAATTGACGTCATTGAGATCTTATCCTTTGTATGATTTGCATATGTTTACGACAATTCGTTACTGTCATTGCAACAGTAATTGCCCAAGCCATCTGTATACCATGACGAGTGTTCTGACACTCAGATGTAAGTAATAATAAAAACATCGACAGCTACCTGCGAAAAGGGACTTATCCCGTCCACAATACGCAGATCGAAAAACACAATGGTCACTCAACATTCAGAAACTGTATTTCATATTTACATTATATTAGCACAGTCATATATTCCGCCAAATATATGCAGTAGGTTAATTGAGTAACGGTTATCTAATCTACAGGATAATTTAACATATATTAATACAGAGACTAACATCCTATTTGTAGCGGCATCATATTTTTATTATTTTTTAGTTAAACCTCCATGCCACTACATTGGGTGCACTGGCTTGTTTATAATATAAATTGTCAAGACGTTTTTTGTTATATAAAATAATTGAGTTGTGTAAATAAAGTTCTGGAAAAATGATGTAAAGTTCTTTGGAATTGAAGCGGCGATAAAGTGGTGACCCCGACGTGATTTGAACACGCAACCTTCTGATAGCCAGTTTTTAAATCTATTTTAGTTATCGAATGTTTTGTCAATTGTCCCTTTCGAAAGACTTTGGAATTCAGCTTGAGGGAAGATGAATAAGGGAGATTTTCCATTTGCGCGTTTGTATTTTTTTTTACTCACGAACAACAGAAGTGTTGAATCAAATTGATGAATATGCATAAAATACAGTTGGCTGCTGGCGAATAAACTTAAGCGAGTAAACAAATAATAAATAATGGAGTAGAAACTAAATAACAAGTATTGCTACGCTTTGGTGGCGACGCGACGGGTTACTTATATTAGAAAATATTATGGACGAAGAAAAGTTACACATCAAATTTTTATAGATACTTTTGACTAGAGCAACAAGCTCCCATTTAGTTGTATGAGTCTAGTATTTTTCACTTAACATTTTTTGTAAACTTCAAAAAAAAAAAAAACAAAAAAATCCTGGGATGCAGGTAGGCAAGAAAATAATTTTCTGACAAACAAGTAAATACTAAGCAAATAATTAATTATCACATTATATAAATTGAAAATACAGATGTAGTTTTAATCAGCCTTGATTTAAAACTAATTTTATGTTGATCTCTAGGTCAGTGCAAAGTTTTAATATATTTCATAAATAATTTTATTGGTTCAAGTAGAAATCAATTGATACACCAAGGTTTTTATCATCAGAATATTGCAAATTATCAATAACATTGAGCCACACAGTATTTGCAGGTCAAATTTTGTCTCCATTTTTCGATAGTACTTTATTTGACCCCTAAATATTTCTGTAAATAAAACTAAACATTTATGTAAGACATATTACCAACTCACCTATAAGCTTCAGCAAGTAATGGGTTCTGTTTAATAGCAAGGGTTGAGAAGTGAGCAGACTTGTCCAGCCGCCGGCACTGGAAGTGTATGGAAGACAGGAGAAGCAGCACTCCCGTGTTGGTGCCATCCTGTCTCCACAGCTGCATACAGTGTAACTCTGCACTCTCATAGTCCCCGGCCTGGTACTCACGGTGGGCTAGCTCTAAGAGACCTGACCAAAGAAGTATTAATAAATACAACTGAGAAGCACATATGCACTCCTAACTCCTAACACCACAGTATCCGATACAATGAGGGAAAGTTTAGGCTCACAACGGTTGACCTCAAACAAATATATTTTGTGGTTCCAACAAACATTTGTCTCAGAGTAAGAATCAAACAACTGACTTTTTAAAAAAATGCACCACAGAGGCTGTCTATATATTAAATTATGTATAGCTATATTTTTATGCAAGTTGCAGTATAATCAACTAGAAATGTTTATGTCAGGCAAGTGAATTGTTGTAAAATAATAAGTCAAATTAATGTATTTGAAGATGAAGGCAGGTAAAAGACTGGTTTATATTATACTTCCTTCATACATAATAATTGTATGTAGAATCAGTATGTGAATAATTGGCAAAATCAATACATTTACATTCTATATCCGCAAGCATTGTCGAAATTGTTGGATATTTAGAAACAAAATCAATTTTAATAAACATTTAAAAAACAATAGTTCCAAGTTGTGATTACTTTGTCAGCTTGTTTAGTTTCCTTCTGTTAATTAAAACTTATTTGGGAAATTATCCTCACCAATCTCCTCAGTGTCAAAAATTACAACAAATGTATGTTTACAAAACTACATATTTCAACCATATTTATAAAAAAAGTGTATGTGATGGTGTAAATTCTGTATTATAACTACCTACCATAAATATACATTGAACAATTTAATAGCAACTACCTAATTTTTCAATACAATTGAATTGGGTATTTTGCTAATAAGAATACCAAAAATGTTACGGCATAGGAAAATTACCACAACATAAATTTTCCTACAACATAACCTAACATATTATAAAAATAAATAAAATGTGTCTGATCTGTATAAATCATCCGTAAACCACGTTGACTTAACAGTTACAGCTAGAATTACTCGGAAATAAATAACACAAGACATGTAAGGACCGCACGCCGCAACAATCATGAGTGCATACAAAGTGCCGATTTTAGAAATATCCCAATAATAAATACAAAAACATAGCATTAAAGTAGTTATTTTAAAGGGATATTATGTAATCCTGGCACTTACCCACAGTAGAAATTTGTTGTATATCAGACATTTTTAATATCACTGCATTTGCAGGAACTCCGACGATTTGCTGAGACTGGGGTTGCGTCGTGACAGACTGTGGCACGGGTACATTCGCTTGCGGTTGCATTTTAGTTATCATTGTTCAATACAAAATACACTCAGCACAAGCAGAAAACGCAAAAACAAACAATACAATTTCACTATTCCCTGTAACCCATAAGGAAAAATTCACAAGGCCCAACACATCACATCACAGAACCCACGACGCGGCGGATAACGGAAACATCTTGTAGTATTTTTATTGTACTATTGTCAATATAATGTCAATTCCTTTCCAGCAAAGTACTATAGTCTTTAATTCCATGAGAATATGAATGAAAACGCGTAAATGTTTTCGACGGATGTTCTGTTGGTAAGAATGAAAGAATCATCTTGTCTATGGTTGCAGATGTTTAATTACTTTATATAAAAAAAAATCAAAAAGAATATACAAAACGTTATTTTAAAAATAAGAACAAATTTTCTTATCCGTTAACTAATATCAGCAATAAAACACACAATCGTATTCGTGTATTTGTTCATTTTTAAAACTTTCTACATAAACATCCGTTTAATTTGGCGTCAAATTCAAATTCCGAACCATAATGATTTTTTATTCGTTTAACTTTTTTTTATATCGAAGCCTGTTATTTTAAATAAATATTTTTTTATTCAAAGTCGATTCGGCTAACGGCCGCACTCAGAGAGTTAAATGTCAATTGAATTGTTCCTAGATTGTCTTCGTAAAATCCACACTATATAAGTAATGATTTTATGAAAATTGAGAAATTCCGATATTTACTAAATTGTTACTACTATTCACTAATCCCTTTAAAGGAATCCGAGGGCAAGCGTCAATCAAGGCCATCTCAAGCAGAGGGCAAGCGAATTGGCATGGCATGGCGATTAGTCGTTAGATGAATGTTATTGGAGCAAAATATACTGCCGCATTTTGGAAAATAGTGATAATCAGGCTTAGCCGATTTTTTTAATGTGAATGTACAAAAGTAAGATCACATTCATTAGCAAATATGAGGTTTATCAGCATTGATTTAAAAACTAAGGATAGGCCCTTCAGTACATTTGTAGGATCAATAAGATGGATGTGAAAATCGCGTCATCTATTAGATTTTTTATAACTACGGGAAATATAAAAACTAAATTAAATATTAAGTTTCACTTAACTACTTACATCCCACACAATCAGTACAGTTAAGCGGGACTTTTGTAGTTAAGTGCAACATAATATTTAAGTGGCGTTTGAGTATTCGGGCGTTAATTTTGTCTAAACGGTGATAAGAATTACTATCAATTTTTTACTAAGCTTTCTTTCATTATTCATAATACGAGTACAAGCAATAATTTTTAAATATGGTTGCGTGCGACGACATTTTTCAGTATCGCTACACTGGAGATACACTGGTGACCCGCACCACAATACGTCGGAACACTTTACGCGCTCTTCGCGTTGTCCATATATTTGTCAATGTGTATCAGGTATAGGAAATTCATTACTGAACGTGGGTTTCCACCAAATATAATACATCCTAGATGTGTACATGTAAAGTTGTAACTATGAGAATAAAGGAACTAAATTGGATACTGTCGTAATATTTTATTCTTAATTATCACATAATATGGACGGATATAAAAAATATTCGTAAAATAATTACTATAATTAATACTGTTCTTGTAAATGCATGCAAATAATTTATTCTAAATAAGAGAGGAGATATGCCACTTCAGTGAGATCTTGCGGAATTGATTCATGGTAGCAGATATACAGCTCTCTTGGTTCAGGTTCACTAAATACTCGTCTGTAACAAAAAATAGGAAAATAAATTAGACACATAGTGTATCTATTATTCATTTTCTTAATTCTTGATTATTTTAAACATTTCACGAGTCGATATTAAAACAATAGTATTTTCGTATAATAAAGTCTTGTGAAAAATTGTTCACGATTGTAATCTTTTTTTTTCAGGTTTGTTTGTTTGCAGTAATGTTTTGAAATAACAGTCTAATATAAACACATCGAACAATAGAAAAATGACCGTCAACAATTAATAAAACATTGTAGAGCACAGCACGTGAATACCTACCCAACAACCCAGAATTGGAATGTCTCATGATTCTTCTTGCTGATTCCACACTGATTCAATATATCTGGTGGAGCTTGGAATAACATCCCATACTCTTTCACGGCGACAAGGATTTTGTTCAACGGGTTCGATGGCGCATAATTCCTTTTGAACCTGTGAAGGAAAAATATAATTCAAGGAACTTTAATTTCGCATTTTATTTTGAAAATAACTATGACTAGTAGGTATGTAGTTTCGCAAGCTATAATATATTATAAAGTGTTGGTCGTTTCATTATCATATCGTATGAAAATATGTATTAGCAAATCGTGGACAGTCACTAGTGCCAACTTTGTCTATTTCGATGTATAATAAAAACGCGCAATACAAAACTCACCTTATACTCTGTTGCAACAATTCGTGTATCTTCTTACAAGCGGATCGAAAGGTTTTAATGATGAAGGAATAAAGCGCGTTGTTAGAATGCACCTCGATGTCCTTCACTGGCGCAATGAGCAAACCTTTCTCTGATTCTAATTGAATAAAATGGAATAGAACGTTTTCATCGCCTGCTGTTATTCTGAAAATATTAAACTTATTTAAAATGCATAATAGGCAATTATTATTTATTTAATAAAACCTGAAAGTTTAAATCCAGTTGGTCTAGAATAAACGAAATTTGATGCAATTGGGTTGTTAAATACAGGGACATGATTAGATTGTTATAGTGAATCAACATAATAAGCTAAATAAAATACATTTGATACTGAAATTATTAAATGCAAAGTAGTATAAAAATAAATTGCGTCCTCTGGCCAGATGGCGACACGACTTGCACAAGAGGGCCGGCAGCGACTGCATGCGTCAACCAGACCGCGCTCTGTGCCGCACCGCGGCAGAGGTCTATGTCCAGCTGTGGACTACAACGGGCTGATGATGATGATGATGATGATGATGACGATGATGATGATGATGATGATGATGATGATGATGATGATGCTGATGATGATGATGATGATAAAGACGATGAAATTGCGAACACTATTCAATAATTAAAATGGAAAATAATAATAATACCTGTGTACAGTAACGTGATTTATTTCGTTCAGCAAAGACTTCCTTATGTCAGACATTTCGATACTGCCGCTTGCCCTGCTCCCATCCTACAAATCCACATTTTGTCAATTAATAAAAGAAATAAAAACTCAGTGAATACTAGGAAACGCAACTAAGAATCAATAAGTAAATAATCATGATAATGAAAATAGGTACTACATTATCGCTACATTAAAAATCACGTACCTGTCGATCCCAATCTGAATCGGATCCAGACGACTCGCGTCTGTTTCTCAACTCTCTATCGGCTCTCCTGCCTTGCACACGATCCTCACTCTTTTCACTGAAACATACCATATTACAATTATTTAAAACATTTGCTGGATAACAACTATAGCACACAATGTATAAACGCCGACACATGACTTCAAGCAAGGGTCTCGTGGTCTGGGATCAGCTAGTTCACCGACAGCTAGAATTGGTGGCGTAATTACATGCTATATTCAAATATGTGAAAATAGTCATTACTTTACATCAAAATTATTATTTCAAACTCTGAACTGTCTTCTACAAATATATTTATATATTCTTTATTGTACACTAGAAAAACAGAGATTTTAACTAAATTTAAAAATAAGTATATTCGGAGACCTTATTGCACAAGGCAACCTTAGAATGGACATAGCAGAAAGGAGAGAGTAAGTTACGTTAAGTATCAATATAGTAAGTTGTGTTATCATATAATGTAAGAATATCTATTATAATAGGCGAGACGACAGTATCAAAAAATTAAAGATTTTATGTTTTTAAGGGAAAATACGTATTACAAAGATTTCAAATGATAATTCAGTTTTAATCTATTCTTGGAGATTAATAAGATTTTAAATAATATCAAAGTACAAAATATAGCAATCGGCCATTTTGACAAAAACGCTCTTCACAACGCATGATGTCACGCCTATGTAAAAATGACGCATTCGCTGCGCATAGACCACAGATTTAGTAGTACGCAATGACATGTTTACCTAGTACATAGTGACATCAAAGCGGACGCCATGACACCTACTAGCGTTTTTTGTGCACTATTGAAAAATTATTAGAAAAATGGCTTAAAACTGTGTTAAGCCTTTGTTAATTCTTGAAATATAGATTTTTTCGTATATAATAAATGTGTGCCCATATTTTAGAATATAATTTGAAAATCATTCGTCTCGCCTATTCACTACACTAAACACTGAAGACAACAATTTCCTACCTGTTACTCTTCAAGCTGTTAGAATCCTCAGAATAACTGACATCTAAGTTGGAATGCCTGTATTTCTGGGCGCTGTACCACTGCGTATACAGATTGTGGTGACTGCCATAAGTACTTATTGAGTTGTCACTCGTATTCACTCCAATGTTCACGAGCTCTGAGGAACTATGGCGTTTCTTCACCTCCGACGGGGATTTTGATACTTTCAACGTTGATTTTTGTATTGCGTCTGATTTTAATGCTTAAAAATAAGGTTGGTTACATTTAATAACCGAATATCATCGTATTGCAATTAGAAAAGTAGTTCTGTGGAGTGCCTTAAGATATAACTATGGCCAGCTTAGAAAACAAATTCCTAAAGTTCATTGACTACATTTTTTTTAATTTTTTTTTTCAAAGTTACTAAAAATTGTATAACTTCAGTCAAAATATAACTAAAACCGAAAATTTTCGACTTGTAAAAAAAAAAGAAGTAACAAACAAAAAGGATACACACAAGTGTTCTCCTTAATTTTCCTTCCATATTTGGTGAGATATTCGGGCGTAGTCTCGATCTGCGGATGCGTGTTGGAGCGCATCCATGAGCTCATGTATTTGTCGAGCCCGATCTCATACAACAGCTCCAGGCAACTTTCACACTCTTCCACATAGAAAGGAGATGGTGGTGTTACACCAACAGCCTGTAAACAAATATTAATGTTTTATATAACACTGTTGTCTGCTAAGATACACCTTGTCAATCAATCCAGAAGAGTTGAGTTCATAGTAAATTGATAGAAAATTGCAGTTACCAACCCATGGATGAAAAATAATAAAAATATTTTAACCGACGTCTATAAAATGTTGAAATCCATAGTAATTCAGACACAGGTATTAGAAGCCGCTACTTCATCTAGAATTTAAATAAGAAGGAAATAAATATTTCTTACATCTTCAGTGCAGCCACCAGCCTCCATCAATGTAGCCAGTATGAAATGTCCTTTACCCACAACTAGAAGAAACCACCTTCCATCTGGAATTCTAAAAATATAACAAAAATACTATTAAAATAATGATGAAAATTATTCTTAAAGGCAACGAGTGCAATAGCACTCATTCCATGAAAATGGGGATATAAAGGCATGCAAAAATGAAAAGCGTATTTTATGAGTACCCATAATCCACATATTTAAACATTAAATATGAATTGAGTATAAATATTTCAGAATTAGTTATTTCAGAACAATGTTAAAGTATTCACACAACTTGTCCAGAGTGAATTCAAGGTATATTGCTGCCCCAGAACAAATATGGAAATTTTGTGTGAGGCCTGAATTTCAACTGCACATCAGCCTAGTAGTTTGGTACTAAACTAGAAGGTAAATATAATGTGTGTGCAAGGATATCATTTGAATCAAAGAATTTGTAGTAAATATTTATAGCTTAAACTACCTATAATCATGTCCATCATTCTTGCTCTGTTTTCTATGCTCATGAATAAACACTTCTTTCCACAACACAAACTTTTCCATTTCCTTTACGGAACTCAATCTTAACACTCCGTTTAGTTTTAAAAAGGCATTTATTTCCTTTTGATCTTCATCTTGTAAATGTGCGCTGAGCAGATGTCCAGAGTAATATAGTGTGGATCCTATCACTGTATACAGCCTTTGGAAATTATCAATGTCATCTGTCTGAAATGGATTAAGAAATATACTTTTGTATATTATATACAAGTATGATATTTGTACAATGTACAAGGTAATTTACTGAATATTAAATATGTTATATACATTATATTGCGTGAGTGTTTTTTACTATTATTAGAAGAATATAACAACTTACCAATTTTATTTTTCCCCACACCAATAAACTTGAAAGCAATCATGCAAGAAAAATAAGAACAATTAGATAAGTAGAAAAGAGAAGAACAGGTTGAATGTATTAAATACAAACCCATTCACGATAATCTGCAGCCTCTAGTTCTGTTATTGCATCATCCACTTGAACTCTTACCTCTAATGGTAAAGTTATTGAATGAGCTGCTAACACATCCTCAACAAGTATATTATTGCTTGACTTGTGACCGTCATTAAAAAGCATTGTGACAAAAATTCGACAAAACAGACCATCAAGTTTATCCACATTATTTGGTTTAGTGAAACATGCCTTAAGAGATCCGTACAAAAACTCCAGTAACTTCACAATATCTATTATTACTTTCTTAGCACAAAATAGATCAACTTCCTTATTCGGAAAAGCAATCAGTAGCAAATCACTGTAGTGTGATGTATAAGTAACATTTACAAGTTTGTTATTATGTAGAATTGTAGAGCTGATTGGTTCACTAGTGCCAAGTGACTTAGGAGCCAGATGATTCAATGTCACATAAGCCCCTCTAGTATTGTACAGAAAATTCTGATTGAATGGCCTGGGATAGCAGTAAAGAACACCTTTGTCATCATTACTATTGTATTCTATATCATTACAACAAATGTATAGCACAGAGCACATCAATTCGTTCAAGACGTGAGTGAGAGTATTATCTGGCGCACTTTTTAATGTCAACAAGTTTTCTAAATTGAATATATGTTCTTCAGTTGGAATTTGAAATGTTAGTTTTGGACTGCCAGGATCCTCTGTTATTCTTTGCAAAATGTTGTTTATGTTGTAAGAATTCACTTCAATCCCATTTATTTTGTGTAAATAGTAGCCCTTCTTGACTTTTGGCATATAGATTGATCTAGCTTCTGTTAAAAAGTCCACCACAACCAAAGTTTTATTATCTGAATGTGTTTCTAAACTTATTCCAAACATTTTTTCGAGTTGGCAGTTCTTTTCGCTGCTGAAAATCATATTTTTGCTGACCTGAAATGACAGAAATTGAAATGTTTCTATGTTTCTGACTACATTTTAAGGCCAATGTTGTGTACATTTTTGTTTGCTGAAAGCTTATGAGCTGACCGTGGTAGATATACACTTAAGCTTTAAGAATAGTGTGATATTGCTCAAAGTTCATTTGGCTGAGTTCTGTGAACTGTGAAGCCTCAAGGAATAAAGATAGCATTAAAAATTACCTGCACCACAATGAATTTAAAGGTGTCATCATTATAGTATTTATTGATGCTGGGTCCATGAGAAGCAGTTGCTTGGTCCAAATGTTTTTTCACTGTATCTGCAGAGTTTTTTGTTTTGTTTGACTTTAACACTTTAAATATTCTGCCTAAAAGAATTTTTAAAAAATTAATGCTATACAATAAGTCATTTTGTTTTACAATGTTACATTCTGGAATATGGGAATTGTGTTGATTTACAAGTAGCATACAAACATACATAAACTCACGCCTTTTTCCCAGAATTCGTCTTTAATTACAAAAATTTCTGACGCCGGGCTGATAATGGATAGAAAAATTCAATCACACTTTGCCCGGCCCGGGATTCCAACCCAAGACCTCAGCGTTGTAATCATATAATAGTACGAACGTTTATAAATAGCAGTGATTAAATATATCACCTTTAGCAGAACGTCGCGTTGAAGTTCTTTTGAAGTTACTTCTTGGTTTGAATGTTTCACAGTTTTCTAACAATGGAGTTTTACTTTCTTCATTCGTTTCAGCTGGCTTAAGTTTTATGTAAACTAATTCCCCGTCCTCCCCAACATCAGAATCCCAATCGGGAACGGAACTATATAATATACAAGATACAAACAATTAAATATTTTTATAAATGATCCATGTTTTTGTCACTAAAATACTAACAGTAGGTACCTTTCTGAATCGGAATATTTGGAATCGTCGGATGAATTCGTCCAATCATTATCGGAATCGCAAGGACTCTCTTCATTCACCTTTCTTTTGTAATTATTCATTTTATTTGTTTACTGGTCTGTGAGCTGTGAGATTCTGCATCCATCCATGGATTCTGCGATCTGTCAGTGTCAGTTCGAAACCGCATTCCAAAGAGTATAATAATCTAAAGGAATTTTTAACATAGACAAACAAGTATTATTTCCGAACGAGTGACATAAACTTATATCGACTTTTGGCAGTTATCAAATTTGGCACGTAATTCAAAAATGGCTAGATATAAAATAATTATACTCAATTCGTAACAGAATTAAATATTATGCTATCCGTTGCCGTTGCTTATTTTTCTTGAAATTATCAAATTGTACAATGTGAAATGGTTTGAAGTTATATCATAATAATATATTTACACTGCATAATCCAATAAAGTCAGTCCAATGGATACTGATAGTGGTGAAGAACCAAATGATTCCGCCAGTTCTTCTGCTCTTAACATTTCTCTAGTTCGTGGCAAAATATCCAATGGGATGAACAAAGAACTTGATCTTGGAGATTGTTTTGATAAAAACCCTTTGTCGTTTGTATCTCAAACTAAAAAATATGAATGCGATTCATATTATAGTACCCAAATATCACCAAATGGATCATTGCCAAGAAAAAAATGTAACGAAAACGTTTCGTCACCCAGCGGGACTAATAACGTGGAAGTGTTAAATGTGGGACATGTGGACGTTGTGGAAGAACCATTTTGCCATGTTAAATTGGTACGATATCGTTATTAAAATTCCGAAATATGTTTGATAGCAGATAGTAAGTGTCTTAGAAATGTCGCCTAGGGGCGCAGTTAGTGTTTATACTCCTACTGGGACAATGCTATTTTCTAGATACCTACGTATGTTCATGAGTGGCTTGGGGCTGTAGATATCATAGCCTAGTAGAGAGAACATCGCAGACAAAATCTGTGCGCACTGCGCTTGTACTAACCAGAACCACGGGAACCCATTATAGCAGTAGGTACATGTCACACTCTTTGTTATACACATTTTATTTGCGGCGCCCGGCCTTCTCTAAACTTAGGGCTAGACTTGAGGCCTTTATGTTAAGTTGGTATCGCTGTTGCATGTAAAATGACATTAAATTTACTTATTTAAGGAATCTGTAGTGAAACTAAAGGACAGCACGAAGAAATTGCTAAGTCTGCTGGAGGAGATTCAAACCAAAACGCACACGAAAACGCCATTTGAAAATGATTCTCGTATTTGCGAAATTGTGAAGTCAATGCCTGATAATGACTACGTATGTTTTTTGTTTCCTTTTTTTTACGTTACAAAATGGTGATGTAAGGTGAAAATCTAAATTCTGAAAAATACACTAAAGTTAATATAGTCAGTATTTAAATAAATAAAGATTTGTTTCAGCCTGGGAATGGAACCGACGTAATAGGCGCCAACGCGATCAGGAAGTTAGCAAACCAAACCAAAGATTTAGAGGCGATATACATAGAGGTAACTTATTTTATTTAGTGCTATGACTTTTGTTTTCCGAAAGAGTTTTAAGTCTGCATAAGAATAGTCGTAGCCCGTAATTAACAGGTAACGTGAAATAATAATAGGTATGAATTGATCATTTATCAGGACGACGACGACTGTTCCGTTTACAAGAGATTAACAAGAAGATGCAACTGCCTCAACCATCAGGCATACAATGATTTTATGATACACTTCAACGAGGACACCAAATATTACACAAGCACTATGGGCGAAATTATAAAGAATATGCGAATTGTGAAGAAGTTTTTGTATATGGGTGGCGGATATACCAAGAATGCTTTGATGTTCTTGAATGAAGTAGGTTACATATTTGTTAAATTATATTTCGATTGTAAGTAGGTACCTACTTAGTGCCACTTGACTTGACTGATGCTTTCCATTATTTCTGTAAAAGATAAGATAAGATAATAACACTTTATTATTACACCACACAACATAAAATAAAATAAAAAATAAAAAAGAAAACATATTTACATATGGTGAAACAATTGTAAAAGGTGGTCGTCTGAAATAGTTTTTTCGGAATTCCTCCTTTCACTACTATCTTGTGGAATTAGGTAACTTCAGTATTTTCCAAGTAAAAAAATTTAGGCCTGAAACTGTCCTAATTAGTAATGATCACTTTCCGATTAATGGGATAACTGTAGCGACATTATGATAGGTCGCGGATAGGCTACTGTCTACGGAGCTAGAGAAGAAAAGGACAACGAAGGGCTCGTAACTTTTTTAGCATGGGACGCATAAATGACGTCATAACACATCTCCCAGGGAGCTCGAGACATGTTTGCCACGGCACCGGTATTGCTAAATCTGGCATTGGACCTAACTTAGTATCCTGATAAGTTGACTTTTACGTATTTCTAAACAGGGTCTGACTGAAAGTGCCCACGCCGAAAAGGTTGATATAATTCAAGGCGTGTCCCACGCGGACGTATGCAACGTCTTCGAAGACCATTCGGTTGTCACTGTGTGTATCTCGTGGCCGTGTAAATATGAAAACTACGGCGATGCTGTGACGCAGGTTTGTTATTATATTTACTAGTTCTATATTCAGATACCAGTCGTCGCAATAAATATATTTTAATGTCCATTTATTTTTTATACCTATCATGATTTATCTTAATTGTGCTCGTAAAATGTATGTTGTAGATTTCAAACATTACGTTAGTATGTATTTTTAAATCTTGACAGAAGTGTTTATTTTGCTCAAGTATAATGCAACTTCGTATACTTAACATATCTTCGAAATCTTAGTCTGAGCGATAAATATTAGAATACAAATGTGAGTTCGGAAAAATCTGTAGTGTGTGCACTGGTACTGAACCGTTTCGCACTGGTTCCGCGCTCAAGCATAGGGGCTAAGGCCATCGCTCTAATTTATCAATACTGAGACATTGGCACTATCTATCTATAGGCATAGATACCCACTGCAGGGTACCGACATACCTCCTCTCAATTATGCCATTTTTTCGGTCCTGCATTGCGCTTTCGGCGCGTTGGCACTAGAGATACATATTTAAGCCAATGCTATATATCCTAAATATTAAAATTAAATTACAGGCACTGTCGTCTGGATTTTTATACAGAATGTCAGAACTAGAAGAAGGGCGACGGTATCTAAAGTTCAGTTCTAAAATTACTAACGACATAAAGAAACTTTTGAGAAAGCAAGCTACGAAATTAGAATTCGATACAGTTGAGACACTGAATGCTACGTTGAATCTGTTACACCCACCGATGTCGCAACACCTTAACGTCACTTACTACAGCAAGCCTGTCGAAGAAGGTAATGGGAGGCTTTCTAAGAAGCTCGTTAATATTCCAATAAACCAGTACAGTATAAGATCACAAACCGACTCAATACATTCCCTGGCTGGGCCAAAGATAACGATGTATTCAAAATAGTCCTTGTATTTTGAAAATATTTCGAAGCATATGCATATCTAGGTAGGTATCCACATTATACAATGTACAATACCTCCGTGAGTAATATGGCAATTGCTGCTTTAATTGAATTTATTTAAAACCTGCCTTTATTGAGTCATTAGACGAGCAATGGATATTCTAAATTCCAATGCCATATTATTTTCGCGGATTTATATAAATGTATGATCTTTTTTAAACAATTAACTTCTTCACTTACAGGATTTGGTTCCAAAACGATCAAAGCTTTAACGCAGTATCGAGAGTATATGACCTTGGAGGAGATAATCACTAATTTAGACTTACTATATTCGCTAAGTGGCAAAGACATTGGAAAGAAAGAGCTGATGTTATTTTTACCGGGCATATTGTCTTTATTTAAAAATATGTTGATGGAATATGACAACAGTGAAATGAATATAATAATAACGAATATACTTAACAATATTATGTCAGGGAGTATTCAAGAGGTGACAGAATCTCCTAAAACTATGGTAATCGCCGATACAGCTACAGAGGTATAGAACCACTTATTATTTTTATTATCAATAAATAAATACACCCAAAAGTCACATTAATAATCATGACCATACAAGTCTTGTGTCGTGGGTGTAGAAACTATGAGAGTTTTTGGACTCACAAACACCTGAAACCAATACTTGAGGAGAACACAAACATTTGCTTTGATGCGAGGATCGGACCCGCGGCATGTTATTTTACAGCCGGCGACCAATCAACTTCGCCTCGGCGGTTGTTTAAATGAAATGAAAATTCTTGAACGAAGCGTATGTTCAGCAAGAGATTTCTTGTGACCTAATAAGTTATAATATATAATGAAATTAGGACATAACAAAGATACAGTGTGTAAATTACATTGTTTTCTGTTATAATATTGAGATACTCATAAACTACTAACTTAGGTAGGTACATTTATCGCGATCTATCAAATTGCAATATTGTAGATAGGTATAGCATGTAGAAAAAACACAGTAAACAGGTACAAGAATGTAATTTGTAAATTTTAAGCCTTATTCCGAATCATTAGTAAATATAATAATTTAAGATGTTATTGATGTTTTCAGCCTATTGCAATGAAAAATGAAACCGTTCAAATACCGGCTCCAAAGAAGCATAAACATAAAAAACACGATAAATCTAAAATTGGGTTAGCCTCCAACAAATGCCGACAGCCATCTAAGAAAAAAGGTGCATTTTTTTATGTCGATACTTTTTTTTATGTCGTTCTTTGTCAGCAGTATTCAGTGTGTAGTGACCTGTTGGTAACGGACCGGACTGATACAATACACACATGACTCCGAAACGTCAGACCTATGCTTAAGGTACCAATGCTCTGAGATTCAAATCCGCTACAACCATCTCAACGGTGAAGGAAAACATCGTGAGCAAACCAGTACCATAGAATATTCAAGAATTTATAAGGCATGAGAAATCTGCTAATGTATACGCCACACTATATGATAGCCTAAACCCTGTTAATGGGACTCGCGATTAAAGCCGTGCCATGCGGCGGGACGTGTATGCTCGATTATTTATAATTAGTACCTAATTACAGTCGTAACCACTTTTAATTACATTGAAGGAAAATTATACACATGTTTTAGCGACACAGGAAAATTATAATATTGATAATAAATATTTTATCAAATTATTTCCTTGCTCTAGCTTTACAAATGACAATACAGATAAATGATAATTAAAAATAAAAAAGAATACTTAGGCTAAGTTACTACTGTAATAAAATACGGCTAGTGCTTAAGCTAGAAGCCCTGTACTATAAGCACCAGTAGCCACTTAACAGCATTATTGTGGATGCGCTAACTGTAAAGCTTTCTTGATACAATTGACAATTCTTGCAGTCTTCAAATATTTAGTCCGTTTACCTCCGCGGTGGCGTAGTTGTATTACGATACGGTTACAAAGCTGAGGTCTCGGGTTCGAGTCCTGGGTCGGGCAAAGTGATATTGGATTTTTCTATTCATTATCAGTCCGGAGTCAGGACTTTGTTCCCGATATGGCGATAGGCTCGCCCCCTATCACATCGTGGGACGGAACATACAAGGCGAAATGTGGGTGTCCTGGTAGCGCCTCTGCCTACCCCTTCGGGGATAAAGGCGTGAATTCATATACGTATGTATGTTAAAATATTTTCATTCCCCAATATTTCCGTTTTGTCGCGATTCTGCGAATGCGTGTTGTAAAAACATCGTAGTTGCTCTAAATTATCTGGCCTTGGATACTCGCAGATTACGCCGATTTTCAATTCTGGACGTTTTATGTCCTCGGGAAGTTCTCTTTTCACGAACACACACTCAGCAAGATTTATTCTGATGTATTCGTCTAGACGCTTAAGGACTGTTTTTTAAGGACTTTCTCTTGCTATTTCTTCGTCTTCTGCTGCTAGATGTAAGTCATGGGTAAACCTCGATTGGATGAACCTGGAAAGTTTGTCCAGCGTTTTTCGAATCGCGGCATATGCGCAGGAATTCGTTCGGAAGGAGTTATTACTACCGATTACTCAACATACTCTGCGCGTACGGGCACTTTTGAGTAAGCCCCGTTCAGGTCAATAATAGAGAAAACTTGCTTATCGCTCGTAACGATGAGATGGTATAGGTATAGAACGTGCTGGAGAATGTATCGGGTTCCATCTTTCTCAATGACATGCTCGACGTTATTATGCATCGGGTTGAGTTAAATCAAGCAGAGCCGCAAGCCTGGAGTAACCCACTCCAGTTTGCATAATGGTTTCTTAGATTTACGCGAATGTTACACATTGAAATAAAACTATTTTATACGGATTTTATCGCGATTTGGTTTAATTTTTACATTTTTTACTTCCCGACGTTTCGATTGCTTTTCAGCTTTCGTGGTCACGGGTCAGGTATTAGTCATCCGCCCCGTGGCCACGAAAGCTGAAAAGCAATCGAAACGTCGGGAAATTAAAAAATGTAAAAAATAAACCAAATCGCGATAAAATCCGTATAAAATAGTTTTATTTCAACCCACTCCAGGCTATTCTGTCAATATATCATGTAGGGGGAGGGATCACGAAAATTCGTGTAATTGGCTCGTTATAGAGAATGTTAAAGTAAACCAAACTTGCTACTGAAATTACGTCTTATTATAGGTACATATGTATATATAATATCATAGGATTTTAAATGTTTATACAATGCAATGGTAATTGATTCAAATACTTATTGTTTTTGTGTATAGTTTCAGATGAGGTACCATCACAATTGCTCAACAGATCTAAGAAATTTTCCACTGGTAAGTTGCGTACATTAGATAAATAAAGAATAAATAACCCAACAATCTCATACATAGTTCTGACCCCACACTAAGATACAAGTATTGTGTCGTGGGTATCAGAAACTACGAGAGACTTTTCGCTCTCACTAACACCTAGACCTAAAACAAATACTTATGGATCGCACAACCATTTGTAGCGGCGCGGGATCGAACCCACAGCCGCACGATTCATAGCCGGCGTCAAACCTACTACGCCACGGATAATACATTAATTTGCTTTCCAAACTTAATGATTTATTGTAATTTGTAGTACCTCTTGAATGAGGTGCAATGATAAATGTACCCACATACATAACATATTTTTGATAGAGGAAATACATTAGCCAATTAATGCATTTCACGTTGATATTGGTCATTTACTATACATCACTTCAGCTCCCGTTGTTTATCAGTTTGAACTTTGAATCTATTTGAGATTTGATAAGTCACATATTAGTTACTATGTACTATTAAAATAGCTTGAACCTAAACATAAAGCAATAAGATTTCTAATTCATCTGTATTTACTATCATTTTTATTTAGTGGTAGCTTACGTCATTTTGCATGTTTGAAGATTGACTATGCATTTATTTGAATGATACACCTTACATTTTTTGAAGAATAATTAATTCAAACAATAAGGTTTATCATACAATTATTTTTTTCTAGTGAACTCCAAAAATCCAATAATATTTGTACCAATTGATGAATAAAATGCACCAAGATCTAGTAAAACCAATATATTGTCAATATAAATATGTGAATACATCACAACACACAAGGCTAAATTATTATCACCATTAAAAAGCTTACATGTAATAACAAAAGTTATTAAACATATTTCCACAATTCTTGTATTTTATTTCATCAACACTTCATAAATAATTATAAAATAGATTTCTAACTTTAAAAATATAAACCTCCAGAGATTCAACTTTTAAATACAATATTTATTTGACTATGGAAAATGTAAATGGGAATGTTCCAACATTAAACTATAAAATGAATGTTCTGAAGAATTAAAAGCACTTTGATGGAAAGTTTAATATCTTTCAATACTCTCAGTGAGATCTAAATTACAAACACTTAATAAAATTCAGTCAAAATGTCTGTCATCATATTCATAGTTTCTCCTCTGTCGGTCATAGTGTGAAATTGCACGTTTGTTTATGGGTGTTGGAGCATTCTGTTTGAAAAGCATAGCAAGCAGGATATAAAAACCACCAATAATTTTACTGAAAAAATCCAATAATCCCAGAAACATAGGTGTGGAATTTTTAATGAATATAGAAACCTCTCGTATGAGGGCTAGTATAAAGTTACCTAAAAAGTTAACAAAGGAAGTGCTGCCGGTAAATATTGCAATGACAAATGCAAAAAGAAAAGTCACAAATTCTTTTACATTGCTTATTGACAGAACACCTTTAAGGCTTCCAACAACCTCTGTATAGGTTTCATTTAATGACACTACACTATTATCTAGATTAGTATGAGATGTATCCTTGGCTTTCTTAACTGTACCGGTCAGTATAGGCTCCAGTTCTAGAAATGAATCAGATATGTGCCTCAAACATTTGACTGTAACAAGAATTTCAGCATCTCTAAATTTGAGACTTTTTATTTGAAACCAAAACGGTCCAAATGGCTGGTTGTCTATTTCGGTCCAAAGACAGACACCGGATGGACCGCAGCCGGCTACGTCCGCGTCTGTTATACCTATCCATTGTATCCTAGGACAGGCGAGGCGCAGTTTGTGCTGGGTTTCCAACAAATCTCTCTTCAACTCTACCTCTGCGGCACTTATTAGTACAATATCCCGGTAGCCAACTTGCTCGTCAATTAGCCGCCTTTCTAAATAACGGCCCAAAAATATTCGCGACTTCAACAATTCTTTGCAATAGTTCTTTACTTTCACTGTTTCCATATCGCCACTTATATCGTGCAGCGATGACGCCACTGATAAATTTGCTGTAGGACTTCGGCTCATTTCTGTTGTGTTAAAAGACATCTCGTCACAAAACCTCGGCGATTTATCTTCGACTTGCGTTGATTACTACCGAGTGTTCCAAAATGTTATAATTTATTCACATAAATTATTATAACCCTTTCTGTCATGCTGTCCAGTCGTTTATTTGTGCTAGATAATAACTTTATACAGGCTACAATTCCTACCTCAATAACAAGAAAAGATTAAAGATTATTTTAGCGCTACAGAATGGAATTTTGTTTGACAAATGATCTCCAGCAATCTCCAGTAATGACAGGAGAAAGGACACTTGAGTTCACTTGACAGTTCATACTTCATGCCCAATGATTATAGAATATAGAGGATAACGCATAAGGTCACGTGACACGGGTCACTTTGATATTTAAACATGGCGGCGGCTCCGCCCCTAAAAATAGTGATACGCTAGTATCAAATTTTCTATCGACATCGATGCATCAACAGTGGCATAAATACGACTGAAAAACTTTGATTTTACGTAAATATCAGTGTATAAATTTGTATAACATTTTTAATTGTAGCTTTACATGTCAATTGGGTATAAACAGGGGATTTTAGGATTTGACGGTAAAGTCATTAAAAATTAAATCCGATAAAAATAGGTCGATGTTTTGATATTTTTTTCATAGTATGATTTATTTCATGGGTAAGTTTTACCTGATGATTGGATTGGATTTGTGTCAAATAATACACACGTGAGATAAAATACAACTTTATTTATATCTAGAATTTGCTTGCACCATTGCAGTTGCAGCATTCTTTGCTAAAATCAAAAATACCTATCAGGACATTTAATACATATTAAATAAAATAAAATAACATAGGTAGATTTTTATTGCTATTATTTGACGAGGAAAATCATTATGTCTCACTTAAAATTCAATCAATGAATATGAAAGTGTTGGTTAAGATAAACAATTATAGTAATTAATAATAAAATATGAAACTATTTCTGTTCATTAAAAGGTTCTTCAGGACATTAGACAATATACTACCAATTGTCAAAATTATCTTGCATGTCATTTTTGTTGATTAACAGTTCTATTATTAATAGGATTATTAGGTAAAATATCATAATTATTACAATTTCACTTATATTGTTGGGAAGCTGTTATCTTTTAGTCTTGGTAAATTAATTTGTTTTATGCATGCATGATGCAGTCTTTTTCAAAATGTAAAGAACAAATAAATGTATTTATTGGAGGGTTCCAATAGTGTCTTCCGATTTTTTGTATCCATTTTGTCCTGGTTTGTATGTTTATAGGTAATCTTAAAATATTTTTAATTTCACTTTGTTTATCGTTCTGAATATATATATCCTATTATTTCTTGTTTTGAAAAATAAACATCAAAATATTTAAAAATGATAATATCGATATGAATAATTTCGTATCACATCCCTAAACTTGTGTGTAAACAAACAATACGGTTTTTATTCGTACTACTTGTATAAATAACGCTTAGAAGAGTCTAAAACTTAATCAACAAGATCCTTAAACAATTATAAATGATAAAAACAAACCCAAAATGTAAATTTAGACACATATTTGTTATTATTTGATCGAAATTATTTGATTGTGCAGATTTGTTTACTCATAATGACAGATAACGCCACAGTTTGACAGGAAAGAAAAATGGCGTCATTTTGGGCCAAGGGCGGTCCCAGTGTGGTTAGTGAACAAAATATTGCCATATTCGGAACAATGGAGTTATTATTTGTCTCTTTCATTAAGGGACAAGTTAGCTTTGTGTAAATGAGACAGATACATAAATGTACAATTCCGCGTCGATACTCCTAACATAACTATAACTTATTATATAGTACTACATTTGTGCGTCATCCTCTTATATTCTTTAATCATTGTTCATGCCACAGACGTGACCTAAGCAATGATTATAGAATAAAGAGGATGACGCACTTATGTAGTCCTATATATCAAGTTATAGTTATGTTGGGAGTATCGACGCGGAATTGTACATTTATGTATCTGTCTCATTTACACAAAGCTAACTTGTCACTTAATGAAAGAGACAAATAATAACTCCTGTGTTTCGAAAATGGCAATATTTTGTTCACTAACCACACTGAGACCGCCCTTAGCCCAAAATGACGCCATTTTTGTTTCCTGCATGAAATGTCAAACTGTGGCGTTATCTGTCAATCGGAGTAAACAAATTTGCACAATCGAAGAATTTCGAATTATTCATTGTTAATCTCGTTTGTTAAGTTTGTTAAGTTTGCTTATTAGTTTAATTGTTAAGTTTTTAAAATGCCTCAGTGTTGTGTTGAAGGATGCAAGTCGAGTTCAAGCAAAAAGGACCCCAACAATTCTTTTCATAGGTTAGTAACTGTTTTTACGAAATAATAACAAATATGTGTCTAAATTTACATTTTGGGTTTGTTTTTATCATTTATAATTGTATATGGATCTTGTTGATTAAGTTTTAGAGTCTTCTAGGCGTTATTTATACAAGTAGTATGAATACCAACCGTATTGTTTGTTTACACTAGGGTTGCCAGATAGTAACTTATCAAATCCGGGACAATTCTAGGACAACAATGTCGGGTCGTGGCTATAGTAGAAAATATACATACATACATAAACTCACGCCTGTTTCCCAAAAGGGGTAGGCAGAGGTGTCTTAGTAAGTAACCAGGACACCCATATTTTGCCGTATATATTCCGTCCCACAATAGGTGGCGAGCCTATTGCCATATCGGGCACAAATTCCTGACTCCGGGCTGATAATGAATAGAACATTTTTGTAGAATCCGGGACAATAAGCTCTAATTACACACACACAATAACACGGGACAAGAGGCAAATTTCCGGGACAATCCCGGAAATCCCGGCCGTCTGGCAAGCCTAGTTTACACACAAGCTTAGGGATGAGTGGATTCGATACGAAATTATTCATATCGATATTATCATTTTTCAATATTTTGATATTTATTTTTTCAAAAAAAGAAACAAATACTATTGAGAACGACAAACAAAGTGAAATTAAAAATATTTTTTAGATCGACACCGCGGCCTCTCGTTCCACAGTCGGCGTCTAACCTACTGCGCCACGGAGGCTGTCTTATACACGCAAACTAAGTTGTAAGCAAATTCTAGATATTAATAAAGTTGTATTTTATCTCACGTGTGTATTATTTGACACAAAATTCAATCCAATCATCAGGTAAAACTTACCCATGAAATAAATCATACATGAAAAAATGTCATAACATCGACCTATTTTTATCGGATTTAATGTTTAATGACTTAACTGTCAAATCCTAAAATCCCCTGTTTATACTCAATTGACATGTAAAGCGAAAATTAAAAATGTTATACAAGTTTATACACTGATATTTATGTAAATTCAAAGGTTTTCAGTCGTATTTATGCCACTGTTGATGCATCGATGTCGATAGAAAATTCGGTACTAACGTATCACTATTTTTAGGGGCGGAGCCGCCGCCATGTTTGTATACCAAAGTGACCCCTGTCACGTGACCTTATGCTCTATCCTCTTTATTTTATAATCATTGGACCTAAGTAATCTGTGCCACAGACCACCAATGAATTGCAGACCACAGATTAAGGAGTAAACCACAGACTAACCCCTCAACTTGATTGATACCACAGACTGCAAAATGTATCTTTCACAAATCTGTAAAATCTTTAGATCTATCCCACAGAGTACATTACTATATATGAAAATCTATCCTCCCTAGTCTGTGGATCTATCCATTGTACACAAACATCAACAAAAAAACTACACATAAACGATAAAAATAAATACACCATATCAATATAATGACCGTTTTTACTGACCTATTAAATGCATTGACATACATTGATGATAGCCATTAAAACTGCTTGTTAAAGATAGGCAGGTTATAGAGAGCGGCCGTAAATGGGTCCTTTGGGATCACAGGGACATGGGAGCCAGTGCTTCCTCACTGAAAGTTAACCCGAGAGAAGCGTCTGATCAAGGCCAAAGGGGGCGCTCGCGGCATACCACTCTCCCTCACGCCAAGAAGGCCGAGAACATAATATAAGTATTTCGGAATCACATAGGCTGACTGCGGATGTCTCAGGCGCATCTCGCTATCAAGCACCACAACCACTTTCAAATGTGCTGTCCGGGGGTGGGGGGGGGGAGCGGTGATACCACCGTACACCGGCATACTAACCAAAAACCCCACGGTGGTCCTGTCCAGCGCATTGGAGCGTCTCCGTGATCCAAAGGCAGCGACTACTATTGCCCCCATTAGAAATACACCAATGTGGCAATCGAGGTGATTTGGTCGGTATGCTAAGCACTAACATTTCCCGCGCGCCGTGTTGGAAGGTCGGATGCCCCGATATACACATACACGGGTGCACACTCTTGGATCCTATAAATAGTTGAATACAGTAATACCCCGGACTTACGCGGTAGGTGGGTCCGAGCGATTGCCGTTTTCTTTTCTTGTTAGGCTCAAATGCCTCATTTTTCGTTCTTTTAGATTATAAGTAAAACGCACCGTGCACGTAAAACAATCCACGCGGATCACTCGCAAACTGAACACAGAGGGCGGAGCGAGATCCGATGCGCGCGGCAATCTAAATGAAAAACCGCGTATCTTCGAATTCGCGTTAAATGGGGTAGCGTAAGTCGGGGTATTACTGTATCTGTTACATGACTATTACCAACTTATATATACTCAAAGTATATTAACGATCTGTAGAATCTGTGCACTCACATCGTAATTACTTTTTATTACGATGATGAATCGGCGATGTCATGTATGCCAATCCCAAACCGTAGATCATACAAAACATTACCTACAATCTATGCCTACAATACAGGGTGTATCAAGACCGCGACCGAAAACGAAGCCAGGTGGTAGTATTAGTGACTTCAGACACAATGCAAGTAAAAATTTCGCAAAAAAAAATAGACACCTTTTTTTTTTGTAAAATTTACTTAGCGTCGTATTTGGGTGATATATATATAGTTTTACTAAAATAAAGATGTACACCTCTTAATTTTTAAACATGCAATGGTACGTAAGGGTTTAAATAAGTATTTTCGCAAAAACTAGGTATTTAGCAACTAAAATTGACGATTTTTAAAATATTCTAAAAAAAAATCTGTCACTTTTATAGCGAAATTTTTATTTGCATCGTGTTTGTAATCACTAAAACTACCACCTGGCTTCGTTTTCGGTCGCAGTCTTGATATACCCGGTATAGCACATTTGAAAAATGTGTATTTTGTTAGATCAAACACTAGCACGTGCGATAATAATAAAACAATGAATCAGTTTATAAAATTTGTACAATTTATTTAATCGATACTGACAATAATTTGAAAGAATAATGTACCACTTTAGGTATTAAAATATTTTTTGAGTATTTACAAACTGTTTCCTAACTACAATTATTTAGATGCTTGTAAAGATGATAAGCCTCTTTGCTTTAATTAATATAGCTATGGAAATAGAGAACTTTTGTTCATGGACATTTAAAAATTGAGTTGTTACTCTATTTTAAATAATATTTTCTGTTCTCAAAATATACTAACATACATTCTGATCTATATTCATTATCATGAATATTATAATTTCTGTACAATCTAAAGTTGAAGTTATAAATTAAGAGTTTTGACAATACTCTTCTATGTATAATACGAAGTAAACATTTAATTACTGTCTTACACACAAAATTACCCAGGCTTCCTCGTAACTGTTAATAAAACTTATAAATAAATTCAGTCTCCATACATTCTTCAAGTTAATTTTAAAGTGGAGATAGGAAACCCGGAATATGTCAATATAATACTTTATAAAATACAATGAACATGCAACAAAGTTTATACAATACGGTACCACTTGAGTCAACACTACAAATATTTAAAATTGAGAATGAAAGTTACAAAAATAAAGTTATGATATACTGCACGATTTTAAATTCATATGGAATCCGGCATAATATGTTTTAGTAGATAAAACTATCTAATTTTAAATAATAGGCAATGTCTACTTACGATTTTTAGCTCGGCTGGCTTAGAAACATTAATAAATATGATTTATATTAACATTTATATGACTACATAAGTGTTACAAATCATCCCTTATTGTTCGTCGTATTTAAACAAAGTAACAATTCCTCTGACGGAAGAAATGAATAAAAAAAACTTCAAATGAAAATATTTTCATGAAACTTGAGAATGTTTAAAAAAATGGTTCAATTTTTATTTAACACTTATTAAAAATATATATCCTAAGTAATAACCATTAATATATTTCTAAGTGGCACAAATGTAGATAATACATAAATGTACGGAAAAAAATGTCTTATTCTTCAATATAAATTTAAAGGTTGCCATCGATAAAAATATGATACAATAATATGTAAATTGCGGTTGAAAATTGAATGAGAATATTGTTGCCTCCGATATGACGATTTGGGCAAATATTAATTACGTTAGAAATGTTCATAGACATCTAAAAAGTGTTTTGACGAAATTACGATTTTTTAGAATTTAACATCTTAAAAAACGCGCAGTTAAAAGACAGGACTGAAAATGGCATACATTCAATGTAAACTATCACACTGTCTCCGACCACACTATTTGGTACTGGCAACAAAAAAAGACAGTAATCTACATTAAAGAAACCTTGTTTAAAATCCACATGAAAGTGTTATTTTTGCCGGCAGTACCGACTAAGTGAGAGGCCATTATCAACCCCACTGCGCACGTAAATACAATAAGACGGAATAAAACCTGCAATATAATATTTTCTAAAGTGCTAAACACTTTTACAGTAACGTAAACACAATAACAGTTTACGCGTGCTTAGAGTAAAAATCACATTTTAACTAACTAGCAATTCAATACTCAGTTGCCCTAAGTACTTAAAATGTACTCTTAATTTATAACTTATGGTATACCATACATTCCTCTTTTACACTCACAACCACAATATAGATTCCATATATGATTTCGTTGTGAACCAAAACGAACAGAGTTAATTAATTATATTCATTTAAATTAATAAAAATAACTTGCATTGCGCTTTTGTGGCGGACTATATCATACCTCCCTTGCTTTGTAAAGCCTTGTCCTTAAAGGAAGTGTTTTTATCATTTTTTCAAAACCAAACTATTATTTTCAAACAATTTTTAAAGTAAATGTCAAATTACTCTCAACGCGTTTAAGGTCACAATCTCCCGGTATTAATTTTAGGCCATCATACAAAAATAAAAGAGAAAAGTTTCTCATAGATTCCATCAACTCCATTAACATTGGAAATCTTGTAGTCTAGCCGACAATCGTCCAAGTAGGGACTTCAAAATATATATTTATCAAACAATCTAATTCAATTTCTAAATTGCACTCGGCATTCATAAGCTCAAAGTTCATCATAACCTCTTTTAAGAGTTAAAAACTATTATACACGCACAAAAAAGGAAAACGGAAACGACTAATACGATATTTAGTATATAAAAATCTTCACTTAAAACTTCAAGAAATAACTCGGCATACCTTTCAGATTAGGAACAATACATTCGTTACTCTCAATGCATTACAAAGAAAGTCATATCACGTGTCCATCACTTCAAATCCTTTTCATAGGAAATCCGAATCGGTCGAGCCGATGAGTCAAAAATCATTCATAAAATTGGGAGAAAAGTTATTTTACAATAAGGAAGCCGTGGACGCTTGCCAAAAACTTGTCGAAGTTATCTTGGAAGCGCAGTTTGTGTGGCCTCATGCCGTCGAACAGTACTCCATTGGTGAGCACACCAAAGGCCTCTTCCAATCGCGGTACGTTTCCCGGGTCGTTGATAGCGAACGCCTCGATAAGCTGCCTCGCAAGTCCCTCCAATAACGCGGGTTTGACGCACGTGAGAGCGTAAATCGCAGCCCCGGCCGCTGGTATCGAGTCCGGCGGTATCTCCATCTTGATGATCAGCATTAGCAGCAGCTCTGCTAGTGTCAGTAGTGAGAGCGCGTAAGGGTTGTCATCGCCTAGTGTTCTGGCCTTGTTGGACAGCCCCACGATGGTGTCGCAACATAAGGTGGACACGTCGCAGGACACCGCCGTGAGTCCCACTCGTAACGCAGACACGACCATGTTGAAGTCCTCGATGGGCAAGTTTGTAAGCTGAAATTAACCAGAAGAACAATAAATAAAAATTCTGGCATGCGTGACCTGTATTGTGTGAGTGCGCGTATGCGTGCGTGTGTATGAGCGAGTGTGCCAAGAATACATTAGCCTCATAAAACCTATGAAATACTACCCTACATAACCTTAAATGTGCCCACATTAATTGGCAAGTTTGCTATATTAAACTATGTTGAAATTAGGACCAAAATAAATGCAGACGAACCGTGCTTTGATCTCTATATTATTTTAAAAAAATGTAAAATATTTTTCAATTGCAGCGAAGTTCTACAATCAGCAACACATAATATAGGGGTTGACATATTTTTTTACATTATTATCTATATCCATTACAAGTGCGCATGCATGTACTTCCATGTGTGCGTGTGCATACGTATACATGTTTTTTTTACATCCCTATGTATTGTTTGTGTGCGTACGAATACGTGCATACGTATACAACAAATACATGCACACGTACACACGTGCGTTTCGGTGCGTATAGTGCGCATGCGTGCGTTCGTATACACGTGGACAATACAGCACGACCTGGTCGGAGGCGTCGAGGTCGCGCAGCATGCGGTAGGCGTGGTGCGCGAGCGCGGGCAGCGCCAGCAGCGGCGGCGTGACGAGCGGCAGCAGCAGGCGCAGGCCGCGCGCGCACGTGGCGCCCGCGCCGCGGTCCGCGCCCGAGCGCGCGATGCTGCAGATCAACTCCATCAGCGCGCAGATGTCCTGCACACACGCACAATCATTCAACACCATATACATACTCCTGACCCCCTGACCCCGCACTAACACCAAAGTTTGTCATGGGTACTAGAAATTAAGAAAGACCTTTCGATCTCACAAATCCTAGACAAAAGAAAAACAAAATAATTGATTGTAGAATAATAATCTTATTCCTTTTATTATTATTTTTATGATGAATATGTATGGTATCCCATACATCGCATGGTATTCAAAAACTGCAGTGTTGCATAATATGGTGCATGTCAATTCTTTTAAAATGATGTAACATCATCAATCATCAAACGCTGTCGTCATTTAAGAGGTTGATTAAAGAGCACTACCTTTCTCCTTAACTAGACTTTAGTACTATTCTCTTAAACTAAATCATTTGGCTATTTATAGTATATATGTTTTTATTCATAATTAATTAATATATACATGTATATATTCAGATGTATGTATATGTGTATATATATATATATATATATATATATTTATTTATTTATATATATATGTATTTATGATTATATGTTATGTATGTATATTAGGTTTGTGTATTTATGTAATATGTTTAATTTCACTTATTAAGCTTAAATTATTTATTTGTTACACTGCCCTCTCTCTCTCCTTCTTTTAAATCCATCCCATGGTTGTCTGTAAGACATTGCTGTAGAGCGATAAGACCGCCATTTGTACTTTTTTTTGGTTTTTTTATTTCTGTATTGTGTATTTTAATTTGTGTACAATAAAGATTTAAATAAATAAATAAATAAATAACATCAAACACTCGCTGCGAGATAGCTCATTCTATTGCCTGGTTTTAGCATTGTCACCATCGTAGGATTTCTTATCAACAGCCTACAATTTATTAGTCCTTCGAGCCGGAAATTGTCAAAAAAAGCTAGTGATAGGATATCCGCATATTCCGCGCTAGCACCACCGTACATAATACATATTACATATATAAATAAATTATTATTTTTCTTGAAATTGTAATAATTAAATCAATTATTTATAATATTCTACTTATGTCATATGCATCCCCAGTCATAGCAGTATGATAAAGTGTGACATAACAGCATATTATTTTTATTGTGTTAGTAATTAATTGACATCTCATTTTCCGAAATAATAAAGAATCTCAATAGAATACCCAAATAATTATATCTACATAATATTATGTCTAAGCCATAAAAACTTATTTAAGTAAAATTATATTACCTCATAAGCCTCTTCCTCGGCATCTTGCGGTATGCTCGATATCTTGCCGGAGTTCCATTGCATGTACACTTCAAATGTGGTGTTGCAAACATCCAGAAATCTAAGAATAAGTATGGAGAAGATCAATTCCGATGGCATAAATGTTTCTTAGTAGTCACAATAAAATCAGTTTATGACACATTTTAAAATGGATCGTATGTTATTAATATTATATTTATATCATACAGTTTGCGCATTTATTAGTGTAATTATTATGATAAAGTATGATGCTTATAAGTTGAAAAACTTAAGAGTCAATGGAGGTGACATAAACAATATAAACTTACTTGGTCACATTCTGCGGTTGCACTGAATGAAGCATTCTTTTGGCACTTTTAGAGAGGAGATTCAAGGCTGGCAACACCACGCCGGGGTAGTTGTGGTACCTAAATATAATACCAGGTATTTTGTCCAACGCACCCACCAGCATCATGAATTGTTCGTCCATTGTACCAACCTGCAAAAAATAATTTTTATGCATCATAATCATAGTTCAACAAGAGAATTAAACCTCTTGGAAAATAAAAATATACTGATATCTGATTAGAAAAGATTTAACCTACTGTATAATCTGCAAGAAGAAGGGGATTTTTTTTTCGTTATAATAAATGCACTAAAATATGCTACCGTTTATCCATAATATTCTACCGAAAAACAACCCTGTATAATAAGCAATATGATATACCTCGAGCACGCCCTCAGTGACCCCTATGAAGCAGTCGAGCGTGTCGGCCAGCATGTTGCGCACGGGCTCCGTGTCCGCGTCCAGGTTGATGATGTTCAGCAACTTGTCCTGCAGCGCGCCCGTGCTGGCCAGCAGGCGGTTCCTCACCTCGCCTGATACAATACCATGATATTGTCGATCAAATTTTTTTTTTCAATGAGTGGCGAAACGAGCCTGCCACTCGCCTGATGGTAAGTGATACGACCGCTCATGGACAGCAACAAAACCAAACATTAATTATACAGCAATGCTTGGCATTCTACAGCGCTCATCATCCTGATACATAAATGTGAAGTCTCATTATGTCCTGTAATTACTCTGATTATAATGTCCTTCAAACCGGAAAACACAACAGTGCATTTACACTGCTGTTTAGTGGGAGAAATAGACATTGTGGTTGTGGCGGCCTCTCACATACGAGAGACCTACCACCAGTAAATATGAACTGTTTGTGCTATTTTACTAGTTGTATAATTAAATACCTTGATTTAAAAAAACTTACAACTCAAACTCATTAGACAGTGTCATAAAATGACCTACTTTTTTAAAATTATGATGTTGATGATGAGTATTTTTCTTTTGATAGTGGATCACGTTATTTCTAAATGTTACTTACTAAATGTTAACTAATCCATAGATCACTTTGTGCTAGCTACATCACAGACTTAAAGATATATAGCTTTTTTCAAAGACAGTTTTAAAACCTACTTTAGTTATCGACTCTTTCGTATCTTTTGAACCACTTTTGAATTCAGTTTGAGCGAAGACAACACATTCGATAACTAAAATAGGTTTTAAAACTGTCTATGAATAAGACCGTTAATAAATCTTGCAACACTAACCCTCAGCATAAGTAGCGGCGATTGCGAACGCTCGGTGTAATTCCCTCCTCAGTTCTCCAGGCAAATTACTTCCAGAAGCTTCCCACGCTACCAACGCCAAGAATTCTTCACAACTAGCTAACGGGTTTTGTCTGTAAAAAATATGATCACAATATTTTTTTCTGTGATTTTAATTATTATAATATACTTGTGTCTGCTATTTAATTAATATTTTCTCCATTGGGTAGTTTGTTGTAGGTAAAAGTTAACATGAGACATTTACAGAAGTTTCCTGTGCCTCAGTGTTTGGTGTTATTAGCCGATCATGGATAATGCTGATATTGGATGAGGGTATGTAAGTGCTACTTTTAATTTTTAGAGGATTTGCCACACGTATTTAAATTGTTGGTGATGTAAAGTATAAGCTTTGTGTATCAATGAGGTATTATATTAACTACCACAGAAATAATGGTACGTGCACAATTTAGTGCGTGTACGTACTTATGCTGCCAGTGTGTAGGGGATATAGTGCGATGATGTAAAAGTGACAGAGACAAGAAATAAATAGACAGAAATAGCTGTTCGTATACAATTTGTATAATAGTACTTGTGGTGCGAGTGCGCTAGAATCGTGAGGATATCGTTTGACAGGGTAAGTGTGACAGATACAGTAACATCAACAATGGTAGGTATGTGTCCAATAACTATGGTGTAGTACTTGTGGTGCGAGTGCGCGTGCATGGCATTCTGGCACATAACAATCTGAACTAGTTGGTTGGGAATCCATTAGAGCGAGAGAAGAGATTTAGTGTGTAAGTGTGAGAGAGACAGAGGCAGCGCAGTTACTTGTGGTGCGAGTGCGCGAGCGTGGTGAGCAGGTGCAGCGCGTGCGCGGCGGGCTGCGGCTGCGCGGCGTGGTGCCGCAGCACGGCGGCCGCGCGCGCCGCCAGCCGCGCCACGAGCCAGCCGCACGCGCCGCCGCGCCGCGCCAGCGCCGCCTCCAGCACCGCCGACATCTGCACACAACATTACCACTAACCACACCACAACCACTGCGGCCATCACACATAACCAATATTGCACATTGTCTACGTGTTAATCCAACATATTATCTATTTGCATCTATTTCCAGAACTCAACGTAGATTTTTATTTTACTTCTAACAAACATCTTCGCCATTTTTTGCACTCATTATGTTAGTAGAAAGTTGTATTCCATATATGTATCAAAAAAGGATTCATTAGTAATGTAATTTCCTTTTTTTTTACATTTTAACATAGTCATTTTTTCACACTTTTCAATAGTTCATAATTTAGGCCCATATGGTAAAAATCCACGATGCTCATTTACATATAAATCTCGACAATGTGTATTAAGCAGACAATTCATTGCAGAATAAAAATATACACACATGCAAATATAAAAAAAAAGTCTAACTCACCTCAGAATAAACAAAGTAATTGGGCATGAGGTACGAGTTGGCCCATATCTTCAACAGCCAGGAGATAGTAGCGGACAGCTCGGGACTGAACACGGACCCGAGCCCGGCCTCCAGCGCCGCGCACTCCCACGCGCTGATGCGCAGGATCTCACCCACTATCCTGACCACAATATACGAATAATGTATTTTAAATCACTTTAAACTATGCAGAAATTATATTTTTTTTAAATTCCAATGACAACATCTTGTTCATATTGCGAAACTACATTAATATTTTTTGAAATATTTGCACGTTATCAGTCACAAATCCATTAGTAATATTGTGTCTATGGTAGGTTTGAATGTATGGTATTGGGAATGTGTTACTGAGTAGTATATTTAGTGGCCGACATAATTGCGAGGGATGGTTAGATACCAATCGATACTCACTACGATCAGCATTTTACTTTCTATCATGTGAAATAAACTATGAATAGCCAGGGTAAAAATACTCAATTCCCTATAAAAATATCGCCAGCGATACAAAAAATAAAGAATACTAAAAAGCACGTTACAAAATCGTTGTTGTCATGATCCATATAATTATGTATACTGATAAGCAAATTCAAATGATACAAGAGGTAAAATTACTATCTCGTGTCATGTTACTCTTATTAAATATATGAAAAATGTGTATATTTCCTCACATACTTTTGCACACGTCATTTACATGACAATAAAATACAATACATCATTCACAAAGACATGACAATGAGATAATAATAGGTTGCTCTGTATGACTTCACATTTTCCTTCAGAAAAAATATTTTTACCGTGCCCTGCGATCTCGTCTCCATTGTAAGAATTGCCTTGGTATATATCGATTTAGATTTGTATAGTAACGACAGGATAAAGAAAAGACCTTAAACTTTCGAGAACTTGTGAAATTATTTCAAATATAAATAAATAAATAAATACACCCAACAGTCACATACAGGGCGACATATTCACTCAGTGAAAAAGCCCTAATTAAGAATAAGAAAAATAAAAAAACAGTCACATACATATTTCTATGTATAATGAATGAAATAACCTTAAAAATATTTTAGCAAAATGTAGCACAATATTTGAATATCCTTGTGACTTGCTTGACCTTTCTTATCTCATTGCGCGGGTCAAAAAGGCTTTGCAAGTAAAGCATTCAGTGTTGTGCGCATCCCATACCCATAATTAATGTATTTTAAAGTAAAATCATGGTTATATTATGTTTTTTTGATATTAGGGTCGAGTATTCAAAGGAATGCGCGTAATTTACACAAAAATGTACGTGAAACCAAACAAGCAAAAGTAAACCTTACTTGAGCACAGGGTCGACGTTTTCAGTGCTGGTGCTTTCGCCTACTAAATATCTAAGGGATGCCTCGATATTCGCGTTCTCCATTAAACTAAATTGTATTATTTCAGGTGGTATCATCACTGTCTCGCCTTCAGTGCAATCTACTGCTAAGAAATGTCCTGGAAGAAGAGAAAATATTGTTTGAATTAATAACTTTCTATGGTGTTTAGCTCAAAGAAGTTGCTGAAAGCTCAATAAACCTTTCTCTGCCTTTGGAAATTTGAACTGTATAAGTAGTGTACAATTTTATAAGGATTATCAAATTCATAAATTAACTATATCACCGACTTCAATACCATATTCTAAAATATTAAAGCTTAAAGATATTTTTATCCTGTTTCTAGGCCAAAAGTAACAGTGAAAATGTAATATCAGAGGCCAAGACATTAATCATAAAAGCAATATGCCAATTCTTTATAACATGGAGACATCTGGTCATGGTTTACTACCTATTAACTCTGACTACTTTACTAATACATAAAAATGTTATATACATTACCAGTAATCATTAATATCCAGTGCAGATCTTCAAACAAATTGATTAGTTGCTCGCCGCCGCTCACTGGCAGCTTTCCCATATGCATTAACTGCAGTTGGCTCTCCAACCTACAACACAAATAGTAACACTAATCACTGCACGCGTCTTTTACTGTTTATGGATAAACATTATAATAATTGGAAGGTAATTTAAGCAAAAACATAAATTATAAAAAACCAAACGTATATCAATCACGATTTTTTTAACAACATGATTAAATTAAGTTTAAATACAAATTCATGATTAAAATATGACCTGAAAATTTTAATATACGATCATATTCAGGTCCAAGCAAAAGTACAAAATATTTTTTTGAATAAAATTATAACATCGTAATCAGACCAATGATTTGTATCAGACATTAACTCCCGCATAAAAAACAACTTTCAAACAATTCTTTGTTTATCCATACGGGAATCATCATCCGAGAATTCGTTAATACCGATTATTATTAGTGTGATAAATATTTATTTTAGGCGGACTGTATCCACCATTTTAGAACATCGTTGCCGAGTTCAACTAGAAGTTGTATCTGGTATGGCAATAAGCTTGCCTCCTGTCACATTTAGGGACTATAATAAAGTGGCGGTTTTATTAGTAATTTAGTATCACATAAATGCTTGGTCCGAAGTTCGATTGAAAAGCTTTGATTTTAATGAATTTTTTGACTTGAAAAATTCCATTTACCCAGGGCTAAATTGTGAGCACGGCATGGCGATAGATTCGCCTCCTGTCAACATCTTGAGACGGAAAGAAACTTATAGATGACTAAATAACTAATGATACCTCTCCCTATGCTATCATGGGTATATGTAAGTGTGTATATGGATTTACCTTTTGCTCCGGTCTTGCAAAAGCGTGAATAACACGTGTGAGCAATGTGCAGGTGCTTTTCTAGCTATGGCGCCTATTGTTAGCAGCGCGTTGCTGTGCAGTTTCCTTTCATCTTCTTCTAATTCGCCTTTGATATCCTCCTCCGGGTTTTCGGCAGCTCTATAATAATGTATTAAATAAATATGTACCTATCGAAGCATGTTCATTACATATTTTTAATGTTCAAGCAATTTGCAGTTTATCCATAATTTCCCCAAACATTTTTAAACTCATTCTTGAAATATTAAATTTAAATTAAACAGTGCATTACAAGATTTTAACAGTAAAAATTACTAACATAGTAGTCACAAATGATAGTAAAAAGTACCTTGTGCCCTCCGGAGGCGCCAGTCTGCATTGCAAGTAGGTATTGAATATTTCTATGCAGGGATTTAATAATGTTTCATTCGAAAACCCATCAGAATCGTGAACTATGGAACTCCATGTATGTAAAAATTTGTTTAGCGACTCTCTCCACACTGTGTCTTCGTTGGACTGTAACATTATTAACGTTTCTTTTTTATTATAGCTTTATATGGAGGTGTATATTTTACACTACGAATAATTAAAATGACGGACGCTTTCGCATAGCCCAGAATAGAATCATCTTTGTAGATTACTTACCACTTCTTCCAAGACCGATCCTCTGATACAATGACATGTTAAAGTCGTCAAATTCTGGAGAAATGCCGATGGCGTTGCGGCGATCATAGATGGCGAGAAGAACTGAACCAAACGCCTGTATATATCAGATATGCCGAGCATCTCCTTCTCAACCGGCTGGATGTACGCCATCATGTTCAGGAAACTAGCCACATAGTTCTCCAAATATTGTTGTTTTAAGTTGCTGGCAGACACCACGACGCCGCTGAGACTCGCCAGCTGCACCAGGCACGTGAGCGACGGCCCGGCTAAATCAGGATTCGATCTTGCATACAAGTGAATTTCAAAGAACAGTGCTATTAACTCCGGCTGCATTATCGTATCGCGCCAATTCATGCTGAGACGCAACGCAGGCACCGTGTCGCTCTCGTATATCGCCTCGAACGCGCCAATCAGACGCTTCGACAGCAACGGCGATACGTGGCTCCAACACAGCACTGTCTCCACAATAGTCAGAAGCTGTTTGGTTAGCATCGCCTGTTCTCCTTCAGGGCGATGACCCGACCGAATTATCTGCTCCAACACACCGACAGTGAATCTAAATATTCTCTTCAAATCTGACGCTTCAAATGACTTCTTCAGTCTAAAATGGACCTCCCATATGAGTCCGACGTCGGCTGATTTGACCGTGATGGCGTATTCTTGCATAATTGCCAATATCAATGAACATGCCAACCTCTGCTGATTAATTGGCGAACTCAAAATAATCTTTTCTAATTCGCCCAATAAGGCTTTCCTTTCTCTGCCGCCATCGTCGATACTGCCTCTTTTTATAATGATGGCAATAGTCTAAAACATGTAAAATAATATAGTATATTTAAAAAAAAACATACAAGGACGGACGGAATGTTGTATGTTGTATGTTGGGCCGGAACATACAAGGCGAAATGTGGGTGTCCTGGTGGCGCCTCTGCCTACCCCTTCGGGGATAAAGGCGTGAGTTTATGTATGTGTATGTATGTATATTTAAAAAAAATGGAATTTTTCAAAAACAGTGCGATATTGGTTTTATTGTTGAGTAAATACATTAGAAAATAACACCCTACTTACTTGCAATAATTTCTCCCGCAAAAACGGCGGCGTTTCTTTTCTTAATAAATAATTCAGTAAATATTCTCTCAATGATGAAATATCATTATCAGATAATAAACTCCATTCCCTAATAAGCGCTGACTTCATAAGGCCAGCAGCTTCAAACAGCACATAATCAGATGAAGACTTCTCTAGTATTTCTCTGCATAGCTGGTAAGGGTTCTTTGTGCTTCTGAACTCAAGAAACACATTTTGTGCCTGCTGGCGCTGCTCTGATGTCACTAAATTTGGTGGTGCCTATTGAATGAAATAACATTGATAATTAAAGTGCCATTATATATTATTTAATTGTTCTCGTAAGTATATGTCATTTTTTGCTGCAAGTAGCTAATGGTACAAAAACAATGGTTTGACTCCAAAACTGTCTCAATGTCAAAAAAGGTGTAACATTGGCATTGCAGATATATTTCGTTCAAAGAGTGAGATTTCAACAGACCCAAAAGCAAGTACTGGGATATTTGCATTTGTTCAAATAGATACACAATGGTGGAAAACTTGTAATTGCGATGTTTAGTTGTATTCTTCAGAAGTTTACTGCTAATTAAATAAATGTGTATAATTTTATGAATAATAACATAGTAGCATGGAAAAGTAACTACACTGCACCTAAAGGTAGATGCATGTAAATAGCTTATACACTTGTTTAATTATCGCAATCATTACAATAATTATATCACTTGCTGAGCGACACTATTATCCCCACCTGTTTAAAACCATATATTATATACAAGATGAACTGAAACACAACACATTTACATGGGTCACATTAACAAGTTTTGTGTATGGTGGTAGCAATCTAGGCTAATACAAATATGCTCTTTGTTTCTCTCTCACTCTCTCTTCAGCCACAGAAAGTTCACTGCTGAACATAAGTCAAGTAAATCTTGCCATCAGCAAATGCAATTGTGAGGGTTCCACAGGGTTTAAATATTATTCATCCATGTTGTGAGTAATTATACATATATCATCACATTGCTTTGTCTCATCTAAGATTGTTTATACATTATGGTATTGTATACATATTATGGCATTTGTAATAAAACTCCCATTAAATTTACAGCAAACAAATGGCTGTTTAGTTACCCTGACCTATCAAAGCATATTGATATAGCAGAAGATAAATATTACATGCAAACTCCTTCACATAGTATAGCGTAAAAATAATTTTGTATTTTACATCTAATGAGGTAAAAGAAACTGTATTATAATTTGTCTTACATAGAGGTTATCAAACTGCCACATACATTAACATTACCATTTAGAGTCATTTGCTTCACTTTTATTGTTTGTCAACCACCAAATTGCAATTTTCTGTACATTACGGATTAACACACACATAACCTTGGTTGAATGTTTGATATATTTCAAAACATCTATAATTTGTTTTAAGAATTAATAATGAGTTACATACTGTAAAGGATAAGTAAAACCAAATTTACTGTCAATTCTTTTGTTATCCTAATTTTGGGATATTAGCTCTAAACACAGGTTTCATATCAGTATGGTAAGCAACAACTTTTTTGTATAAATTATAATAAGTACCACAACGACTCGCAGAGCATTTTAAGACATTTGCCCTAAAAATTGTCAATTACTAAAAATATTGTTGAATAATATTAAAGTCGCCTGTATATGCTAAGCTGGCTATTGGGAAATAAAATCGAATCTTTCATTATTATTAAACCCTTTCATTTAAGATAGGCATAGGCAAAGGTGGGCAATTGCCATATATCAGCTTTGGAATGGTATAATAAAAGACACTATAAGATATTTTAAAATTACGCTCTAAACTATCTTCAGGCTACCGTGGTTTCCAATTTTTTATAAATATCATCAAACTATAAGTGAAAAATTTATATTCCAGTCTTGTAATCTGAACTAAGTAAGTGTATGTTCCAAAAGTTAATAATGTAATAATCCTTCTTTTTTTTTGTTTGCTTTGTGTCAGAATAGGTGATCACAAAGACTACCTTATTCACATAAAGATTTACAGTAGACAAAGACTATTTGTAAAACAATGTAAGTTTCAGGAATACAGCTGAACTCACAAATAATATTAAAAGCGAAGGCTCAGAAATCAAGCAAGCAAGCTTCAGACCAATAATTTCATTGAGTATCTGCAGAAGAAAGCTTCTTTCAATTCAATGTAAACATTGTTATTTACTTTTGGCTGGATCACGCTCATATTTCAGTGTTATGTAAAAGAAGGTCAATATAATAATCATTTAATGGTCTTTCGGGCATCACGATTAAGATTCAGATCATACTATTAATGTGAAATTACAAAGTAACAACCCATCACATGTGAAGTATTATTCTTACCAAAAGCATTTGAGCGGCTGCCTCCAATGTCCCAAACATGGCCGTATTATCCATTCTGATTATCTTGCAATAACAATCCAAATTACACAAAAATTATGAATGGCATGCAACATTCATACACAGGAAAATAAATCTAAATTTTTAAATAAACACATAATTGTCAACAAAATTACAATTTTACTTCTGAATTCTGATCCGCACTTTCTCATCAATTTCATTACATGTCAACCGTTCCAATGAATGGAGGACACTCGACATTGACAGCTAAACCATAGATACAAGATTACAAAAATCTATGAATGAAAAGAAAATTTGACATGTAGACCTAGGTCAACCTAGGTATAATTGTCCTGTTAACATTGCGAAGCATCTCTACTTAATCTGTGTTTACATTGTACTTTACTCCCTAGTCTGTGCATTGTACTAAATTGGCTACTTCTCTAATAATTTGCTTCAACTACCATTTTATCTTCATTTTTAAGTACCAACTAATCTATATTTATAAAAGAGGAACCTGATTGACTGACTGACTGACCTATCAACGCACAGCCGAAACTACCGGAGCTAGGAACTTGAAATTTTAAACAGGGATTCCTATTGTGACGTAGGGTAGCACTAAGAACGGATTTTGGGAAATTCTATCCCTAAGGGGGTGAAAAGGGTTAAAAATCGTTGTATGGAAAATCTAAACTATTGAAGTTACAATAGTCAAACTTGGCAGTTTAATAAATCATACAATAACAAAATTAATTGCATACTTAATTTGTCTACATATTAACATTAAAGGGGTTAAAATAAGGGTTGAAATGTTTAGAAACTGGGTGATTTCCTTCCTACCCGATCAACGCACAGCCGAAACTACTGGAGCTAGAAACGTGAAATTTTACATAGTGGTCCCTATTGTAACGTAGGGTAGCACTAAGGAAGGATTTTTGGAAATTCGACCCCTAAGGGGGTGAAAAGGGTAAAATACTGGTGTATGGAAAACCGAAACCCTTGAAGTTGCACATATCAAACTTGACTTTTTAGTTACTCATCTAGAAACAAGAACAACTGCATACTCTCTTTTCTTATAATTAACCCTAAAGGGGAGAAAATAAGGGTTGAAGTATTGTAAAACTGAACTGCCGGATCAACGGACAACCGAAACAACTGAAGCTAGGAACTTGAAATTTTACACAGGGATTCCTATTGTGACTTAGGGTAGCACTAAGGATGGATTTTTGGATATTCACCCCCTAAGGGGGTGTAAAGGGGAAAATATTGTTGTATGGAAAATCGAAACCGTTGATGTTGCAGATTTCAAACTTGACTCTATAATTACTCATCTAAAATAAAAAATAAGTGCGTACTCTGTTTACTTAAATTTAACCCTAAAGAAGTAAAAATAAGGGTTGAAAATTTTGTATGGAAATCAAAACTACTGAAGTTATTCGAATGAAAATTTAACTTTTGTCCCTTTCGAACGACTTTTCAATTGTGTTTGAGCGAGAAAACAAATATTCGATACCTAAAATAGGTTTTAAAACTGAATATTATGAAAAAGGCCGTTTATCTATTGATCCGATTGGTCTCAAAATCGATATCTGAATTCCGATAATCTAAATTTGTATTCAGAATTGAAAATGTTGGCCGTCATTTTGAACTTTTTATTTATTGTTCCGATTGGTCTCTGAATCGATAACTGACGGACCCATTGATCCGATAATCTAAATTCAGAGTCAGAATTGGAAATAAAATGCTGCACGTTGAGTTTTGTTAAAAGTTTACGTAGAGGTTACAATGGAATAGTTCTATTGATATAACGTCTACATTATCTTAAAAACGCAGACAAAGTTGCGGGCAAATGCTAGTCTATATATATAAAAGAGGAACCTGATTGACTGACTGACTGACTGACTGACCTATCAACGCACAGCCGAAACTACTAGACCTAGGAACTTGAAATTTTACACAGGGATTCCTATTGTGACGGAGGGTAGCACTAAGAAGGGATTTTGGGAAATTCTACCCCTAAGGGGGTGAAAAGGGTTAAAAACTGTTGTATGGAAAATCTAAACCATTGAAGTTACAATTGTCAAACTTGGCAGTTTAATAAATCATTCAAAAACAAAATTAACTGCATACTTTATTTGTCTAAAAATTAACACTAAAGGGGTTAAAATAAGGGTTGAAATGTTTAGAAACTGGGTGATTTCCTTCCTACCCGATCAACGCACAGCCGAAACTACTGGAGCTAGAAACGTGAAATTTTACATAGGGGTTTCTATTGTGACGTAGGATAGCACTAAGGAAGGATTTTTGGAAATTCGACCCCTAAGGGGGTGAAAAGGGTAAAATACCGGTGTATGGAAAACCGAAACCCTTGAAGTTGCAGATATCAAACTTGACTTTTTAGTTACTCATCTAGAAACAAGAAATACTGCATACTCTTTTTTCTTATAATTAACCCTAAAGGGGTGAAAATAAGGGATGAAGTATTGTAAAACCGAACTGCTGGATCAACGCACAGCCGAAACTACTGATGCTAAGAACTTGAAATTTTACACAGGGGTTTCGATTGTGACGTAGGGTAGCACTAAGAATGGATTTTTGGATATTCATCCCCTAAAGGGGTGAAAAGGGTAAAATAAATTTGTATGGAAAACCGCAACCGTTGAAGTTGCAGATTTCAAACTTGACACTATAATTACATATCTAAAAACAAAAATAAGTGCGTACTCTGTTTACTTCAATTTAACCCTAAAGGGACGAAAATAAGGGTTGAAGTTTTGTAGAACCGAACTGCCGGATCAACGCACAGCCGAAACTACTGAAGCTAGGAACTTGAAATTTTACACAGGGATTTCTTTTATAACGTAGGGTAGCACTAAGGAAGGATTTTTGGAAATTTAACTCCTAAGGGGGTGAAAAGAGTAACATAAATTTGTATGGAAAACCGAAACCGTTGAAGTTGCAGATATCAAACTTGACACTATAATTACACATCTAAAATCTAAAATAAGTGCGTACTCTGTTTACTTAAATTTAACCCTTAAAGGAGTAAAAATAAGGGTTGAAAAATTTGTATAGAAAATAAAACTGCTGAAGTTATTCTTATGAATATTTAACTTTTGTCCCTTTCGAACGATTTTTCAATTCAGTTTGAGCGAGAAAACAAACATTCGATACCTAAAATAGGTTTTAAAACTGTATATGAATAAGGTCGTTTATGTATTGATCCGATTGGTCTCAAAATCGATCTGAGTTCCGATAATCTGAATTTGTATTCAGAATTGAAAACGTTGGCCGTCATTTTGAACTTTTTATTTATTCATCCGATTGGTCTCTGAATCGACAACTGACGGACCCATTGATCCGATAATCTAAACTCAGAGTCAGAATTGGAAATAAAAATGCTGCACGTTGATTTTTGTTAAAAGTTTACGTAGAGGTTACAATGGAATAGTTCTATCGATATAACGTCTGTATTATCTTAAACACGCAGACGAAGTTGCGGGCAAATGCTAGTTATACATAAGGTGAAATTAAATCTTCTTGTAAAAGTATTTTCACGTAATATCAATGTATTTATAGTCATCCAAAACGCCCATAACGGGCAAGATTTATTGACGTTCTCCATTGTTCTCCAATTGTTCTCCACTCCATCTCCCGAAGGGATATTATCAATTTATGTAAGGAGACACGGTGTCTACGAAGAGATGATTTTTAAGTGGTGGTGTCCACATATTACAAATAAAGAGCAGTGCTGCCAACTTAGTTGATTTTCCACTAAATCGGGTGATTTGGATAATCTCTTCAAAGGTCATAAAAATAAGAACTGAACTGAACTGGATCATCAGTGGTCAAAAATTGCTTTAAGTGGTTACTGGATTTTCTAGTGGTTTAGGAATAGTTGAAAATTATTGAAAAGATTACATTCAATCCACTTTTAAATCCGATACGTTTTTGTTATGTTTTAGTTACATAAATTAATACATACATACATAAACTCACGCCTTTATCCCCGAAGGGGTAGGCAGAGGCGCCACCAGGACACCCACGTTTCGCCTTGTATGTTCCGTCGCACGATGTGATAGGGGGCGAGCCTATCGCCATATCGGGCACAAATTCCTGACTCCGGGCTGATAATGAATAGAAAAATCCAAAATCACTTTGCGCGACCCGGGACTCGAACCCGAGACCTCAGCTTTGTAACCGTAACGTAATACAACTACGCCACCGAGCCAGTCACACACATATATTAATAATAATACACTTTAGCATGTTATCTCCGGTTGTTCGTATCTTGCTAACGGCGAGTACTTGCATAGACACAACCTAGTAGCCAAGATCATACATCAGCAAATTGCTCTTCGGTATAAACTTGTGACTCCTGAAGTGCCATATTACCAGTATGTTCCCCAACCAGTTCTTGAAAATGGTCATGCTACGCTGTACTGGGATCGGTCTGTTATTACAGACAGAACTATTGTTGCCAATAAGCCTGATATTGTGATAATAGATCGATGTACGCGCCGGGCTATACTTGTTGACGTTACCGTTCCGCATGACGATAACCTTGTAAAAGCCGAAAAAGACAAATTGTCTAAATATTCAGATTTGGCACACGAGGTTACCGACAAGTGGGATGTGGACTCAACAATTATTGTCCCGATTGTCGTTTCTGCTCATGGGTTGATAGCAAAAAGCCTCGACCAACATCTACAGAGGCTCTCAATTGGTCGTTGGGTCAAGAGCCAGATCCAAAAGGCAGTGTTGCTGGACACGGCTCGCATAGTGAGGAGGTTCCTCACTTTGGATCCCTAACCACCGCGCCGGTGGCTTGGGTCTTGAGCCTCGCCACCGAAGGGTTATATGTATTTTTTATATTTTTATATGTATATTGTTTTTTTTTTAAATATATGTATATAAAAATGTAAAAAATGAAAAGTACAAAATAAAGAGAAATAATAATACACTTTATACAATTATAGTAAAGACAAGAATATATCTAAATAAACATTTTAACGGCTATGTTAAGAATGCGCTCTGGCCTAAAATTAACTGGGAAATGTTGCAACGATTTGGAGTTTCCATCAAACGCCAAAAATCAAATTCTGTACAAAAGAAACCTGCTTAAGTGAAAAAATGATGGTGCCACCCCGAATGATTTCTTTGATAATGACATTTGATTAAAATAAATTATATTGATAATATAAAAATATTCATTTTCGATAGAAAATCATATAAGCTCCTTAACATCAAAGAACTCTTATATAAATGTCATTGTTCAGGTATTCAAGTAGCACTGGGATGGATCCCTAGCCATTCTGGTATTATAGGAAATATCAACGTAGATGCAATTTCTAGGGCCTCAATCCATTGGGGTAGCGAGAAATATATTAGTAGTTTTCCTCGTGATCTTCAATGTCTTGCAGAACCTGCTATGTTTAAAAGATGGAATGTGTTATGGCAGAGGTCTTGTCTAACTAAAGGGAAGTCTTAAATGGTAGCGTACAACCTACAATTCCTCCTAAGTGTTGGTTTAATAAATACAAACATTTCGATAAAACTGTTGTATCAACTATAACTAGACTACGACTTGGATTTGTTTGCACCCCCGTATTTTTAGCAAAAATTAGAATCCGAGACCACTCTCTTTGTGAGTGTGGCCTAGATGAAGGCACTCTCGAGCATTTATTCTTCTCGTGTCCTAGACTACTGGTTCCTCTTTACGACCTTATCCCTGTAGATTTTCCTCGTCCAATTAATATCCCATTTGTTTTAACTTTGTGTAACAAGTCTATGAATATTGCCTTTTTTAAATTTATCAGAATTAACCAAATCCAATTATAACTTCAATGCCTGTATTCGTTTCCCTTGCTTTGTGTTTGTCCCTGAAATCCCATTATATTTTTAATACATGTGTTATTTTATATATGTGTGCTGTCTTATGTAGTTGGTGTTTGATATGTTTCAGATAACTACAACACTATAAACACCGGGCAATAGTAGTAAATACTACAAACAGCTAAAATACCGATCACCACGCCATTTTTATTCCTCTTTCTTGCCCTACTTTGACATTGGCAAAATCATCGAATGCCGATGGAGCCATACAACTTATAAAAGAAGAAGCTCCTTAACAAATTTATTCATTTTATAATAATAAATACTTTGTTTTTGGATTTCTAGTGCTTTTTATGTTGAATCTTGTGGAAAACCAGTTTTTGTTGTTAGCACTGATAAATATCAATGAATGTTTATGAACAAAATGGCGTCTATTTACGTTTGTGGTTCGGAGATAAAGGGATATTGTTAGTTTGTAGCTTGTTCTTTTTTCGAAAAGCGTGAAAGTTTCCGCGTAATCTTGGTGAACACTTGTATTGTAAGTGTACGTGAGAATCCTATCCAGGTTGTGGAATATCCTTCCATAGGTAAGATTCATTGATTAATTTTTACTATTTACCAAGAGCCCGTGGCCGCCAGACTTTCGTCATTTTATAAAAGCTGAAAGTTTGTCCGCGCATGCCTCTGACTTGGCATCTCACGAACAGCTATAATGAAGTTCCAATCAGGGTGGCTTTGGAACTTATCAGCTTTAATATGTCTGGCAAGGTGAAAAAAACATCAGAAGTTTCCGGATGCCAAGGTAACATCTTTTGATAGTTGCCTTAACAACATATATAAAATTCGGCTTTTATACTACAACGCTGGCAAAACTACATTTTATTAAAGTTTGAAGATATCGTCATATATAATTTTTCCAGCTTTATAGTATTAAAGCCGGATTTTGTATATGTAAGGCACCTATAAAAAGACGTTTCCTTGACATCCGGACACCTTTGATAGTTCTTTCATCTTGTCAGACACATTAAAGCTGATAACTTTTAAAGCCACCCCGATCGGAACTTCATAATAGCTGATCGTGTGATCCCTATGCCAGAGGCATGCGCAGACAAACTATCAGCTTTTATAAAATGACGAAAGTCTGGCGGCCATGGGCTCTTAGTCTACTAGTGTGAGCATATATTTTTTTATTGTGAGATAATATTTTTTTAATGATTATAATATTTCCTACCGTTGTCTTGTAAATTTTATAGTGGTATATGGTATATAAATGTATACCATTCGAGTTGAGCTAAGTATGTAGGTACAGTACCGTACGCTCCGCCAAAGGAAATAGTGTTATTTAGTTTAAAGTCTCTATTTAAGTCAAAACTATAGTAAACAATTAAGACTATATCGTAATAAGTGTTCTAGACAAAAAGTGTACAATAGTATTATTAACCATACAATAACAATATTATCAAATTTATTAGGAAAACCAAACAACAACGTGAAATACAAAGCAATTCTTGGCGTTCCACTGGGCTTGCCATCCTGAGACATAAGATATTAAGTTTCAATATGCCCAGTAGTTACACTGGCTACAATGTCCCTCAAACAGGAACACAACAGTGTATTTACACTGCTGTTTGGCGGGATAAAATATAGACATTGCGGTGGTACCTACTCAATATGAGCGACCTACCGCCAGTTACTACTAGTAGTAGTACTAAATGGGTTATGTTAATTATGTTTCGTTCGTTTTTTATTACTGCAAAGTGCAAAATGTCATTTTACGTTGGTTTTTTCATAAAACGTAATGGTTGTTATAGCATTTTCACAATTTCGTGTCTTGTTTTCAGGATCCCATCTAATGAAGAACGGAGGGCTTTGTGGATTACTTCTATGAATCTTGACAATAATGTGTTAAAATCTGCATGCGTTAGTAGTTTTGTTTCGAATCTCCATCACAACTAATGTTAAGTCACCAGGGACAATCAGAACAAGACGATAATACACAGGAATCTGAACAGGTCGAATGCTTGTTAAAATTAATAGAGCATAAAAGTTAAACTGATTATAAAAATAACATTTTATATTACATCGGTGGTTATATCGAAAAAAAGATATTAGAAAAAAAATATATATCACCATTGCATGCACATAATTTTAACAAAAAGCAAGCCGAAGACCATAATAACGCTATAGATGTTAATAAACAATCCTCTTTTACTTCCTTTGTAGACAGAGGCGGTTTAAAGTACGTATCCAAATTAGTTTATGACGTAATAGTTTAGGTATGCCGAAATAATATTTATGGCACTGGCAGTCAAATCTTGTAGTAAAACAAAAACAATACAATTAATGTCATGATTACTCAATCTTTATATGAGAAATTACATGCGCTAATTTATTCACCACATCCCGTTAGCTCGATTAATTGTGAGAGCAGGCACGATGTCGAACTCATATTTATCGCTAATAAATATTTAACTCTCAGAATTGCTTCGTATGGAAAACATTTGACGCTAAATATTGTAGGAAACAAACACGGTCTAAGACAGAAATTAAATAAAACTGTACTATTTAATCATGTTTAATATCTATGTAGTAATATATTGAGGATCTATAAGCCTGGCATAAAGTGTTCTCTTGCACTACGCGACCTCTTCGGACTCACGGACGGACTCAGTATTCACTAATTACACTCCCTCTTACGTTACGCGCCGTTTTAATAATATTCATGGTCCACTTAAACACTAAATAACGTAAAATATGAATTTTGTTGAAAAAAAAGAATTTACCATAAAATAGTAATAAATATTACTCACTATAACACCACAGAATATTTTGTAAATAGAGATTAAAATGTATTGACTTTTTGTAAGTTATTTAATTATCTACATGACCAATAAACGAATTTCATTTCCGTTCATTTTATTTCATTACCCATTCTGTTTTATTTCCTAAAATTATGGAAGTAATAGAGCCAATGTACACGTGTCTTGAAGATAACACAGAACTAACAATACAACCAATTTTAAATCAATTGAAAATTTGAATGTAGGAACTAAGCGCACGATACACTCAAGCCATATATGTTGCACTGTTTCAAACATGAGTATTATTCAAGAAGTTTAATATGTAGTAGAACTGAGCTATTGTTGTAACAAAACTCAATGCTAGTTTTTTCGACAGCGAAATAGTTCCTAAAAAAACTTTACCTACCAAAGTATAAGACGAAGCAATGTTTGGAACTGAAATTCCATAAATAAACTGTCGCAAGCATGTGTGTTGTATTTACATAGGGCTCCATGGAAATACATGAAGAAAAAATTAAATTTTCATGTATAATTTTGTCCTATAAATAAATTTTAAATTAGACAAGGACACCACGACCAAAAAGATTTCTATCTCGAGACCGGTTTCGCGGCAACAGATAGGACTCCAGTTGTACATAATAACTCCATGGGCTCAAATGACTCATTTTTCGTGTTTTTAGATGACATACTTAGAGATTATAAGTAAAAAACAATGCGCACGTAAAACAATTCTTCGCGGAACACGTTTAAAACACTGAGAGGGCGGAGCGAGAGAGCCGATGCGCGCGGCAGTCAAAATGAAAAACCGCGTATCTCCGAATTCGCGTAAAACGGGGTAGCGTAAGTCGGGGTATTACTGTATACTCCAACGTGAAGACTAATTAAACATCTTTGAACGCCTCACAATTTTGGTAAGAATTTAGGTTTCACAGTTAGCAAAATATTTTTTAATAATATTTAATCCTTATGTACCTTCTTCTTTTACCCTTAAAATCGCAGTTTTTTAATGTTGCACTTAAATATCTATGTATAAATTGAGAGATATAGGAAATGTTATGATGGGTTTTCTATAATCACCCAAACAGTATTTTGTGCTAAAACGCTCTTCCTTCTACGTGCACAAAGCGCGGTACTGGACGTTCCGCATAATCATCATCGTCTTAGGTCACAGGCAGTCCACCGCTGAGAATATGCTGTACGCATGCTCATGGACCTCCATTCTTTGAAATCATGACCTAAATACTCTGTTGGAAGCGGCATATATGCAGAGTTCCTGCAATGTTTGTTAGATCGTCTAACAAACCTTCAGAGTGGGCATACGACATTGTGCTTGCCAGTAGGTACCTAAATAATATGTACGTAGCCCATCCTAAAATTCCTTGCTCATATCAGCCATCAGTTCTCCATCCTATCTGCATACCCACTGCCACGTCATCTTGCCAATTCACTGAGTTGTATTAGTCACAATTATTAATTTTTTTTTATTGCAATGAATGGTGAGAATAGAATGCCATTCGCTTGATGGTAAGCGATACGACCGCTCATGGACAGTAGGCTTGTCTGCTAGGCAACTACTTCCTACTTGCCTTTTTAGGCTTTGGCTTTCCAAATATCATAATGAATTCTTTATAATTACAAAGCAATGCTTGGCATTTTACTGCGCTCGCCATCTTGAGACATAATATGTTAAGTCTCAGTATGTCCAGTGGTCACATACTCCGGCTACAATGTCCTTCAAACCGGTAAGTAGGTACTGAGGTATTTAAGATGAGAAGACGTTGCGCAGTTTCGTTTACTTTTGCCTACCCAAGTTCCATTTCATTATTGACCCATCTCGAAGTTGGACCTGCCCCCTACTTAATACGTTCTATTTGGCCATTTATCCCAAAAATACTTATCTGTCGACAAAGCCGAGAGTGGATATTCATTACACTTCCGATCTTCGATTTGCTCATGTTTTTATTAAGACCCACCTGAAAAGATAATCTATTGAAGTCCTCCAGCATGATATAAGTAACTAGCATTTGCCCGCAACTTCGTTTGCGTGTTTAAGATAATGTAGACGTTAATACTATTCCGTTGTAACGTTTACGTAAACTCTTAACAAAAACCAACGTCCAACATTACAATTTCCAATTCTGACTCTGAATTTAGATTATCGGATCAATGGGTCCGTCAGTTATCGATTCAGAGACCAATCTGATAATTATATAAAAAGTTCAAAATGACGGCCAACATTTTCAATTCTGAATACAAATTTAGATTATCGGAACTTAGTCCTTAGTGCTACCCTGCGTCACAATAGGAACCCCGGTGTAAAATTTAAAGTTTCTAGCTACTGTAGTTACGGCTGTGCGTTGATCCGGCAGTTCGGTTTTACAATACTTCAACCCTTTTTTTACCCCTTTAGGGTTAATTATAAGAAAATAGATTATGCAGTTATTCCTGTTTCTAGATGAGTAACTAAAAAGTCAAGTTTGATATCTGCAACTTCAACGTTTTCGGTTTTCCATACACCAGTATTTTACCCTTTTCACCCCCTTGGGGGTCGAATTTCCAAAAATCCTTTCTTAGTGCTACCCTACGTTACAATAGGAATCCCTATGTAAAATTTCACGTTTCTAGCTCCAGTAGTTTCGGCTGTGCGTTGATCCAGCACTTTGGTTTTACAATACTTCAACCCTTATTTTCAGCCCTTTAGGGTTAATTATAAGAAAAGAGAGTATGCAGTTGTTCTTGTTTCTAGATGAGTAAACAAAAAGTCAAGTTTGATATCTGCAACTTCAAGGGTTTCGGTTTTCCATACACCAGTATTTTACCCTTTTCACCCCCTTAGGGGCCGAATTTCTAAAAATCCTTCCTTAGTGCTACCCTACGTCACAATAGGAACCCCTATGTAAAATTTCACGTTTCTAGCTCCAGTAGATTCGGCTGTGCGTTGATCGGGTAGGAAGGAAATCACCCAGTTTCTAAACATTTCAACCCTTATTTTAACCCCTTTAATGTTAATTTTTAAACGAATAAAGTATGCTATTATTTTTGTTATTAAATGAGTTATTAAACTACCAAGTTTGAGAATTGTAACATCAATGGATTAGATTTTCCATACAACAGTTTTTAACCCTTTTCACCCCCTTAGGGGTAGAATTTCCCAAAATCCCTTCTTAGTGCTACCCTCCGTCACAATAGGAATCCCTGTGTAAAATTTCAAGTTCCTAGGTCCAGTAGTTTCGGCTGTGCGTTGATAGGTCAGTCAATCAGGTTCCTCTTTTATATATATAGATAAAAATAATAATAAAACACCCAACCATAGAACAGATGAATATGGTCACCCAATATTCACATTCATAATCCAGACCCCACTCTAAGCTCGCGTCTTGTATCGTGGGTATCAGAAACTACGAGATACTTTTTGGTCTCACAAACACCCAGACCCGAAACAAATACCTGTAGATCACACGAAGATTTATTTCGATGCGAGGTTCGAACCCGCCTTGTCCGTCCGTTTCACAGGTGGCGCGGCGTCTTACCAACAGAGCCACGGAGCTGTCATGCCCATCTATTACCTAGGGACTATAAATTCTCAAATAGATCTCTGTAGGGTGTAATTATTTATTCCCGCATACGTCCTCCATAATGTGAACGATTTTATACATTTTTACAAGTTTCCTTTTAGAACAAAAATTGGAAGCAGTGCCCACACTTTGGTTGAGCAATTGTGTGAAATAAGTATTCGGAATTTCGGACTAAGTGCTTATTTTATTTATGCTTTTTCATAATTAAAAAAAAAACGGACTCATAATTCCAATAGATTTGGAGTCCGGCTCAATAAGTAATCTAAATTACAATGCGATTAAGTTCAAAATTCACCAATTATGAAAAATTCTTTATTTTTAACCGACTTCAGAGGAGGTTATCAATTCGTAATATTTTTTTTCTTATGTATGTTCACCGATTATTCTGAGATTTCTGATTCGATTTACGTAATTCTTCTTTAGTTGGATTCAAAATGGCTGCCATTTGGTCCCATAAAAAGTTGGCGAAGACCTGATGAATATCTTCGGACTGAGAGATTAGAACTCCTCGAAATTGAGCAGGTTGCCAATAATTATTTATGCAATAGGTTCAATATAAAAGTCAAATTTTAGTGAGATAGAGAAAAAGGGGTGGGGGTGAGGAGGGGGTGAGAAAATTAACATGCAAGTAAATACTTAATATCTTCGGCAGCTTTAAACCGATTTTAGTGATTCTTCTTTAGTTTGATGCGGAATAGTTGTCATTTGGTTCTATAAAAAATTGGTGAAGACCTGATGAATATCTTCGGACCTGGAGAGTAGAACTCCTCAAAATTTAGTAAGTTTCCATCAATTTGCATATAAATACTTAATATCTTCGGCAGCTTTGAACCGATTTTAGTGATTCTTCTTTAGTTTGATGCGGAATAGTTGTCATTTGGTCCTATAAAAAATTGGTGAAGACCTGATGAATATCTTCGGACCTGGAGAGTAGAACTCCTAAAAATTTAGTAAGTTTCCATCAATTTGCATATAAATACTTAATATCTTCGGCAGCTTTGAACCGATTTTAGTGATTCTTCTTTAGTTTGATGCGGAATAGTTGTCATTTGGTCCTATAAAAAATTGGTGAAGACCTGATGAATATCTTCGGACCTGGAGAGTAGAACTCCTCAAAATTTAGTAAGTTTCCATCAATTTGCATATAAATACTTAATATCTTCGGCAGCTTTGAACCGATTTTAGTGATTCTTCTTTAGTTTGATGCGGAATAGTTGTCATTTGGTCCCATAAAAAAATGGTGAAGACCTGATGAATATCTTCGGACCTAGACTGTAGAACTCCTCAAAATTGAGTAGGTTTCCAATGGTTCTTTTTGTAACAGGTTCAGTATTAACGTAAAGCTATAGTGAGGCAGAAGAAGGGGTGGGGTGAGGAGGAGGGTGAGAAAATATAGTCCTGTAGGCGTTTTGCTCTTATGAGCGTTGTTAACGAAAATCGAGTTTAGCTGACAGTACTAAAAAGAAAAAAATAAAAAAAACTTCGTTTAAAAAAACCGACTTCAACTACTAAAAAGTATAAAATTACTTAAGAAAGATTTAATTTAATACTCCTCTTATGCAAACCTATACCTTTCATATCAATAAAATACAATTATTTATATGTGCTATCTATTGATAGGTTTGAAGTCGGTGCCAAGCCCTAAACAAAATAAAACTTAATATTATAAATAGCTTAGTTTCTGTAAAGAAATGTTTACGCTAAAGAATAACCTACATAAATAATCCTATAAGCAATGTGAATTTATGTGAACAGATGAAAAATTTACGATAAATATATATATTTATAATATTAATACCTGAATATGGTTATATTAAACCTATATTATGCTTATATATGAATATATTTGTGGCTCTGAAAAGGACATTTTGGTTTGCATATTTTGTGACGAGCACACAACACCTCTGTTTTGAAATCAAACTAATAATGGAATTAAGTAATAATGAATAACTACTATTATAAAAACAACTTATGTACTATACCTTCGTGCAGCAGACAAATTATACAAATCTATAATATATAAATTAGGTTACAACGGATCAAAATTTTTCAGGTTAAAATCTTCTGGCAACCCTCTTGGGTAATGCCCCCAGGTGGTCGCGACCCACAGATTGAAAAACACTGTTGTAGACAAAGCTATCCCCCTCAAGGTCACGCGCGGCGAGCTTAAGTACCTACTATTCCATTTGGCTTGGCACCGATTTCAAACCTATCAATAGGTAGCACATATAAATAATTGTATTTTATTGATATGAAAGGTATAGGTTTGCATAAGAGGAGTATTAAATTAAATCTTTCTTAAGTAATTTTATACTTTTTAGTAGTTGAAGTCGGTTTTTTTAAACGAAGTTTTTTTTATTTTTTTCCTAATTCAAATACGAGTAGCACGATATGGTTATGACTTTTTATGCATTAATATACAACTACCTAAGACAACTACAACACTGATGCAAGTTGAAGCGTAATTGCTTCTACTGTAGGTTCAGTTTTGAAGGGTCAATGACTCTTCAATACTCAGAGGAATTATGACCACCGATCGTTGAAGGAGTTCCTTGTTGAGGTCAAACACCAGGTACTTTAAATTATTTTTATATATTTTTTACGCACAAAACGATTATTGAACTGCCTCGGTGGCGTAGTTGTACTTCGGTATGATTACAAAGCTGAGGCACGGAATGCTGAGGTCTCGGGTTCGAATCCCGGGTCAGGCAAAGTGATATTAGATTTTTCTATTAATTATCAGCGCGGAGGCAGGATTTTGAGCCCGATATAGGCTCGCCCTCTATCACATCGTGGGGCGGAACATACAAGACCAAATTTGGGTGACCTGGTGGCGCCTCTACCGACCCCTTCTGGGATAAAGGCGTGAGTTTATGTATGTACAAAACGATTATAAGTGGTAGAGCCAAGCTGTTTTTGGTCATGACGCAGCATAAATGGGCAGGCTCTTCCGGGGCGTTTTGCTGTTCGGTCAGTGAGTGATATTGTAATGAGCCATCCGGCAAGTCATCCGCTCAATACCCCTTGTAGGTATACTCAACCTCTTGTGTGTTAATAAATTATTCTATTCTATTCTTTACTTTTTTCATCCTTTTTCCTTCCCGCTCCGCTCCTGATTTGATAGGCCGGCAACACATCTATAATCCGTTTATTCGTTTTAGCGTTGTGGATATTCATGGACAGTGATCACTTACCATGAGGTGGCCTGTTGGCTCGTTTGCTGGTCCTAATGTATTAAAAAAAGCAATCGAGATTCATGATTACATAATTACAGTCTTTATTTTACAGATCCATGCATTAAAAGAACATGTTATACATGTCGGTATTGTGTACACATTTTGTTTACCTATTTTTGTATAAATAAACTTCTTCTTCTCTTCAGCCACAGAAAGTCTATGGATAAATAAATGAACGTAAATAAAGAAATAATAAAGAAACTTACTTAATAACATTAAAAACCATAAAAACAACCATGGCCAAGTTGCGTCTTTTAAAGCCAGCTTTGGGCACATCCCTTTTGTTAATTTGCATGATCATTTTGAGGTTTGCAACATAATGAAACAATATTTTGACATTTTTGAATAGGTACTGACTATTTTGTCTTTTAATGAAAATACCACACTGGGCTTGCATATTCCAATACAGAAATTAGGACCTACTTATCTATGTAATACTAGGAAGCTTTGTGGATTTAAAATTATATTGTTACTTACTACTTAGTATCAGTCAATATAATTCCCAGAATGGACACCGGCGGCTTAGACCTGATTCATCTCTGCTGTTGCTAGTAGCTGTTGGTTAACCATTCCTAGAAATTCTCGTCGCAGATTTTTAGATATTTATACAGGTTTTCTTACTATGTTTTACACACACCCGTATTTTTATTAGTTTTTTTTTCAAATTCCTCGTGATATTACAAGGCAGGTATGTACCTAATTTAATATCCTATATATTTACGAGGTACTTACAAACAGTAGCATATATTTTCAGTGTAGTTGTTGTTTCTGAAGAAAACGATGATAATAAATATGCCTAAAATATAATATGGTACGGTATGCACTCAAGTGTTTCCTCTGTATGTCTATAATTACAAAACGTTTTATGTTTTTTGACAAATTGACCACGCAACTTAAGAATATACGGTTGAAGGAGCACCCATTATTTTAATTATATTAGAATCCAGTACATTGTAGATATATTTTAATCTCATTATCACGAATATGATGAAATACAATATGTGACGACTACATAGATTAATTAATATACTGTTATCAGACTTACAAATGTAAACAACGGAAAAAATATATAAGAAGGTGCAACGGCGATTGCCATTCATTCTTAGTTTTAGACTTTGTAGAAGCAGACCTCTATTCGACTTGCCCTCTGTAGTTAAAATAGTCAAATTGTTGTTGATCCGTTCATTGATAACAGTTATTTCAAAAAGAGACGAAGACGCCACTATGTTAGTAGGAGTCGCCCTGTCGTCTGCTTAGTATCGTCTCAGATTTTCCCGTGTACTGCTTTTATGTCACGCACTGGACGCATTTTAGCTTGTTTGTTTTGAGGTCCCGAAGCACCTCCAAAGTGCAGATGTAGACCAACATGGAGTTTTTAGCCGATAGGAGTCCGGCATACCCCATCTATCTATGTAGGTAAACAAGGATCCAATGAGGATTTTCCTTGAGGTCAGACAGCTGATCAGTCATAAACTTGAAACTAAACAAAATTATTCTGCAATATGGTTGAAAAGTAAAAACCCCTATTAGAAAAAATAATATTTTGCTTAAAATGATCTATTTCCTTTAGTTTGCCGTATGTCATTACTTCCCAGAATTTGATCCTTATTAGCAATATTACCGAATGGTGGAAAAGTATAGCATGTGTTATTTTTTTCAAAATCATCAGGTTCGATTCCTCGCTAGGAATATTGATTTATCAAAAATCCAGGTATGCAGTTTTAGTTTTCATCAAAATCGGGCTCGTGACTCCTTTCAGTATTTTTCGCTATTCCTCATCATTTCGAATTTGGCCATCCACGCCCACTTGAAAAATTCACTGTAGATGCGTACTATTACGTCGCTCGTCGGGGCGGCAAAGTAAGCAATATACCGGGTATACCAAGACCGCGACCGAAAACGAAGCCAGGTGGTAGTTTTAGTGGTAACAGACACTACGCAAATAAAAATTTCGCAAAAAACGCGAGAGTTTTTTTTCTGCATATTTTTAAAAATCATCATGTTTGACTGGTAAGTACCTATTTTTTGCGAAAATAGTAATTTAAACCCTTACGTACCATTGCGTCTTTAATAATAAAAAGGTGTACATCATTATTTTAGGAAAAATATGTTTTTACCACCCAAATACGACGATAAGTAAAAAATTCCAAAAAAACATTGACGTTCTTTTTTTGCGAAATGTTTAGTTGCATTGTGTCTGTAACCACTAATACTACCCAGTGGCGTGCCTAGGGTTTTGGAGTAGGGCAAGCCCAATATTATTTTAGGTTTAATACATATTTATTTAGAAGAAAAAAAAGACTAAGAACGACGAAATCGAATTTACGGCGCGGCGGCAGACCTATCACACAATCTATACAGTATTAAAATTAGGTAATACAAATATAGATAGCTTGTGGTCATGCAACCGTAACTTGTTACTGCACTAACTACTGAGCACTTTTAATACCCGGCATTACACTAGCACAACGATAGCTACTATGGTCCCGTGTTTGACTACGCAGTTAACCAAAATTGCGGACAGAAATTGTTATAAAAACATTAAGGTTAAGTTTTTACAAGTAATTTTAATTACTAGTAATAGCATGCCTTTTAAAAGGACCACAATATCATTGAAATCATTACAATTAATCAAAACATTCTAATACACAAGTGTCCCTTGAAAAACATATGAAACACGGCTGTTTATTAACCTATATGAAGGGGAGCATGTAGAAATCGAATTACGTAGTTTAGTAAACTGAACCAATAAAATGCCTCTTGTGATTTATCACCAATTTAAGAAATGCACAAACTCGGCGTAGTTTTCGCGGCAGTTTCAATGTAATTGAATTAAATTACCTTTATAACGGCAATGAACACTTTCACCATCACACTAAAACCATCACAGGAAACAATACAAATCATTTTCGTATCAAAAAGTCTAAATAACATTAAAAAAACGAATAATTAACCTAATACCTAACTATTTACAATTGCACAATATCAAAATACTTATGAAGTTAGTAGTAATTCGTACAGTATTGCTAGTAAACGAAAAAATAAACATTACAACATGCAATTATAATTTATGAAATAAATATAAAAACCTCATTATTTGTATTACAAAAATGATTAAATAATTTTAAAAAAGAACCAACATAATTTAATAACAATAAATATAATTTAGTTAACAAATAATGTTACACATGACGACCTTCAAACGTACGATGTTCAGTCAAAACAATTCTGTGGTCAAAAGCTGGGCTTTTAGTTTAGTACATTATTGCTTTAAATAAAAATCTTTAGCTATACATTCGTAGTGCCAGAGTATAGCATTTTTTGAGTAAATGTGAAAGAGATAGCATGCGTTGCCAAAAGCCTCGTAAAAGCACACGAGAAAAAGGCAGATATACGTTTTGCGCGTACCGTCTTTAAAAAAATGCGTGGAGCTACGTTCTACGTGAGAGGTAAAATTATTGAATGAATTTATTACAAGCGTTGCGCAGCGCGGGCGGCGCTTCAGCTCGCCGTCTCAGGCGCTTCATTGAAGAGCGCCATGCCGCGACGGAACGCGGTAAATTCAAAAATGGTAAATGTTTCGTAATTACTGTTTTGTATTAAATGTAATGGTTTTGTTCAGAATTTAGTATATACGTATTAAGTAAGGCAAGCCGGGCTTTTGGGCTTGTATGGAAGTACCGCCACTAATACTACCACCTGGCTTCGTTTTCGTTCGCGGTCTTGATATACCCTGTATGTAAGTACTCAAGAGTCATGACGCTAAATCTGCGTATGACATTCCTACGCTATGTGCATAAATAAGTATGTTAGGTGGTCTGGAGGATTCAATCAAACATAATGCGGGTATCGGTTAGTCTAATAACGAAATATTATTCTACGTAAATATTTTGTCTCCGAGTGTACGTACCCAAAAATCAGATCTATTATCATCTTATCGTCATATCTCAATATCGTTAGTGTATTTTTTTTTCTAGCTAATTTTATAATTTATGAAATGAATGCTATTTATTACCTTTACCTCATTTGTTGTATGATTTGGTATAAAACATTTATATGCATGTCGTGTTCATTTCAATTGTACGTGTACAGTGACGTATTTTGCCTAGCGTTCTAAGGACTATAGTCTATGACGGCAGCAGAGGTTTAAATTAAAACAACAGATTTGATTTAAGCAGGTAGGCGCCTGCATCTAGGTATAATGTTTGTGTTTTTAAACAGAAGCAAAGGATTAGACGTTATTTCTCAGAGTAACTTTACCTACACAGATTTAATTTAATTTACTGGAAGTTGTAAAGGCGACTAGGTCTAGTTTTTTTCCTTGGTTTAGACGGCAGACAACGCCATAATAATCTACCTCAGATCGCTCTCACAATCTCGTCCAGTAACTACGTCGCTAATGCTATAACCACTGCTAGAGGATAGGATGTATAACGAGTAGTTGCACGATAAGTTACTACACACATGCATCGCGTATTTGACCACAATTGTATTCATATGAATCAGAATTTTCTGATAGAGGGTTTCGATCGCTAATTCGATTAACTTAAATAATGTATTTCCTAAGGAAAAAAATAACATAATATACTAATAAATAATATAATACTTAATATAATAAAATTAATATAAATATTACAACGAATATCTTGTAAATAGAAAATAAGTACTATGTGTATTGACTTGTCATAAGAGCTATTTAATTGCCTTACGAAAATAAATGCAGCTTTACGAAACAAGTTTATTGGATTTGTGACTATAGTCTGGATGGGCCACCGACTAGTCCGTCTAGTTGGTATTTGCAAGCCGCCATGTACTACAAATGACATGGATACTAAAATGGCAACAAGCGTTTTCCGATGACACAAAGAGGCTCGAGATAACTAAAGAGTAATGGGAAACAAAATTCACTTTAATATAAATTACTACATGGTTAACTAACATTCGTAAAGATTATGTATACATAGGTAGGTAGTTAATCTTCGGCAAGATTATGCTTTAAACGTCATGTTATGTATGAGTTTTTATCTACCTATATTTATTTTCTAGCTAATCTACATAATGTTACAATTGCAACCAAGCACATTCTGAAACCCGCTTAGGAATTACCATGCATAACTCGTTCGACAAGTTTCCAACGGCAAGTTTCCGCGTGACAATTTTCCACTATTAAGTATTCCAAAGTATGCGTCTAACAAAACATAATATACAGAAAATTGAGGCCTTATGGTTTGTTTAAATATTTATTTACAATAGTAATGTGTAATACAATGTTCTTAATATGAAACACAAATCACAGCACAAATACTGAAAGAGGGTACAATTCATCAAAATTTATTTTATTTTTATAATGAAAGTTTGGGTAGATACACAGAATACTAAGTAGATAATAATTAATTTTATGCACTATTAACTTTCGTTTTAAATGTTGTGGATAATAAAACGGACAGTCGGTAGTCGGTACTAGGTAAAGGTGCAACGATCTCTATAGTATGCATGATTCTCTAGTTTTCCTTTGCCGTGAAAGTATTTGGAAAATGTCTATTAATAGGTACACACAAAATTCCAAAAGATATGTGATGTTCCCTGGAATTTAATCCCTCGACCACAGTAACAGTAGGCCTCGACCAATTCGTTAGCAATAGGTATGTCACCATGTTTTTTTTTTGCCTAAAACTATGGATGATAATTATGTATCTATATTATAGCGTTACAAAATGATTAAAAGTTTATTTTAGAACCGTAAGCATAACGACGTATTGGAATAATTCAAAATTTCTATATTTATATATATTCTTTATTGTACACAAAATGTAACTATAGGTAGGTATATGGGACAACAAAACAACAAAGTACAATGGCGGTCTTTTCGCACTAGGGCAATCTCTACCAGACAACCATTGGATGGATTTATGAAAGTGAGAAAGAAAGGGCAGTGTATAATAAAGACAATAAAATAAATAATACAGAGGATGTATTCTGTACCATAGGTACAGAATACCATAGGTCCAGAATACATCCGAGCATTAGGTACGGTAACGCTAGTAGCTATTTCTGAATCTGCATTGCACCTATTCCCAAGCATACATGTACGTCTTTATGTCATCCCAATAGGCAATAACTGCAATGTTAACATTGGCGAACTGCAAATAAATATTATAGTTATTGAATTACGTTTGAAATATTCAATAATTCATTTTACGCTGATTGAAAATAAAACAAAGAATCTGTCTTCTCTGTCCATTTTAATTTACCGAAGCTGTATTATTTTATACGCTCTGTTACTATTTTATATAGTTAAGTACCATTGCGTGTTTAAAAATAAAGTTGTGTACATCATTATTTTAGGAAAACTATGTATACATTATAATCACCCAAATACGACGATAAGTAAAAAATTACAAAAAAAAAATATATTTAATTATATTACGTATAATATTACGAAATTTTTCGTTTTCGGTCGCGGTCTTGATATACCTACCCTGTATAATAAATTTGTAACCAATCGATGTCTGTAGGCACATGGAAGATAAATAAGAAAAACCGGGACGGCGCGGCCTCTAGTATGAGAAATAAAAATGATTGTATTGCGTATTCTACATCTAGTATTCATATTTTGTAAGTACCAAAACAACGGGAAACAAATACTAAACACTAGGCAAATCAGACATCACGTCCGCGTCATATTGCTACGTACACAGAAAGATATACATATTTCTGTGGTTACGTACTACTAATATTATGGTTTGGTCTGGAGTTACACTATCACACTGTTGCACTTTAACAGCCTTATTCATAGACAGATTTAAAACCTATTTTAGCTATTGAGTGTTTTGTCTTCTTCTTTCAAACTGTATTCTAAAGTCATTTGAAAGGGACAAAACATTCTAAAACTAAAATCGGCTTAAAACCTGTTAAGTATTAGACCGTAAAAAATTGCGATCTGCGATACACTACCCAGCAACCCATATCTACTCGATAAACAACTAAATAACAATTAGTTTAGTATTTATTCATATCTACAATCCACATACAACTCAAATGTTTATTTTTCATGCCAATCAATGTGTAAGGCAACCTTGGACGCATGTTTATTGTTTATGGGATCAGGAACAGCTCTCGAGTGCGCGTCGAGCATTCACGTGCGACGCACATGTGTTACGACCGACGCAGTAATTGTGGTACTAATTGCTTAAATATTTTATTCATCGAAGCATACAGCGCGATAATATACTTTAACGCAGGCCGGCTTCAAGCCGGCCATTGTTAATTATGGATAATAATAGATGTAATAGTCTGAATGATTTGGAACAATTAAGAAGCATAGAAGATATTGATAACCAAGATATGCTAACTAGAGAGGACAAATGTATATCAATAGACACGGAGGTGGAGAGGACTAATGGACCCAGAAAAAGAGTACGAGAGGATAACTCTTCGGAGGAAGGCTGGACAACAGTGACAAGGGTTAGAAAAATCGGAAGAAGAGAAGAACAACAAAAAGGAAATGAAAGTAGTCAAGTGTGCGTCACGAGCCAAACACCATTGCCAAAACAATTTGCACTAGCGCGGCTATTTAAAGAACATAATGTAAGCCATATTTCAAAAGTTAAGTTTGTTAACAATTATAAAATATTAATAACGTTTGATGAGGATGAGAGTGCACAGAATCTAATTGCATCAAAGGATTTTGAAGCCTTAGGGTGGAAATGTCAAAGAACAGCGGAAGTTGGTATGTCTTTTGGGGTGATCAAAAATATAGAAGGAGATATATCTGAAGAGGAAATAATTAAAAATATAACCAGTGATGTAGAAATTGTAACTGCAAGACGATTGAAAAAACGCAGTGATGATCATGAAGAGCAATGGATTCCAAGTGAAGCAGTTCGTATTGGGTTCAAGGGATCGCATTTACCGCCTTATGTGTTTATTTACAATATGAGAATAAAGGTGGAACCGTATGTCTTCCCAGTTACTCAATGTTCGAAATGCTGGAGATATGGGCATACTGCAAGATTTTGCTCAAATAAAAAAATTGTCTGTCCTAAATGTAGCAATTCACACGAGAATTGTGACACTAAAAAGTTCCAGTGTAGTAACTGTTCCGGAAGTCACATGGCTTTGAATAGGATATGCCCAATTTATCAAAAGGAGCGAAAGATTCGGGAACTAATGTCTGAATTTAATGTTACCTACAGGAAAGCTTTAACACTGTATGTACCTTCTACTCCTATGTTGGAACGTATTGTAAATCCTCCCACCTACGAATCGGAGAAGAACAAATTGCAGCAATCTAATGTGGCGGATTCACCTTCAGAGATGATCTTCGAAAATAATATAATGGATGCATCCCATGAAAACTTAACATTTCATCCGGCGGTACCTCTCAGCAGTCCTGGGCTCAACAGGAGAAGACGTAAGAAACCACAAAGAGGAAGAAAAGATGATACATCAGACCAAGTAGAGGATAAAATACAGGGGCGCAGAGAACCGGAGAAGAATAGGCAAACTCAACCACCAGAATCCATGTTATATGACTGTGACAAAGGTTGTTCGGACGGCTTAAGTGAAGAAGCACAAGATAATTTAGATGATAAAGTGACAGACGATAAAAAAGAAGCCATTAATCTGAATGTATTGTTAAGAAAACTTCGTAATATTATTTTCAGTAATCACTCATTAGAATATAAGATAAAAACCCTTGTTAAGACCTGTATAGATTGGCTTATAACTAAATTAGTCTGCAATTTTTCGGTAAGTTCTTTATTTAATTACAATGATCATTATGGATAATAGTCGCTCTAAGTTTGCTTTAAATGTACTACAATGGAACTGTCAAAGTTTTAAGCCTAAATTATTGCCTTTTGAATGCCTGCTTACTCAAGAAAAAATTCATATTGCTGTCTTAAATGAGACTTGGCTTGACTCTGATACCAATCTAGTTATTAAAAATTACAACATCTTTCGGCGTGATAGGTCTGACCCCTATGGCGGTGTAGCAATCCTATCTCACAGGTCTATTAAAGCCATTCTCTGCCCTACAGTAAGTATAAACTCGGGTATTGAATTAGTACATGTTAAAATTAGTAACTGCCAAAAAATAGAAAATATTATTTCTATTTATTGCCCTCCCACGATTCATACCACTCAAAGTGACTGGGACTATATTTTTTCCATTTCTGATAGGAAAACACTTATCTTAGGTGACTTTAATGGCCATCATAACAATTGGTCATTTAAAACAGACAATAGAGGCAATCAAATATTCGATTCTATGTTAAATTACAATTTCATATACTTAAATAATGGAAGCCCAACAAGGATTAAATCCGTTAGGGGTATAATCCAAAAATCATCACCTGACATCTCTTTTATTTCTTGTGATTTAGGCTTAGATTTCAAATGGACCGTTACTAATGAATCCCTTGGTAGTGACCACCTTATAATAAAATTATCGTATTCCACAGATATAAACCACGATTTTATTAAGAAACGTAATTTTAAAAAAAGTAACTGGGATTTGTATTCATCATGTATAGAAACCTCGTTTCTAGATTTCGTGATTCCAGATGACCCTCAATTGTTCTATGACACATTTTTAAATAACATACAAAAAGCTGCAGACTTGTATATTCCATTAATCAAAATCCCCCAACATGTATGCTCCAAATTCACACCTAAACCATTCTGGAATTCAGAACTATCACGAGCAGTCGCTGAGCGCAGACTAGCATTAGCAACGCTTAGACGTTGTCCCTCACCTAACAATTTAGAGAACCTCAAAAAGAAAATAGCTGATGCACAGCGTTTAATTCGTAGAGCGAAATGCAATTCTTTTCAAAAATTTTGTTCTTCTATCGATGAAACCTCTTCAGCGTCGGAAATGTGGCGGAAAATGAAATGGATGAAAGGTCGGCATACCGGTGGTCGACATGTTGATAAGGATAGATTATCGGAATTACTTAATGAGTTAGCTCCAGATTTTGTTTGTTCAGCACCCCCGCAATTTGAAAACACCAATACTATCTTGGAATCTGATATATCTATTCAAGAACTGCATAACTGCATTAAAAAAAGCGATACTGCTCCTGGCTTTGATGATATATCCTTCTCTATGATTGCACACCTTCCCCTTAGAGTTAAAAAAATCTTGCTTAAATTCTACAATTATTGTTACACTCATGCATTTGTTCCATATCAGTGGCGAGAAGCCAAAATAATTCCCATCCCGAAAAACAATTCATTATCCAGCATACGACCAATAACATTATTATCATGCATCTGTAAAACATTTCATTCAATACTTAATAAAAGACTCGAGTGGTACTTTGAAAAATTATCTTTATTTCCAGATGATATGATCGGTTTTCGCAGGACACGATCATGCTTGGACAATTTGACTCGTCTTGTAACTCAAATACAGCTAGGATTTTGCAATGATTTATGCACAGTAGGATGTTTTATTGATGTTTCTAACGCGTACAACAATGTAGATGTAGGTAGTTTAATTAAAAAAATGGCGCAGTTTCAAGTCGGGTCAAAAATGTGTAGGTATCTATGGTCATATCTCAGCTTTAGAAAATTAAACATTTCAACCGATAAAAATATAATAACAAGATGCACTAGTCGTGGCCTAGCTCAAGGTGATCCGTTGTCGCCTATTTTATTTAACATTGCAACCATCGACATATGCAAAAGTATTTCTACTGCGTACATATCTCAATATGCTGATGACTTTGTGGTATTTACAACTGAAAAATACGTTAATGACGCTGTAATAAAATTGAAATCAGCTGTTGATGTCATTACTTCAATTCTCAAGACACTAGGGTTAGAAATTTCACCGTTTAAAACTAATTTAGTAGTATTTAAAAAGGGGGGTTATAAAAACAATATTAATTTTACTATTGATAATCAAAATATACAAACGCGCAATAATGTTAGATATCTAGGATTATGGCTTGATAGCTCTTTGAGATGGGGAAAACATATTAATGAGACGTCAAATAAAACATTGAAATTTATTAATATTTTAAAAATTCTAAGCGGTTTTAGTTGGGGCTTGCATCAAAAGCATTTAAGACGACTATATATATAGCTATTATACGTAGTAGAATAGATTATGCAAGCTTTTTATATGATAATAGTTGTCAATCTAACTTAGTGAAATTGGATAGAATACAAAACCAAGCATTGCGCATTATTGGCGGTTTCATAAGATCCACACCTATACACGTTATGGAAAATGAGTTATGTTTGCCGCCACTATTTATCCGCAGAAGATATTTAGCGGGAAAATTTTGGTTAAAATCTAAATCAATAAACAATAACAAGACGTGTAATGTAGTTGATGAACTGTCAAGACATAATTCTTCCCGTTATTGGTCCTACCGCAAATTGCCGGTTATAATATCTATGCATTTATCCCTGAACTCACTCCCAATCCATTCCAGCAAAATCCTTGAAATGTACTCATTACAAACCTGGGTTAGCAATATCAATTTGTTTGATGTGATAATTGATAGTATCCCCACTTTGAACCTAGCCAAAAGTCGGTATAGCTGTACTACCCTAAAAAATATATGTGCTAAATATATTCAACAAAACTATTCTAATTTTTTCCAAATTTATACAGATGGTTCCAAAACAAATAACACTGGCGGGGCAGCTTTTTTTGATCCTTTGAATGAAAGTTATATAAAACTCAAAATTGATTCCAATATCTCAATAATGCACATTGAGTTAGTTGCAATTGCTGAAACTCTTTCTTATCTGGATACAATTAATTATGACAAATTTGTTATTTTGACTGATTCCAAGAGCGCATTGCAACATCTGGCTCGGTGTACCTCGCCTATGCGAGGCAATCCGATAGCCTACACTATATTGGAGTCTATATTAAAGCTACAAAATAATAATAAACTTATTATATTACAGTGGATACCATCCCACATACAATTGAGAGAAAACGACAAAGTTGACATATTAGCAAAGCAAGCCAGTGTTGATGGTGTTCCAATGTTAATTGCTCCGTTATATTCTGATTATTTAAGCTTTATTAAGAAACAATGTATAGATTCTTGGCAAGAGTATTTTGATAGAAGATCAAAAGAAAAGGGTATTTGGTATCAAACTATACAACCTCAGATAACTACGTATCCATGGATCGATCAAAATATATTAAAGCGTAAAATGTTGATAGTTGCGCTCAGGCTGCGATCTGGACATATCCCATCAAATAAATTCTCATTTCTATTGAAGAAAGCACAATCGCCTAATTGCGATGTATGTGGTACTATAGAAGACGTACAACATATTTTGATGGAGTGTGTCCGGAATGAGGATGATAGAAGGTTGATTTTTGATAATAACAAAATATTACAAGTGGGCATTTGTAATAGTATTTTAGCAACGCCACTATCAGATACAGCCATAAAACTGTATAATTTAGCTGTTAAGTGCTTTTCTAGTTAAGTTATATGTAAATAGAAATATGTTGTATTATTTTTTCCTATTGGGCGATATGGTCGCAAAGCGACAAAGCCTTTTATTATTAATAAATTAAAAAAAAAAAAGGAACAGCTCTACAAATAACAAAGTCATAATATCTTTGTATCAGAACACAGGGTTTTCTATCAAAAGTAGCTAATTTCTTAAGAAAGTATCTTTTCTTCTTCAATTAATCTCATTCTTCTTTCAAGTAAATCTTTATCTAATTTGTGTTTGCATAAGTACTGGCCATTAAGAAACATAACTGGAATATCATGCCTGTACAATCTTAACCATCTTAAGTTTTCTTTCTCAGTAATGTAAACTTTCTGTATTTTAACTCTATTTTTATAAGGTTCTAGTTCTTCCATGGCATTGTCACATAGACTACATGGGTCTTTGGTGTAAAATGTTAACACTGGTATTTCTTCTTGAGCTTGAGCTCTGGAAACGGAAAATAGGTTGAATTATAAACCATAAATATAAAAATATTTGATTTATTAACCATTCATAGCAATATAAACTTTTTATAATATTTAGTTATACAAAATTTTAACAGTATATTTTGTCATTTTTAAAGCTTTTAACATCCAAACACACTCTGTTTATAACAGCAAATTATAGAAGGCTCAGTGGTAACAATAGAGAAACAAAACCATCACATTTGTCATGAACTTACAATTTTTCAATCATGATGGATGATGCACCACCACCACCATTACAGATGGATGCTACACCCTTCTCTCCTTTCTTAAGAGCATGGCACAAGTGGACAACGATGCGAGCACCAGACATACCAATAGGATGACCAAGACTAACAGCTCCGCCATGAACATTAACTTTTGTGGGATCCAGATCTAATAGTTTTTGATTGGCAACAGCCACAACACTAAAGGCTTCATTAATTTCCCACAGGGCAACATCCTCTTTTTTGACTCCAGTCTTTTCTAATAATTTAGGGATAGCAATTGCTGGGGCAATGGGGAAGTCAATTGGGTCACATTCACCATCAGCAAACCCAACCACTTTAGCAATAGGCTTCACATTCAGTCTTTGTGCAGCTTCAACAGTCATGAGGACCAAAGCAGCAGCCCCATCATTTAAAGTTGAGGCATTTCCTGCAGTTACAGTGCCATTCTCTTTTTGAAAGACTGTGGCCAATTTTCCAAACTTTTCAAAGTTTACTCTTTTGTATTCCTCATCTTCTTCAAACATGACTGGTGGGGCACCTCTTTTTTGTGGAACTGGTACTGGAACTATCTCATCTGCAAAAGCCTTGGCTTCATAAGCTGCTGCACTCCTCTTGTAACTTGATATGGCATAGTCATCTTGTTGCTGTCTGTTAATCTCCAGTTTCTTTGCAGTGTTCTCAGCACAGTTGCCCATGTGGAACTTATTGTATACATCAGTGAGACCATCAAACACTATGCCATCTACTAATTGTATACCACCATAAGGAGTTTCACCTCTCTTCATAAAGTAAGGCACATTGGACATAGATTCCATTCCTCCTGCTAAAATTACATCTTGAGCTCCAGTCTGAAGGCCTTGTGCTGCCAGCATAATAGACTTCATACCAGATGCACAAACCTTATTCACTGTTGTGCATATTGTGCTCTTTGGTAGGCCCGCAAAGATGACTGACTGTCTGGCAGGAGCTTGACCCAGATTTGCAGAGCACACATTTCCAATGTACACCTAAAATTCAAATAGGAATCTTACATACATTCATTTATATTATTTTAATTATATAATTGTTTAGAGAATCATAAAATAACAAACAACTTCCTCATAATTAGAACAATCAACTATAAATTATTTACAACAATAATTATATCAGCAAAAAACGTTAGATAATGATGAAGTCAATTAAATAATAGTTTAAATTTTCACTTATCACAACACTGCTGTGGTATTTGATAACAGCTATCATGTCAAAAATCATGATAAATCACTGCATATTTGTTACATGTGATTGAAATAGGTTGCCATGCGAGCAAAAGCATGATTTCCCTCAATACATGATAATATAACTGTGAATTTGTGGCACACACTAGTGAAAGTAAGCAAACACCACTAACCTCTTTAATTTCCTCCTTTGGAATACCGGCTCTCTCCACCGCAGCTTTGACAGCGACAGCACCCAGCTCTGTGGCGGATAAACTGGCCAGGCTTCCTCTGAAAGACCCCATGGGTGTCCTCACTGCCGATGCGATCACCACTTCGTTCAGCGAAACTTTCGTGGAATACACCGCCATCGTTTTAAATGCCTAAATAAAAAACAAACAATTTAAGAAAATAATTTTCCGCCGCTTTATTAACTCAACTGTTTTGATTAAGTTATTCAATTGTCCCTAGCGACCACCAAGGCAGCTGATGTTGGACTGAGGAAAACCGAAGTTTGGCTGAATAAGACTAACAGTACTTACTGGCAGCATTTTTATGTTAATTATTTTACTCCCTTTTAAGAAGATCATGATTGAATATTAATAAACTCTTTTGAGTCAATACTCAACAAAAGCAAAAGATAACTGACTGCAAGTGATAATACTTATCGCTAAGAAAATATAAAAAAAATTTACATAAAAGTTATCTATTCAGAATTAATGATGCCATTTGGTTATCAACCTTATTTCTTTACAGTTAAAGTCCAAACTGTATTTAAAATTAGTAACAATTGTGGGTGAAAAGAAACTTTGCCCTGCGAGGTGCGTTCGTTAAATATGTCATAAACGCAAATATTGCGTTAACATAAATAAAAATAAAATAAAATAGATGTGGATATAGGATGTGGAATTGAAGATAAAACTACAAAATAATTACGCCTTAGCTTCCTGTGTATAATAATTAAAGTCTATGTTTAAATAATTTATAATGGTGTGTCTACATAGTTGGGTTTTGTGACTAGAGCGTGGTATATTACCAATATGTGCTCTAAAAAGTTATATTTTCTCCGATTAAGCGATCCTGAACTGAGATCGATTCATTTTCGCAGAAAAGGTTATTTGCACTGAAAAATACTCTAGTAAGTTTGAAAAATTGATGACGGAAGAGGAAAATATAGGTCTCCTATGATGTTCTGGCGTCGAAAGCCCTGTTGTCATGATGTCAAAATATTAGTAACAGTTTTTCTCTTTTAACACATATTTATATTGGACATGCTATTATTATGAGATTACGATTATAAATGCTTGTTGTTTATATTATGAAAACCTATCTGAAGCAATGCGTTATTTAGATATTTTATTTATTTTCATTCGTAGTTCATACTTTCGCCACACGCCAATACGTAGAATTGAAGATAGATGACTTATAAGTTCTATTTCGATTTGGCACAAGAGATATTTTACCTATAGCATGTGGACGAAACCCATTATTACCTATTATCATAATATTTTGTAAGATGCATAATTCATGGTAGAGAGGTATCAAAGAATCTCGACCAACATTTACAGTCGCTTTCAATTGTCAGTTGAGTTACAAACGGAGTACAAAAAGTGGGCTTATTAAACCCGACACAAAACGTAGAAAGGTGCCTCACTGTAGGATCTTAATACTTGACTGCCTAAATCTAAGCTTCGCAATCGAAGGGGGAAATTTGATTTACAATAAACATCGAAACCTTTTAATATATGACTCATAAAGATCATCTATTAATTTAAAGAGGAAACAACACTTTATGACGGATAATCAAAATATTGATTAAATTGTAGTTTAGATGATCAGTTTAAAACGTGTGTACACTGTGCAGTGTGAATACGGTTGGGACGCTGATCGTCTAGTTTGTGGTCTAGTTGGGCGATCATATAGATACTCCATTAGAAATTATAATACGTTCCGTTTCATAGAGAAAAGAGACAAAATATTTTAAATTTATCATTTTGAAGATTTAATTTTGAATTGAAGCGAATTTTATCACGATAAATAAAGATAAATAATTATTACGGTTTAAAACATTAATAAAGTATAATTGCCACAAGGCTATTATTTTATTTGAAGTTGAAGGTTTTCATATTTCAAATACCTATGATGATGCTACCGTTGCCTAATGTAAGCTACAAAAAAATAAATATGGTAGGTAGCAGTCTGTAGCATCGTACTGTAATTTTCTATTTTTTAATATTCTGAAACTTGTGATAAACGAATAGTGTTTAAAACAACGTTAATAATGATCTGAATCAAGTATAAATTGTGTAAAACAAATGAGTGCTAAAATTTGTTACATTTTGACAAGACAGGTGACTATCGATGGGCAGGTATCCACAAAGTTAGGAAATCAGGTTAGTGCACTTGTTTTATTTTACCTTGTTTTATGATGCATTTTAACCGTATTTTGAACTAGAACCAAATATGAAACAATACGCTTTCAATTCAATAATAATTAAAATGTATATGCCTATTATATTTGCAAATGTTTTATTTAAAAAAAATATTTGTGGCTTTTAATACAATGCAGATGTATAGAAGAATATAATATATACAGAAGGTGGGAGAGCGGTAAACGACAACAATACAATATTATTCTAAAAATCTCTTGCGTGCTTTATAAATGAATAATTTTTGAGTTCACTTTGTGTTTATTACCTGGGTTTAAAGTTATCAAATACCTATTTTAAGTTTTATAAAGTATTTAAATGAATTTCTGTAATTTTGGACAAGTATAAATGCTAGTGAAATTTAAATCAGTTATTTTTTTGAAATAAATATTTATTTATTTATTTATACTTCATACATACATTGTAAGTATAGGTGGACTTAATGCCTGAGGCATTCTCTAAAAGTCGAACCTAAGGTGATGCAGAGATGAGAAGAGCTACGTGCGTAAACAATTAATTAAAAATGAATGGACAGTGACATATAATTTTATAAAGTAACAACTATTTAGTTGAACGGTAACCATTTATAATTAGCTAATTATATACTCAAGAGTGGGTTCTAGGTCCATGTTGTAGAATAACAATACTATAATTTTAATAATAAATGATTGTGGTTACTCCTCAACAAGTAAAATAAACTATGTCAAGTAAAACATATTAAGAAATGGAATATACCTAATTATTTTAAGCAATATTAGATCAACAAACCCATAAGTAGATTGATGATTGAGGATTTAGGTGTGATTTGTTAATGTACAAACACATTTATGAACAATTTGTATGGTCATTTTACCTAGGTATTCAAAAACGCATTTGCTTAAATAAAATATAAATATAGGTAGAAACAAGTTATTTCAAAAATAACAAACCAGCTGAATATTTGGCTTTGATATCAAAAATTCAAAATTATTCTCAAAGTTATTTGATGGAACCGAGTTTTACTGTAGTATTCTTTGATTAAAAAGTTCTTTCTTAGTCCTCATCTGTGTTTGTGAGGAAGTGAACATTAGGCTTCATTATCTGGTTTTTGCTGTGCATTGCCTGACAATTAATGGAGTTTTGTTAGGTTAATTTTGTTTATTTATTGAGTCATCAGTACACAGATTAACATCACTACACCATTATTATATCTTGAATGTTCAAACTATCATTATTGTATTTTAATATGGTCCTTACATATTTATTTATTGTGAAGATCAGCCAACAATTGTATACACAGGCCCTAAAAACTACCAATAAACTAAAGCGTATTTGTAATTTTTATATGTATATGTATTTTCTATATTTTTTAAAGAATATAATACTAGAACCAGGAGAATAGTTGTATATTCTTATTAATATTAGAATTACGATGTGTATACAATGTGTAATTTATTTTTAAAGCCAATTAAATCCAAGTCTGCAACATTGAGGAGTGACTTTAACCATTCTTTTTCTATTTTATTAATGTACAGATGTTGCTTTCATGTTTATTAAACCTAAACATGTTATGATTTTTAACTGGTAAAGACTATAAAATGTTCATTTAGTATTATTTAAAAAAATGTAAAAAATGAATTGTGTAAACAATCCAAACAAGGCATAATAATTATGTATTTATTTATTTAAATCATTTGTCTGTTATTGTATAAGTAAGTGAGTATTTTCAATATCAATGAACTGTATTATCAGTGGATCTCAGGTGAAACATTAGACATTACAAAATACCTACTTATTCCAGCTGATTACGGTATGTGTGTGTGATTGTTACGAAACAATTTCTCAGCAATTAGACACCATATTGTTATGTATTTTTCACTTATAAGTGTCTTATCTTTAACAGTTAATCATAGTTGTGATAAGTTATTGCAGTGCATGTTAGTGTTTTATTAGTTTTTGTGGTTTATTTGTAATTGTGCACTTTTGAATGATGCCTATAGTGTACATTAATTAGAGGGACTTTTAATTAATGTAGTTATTTTAAAAGTGTAACAAAGTTAAAGTGGATTTATGTGCAATTTCTGAATTATTCTATGCAAGGTAACATATAATAGCCAAGTTGTTCTTATTTACAAACTTCTCTGTCATTGGATGATTTCATTTTTGCTCATGTTAATTTCTGTTCCACATATTATGTATATTTGCCATGTAATTTCTTAATGAACAAGAATGACACCTCCCTTGAAATACTCCATATCTTTTTATAGTTATATTAGGTGTTCATTTTTTTTATTTCATTTATGCTATCAAGACATGTTAAGCCCCTATGATTCATGTTTACAAGCTGTGTTGTACAGCAATTTGGCGTAAGAGTGCTAACGTTTAGTCTTATTTGATCCTGTGCTCTGTCAAGTTATTAAGCCAATTAGCAAGTTAATTCATATGTAAATACAAATACAATACAAACTTTGTGGCAACACCTCAGAGATCATGAGCAGGATGTGGCGTATTGTCTTCTCGAAATGTGTGATATAAATATATTTTCTATGCATATGTTTTGATATTTTCGGAGTTTAGATATTATTGTAAGTGAGGTGATTGTTGCAGGGTCAACATCGAAACGCGCCGGCTATGACTTAGGCCATGCGATAAAAATGGAAGTAGTTAACACGGGCGAAGGTCGGTACGAACAGACTGAGAACTTACCAGGAAGCCATGCGGAGAGCGACGCTTCCAGCAGCGTATTTGAAAGTAACGATAGTGATCAATACAGCGAAGACATAGACAAGTTTTCAGACGACGGCGACCTCAGAGAAGACTTACAAAAAACAATACCAGAATGTTACAAATCAGATTCAAACTTTTCATCACAAGCATCAAGCGACATCACAAACGACGAAGAATTTCAAGCGACGGCACTTTGCCAATTTATGGATATATTGAACGATTTAGATGAAGTGTTAGATAAGTCTTTACTAGCGTGTTTAGATGATGGCACGAAAAGCTTCGACAGCGATGAGGAAGATCTTATTTGTAAGATTAAGGAGTGCATCGGCGATAGTTACGAGCAGTCCGAACAATCAGAGGCACATAGTTCCATGGATGACAATACTCAAGTAGTAACGTGCACGGACATTCTACCATCTGCTCCCTCATTAGAAGATCTAGATATATCGCAGAGTACATCTGAGAGGCGGATTGCGAGTCTTGGTCGTTCAAAAAGTTTTTCGGAACTTTCTGAAATCGACCGACAAGCAATGGTATCGCTGGAGAGAGCTAGCACGACGCAAGAAAACTTGCGGAACTCCATGAGGAGATTAGATCCAATTGTTCTCCCAGCGATCACCACGCAACAGTCTTGTGAACCTCTCACTTTACCAGTAATATTATTTTTGGAGCACCATGTGAACATGCGACCAACTAGTGCACCTATACAGTTACAAGTGACTGCTGCCAATTTAAGTACTGATGGGACTTCGGGCCCATTGATCGTGGGACGCAGGGCTCTCTTAATGAACCGGACTTTGTCACTACCGTCACCGGGGGATAGTGACGTCACTCCAGCAGAGTGGACCAGCCATAATACTGCCAGAAGTACCGCTAGGAGTTTAAGCACTAACAGTTCTTCAAATGAATCATTAAATCTTGCACCCGTTAATCAATCTACTGCTGGCACTAATGAGGAGAGGTAATTTTGTATATTCATTTTAGAAGTGTTGCAAATGACATATTTGAAGCATTGTTTCAATTACGCCGAGACATTCCGATGTGAATGAAATTTTTATGCAACAACCTTGTTGATGTAATTTTGTAACTGCCTCGTTCCGATAAATGAGGTCATAGGATGTGATTTGGGTGAATCATAATTTTAAGCTAATGTATGAATAGTTTTGAATCAGATAAGGAACCTGAGGATGTTTTCAGAAACGATGAGACTGAAGAACCTCCTTTTGGAGTGTGGCCACACCGTATGAGTGCGATGTTAGCGTGTTTGAGTTGTACTGTCGGAATATTTAATATTTCAAGATTTGCCATATTCAGCGTTGATTTTGGAGGTGAGAATCGTACATCATACAGACTGATTCATTTGCGTGTTGTAATTTCCTGTTAATTTTTATTATTTTTTGCAGCGAGTTTCATAATACAGTTTTTTATACTATCATTTTTAATCGGAATACCGCTGTTCACACTTCACTTATGTCTGGGCCAAGTTTTGCAAGCGGGTCCTGTGGACATGTGGAGGATATCTCCCATATTCCAAGGCGTCGGAGTGTCCTTGCTGCTCATACAAGCCGTCATCGGCATGTACAGTATAATAGGCCTCTCGTGGATATTCGTTTACTTCAGAGACGCGTTTATTACCTCGACCGACAAATATAAATGGACCCTGCCGCATGAATTCAACATCGAAGGTGAGACAACATTGCATAATTACTACGAATGAGTATTGTTTGTTCAATGAATATTGCGCGGTTTCAATCAGGAAATATGAACGAAGGCCGCTCAATTTAGTCAATTGGTTTTTAGTTGTTTTGAATGAGGAAGCGGTTCCTGATGAAAGGCTTTGTTGCAGATGGCAGCGGTAAAAACGGCACGTACAAGATCCAGGACACGCTGCCGCAGTACTTCCACGGCGAGGTGCTGCAGCGCAGCGCGGGCTCCAACGCGTACTTCGGCACCATCAAGTTCCAGGTGGCCTTCAACCTGGCCGTGGTGTGGATGATCGTGTTCGTGGCGCTCAGCAAGGGGCTCAGGTCGTACGGCAAGGTGCGTGTTCTCTGCTCGCTGCAGCGCAGTCACACCTTCGATTTCCTCCGAATTGGTAACGTGTTACGCTCACATTACGTGTTAATTGCAGGCCGTGTACATGCTGATATTTCTGCCGATATGCGGAACGCTCGTGCTGTGTACCAAATTGCTCACACTCATACCGTACGACACTGTTACGAATATATTCTCCGATACTGAATGGAGCGAATTTTTCATAAACAGTAATGTGAGTATATTCAACGCTTTTGAATTACAATTGCAACAATTTACATTCTTATGGTAATCCGAAAATAAATTTACGCGTGTTGCGTCATGCTCTTTACGTCACACTAACAATGCGGGTTGTTGCTACAATATATTTACTTAACAAAATAACAGTTAATTAAAAATCACTTGGGTATCCTCTCTGTCATTAGTTATGGAAAAAACGTCCTTGCTAACGGTTAGTCTAGTGTAGGCCTCACAATAATTGCTTGCATAAGATAATCTAGATGTTTGTAACACTTATATGGCTTAAGCTTTATTGCGGTGTTTGTTGATATCGCGTTGGTGATGATCCGTGTCGCGTTAAGCCGCAGGATTATTCCAATGTCGCCTTGACCCACTTGTAAGAAGATCCAACGAGCAGATCAAGAAACATTGGCTTCTATATCATATTGCCAATTGCAGCCAATGTATATCTCGTGAAAGACCGGATGATGGAAATTAGGTCGCGTGTGGACATGACAGCTCGAGACGAATGGCCTATTGTGTGCAAGCGATGAAGATTGATGTGAAATTGCGTACATATATCTTTGTTTATGTGTTTAAACTGCCATGTAGAAACTTTAACGCCTTCGATTAATTAATATTTGTAGGATTTTAAGTCGTAAGGTCTATAATATTTGTTTTAAATTTTGCAATAGCTTATACATTTACAATATTGATTTCTATTTGTTGAATAGGCCGCAGGATCACACGATATTGATATTAGATAATGCGGTTAAATTCATTGATCTCTTTGCGGTGATCAGTCCTAAGGCGGTTTCAGTAATACCGCAATGTAATTTTAATCCCAATTATATTTGTTTCATCACAATTATAATTATTACATGACCCGTGAATTTAAAATATTTCCAATAGGCAATACACATAGATTCTTTTTAATTCCTTCTAATAAAGCTACAATCACTCGAAAGCGCTTATATTTTCAATGGCAACTAAAAGCTCCATAATGATTCGTTTAAGAAGATTCAACACACGTATCGGATGCAATAAATTCACGTTTAATAAAAATATATTTCCTGTTCGTCTACATCCGATATTTCCGAGTGAATGAAACAATGCGTCTATAAGTTATTTGAATGCTACTGAGATCACCTTGAACGGATATATTAATTATAAAATCTATTACAATATCTTATAATGTGCGCATCTAAGACTATACGGCTGTTATTATTTTATTTTTATCAGATTAATAAACTAAAATATTTTAGTGTTGTTTAATATTTCGTTAAGCAATTAATCTGATGTTGGATTTTCGTCCGTAACTTATTTTAAAATTGACTCAGCTGTATAAACATTTTGTTATACTTTAGGCATGTATCACACGTAGAGCCACGCCGTTGTCGGTCATGACTCAGAATTAGTGGGCAGGCTCGTCCGTGACGGTACTATTGTGTCATAGAAAATCGACGTAAAGCGACAGCTTAGCTGCCGCGTTTCGTTCAGTGACTGAGATTGCCGGATGCTCAATACCCCTTTCCTCTTCCCATCTTTTTTCCTTGCCGCTCAGCTTCTGATTTGATAGGCCGGCAACACATCCATGATCCAAGCGTTATGGATGTTCATGGCATGCGGCATTGATCACTTACCATCAATAAAAAAATGCATGTCACGTGCATTTTTTTACACCTTACACCTCATTTCGAGCAGATCCTCACAATTTTGTCAGTCTACACTATCTGGGCAACGTAACATTTTAGTACACGTGCAGTCAATTGGCAACGCCAAAATATTAAAAGTGAACATGAAACATATGTCCGCGGCTATTCCACATCGATAAGATCAAGTTTTTCGATAATACAAATATTGAGTAGCTTACATTGACGAATTGATGAGTCACGTTCCTTTTTTACATTTGTAATAATTTAGGTCTTCTGCCATTCCGTCCTGGTGTGTGTAGATGTAGACATTTTGCCACCGGTCAAAAAATTACACATACTATAATCCGGCCGCTCAGAGAATGCGTTCCTGACACATGTCAGTTGATCATGAGTAGTGATGGGAAATAATTATCATCTTGCTAAACTTTTGAATTATTCCCAGTAAAAGTAGCAAGTTAGAATAATTGGATACTTGACTATTTTCTATAAAGTGTTTTAAAATCTAGGTATAATCATTCTTTAAATCTTCCAACCGTTAATATATTTTTAAAGAGATCTTTATAACGAATAAACATGTTTTTCTTTATTACTAAAAATATTGTCACCAAAACGGTTGGTCACGTGACTTTTTAAAAATTTAATTTAATTTTTAATATATGTACTTCTCTTAGGATATTTGGAAAAAGTATACGAGTATTTATTTTACTACGCGCGCGCTTTGTACGTTTTTAATACCAGGAACGCTAGTTAGTGGAGATATAGCTTGGCAATAAAAATAATAAGAAAAGGAGGCGCCACTGAGCCGCTTAAATAGTATCACATTATAGATCGGATTTTCATTTTGATTCTTATTATTATTAAATCAATTATAAGTAAATAATATAAGTTAATATTAAATGTTCTTATATAAAATATTTTAATAAAAACGTAAACTTCAATGCCAAATTTAAATAAATTTCACAAATGTGAAAGATATTATATTGCTGCCAGGTGAAATAAAGAGTTAGATCCGTTTAATTATTACGTTATACATTATTAAAATAAATGTATTATTTTATATTATAACGGAAAATAACGTTATAATAATCTGCTATTTTTTGGCCACATCACTCCAGAAATGAACAGTTGACATAACCTTGTAACGGCGTGGTATGAACTTATAAATATAATATTTTTATTTTTATTAACCGTCAAATTTAGTCCAAAGTGATAAAATTTAACCTAAATTTACATATTATTAAATTTTTTGTGATGTTTTATTTCGTAAGTAGGGTAAATAAATAAAATTGTTCGATAATGTATTTACATTTGCTGTCGTTGCATTTGCAACGACACTTCAAAGTTACGTCGTCCGTTCGATTACAACCTTTCAGGAACGCATTCTCTGAGCGGCCGGATTATAGCCGCTTAGATACTATAGCATTTTGGCGCCCTACCAATAAAATGTCAAGGATAAAAAATAAAAGCAACTTATTCACAGAGTTTTTTTTCGAAACGTCGGGAAGTTAAAAAATGTAAAAATTAAACCAAATCGCTATAAAATCCGTATAAAATAGTTTTATTTCAAGGTTTTTTTTTTGGGTAGAGTTGGGCAGCGGCCGCTCAAGAAACATTCCTAACATGGGGTCTGTTAGGGGCGTGCGTGATGCAGCTGACGTCACACAAGAATGCTCGCAGCAAGAGCAACGTGGTGCTGCAGAAGGAGAGCGCGTGTATCGTCGTCTTTACCTTCGCCGTGCTACTGTTGGGCTCGTTCCTGGCCAACACGTGTGTGCAGATACTGAAGAATTACGGGTACGCGTACATACCGGGGAGTTTTGGTGAGTTATTACATCATTTAACCTGAAAATGCCTGCTTAAATTAATCGAATCGATTGAAATTATACAGACTTAGAGCCCGTGGCCGCCAGAGCTTCGTCATTTTATAAAAGCTGTAAGTTTGTATATATGTTGTTAAGGTAACTATAAAAAGGTGTTTTCTTAGCAGCTGGACACTTTTGATGGTTCTTTCATCTTGCCAGACACATTAAAGCTGATAACTTCCAAAGCCACACTGATCGGAACTTCATAATAGCTGATCGTGTGATGCCTATGTCAGAGGCATGCGCAGACAAACTTTCAACTTTTATAAAATGATGAAAGACTGGCGGACACGGGCTCTCGGTCTAATAGCCTATGACAAGGTTGTTAATTCGATCGATATATGTACATCTTGTAAATGAAATAACAAAATTTTATGGAAATAGCACATTTCCCGCGCCCCGCATAAGACCTGTTGATATAAGATGAGGCATTCACCAAAAAAAGGTTGTACAAAACTCATAAAACAATTTTGGAAATACATAAAATATAGTTAAAATTGCAATTGACTTATACCTTAGTAAATTATTAATGTAATACTAAAGTTACGAGAATCAAGTGTTACTAATTGAGCGTTTTATCACCTAGGTAGAGTATAGTTTAAATTACCGTGAAAATGCGTCACTACGTTTGTAAGTCGGACGAGAAACAGGTTGATGACAACCGATTAATCGATTATTATATTAAAAAACATTCTTTCTTAATTGCTACTTATTGACGTCAATTATTTTTTAATGGATCCATGGCAGTTAGCTTTTACGGTGTAACTGTAATCAGTCATGACCAGATAAATATTTAACCAATAATCCTTGGCTCCCTCCTTCTCCCCTCTCCCCTCATACTAAACCGATTCGAAAGCTCTCAATGCATCTGCAATACCTAAGTTTTATTGATACTTATATCAGATGAGCCGCTTTTTATTGGAGCTGTAGATATAAAAATGTGTCGACCAGTACGAAGTATTTTTTCACATCTGATTCATTTTGCAGTTAAAGACAGACAAGGTCATTAATGACAACCTTAATGTCATCAGCTGGATTTTCCGAATTATATTTTACTTGACTATGAAAGGGAACTACAATGATCTCACGATATAAGGTTACGTCATATTTTGTCAAGGTGTGTTTGACGAAAAGTAAAGTTTATTCATGACTATTTTAGACATTAAGAGAGCGTTTCGTGCATTCAAGTTAGTATTATCGAAAAAGAAACTTAATTTAATCATCAGGTGAGAGCGAGACGGCATCACTTTTCTCTAATTGTCACCGTCATACGTAATCAAAACGTAATTAGCTACGCAAGAGCGTGTCCAAACGTTTGTGGCAAACAGATTGAGTTAAAATTAGTCGGCTCATCATTTTAGTACCATAAAATTTCTCTCCACAGATAGATCATAAAACTTTAGTAGGTACTATATTGAGACAGTTCACCTATTTAGATAGTGTTTTTGACGACGATATATTAATCTTTGAAAGAACAAAAGTTAAAAAACAGCGTTAAAATGTACAAATATTGCGATTAGTGATGTTTGCCCAATACTGTGGAGTGTGGGTATATGGAACGTTATCTTGCAACACTGAGTTGCAATAAGCACGTGCGGCCAATGATAAATTGAAGTCGGCGCTTTGTTTTTGACACTCAAAACAACTATTGTAATAAAATATTTTTTAATGTACACAGCGATATCAATGAGAGGTTTGGGAATTGCACAATACACGTGATCTGCTCTGTATAGCACGTCTCTGAAAAGAAACATGAGTTTTATTAGTTTTTTACGGTTTTACACGTGATATCAATGAAACTGAAGGTCCAACAATCATCTCTAGACCCTTACCCTCTATGCTCTCCTGTTACCCCTGATAGAGTTTAAAAGAACTCACTGAATGCAATCGAAATCGGTGGGTTTGGTCAACCACGTTTTAAGAAACTTAATTCTTTGAAGACCTACACGCTCAAATTTCAAACTCATAAATATGCCCCCTTTGACAGAAATTTCAACAACACACAGTAAAATAATCCCAGAGTTCCATGACAATGGCCATTGCTATATTGTATTTTTCCTGACGTCATGTTTACATCTCCAATTCACAACAAAATTTGTTTTCGTCCTCCAAATTAGAAACGGTGAAATCATCACAATTCTTATGGCCGTTGTCGGAGCCGATGCCTGGGAACGTGGCGTCAACGCCAGTGAGATACATGGGCCATTATGGGAGCCTGGTGGGGGTGACAGTGTGGCGGACTGGAGTGGCCGCCAGGACCTATAGTGGGTGGCAGCCCCTGCAGCTAGCAACGCAGCTGGTGCCTGCCACGCTTGCTGTACTGCCAGCTAATGTGGTATGCAATTATAACATTTGTATCGTGTTTTGTAATGATGAGATACTTTTTATTTCGGAGGCCAGTAAATAATAATAAATTTCTTACTCTTTTTACGTATTTTACTATTTAATCAATTTTGTTATCACTTGCTTTGTGCTTCAGTGCTCGGTATTTTAAAATGCGTGCGACTTTTTATTGTAGTTTACAAGAGTTGCACTGGCAGGTGTAAAAAGTCGCAATTTTACTTTTTATCTTAATCCTACAATACAAAGTACAATACTCATAGAAGTTACTTTTAAGCTTTAATTTCAGGTAATTAAAATAATGGTTGGAGTTGTACAGAATGTCATTATTTTGATTTTAAAATAAGTTTTCAATTAGTATGTGCAAAGTGTTTCATGATAACACTTCGTTGACAAGGCGGAAGAGATATATCGTGTCGTAAAATACCTTAACAATGGTACTTTCAACGTACTACTTCTTCCGCCACTCGACAATGATATCGAATCTTTGTTTCGCGTGAACGTAACCAGTTAATAGATTTGTTTAATCATTACCGGCATCGATAGCATGCAGTTAAATAAGTTTATGTCTAGAAGTGGACTACTACTATGAAAGTAACCATCAAGCATGATTTAATTAAATTAGCAGGCAACTTCCAACAGTAGGCTGCGGAAATATTTTAGGGAGGCCTATGTTCAGCAGTCAGCAGATTAATACTTCCTAAAAACGAGTATAAGTAATGATAAAATAAGTTTGATCGTAAATTAATTATCTTATGTTGTTAATCTTTGCTCAATATAACGGTCAAGAAAAAATCGTAAGAAAATCTGCACTCTTAAGAGCCAAAGAGGTCTGAACAAGAGTTTTAAGGGTAAGTAAGTGAAATCGATCAAGTTCCACTAGAAAAGCAGCCTAGAATTCCTCCCCATAGAAGACAAAGCCTATGCCCTGTAGTGGGTTATAATTATACACGTGGTCTGAGACTTGAGAGAAAAAAGACGAACTATCAATATATCAGTTTACTCGCAAGGTGTATCCAGAGTCACGAGAAATACACACGTGTCCGTCAAAGTTGAGTACCTATTTCACGCGATTTGTTCGGTATCGCCCGTTACGAATTCGACCCGACTGATAATTTATTCAGACGCTATTATAGCTATCGATTGGGTGGCAAGGGTGTCTAAAGTACGAAATATAACTTATTTTTTAATTATTGAGTAAAACAATTAAAATTGGAAATAGTTACACCCAACAGTCACATACATAGTCCTGACCCCACACTAAGATCGAGCCTTGTGTCGTGGTTGTAAGGAACTACGAGAGACTTTTCGGTCTCACAAACACCCAGACCCGAAACAAATACTTATGGTTCACACAAATATTTATCTCGGTTCGGTAACCAAACCCGCAGGCACTCGTTTCACTGCCGGCGTCTAAACAACTGCGCCACGGACGCTGTCATGAGCTGAAATGAATTAGTAATGAAACAAGTAATCGATGATAGGACGGTAGAGTGATAACAAGATGTCTGTCTCAGTAGATTTATCAAATGTTTGCTAATTATTGCTTGGTAGCCGTACCTGAAATTAATCATAAATACTTGAAAATTCCTAACTATCTATAAGAAATTTTCAAATTGGCTTCGCACAAACATTTCTCCTAAGACAATTAATGTTTGTGCCATGCCTATGTATTTTTTTCGTATCTGAGTGTTTGTAAGACTGAAGAGTCTCTCGTAGTTTCCAAAAACAACGACACCTGTCTTCTATCTTAGTGTCAACCATATATGCTGCCGTCCTCTAGCTAAAATGCCGTTAACCAACATCTGACCAATTTTTACTTTTAAATGCAAGTATAATCAGAAAAAAAAGTTTCGCTATTGAAAAGTGCTTCCTGAGATCTATTATTCAGTATTTCAAAGTTTTAAATATGACTTCTAGTTATTGAGTAGCATATTAAAAACAAAAAAAATGTTTTTTTGCGCATAACTCAAAAAAAGGTTATGGTAGTTAACGGCATTTTAGCTTGAGGACGGCAGTATGTAAAGGTTAGGTGTATTTGTTTTCTCTTTCCCATTTAATATAGTCTATACAATTTTCAACCTACCAGTGATTACTGGGTATATTTTCAGTTGTCACCAGCATGGGCGGTGATCTTCTACTTCATCCTTATAATGTTCGGCATCGCGCAGCAGCTGGCGATATGGCACTGCGTGATCACCGGCATCATGGCCATCAACGCCAAGGCGCTGCGCGTATGGGAGACTACCATCACCTTCCTTAGTTGCGTGTTTGGATTGGTTGTTGGACTGCTGTTGAGTACTGATGTAAGTATTGGCTTAATGGTTCTATGATTTTGTTCTTCCACCGCAACTGGTATTATGTATGAGCCTATGAATTGTGATAACCTGATTCTCGGATAAGGTAGTTCAGTTTGTGTGAATGTTTGAATTTAGAAATCTTATACAAGTTAGCCGTGACAAGGCGATAAGCTCGCCTCCTATTACGTGTCGAGACGGAATCAATATTTGCAAATTGTGGTTGGCACAGACTGTCTTAAGTGGCGTAGTTGTACTGTGGTACCATTACAAAGTTCAGGTCTCAGTTTAGAATCCCGGGTTGGGCAAAGTGATATTGGATTTTTCTATTCATTATCAGTCCGGAGTCAGGAATTTGTGCCCGATATGGCGATAGGCTCGCCCCCTATTACATCGTGGGACGGAACACATAAGGCGAAGCGTGGGTGTCTATGGTTCCATCTGCCTACCCCTTGTGGGAAAAAGGCATGAAGTTTATGTACATATGTATGCATGTGGTTGGCACAGGGACACCTCGGCTTATCGTTTACTAATTGAATCGTGCCTTTAAGTATGTTAACACGCTATTAAAATATGTGCTATAGTTAATATGATTGTATGGTAACAGCAGTGAATGTGGATGTTTTGGTGCAGGCGGGCATCCGCATCGTGCACCTGGTGGACTACGCGTGGGTGGGGTCGTGGTGGCAGGCGGGCGTGCAGGTGTGCCTGGCGGCGGGCGTGTTCGTGGTGCGCGGGCGGCCGTACTGCGCCGACGCCGTGGTGCGCGCGCTGTACGAGCCGCGCCGCCGCACCGCCGCGCTGGCCGCGCTGCTCAGCTTCGTCTGGACCGTCGTGCTGCCCGTGCTGCTCTGTGTATGTATACGCACATGTACGCACTCATACGTACAGTACAATACAAAAACACTTCATTGCATCCAAAAAGGAAATACTAACAAATTTATAAAAGCAATAACAATTCTGTCACAGTGGGCAGTCTTATCGCTTAAAGCGATTTACACTTACACACGCACACACTTAAACGTATGCTCTAATACGTCCACACATACACGTTCGCACTCATACGTACACGTAAACGCATACACACACATGCATACGTACACTTTCACGTTCAAACGCACGTACACACGTACACGCACACATTAACCACTCTAATGTTTCTCTACCAAACTGTGAACGAACCATTTACGGATTAACATGACTGCAATGCCAAAACAAAAAAACTATCACCAGCAAGGTTCAATTATGTATGAAAAAATGTGTGAAAATTATTGAAAAAATATGTAACAGCCGCAAACGCGTTGCATTTAGAAAACACACTTAATCACATAAATTACAATAAACATGTTATTAGGTATCGCATAACTTTTTCGATAATTATTCTATACTATACAAAATAATAAATAAATACCGAATTTAAATGATAAAATATTTAATTTCAGGCAATATGCGTAATGGACTTCCGAGTTGGACAGCAACGTCAATTATACACGTGGAGAAAACCTGTTGGGTCAGTAAATAACTTATTGTGATTATTATATATTTCGTGTATTCTATGTAATAGATTAATATCAGTACTTCTATGCTTTTTTTAAATGATCTCTTGTCGATCAATAACGGAATTTAATTTAATTTCACAGATACTGGCCCATATGGTGTCGACAAGTTGCTGTCCTAATGCAGCAGACCGGGCTTCTATTACTGCCGGTCGTCGCGTTCATACAAACATGGAGATACATGAACAAAGGACCGCCCGACATTCTAGAGGTATTTATACACATCTAGCAAACCGATTGCGATTAACAACAGGCAACTAACACTCAGTGCCGAAAATGAATATTATCTCGCTAGTGTAAGCTTGTTTTGTAAATTCAGATTAACGATAGCTTTAAAATGATTAATTAGTAACAGTGGTTGTTTTACTTACGCTGCAAAGGATTTAGGAGCTAGCGAGTGTTTTGAAGATTTGGTAAGAATTTTGGTTGTTGGTGATATCAGACATAGATTATACGTAAATATTACAGTTGTAGATTTTCAAACAGCCTGTTTAAAGTTGCTTGTGTTAATTTTTCTAGGGGTGTACAATTCATACATAAATTTCGCGAAAAAACTTCGTTTGAATAAGATTTTGTGTGTTTTTAGTTATTACAGGTAGTAAAAATTCAATAGGTTTTATGATGTAAATTAATAGGATTTTTTTGTCGTGTTACATTTTAATTACAGCCCCGCTTACTCCGACGTGTTGAATATTATTATAAATTTTATTTGGAGGCGAATTCTCGGAAACTATTTATTCATATTATGTAATATTATGGTGAAATATAGCTTCAATTTTAGCGTAATTTTTTATGAAACTTTCGCCGTAAATTTGCCTCAAAATAAACAAATTTGGCTTTGTCACCTAGAGCTCGTGAGCGCCAGACCTTCCCCATTTAATAAAAGCTGAGGCATCACACAATAAGCAATTATGAAGTTTGGATTGTGGTGGCTTTGGGAGATATAAACTTTAAAATGTCTGAATAGTTGAAAGAACCATCAAAAGCAGGTTCAAAATCGTTCGGCTGCCAAGGAACAACACGTTTTGATAGTTGTCTAAGAAACATAAAATACAAAATTCAGCATTTATAAAATGATGAAGGTCTGGCTCTCGCGGGTCTATTGGTAAGAGGTCTATGGGTTGATTAAGCTAAGTACTACTATTTATAGTAGTACCTAATGCTCGTAGTGTGCTTTTCTTTGTACATATTATCAAGGAGTTCTATAGGACCTCCCTGTTGGTTCCACTTTACACATTCACTGTTGTGAGTAAGAGGTAATATGAGAAAATTAAAAGGATTATTTTTATTTACATTGATTTACTAGTTGTTTCCGATGTAACGCATGTGCGGCTGTCACACGCCAAGTGTGTTATTTGCATACATACTACTCCGGAGTCGCACTGGGGGACAGTTCATTCTGTAGTCAATTTGTTTATACCCCATCGAGTTAAAAAAACAACGTTGTATCGTGTGTAGTAGCCGCTGTAGAGCTCGCTGACATCTCATGTTTCGAGCTCAGCAATACGTCACGTTTACATCGGCTAGTATTGCAGTGATAGTCCAAGATCCCAGAGCCCCCAGACGTTACTTATTTTCTCATAAAAAATATAAATGGGATAAAGTAGTGTTAGTACGTACTTTGAGTGTGTGCATACCTGCTAGCTTGGGTCGACGGCCAATTCATAGGTACCAGGTGCTAAAGGTAGATAAATACAGTACTGATTTTTCTTAAATTCTCAGTGCTGATTTTTACATATGTTTTAGATAACTTTGTTAAAAATTAATAATTATTATTGCCAGACACTTTCCATCGGCGCTTACCATTACCAGACGCTTTAAAGCTTAAAAAAAAAGAACATATTTTTACTTATAATCTCACTCTTGATTTTTATATATGATACTTAAGGAACTATTTGAACACCCCTGGTCAGCAGCCAGACCAATTGGAGGGGTCAAACATCCCCCCAGACACACATAAAGTGTCGCTATGTGTATAAGCGCGAGGTCATTATTTGTACGCTTGAGTGTGAGAGAGATATTTATGTGCCGTTAGAGAAGTAATAAAAATGATTGAGATTTAAGAAGAAAATTATCAGTGGTGTGTAATGCACTATTATCAGAATCATTATTGTAAACACAATGGAACAACGATACCTTCTAAAATTCTGCTCTGTTCAATATAATCAAGAGAGATTAAACATTCGTTACATACAAAATAGAATCGAACCTGAAGATTACAAGGTATTTTAAAGTGATCTGAGTTGAGAAAGTTTTATAAATAATAAATATAAGTTACTTTAACCTATGTTTTATATCTTATCATCGAGTAAAATTGAATACTACTATTTAAAAAAATTATGTTTTTTAAATCTTAAAATTACACAAAGCTATACTATGTCTTTCTTCTTTCGGATTATTTGTAGTTTGAACATTTTACAATTCAGCGTGATCTTTACTGTCATCATCGTCTAAGTTTGATAAGTCATCATCAACCCAATGTTGGCATTGACTATCTTCATTATCATCCTTATTACTTTCATTTTCTGTAACAAATATAATAATAATTAAGAATCAAAGAGTTACACGGTTATATCAATTATTCAAAGTTAAAGTATAATACCTGATTCTTCTTGAAGCGATTCACTGACAAAGCTCGGCAATTGGTCCCCATCGAACCAGTTTAAATGATATTTATTGTCTTCCAACGTCCAAACACACACTTTAATAATTCTGCCATTATATTTTTTAGAATACTATAAATATTTTTTTCTTTTATTTCAACACGTTGTAAATAAAATCACAGATGCACTGAATCGAGTAGTACTGAATAGAGTAGCCTAGAGACGACAATAAGTATAAGAAAGATATCGATAAATAGATATCTCTCTCACACTCAAGCGTACAAATAATGACCTTGCGCTCATACACATAGCGACACTTTATGTGTGTCTGGGGGGATGTTTGACCCCTCCAATTGGTCTGGCTGCTGACCAGGGGTATTCAAATAGTTCCTTAAGTATCATATATAAAAATCAAGAGTGAGATTATAAGTAAAAATATGTTTTTTTTTTGAAGCTTTAAAGCGTCTGGTAATGGTTAGCGCCGATGGAAAGTGTCTGGCAATAATGATTATTAATTTTTAACAAAATTATCTAAAACATATGTAACAATCAGCACTGAGAATTTAAGAAAAATCAGTAATGTATTTATCTACCTTTAGCACCTGGTACCTATGAATTGGCCGTCGACCCAAGCTAGCAGGTATGCACACACTCAAAGTACGTACTAACACTACTTTATCCCATTTATATTTTTTATGAGAAAATAAGTAACGTCTGGGGGCACTGGGATCTTACTCTATGAGTGTTGAGTGTATGTATGTATGTATGTATGTTTGTCCGGCAGCGCATCCAGCACCTGTACCGGCCGCGCATGGGCACGGCCAGCGAGACCGCGCCGCCGCGCGCGCGCCCCCCCCGCGCCGCCCGCGCCGCCCCCCGCGCCCGACCCGCCGCCCAAGTACACGCCGCCGCCCTCCTACTCCACCGCCACCGGCGCGCGCCTGCTCAACACGCTGCGCCGCAGCTTCCGCACGCTGCGCAGGTACGCACACACACGCACATCCTCGGTTACAAATCCACTGGTGAACATTAACCTCATCAAAGGCCTCACAAAAACCTGCCGTACCCTACACAATATGGAAATATTTATATTCAGAATATATGAAACAATAATGGATTTTTTATCTTCAATCTTGATCGCTTGGTCTTTCAGGATGACGTCGGCGCGGACGGAGCCGACCGCGACGGACGACACGTCAGAAATGCCCATCACATTGAGCGAGGCGGTGGAGCGCGCGGCGCCGGCGTCGCTGCAGCTCGCGCACGAGGCGCCGCGCCCCGCCTCCGCCTCGCGCGCCTCGCTGTCTCTCACACGCGACTACCTGCGAAGATCCTTCGTGCGCAAGAGCGACTCGGCCAAAAGCATCCGCTCCAGCCTACGCCGCAGCTTCAGGTATGGCGGCGGCCTCACCACCAGCCACGAGCATCTAGTTCGAGACGCAGAGCCTATATCCAACACCGTGGCCATGTCCGCCATGCTCGACACGGACACTTCACCACATACGCGAAGCCTCGCCTCTGTCATATGATTACTAATGACGGCACCACCACGCCTCACATGCACGCAAAGAGATGACAACGTCGATTTAACACGTCTGTATATATAAGCGACGTTAGTTAATGTTTAACTTGATTGAATTGTAACCTTGGGCGTTAACATTCGTCATACATACCGCAAACGCTGAAAATATTTAATAGATCAGTATTCAATACGTAAATAGACGTAAATCGACATCTTGAGTCAGATTGGTCGATGCCGTGTTGTCTAGATGCGCGCAGGTTAGGCCGGCATGAGTTTGTTAATATCGCCATAAGGTCGCGTTTGGTGCGCTAATTTTAAGCTAAGTTTTATATCTGGTACAGTCGAAATGATGTGAGCGTTGGAAATAATTAGCGATAAACGAATATTTTATACAATGTAGCTATGTTTGTTTTGACTGTAACTTGAAATTTGTTACTGATTACGTGTTAAATTTTTATGTTAAAATTATATATTACTAATGCTAGTTGGTAATAAGATTATTAACTCAGTTATGTTGTTTAGAGGAATCTCAGTTGCTCCACTATTTTTTTATTCCGTAATGTTAATTCGTAATTCCTCATTTTGAATGTGAGCACAACGTATGAGCCATCAAGTTAGTTTTATAATGAAATTAGACTTAATTAGGCTAGGGTTACCCATACACCGTATACTTAAAAAGAAATGATAATAACTCAGAGCTTAGAAAATGTGAAGGCGTCGGTAACAATAAGTTTTTAGTGAATTATTGTGAAAATTCCAGACTAGAAATGTGTTCTCGTTATGCTAAGTTAATGTATGTTATTCTTAACTAAAGACGGAGGCTTCAAGATTGGATAGTTATTTCGTATTTTTATTCAAAGTTAGCAGTCATGAAATAATAATAACCTACAGTATTCACTTTTGTGGATGTCGAGACTTCGTAAATAGAATAAATCAACGGTGGCTATTATACAGTAAAACGTATAAGTAATGTAATAACATTTTTTTACCAGTTATGAGAGACGCGCGACGTAGTTGTTAATCTGAATCGGTTCAGTTCAACATGAATGTCAAGTACAAGGAATCTAGAACATTAAGCAAGTCGGTTGTTCAATTTAGATTGTAAGAGAAACATTATAATTTATCGGCAGCTTCAGTTAGTTCCTTTCGTGCATTTATTGATTGTGTTCTTCAAAATTTTTAGTTCTAGTCACTTCACATGCTTCCATTTATGAATTATTTTTGGAGTTATCAAACATCACATTAGAATATCATTTTACAATAATTATTATTTTTCACGTTTTTATAGCACTTGTATTTTCTTTTTATTATTTAATATTTTTTCTCTTTACATTCCACTTTGTTGCGATTGTCAAAGTTAGGTAATAAAACATTTTTACTCTACATTTGGTGGTTTTACTTCTAACAATTTTAGTTGTTCATTCCCGGTGATGGTCTTTTTCCTGTGACTGATGATCCTTGATGATGCTCAAAAGGCATTACACGTTTATCAAAAACAGACGGAAACAGTATTTGCGGCGGTGGCAGTAAAAAATAAAAGGAAAATTAACAAATAATGTGATACACAAAAACATATTTTACGCCATGGTGGGTAGTTATAATATTTTTGCGATAGATTAATCATCAGTCATCAATGTGTGAAGGTAGAAAGAAAAACCAGACTGACATAAAATTACAAAACCAGTAACAACCACCTTCAGTTCATGCTGCCCTAGTACTATTAGGTTGAGAATTTTACTGTTATTCGAGAAAAGCACCGACACAATATTACAAAAACAGATAACACAACCACCTTTAGTTCATGCTGCCCTAGTACTTTTAGGTTGGGAATTTACCGTCATTGAGAAAATCGGACCGACACAATATTACAAAAAGAAAAAACACAACCACCTTCAGTTCATGCTGCCCTAGTACTTTTAGGTTGGGAATTTACCGTCATTGAGAAAATCGGACCCGACACAATATTACAAAAAGAAAAAACACAACCACCTTCAGTTCATGCTGCCCTCGTACTTTTAGGTTGGGAATTTACCGTCATTGAGAAAATCGGACAGACACAATATTACAAAAAGAAAAAACACAACCACCTTCAGTTCATGGTACCCTGGTACTTTAAGGTTGAAAATTTAAAACGACATAAAATTACAAATGAATACACCTACGTTTCTTGTTGCCCTAGTACTTTTTACACCAATGTTCGGTGGAAAATAAATAATATTACCGACATAGTTTATTATATTCTTTTAAGGTTGATTACTGCAATCTTATTCAACTACCTACCTATATTTGATAAAATGGAACATCAAAAATTAAACATCGGATCTTGTCAATATTCTTTATTTTCATTGTAAAAATTACAAAAAGTCTTCAAGTAATTCATTCTTATAAATGAAATGGTTAGAAAACCACTCCAAATATACAAGTTCCTTAAAACCAAAGAAGCCGAGGTAATTAAATGTAATGAAACATAAAAATAAGAAATTTAAGAGGAAGTAGAAAGTCACAGAACAGACGACAGGACAGAGTGCGAATTCGCATAATTCACATTTTACGACCTCAACTTCTCACAGTACGTCAAAAACTGAAAATATGTCACAAATACAATAAAATACTGGGTAAAAATTTCGCTAATGTCGAAATAATCAACATTATCAACATAAAGCAGCCGTTCACATGCAAAACATTCGATTAGCATCACAGATTATGACATCGAATAAAATATTAAAACTAATTAACATGTTGATAGTCAACATAATTGTTATATTGCTAATTATACAATCACAATGTGTCAGTCAAACGCATGCGGTAAAACTCGTATAGATAAAATTATCTAATTAACGAATTGAGATTCAGCAACGATTTTGCCGCCTTCGTATCTGTCGGCTCTTTTTTCTTGGTCGGGTCCAACATGAAGCATTTCCATAATCTGCAAGTGATAAAATATAAAAATAATTACCTTTTACATGAGGATCACAGATTGGTATAAATAGATTTAATTTGAAAAAGTATTCAAAGTATTTGGATCTATTAACATCCGATTTCGAGTAGAATTATTATAATTGTATTGTTCTGTTCTTGGAAGACATGACGCTTGCACGTCATTCATATCACGATAGACTTTTCAAACAATAGTCGTATCTGAGCAGCAGCTGATTCTAAGGTTTCTGTTACGGGTCCAAGTTCTAAGAACAACATTGGACTCGCGTAATTTGAGCATTTGTCAGTTGTTAATATGAGTTACTCCACCGTCACTATCATGTCGGATTACAAACTTTGTCTACGTATTCACGCAGTGTACATCATGTATTAGACTTTTTGACAGCTATTGTGGCGCAATTGGCCACCTATCGGCTGTGAAATGAGTTCGGTTCTTCGGGTTCAAATCCCGTACCAAGACAAATGTTTGTGTCGAAAAGTCTTGCACTTTCTATTAGAAATACACAATTTCAATAATACTTGTATCTTGTCTGGGTCAGGACTGTGTATGTGACTGTTGAATGTATGTATTGATGGTGTGCGTACCGTAGCGTCTCGTCGGCGCCGGCGGACAGTACAGTGGTGCCATCTGGCGAGAGCGCGAGGTGCAGCACGCGCGCCACGTGGCCCGTAAGCTCGGCCACGCGCGACAGCAGCGGGTACTTCCAGATCACTAACTGGTTCTGCGCGTAGCCGTGACCGGAGATGAGCTCCTTGTAGTGCGTGCTCCATACGATCGAACACACCTGAAAAACATTAGTAGCTACAGATATACGAAGCAGCCAGCCTACAACGAAAAATCATCCTCGAGATCTAAGGATGAATTTAGATGAACGATGAATTTTCTTGAAAGAAAAGACATTCTACCCAAAAGTGTGAGGGCATATTACACCCATATTCTAAGACGTTTTCTCGACTCCACTTGACGTTACTAGAGGAAATCCGTATTCTTAGTAGAAAAAAATCTCCTCCACTCAACGTCACTCAAAAAATTTCCTGTCACGAGGAAAGGAATCAACTGTCAAACTCAAGGTACGTCGCGACCTACCTTAAGGAAGAAATAAAAGAAATAATCCTACTTTAAAATTGTAATTTAAAAGAGAGAATTAACTTTTACCTTTTAAAATTCTTAAATACCTAAATATGCCAATAATTTTTTGAGGTGGGTGCCTCTACAAGATTTACACGTTTTCCCAGTGAATGATACAAACATTACTCTTTATTTCATTTAATCAAAGATTTTTGGTTCGGAAACAGTGTTTATTATTTTAAACGAGTTATTAAAGATTTCCAGCTGTTCCTGTAATACTTGTACGATACTCCGTACGAATATCCCGAACGACGATTCATCCATAAGAATATCCTTCGAAATTTCCGGGTTGGATGGTATGACCCTCCTCCTGTCTGCATGCGTTTTTTTCTCCGACTCACAAAATATTTGTCTTCCAGTCACAATCCCGAAGATTTTGAGGTCAATAATTATATATTATTCTATGTAAACACTCTGACATGACATTTGACTGTCACTTTTCAAGTGATCATAGACTATTTTCAAAGGTTTTTTGTTAAATCTCTACTTTATCTATACATCAATGACGTAATTAATGACGTTTTTCCTTGACTCAACCTCACTCGAGGAACCTTTAGTAAAGGTATATTTTTAACTAAGCATACCATTTTCGAGGGTCCCTCCAATTCATTTGTAAAGTCACCTCGACTAAGATAAGGTTGAGGAAGATTGGAGGACACGTCTTAGAATACGGGTGTTAGACACTGATTCATAAAAATCGTAACAAAACAGTTTGATAGTTTGCCGTCAGTCTCTTAGGTTTACTGAAATTGCGTATGATATCGACGAAATCGATAGTGCCTTTGTTATAAACGAAGTTCCTTAACAATTGGTCTCTGTTACCAAAATCCAAACATAACGAAAAGTATAGAATATTCCCTAAATTTTTAACATTCCATATGTAGATGTAATAATGTAAAATGTACATATATTGTAGTACGTATTGTAGTAAAAAAGTGCGTGGTGGCCTGTTGGTAAACGGACCAGACGCGACTGCCAACATATTCACGGTGGTCGCGGGTTCAAATCCCAGGGCACACCTCTGACTTTTCGGAGTTATGTGTGTATTGATAGTCAATCACCACGCACTTTAACGGTGAAGGAAAAACATCGTGAGGAAACCTACATACAGTAGCGATTTTAAAGAATTTCTACGGTATATAAGTCCGCCAACCCGCACTAGGCCAGCGTGGTGGACTATATGGCCTAACCACTCTCAATCGATTCTCTCGATTGTAGAGTAGGCCCGTGCCCTGCAGTGGGACGTATATGGGCTGATACATACAGATTGTAGTACACGTTACCTGTGACTTGGTGTCGACGGTGTTGAGGTTGGCGCCGGTGTTGATGTTCCAGATGCGGATGGTGCGGTCCGCCGTGCCGCCGCCCGAGGCCAGGATGCCGGCGCTCCACGGACACCACGCCAGGCCCTTCACCGCCGCCAGGTGCTGGCTGCAAATAATTATTTATTTAGTGAAAAAAAGTACGAAATATAAGCGTGCCACAACCAACTGCACAAATAGAATTGCGGGTGAAATAATATTTTTGGGTCGACCAGACCACAGGAAATTGAGAAAGCGATCAGAAAACATGTAGCTTATAATTAATATTATATTGCATTTTTTGCCACGATTTTATGGTCCTATCTCGCAATTAATTCGAACTTGTATGTAGTGGGAATACGATTATTAACAATTATTATAAAACTACAAGTGTTATTTTAAAAATAGTTTATAATAAATAAAATCATACTTGAAAGAATACAGGTACTGTGGCTGCGAGTAGTGTTGTCCTTGCACTACTGGCCAGATGTTGAGGAGATTATCGTTGCCGCCCGATGCAAGATATCTACCGTCAGGTGACCATTTCAGACCACAGATCTGAAAATGTATACCAAAAGGTTATGTACTTACTCATCTACAAAAATCGACAGTGGATTTTTCTATTTAATTCTATAAATCCATTATGACTTGTCATTTTCAATACCACTTATTTTAGTTAAATCCAGCTGTTCAATTACAACTTTCTGTACACTTGTTAAGAAGTTGACTTTCAAAAGAAGTTAACTTTATTGATCTACATAAAGAAAGATATTTGTATGAGCTGCAGACATCAGTTTCGAATGGAATGTTACACACCTTTAATAAGTTGTACATCTTTTCACGTTTTTAAAAAAAACATAATTTTAAAAATTAAAATTAATTGACTTAAAAATTTGTAATATTGTAAGCTGTTGCACATCACGCTAGCAACTATGCAGGACTGGGTGTTAGTGAGACCGAAAAGTCTCTCATAGCTTCTGATACCCAGTGATTTTAATTGTTGGGTGTATGTAGTGTTGTATAGTTACCTCCTGCGTGTGTCCGCTGATGGTGGCGACGGCGTGTTCTCTCTGGCGCACGTCGTGGTGCACGATGTTGCCGTCGCGGCCGCCGCTCGACACCATGTACATGTTCCACGCCAGCGACCCCACGCGCCCCGTGTGCCCGTCCATCACCTGCCAACCCACAGTGCTCGTTCTTAGTAGTTATGACTAATACATTACGTACTGCTGATGTCCTAGGCAAGATTACTACCAAACTGTGAAAATGGTGAGATTAGGCTTGCGACGCCTTTCTCTTTTCGAGCACCCATGGCAGTTGCCCAACTGAGCCCTACAGTAAGGCTGCTACAGTTTATACCAGTAGCCACCAGTAATAATACTTTATTTGCAGGAGCAATGCCCTTACCCCTTAAAAACACCAAAAGTTTATGTTATAAAGTTAAAAAACACATACCCTGAGCCGTTTAATCCGCCCGCAATCCCACAGTTCCACAGTGGCATTAGAAGTGCCCACAGCGAGATGCGACCCGCCGCCTTGCACCCACTGCACTGAGCACACGGTCTCCGACCCTTCCAGTGTTAACAGTTGGTCTATCTGCCCTGTACCCGCGTTCCACAGGTACACCGCGTTCCCTAATGCCACCGCTAGGATGTTTGATGCACTCCAGTCAACTAAATTTAAATCTGTAAAAAAATGAGAAAATCCGACATTCACACCGACCAGTGATAGATTATGAGAATCTACATTAAGATAACAAGTCTTGAGGATTTGGTTTCAAAAAACTACAAGAGATTTTAGTATCACTAAATCCCGTTCTGAAAAAATATTTGTAGATCGCACAAAACATTTGTCTTGTGGGCATCATTTGACAGCCTCCGTGGCGCAGTTGATTAGACACCGGCTCTGAAACGGGAGTCCGTGGGTTCGATCCCCGCACCAAAACAAATTTTTGTGTGAACCACAGGTATTTGTTTCGGGTCTAGGTGTTTGTGAGACCAAAAAGTCTCTCGAGGTTTCTGATACCCACGACACAAGACTCGGTCTTAGTGTGGGGTCAGGACTATGTATGTGACTGTTGGGTGTATTTATTTTATTTTATGTATCTGCCACAGCAGCTCTCAAAAATCTTATCCAGTTCAAAATAATGTGGTATAGGCAAAAGTATGATGCAACATTGATGTGATATTAATTTTTTTTAAAATCCAAACCCTACTCCTGGCTCAGAGGGAAGACCTTTGCATAAATGGATTGTTTGGCTATGATCAACAATAGTAAACTAAATGAAAAAACTAATCACATACAACTTACAATAATCATCCAGAATATCAGGGGCATCTAGAATTCTGTCGGGAGCTTGTGGTATATACCTTGTGGTGTTCTTCACTGACGATGGCACCTTCGCCTGAAAATGTCAATACTTATTCATATTTGCAGTCATATTTAAAATTAATGAAATTAATAAAACTGTTCGTTTTATTATTGCGTAGGTCCGACAAACGAAAAAACCGGTCACTTGATGTTAATGATCACTGCCGCCCATGTTCATCCACAACTGTTGAATCATAGATGTGTTGCCGGCCCATCAAATCGGAAGAGGAGCGGAAAGGATAAAGGATGGAAAGAGGAAAGGGGTATTGGGCACCTGGCAATCTCACTCATCGAACGATATGCAGCAGTATCGATCTCCTGTGATACAGTGGTACCGCCCCGGACGAGCCTGCCCAGTCATGCCAAATCATGACTGACAGCAGCGTGGTTCTATCACTTCCAAATTTGTTAACTTATTGATTACAAATATATTTTTTTGTTTTTCGATATTTATGACTATTATTTTATTCTGTTTTAGTATAGTATCTAAAATTTTGGCATTCAATTCTACAATTGATGGCTGCTGCTTTGTTTTCGCTTTGCAATGATTTTATCGATTGCTGAATTTTAAATAATATCCAAGCTGATGTAGGCCATTAAATAAAAGCCAAATACAAACATAATAAAATCGAAGTATGTTAAGTAGCTGCAAGCACTAAAGGTTATACTTACTAGGCTATTTAAAAATGTTATTTAAGCAGAAGCCTTTAGTACCTGTGAATACACAACTCTAAGTCTGTTCTGGTAGCCTTCAGGCGCGGCAGGAGCTTTGCATGTGTACTGCAACAGTCTACCAGGTTCCGCGTCAGTGAGAGCCCTTCCGATCGCCTCACCAGCTGCTGTCTGAGCTACCACTTCTTCACCTTTGTCTTCATCACGGTTCATCTGCAAGTTGAATCAATTTTGACACACACACACACACACATACTAGCTTATACCTGTATACCATAAAGAATAGGCAAATGTACCAGGTGTGCTGTCTAGTACTTCCATTGCACCAAACTTAATGCCATTTTACAAAGTAATAGGAAGTGTTATGCAGTTTAATTAATATTCGAGACAGACAATCAAGTTCCAGGTAAATCATAAGATATTATACACATAGAAAAGTCATACAATGTGGGTCATCTGAAATGGGAATTGAATGCTAAGCGTAAAAATTCACAGCCATTATCTATAAATTCATATTATTGTTGCTTTGGAATAACAGAATACTACAGTTGTATTATACAAGAGTTATTTGTAAAGGCAAGGAGTTATAGAAAATGATAATATTCTCACCATGTAATGGCACAAGTCATAGTTGGAGTTACTTCTCGATGGGATGAATCTGTCAGCTTTATTTGGTGTCTTAGATGCTTTGTTTGGAGTTGGTGTTGTTGAGCGACCTGCCACATCATACACAATGTTTATTGGTTTATAAGACTAGCCAAAGTCAGTTGACAAGGTAACACAAGTAAATTATGGATAAACTTAATTGGAAATGACTATTAGTCTCAGCATACACAATGGTTATAGAGGAATGAATAGCAAAAGTCTATGTTATTACTATTAAACAATAATAAAATGTAGTTTTTGTCTAAGTAACATGTTATGGCCTATGTTCAGCAGTAGTCTTCTTGTGGCTGAAGAGAGAGAACATTAGTTATCATGAAGTAGTATGATACAACTAAATTAACTATTAGTGATTGTGAGTGTATGGTTAGAATGCATATAAATATTGCCCATACTGTTACATGTGGACTATTCACTGGAACGTGATGCAGTATAAAAGGCTTTGTACTAAAATAATAAAACAATGCAAACTTGGTTTTAATATCAGCGTTTGATTAAAAGCATATTGAAATGCTTTTCAATATTTACCTGGAGACTTGGTCTTCGAGGGAGTTTTCTTCCCCTTTTTGTTTTCATTGCGTGTAGGTGTCTTGTTACTGGATAACACACTAATATTGTTGCTTTGGTTCGTAGACACGGAAAGCTTTTGCATCGACTGGTTGCATGAGCTCAGGTTATTCTTAAAGGAAGCACTCAAAGCAGGATTTATGTTCTCACTGTTGCTTTTCTTCGCCCAACGTTGCAAAGGCCCTCGGGTGAGGGGCCCATCGATCGTAGCCAAACTGTTTAGTTCATTTAAATAATTAAACTGTGCCATGTTTAACTACCCTAATTATATTTTAGTCAGCTTACAGGGACCACGGATTTTTTAATGTATCTTCTCTTATAACCACATGTATACACGATTAATATTTTATTCCCAAAGAAATAAAATCTTACGTTGACAGTGAATTCAAAAAATTCGTTACGTTACGATTTGTAATTTGAAAACGGTGTTGTCAATTTATGGGTTTTGGTCTGTGGTTTTGGTGTTGTGGAAGATTTATTTACGCTGTTATTTAACTTGTAAGTTGTAACTTTGCATTTAGAGAACCATAATTGTCGTGGAAATTATTAATAAATTTTATTATAAAATAATCATTATTAACAATTTTTTAGAAAGTATTACACGCATTTATACTTACCTGCATAACTGGCGTTAATTGGAACGTAATTTTAAACACCATTTGGCAGGAAATGATAAGGGTCTATTCGGGGTCTATGCGGGTTTATGGCTTTCTGCCTACCATGACCATACTATGACCGCATCCGGCAAAAAATTCTTTAAATTAGCATGAAACGCTCTAGGGTGGTTCCAGCTTTCAAGTTAGGGGGGGGGGAGGCTGATTTAGTTCTAGCCAGTTCTAGCACATTATTATTAGTACTCTGTGGGTTAGTTACACCTATGATTTGTTATAACGAATTTTTGAAGTGAGTTCTTTAATACCGTTGTGATTTAAAAATTCGATGAAACGAAAAACGACACCAAAGAGACATAAAAATTACTATAGTAACAGAGAAAATAAGGACATATTTTCTATAAACCTGTCATAAATAAATGCGGAATATTTACCAGAACCCAAAAATACTAGGGGTACAGAGAAAGAACGAAAGTTGTATCATCAATATGCGTAAGAACTCTCGGAAGTAAAAAAGTAGGTACCTACTAGTAGACAATAGATGTAGTATAACACAAATCTATGAGGGCGACATAGAATGTGGAAGGATAATGTACTTACAGTTCTACCCACAGTCCAATATCTAGCCGCAATAATATTTCTCTCAAAGGCTACTTTTCTGAAGTTTCACTTCTGCCGTATGTTAATGGGGTATTCTACTCATTTTCAAAAAGTCTTTTAAGTTGTTCCTAAGATTAAGACAAACTATTTAAAAAAATATCAAATATTTATTCGCTCGGCAAGACCAATAAAAATCCATTTAAAATTTAAATTTTAAATTTATGCGCGCAAATATGTGAAAACGCTAGGCGCGATGTTCCTTTAAAATGATACGTCACTCAACCAGTAAACAACCTGTGTTAGTATGAGCTCTTGGACACCGGAGGGGGTATTCTACTCGCGGAATGACGTAGAATCGTTATCCATCATGGCGGCAGCCATTTCACATCTTTTTAGGACAGATAAAAAGATTGAAATTTTCAAAACGAATAGGCGAGACGAATGATTTTCAAATTATATTCTAAAATATGGGCACAAATTTATTATATACGAAAAAATCTATATTTCAAGAATTAACAAAGGCTTAACACAGTTTTAAGCCATTTTTCTAATAAATTTTCAATAGTGCACCAAAATCGCTAGTAGGTGTCATGGCGTCCGCTTTGATGTCACTACTAGGTAAACATGTCATTGTGTACTAGACTCCTCGCCAGATAAGTGTGCGCGTAACGGAGGGCGCTTCTAATGTTGCAAGCTATATGAAAATAATTAACTTCATAAAAATGGGAATTGGGGTACCTATAGCAATTGGAGTTGTAAACTCTTTTATCACGCAGACAGCAGCCTGTTATATAGGTACTTATAATGCTTGGAATTATTTTGTCTTAATGTAGGATTGTTAAAATATGCTACAATTATAAGTTATTTACCCAGTTTTAATTAAATTTTAATCACTAAATTAAATTAGTACATAAGTGGAATTGTATAAGCTGTCAATTTAACAATGTTATTTTCCCAACAACAGTGAATTGAAGATTAACAAATTAGTCTTTAATGGTAAAACTTAAATTATTAAGGTAAATTATTAGGGTAAATGCATTAAGTGGGCAACATTCTATGACGTCAACGTTAGTTTTGATTTTTTCCGCGCGCAGACTTACGGGGCGAGCAGTATACTTAGTCTGTGGTCTATGCGCAGCGAATGCGTCATGTTTACATAGGCGTGACATCATGCGTTGTGAAGAGCGTTTTTGTCAAAATGGCCGATTGCTATATTTTGTACTTTGATTTTATTTAAAATCTTATTAATCTCCAAGTATAAATTAAAACTGAACTATCATTTGAAATCCTTGTAATACGTATTTTCCCTTAAAAACATAAAATCTTTAATTTTTTGATACTGTCGTCTCGCCTATTATAAAATTTATTTCTTGGAAATAAAAACTGAAATTAACATATACTTATTGCTTAATGCTCTACTATATAATAAATAATAATAAATTTTATTGTGAAAAATCTCCAAAAAATACAATGTACCACATTCACATCTTACAATTATTTTCTTTACATCAAGTATGTGGGTCCCAACGTAGGCAAGCCCGTGTCTTGAGCACCCATCCTGATTTAAGTACTGCCAGTGTAAACAATTTTAATAAAACATTGAAAAGCGAAGTATTAATTACTACATTTATAGAATATATACATTTATAGTTTTTAGATTTTTCCTTTCTAATAGTAAAATACCCCATTGCACTCGCACACACACTTATTTTATATGGCTGTCTCTTTTTAGTGTCGCTTTTTTTAATGTATATTTATCTCAATTTCTCATAGGCTACTTTTCCGAAGTCTCACATCGCCGTGTTAATTGCACACACACACTTTTTTATTGTACTTATTAAATTTACCAACAAGATAATAAAATAAAATGAATTTTTTTTAGGAACCAAAGAAATAATGTAACAATAACAATTTTGCCATAATAACTGCATTAGTTATTACTGTGTCGCAGTTATTAGGCCCTCCTTAACAGTAGCTTAATAAAAACAGTCTGGAGCCAGCGCATGATACCCTGTACCCTATATTCAAGTTACTCTATGATACCCTGTGATAAAGCGTAATGACAGCGTTTCCAAGGGCGGATCCAGGGGGAGTTCATAGGGTGACCCCTATGAACTTTAGGCTGTGAAGTCTCGCCACCGCGATTAGCTATAGTGTGCGACCCTTAAAACGTGGAATATCAAATGAAAAGGCCTAAAGCTCTACACCCAACATGGCAGTAGGTTAACATTAGATGACTGAATTTTTCAGTCATACAATACCATTTATCTAAGCACAATCAAACAATCTAAGCCTCGGTTAAATATGAGATTTTACAAATAGAAAAAGTCCCCACGTTTGATAACACGACATGGGAATCAAACCAAAGATCGCACGGCGTACAATACTATTACTTATTGAAACTAGACCATTGAGCACGACATTTTGATTCTAAATGTATCGCCTTTAACACTCTTATTATTCTTAAAAGATATAATTTATTTCGTACCATCTAATATTATGGAATGGAATAAAACACAAAATATACAAAATTCAGTAAATTTATACAATGTAAACAATATTCATAAAATAATGTATTACTTATGTACTACATCATTATATGCTACACAAATTTTGATTTAAAATTCGACAATCCTAAAATATTTATGGGCATAAATTTAAGATGTTAATTTGCTATCCAAAATAAAATTATTTACGTACACAAAAATAAATCCTACAAGTTGAAAATCAATGGCAGTATTAAAACAATAGTAAATGCAGAATTGACCAAATCTCATTTTTAAAACAACCATAAATAATTAAACAATAGCAGATTTGTTGTATATATTTTTTCTAGTTGTGATACACAAATTATTAAGTAATAAAAATATTCGGAGATTAAAATACATTATTTATGGAAAAAACGACGGAATCAAATGAAAAACATATTGAAATATAATTTACATACATAATTGAATCCTAATTTCTTATCATAATTTCAGAATGCTGTTATGAACACTGAGAATTAATCGAATAATCATTCAATTAAATACATTTCTCAATGGAAAAGGTCTTTATTCTGATATAGTTATAAAATCAGATTAATTCATTAAAATGTTTGTTAATTAGCACCAGGGGCATTTCATGTGAAGCAGACAGTGAAAATAAAAGTTAAGTTTTTAAATTCATTGTAGTATTTTTGTAGGATTAGGTATAGTTATCACTTCAAATTTGGTGAGGTATTGTTAATTTTTAAAACAGGAAAAATAATATATTTTTTTTCGTTGGAATTTCAGAACCTCTAGTTTTTTCGCTGTCGGCTTCAAGTACAATGCTCCACCATTAAATTACCTTGGCAGAATTCATTCATTTTGGCATAATTCCTCATTATAACGGCTGCTACTACATTCAAAGGAAATATTCGTTGTTGGTCAGTATCCATCCTAAATGGAAGTTATTGAAACTATATAATTGTAATGTAGAGCTGCCAAATAAGGTGTAAACCAGAAATCCCTAGCAAGTAGAAAAATGTAGTCACACATCTAAAATTACATATTTATAATAATAATCGAACTCTACAATCACATGTTGAGATCCTTCTTTGTACATCACAATATTACATGCACACATATACAAGTAATTGGATGCAAAAATGTTAATGTCCTAAAACTATCATAATTTTGATCTAAATTACAGATTATTATTTTTATTGAATTTCAACAAATACATTATAAAGTATTGAAATAATTATTATTAGATTGATATTTTTTTTACCAATTTTGTCACTTTGCTAAATCATTATATCAACTATCAATTATATGTTAGTTCACTTAATTTAAATTCGAAACTTTCATGCAGCACAATTGTATACATGTATATTGCTTGTTTTATACAATAAATAAATGATTTTTTATATGTTTATGTACAAAATTCTCTGAGCAAATAACAGATTAATAAGCACATGCATGAATTGTTACAGTATTTTTGGATAATAAAATCTCAAGATAATAAAATAAAATATATGAACTTCAGCTTCTCTCAATTTGTTCGATGTTTAATAATGAGTATTTAAATTGACATATTCAACAGATTACTACGTATATTCTTTAAAATTATAAATCAAATTTTAATTTAGTAATTTCTTTTATAAAATTATTATTAACCTAATATCTTTTATATTTATTATTATATCGATGCATTGAATTAAAGGGTCGGTGGACAATGCAAATTCATTTATCCTTATTATATACATTTAAATTAATTTAATGCACAATCGTTAAACATTCATACATTATCAGAGCAGATGTTTTGAAACACATTTGACATTCGAATTATTATAGGGTCTAAATAATATTTAATTAGTAATAATTGAACATTATTAATTTTAGCTCGTCAAATTGTAAAAGTATCCGAACCATGCAATGTTATGGATGGAACGTAATAATTTCAGAACAATAAAACCTAAACTGAAGAAATTTAAGTAAATAACTAAATCAATATGGCATTAATTTCCTTGCTACAGTAATGAAACTAACAGACTTTTATAGAAATTGTATGGTATATACATAATTGACAATGACCATTCAAAATTTTTGTCTTTATGATAAGAATCCCAACTTAGACTTGAATGACTCAAATTATTTTATGCAGATCACTGGAGCCATTATCCCAAAAAGTACCATCTATATTTAATTAAGAATATTTAAGTTTATTATTAAATGCATTGCACATCAGTTTTTAGACGCACTTTACACCAGACCTGACCTTTTTCCGTCTGAATTTGGTGCAATATTTTTTATAATGCGTCTGTAATTTTTTCTACATAGTTGCAAAATGACTGCAGTACACCCAATCGCATGTGCAGTACAGTCCACATGGCCTCTTAATATGTATTATTTTGGTATATGTGTCTATCAGGGAATGTCTGAGCGTGTATGAATGTAGTGAATGTATGGCAGTGCTAGGAGCAGGGGCGCATGACGTTCATGACGTGCACGTGGCCCGCGTTGTCGACGGTGACGAAGCACGCGAACCCGGCGTCGTGGCACAACATCTTCGCGCTCACGCCTGTCAGCTTGATGCAGGCTAGTATCTCCTTCCGCTTAGATCCGTTCTTGCACCTAAAACAATATATTTAAGCTTATGACTGTATCACTGAATAGGTAGACAGAAGTGCCAATTAATACAGGGCAAATCACCATGTCGAATAAAATTTATATTTCCATGCAATTAATGAGACTTTAATACACCTAATCGGAATTTCTCAATATGAAAAACGTACACCAAATTGCCAGACCTGGGAAATACAACTATTCGTGAAGACTCTCGATTCATGATGTCAGGTCAATACATACTGCCGCTCGAGCAATAAGGATAAAACAAGCTATACTTACAGCCATATTCATATTATACAGTTTTGAAACCTATTTTAGTTAACGAATGTTTTGTCTTTTTCGCTCAAACTTAATTCAACATTTTTAGAAAGGGTCAAAATATTCGATAACTTAAATAGGTTTCAAAACTGTCTATGAATAAGCCCGCTAGTATATAAGCCATAGGATAAAATGCTATTTAAATAGAAGCTTACGTTTTCCCTCTCCAAAGGTCCCTCCAGCAGTGTTGATCGAGGAGTCCATCTCCGAAGAAGAAGTTGGTGGCGGGCGAGTTGGAGTTGTTCGCGGTGGATGACTCGCCTCTGTTCTCTAGCGGTGTACCTATTGGCGTCATTGCGTTTATACCCGTTCTGAAAATAAATTATTTTATTAGAACCTGTTCAATCCATCTCAATAATAGTCTCGGTTGTAAAGGAGGTTCATACAGTATATGGACTGATGCACTTTGTCTAGATAGCATTTACCACCAGGTTCACTCCAAACACTTTAAATCATAGAGTAAATTGTTTTTGAGAAGTGGAAAACTACTTTGGACGTCCAAAGTTCGAACATTCGAACTTCATTTCGGATCATAGAGAAATCCTCAGAATAAAATAAAGCAATAACTCACCGCCAAACTGTTCTCTGATTGGCTCGTGCTCTGACGATGTAGCTGATGTTCCACCAGACGACCTCGGTTGCCATGGTGACCAACACCAACGGCGGCTGGTCGTCGTCAGCATCGAGTTGAGGAGACAGTCCGTATGATGAAGAGTGGGGGGCGTAGGGGGAAGAGGCGTATACGTGCGACGTGCGGTACAAACGCTCCGGGACGGGGGAGAAACTGCAGCATTGCACTTTCGTCTTATGGTGCTTCAACGTTGTGATCAACCGCTTGCCTCTTACGTTCCATACCTGAAAAGAATTAAAGAATTTAATTTATCCCCACATAAAAAAAATACTTATTGTTGTAATGAAACAACGAAATATCTTTGGTACCAATGAGAATAACTCGAAATACATGCTTTTTTGTATATAAGTATTAGTAAATGTAAATTCTACACAAACCCATGTACAGTATGTTAAAGTCCAGGCTAACTTTGCAACTGAGTGGGTTAGTCATATCTGTGTTTAACATGTTGGTGATTATTGATATTTGATATTTGATTGTGGCAGGATCTATTAAAATAATATTATTCTTACCACAACATTTCCCGATTCAAGTCCGAGAGCGAGTATGTTTCCGTCGGCCGTGAGATCGCACGAGGTAATAGTGCTGTTCAGCTTATATTCCTGAATACTCTTCAGCTCGCAATCCGTCAATTCAAAGGTCTGAAACCATACATTTTTTTTTGTAATTGGTGTTTTGTTTAAAAGGGTTAGGATGAACATAGGATACATAAAGATGCCTACGGCAGTTTTATTTGGGTATCCCTTAGGGCTTAGTTTATGAGTTACTAGGGCGATTACGGAACACGCGTGCTGCAGTGCCTTACTGAGAGTTCAAAGGTTCCATTATTCGTGTTTTGCGAGACAAATAATGATTTGACGAAAGTATATTTGTAATCATCACAATCATGTACAATCGTGGAAAACACCCGTTAGTTTGCGTTGTATGCGACTGGTTTCAAGTGGTTTGGCCATACTGTAACGATTTAAATATCTTTCATTCTTGAGAGGTGAGATCTCTCACACGTGAGAGGCCGCCTGGGTAGGTACCATCGCAATGTTTATTTCTCCCGCCTAACACCAATGTAAATCCATTGTTATGTTCCGATTTGAAGGACATTGTGGCCAGAGTAACTACTGGACATAATAAGACTTAACATCTTATGTCTCAGGATGGCGAGCGCAGTGGAATGCCAAGCATGGTGTTTGGTTTTGCTGCTATCGACGAGCGGTCGCATCACTTTCCATCAGGCGAAGTGCAAGCTCGTCGCGCCATAAATTGCAATAAAAAGTATGTACCTGAAAGAGTTTGTTGTGCGCATCGGCGAGCACGAGCACGTTGTTCCGCAGCGCGGCGCACGTGACGCGCGCGTGCGTGCTCGCGTGCAGCACGCGCGCCACCGACATGTCGCGCGCCCACAGCTTCACCGCGCCGCGCCGCTCCACCGACACCAGCGCCGCGCCCGCCCACGCGCAGCGCACCACCCCGCCGCCCGCGCCGCCCACGCCGCCCCCCACCCCGCCCGCCTCGCCGCGGAACCGCCGCGCGCTGTCCGAGTCGCTGCTCGACGACGACGCATCGCCCTCGCCGTTCTTTATTTTTATGCCTAGTGCCAAGCGAACCAACCAAAATCGCTATTGAATGATGCAGAGGAAACTAACCACTAATGGAAGAGTGAAACAAAAATAAAACAAGTGTTAAAATAAGATCCCGAATCACTAATGAGTTCCATAAATTGTCTCTTAGAACATTGAAACGACTGACACCTAAACATTTACATAAACTCAGGGTAGGCAGAGGCACCACCAGGACGCCCACATTTCGCCTTGGATGTTCCGTCCCACAATGTAATAGAGGGCGAGCCTATCGCTATATCGGGCACAAATTCCTGACTCCGGACTGATAATGAATATAAAAATCCAATATCACTTTGCTCGTCCCGGGACTCAACCCCGAGACTTCAGCTTTGTAACCGTACCGTAATACAACTACGCCATCGAGGCAGTTAAGAAGAAAGATGACACGCGCAATCACGATCTTATATCAACACCTAGAAAGTCGATAATGCTTGACCGTGAAAAATGCGTTTTGTCTTATTTGCGTCGGTCCTTACGAAGGAAATTAGGTCAACGAAATATGAGTGACACTTGCGGCACTTGTACACATGCATTTCTGCAGTCAAAAAAGCACATGACGCGTCAAGGCGCTAAACAAAATACAAATAATAATTAAACAATGAAATTACCTTGCAAATCATTGAGCAGTTCTTGAGAGCCGAGGTGCGCGTTACCACTCTGCAACATCTCCACTTTCCAATAGTGATCGTCGGTATACCGGTACGCCATCAAACTACGGTTCTTACCAGCCACCATCAGTAAGTTATGGTTCACGAACTCTAAATACGTCACAGGACTATAAACATCCATAATCGTCTCCACCTCTTTGGTTCTAAGCATGTATTTCTTCACGCAGCCTGATTGCAGGCCGTATATGATGTAGTGGTTGCACGGAGATATTTTCAAGCATGTGATGTTTTCTTCAGATTTTTCTAGAATTTCTGTTAACACTTTTCGGCCTCGCATCACCTGAAAGAGAAAATAGCAAAACTATTTAATCTGGTAATTTTTTAACAAAAATACAGGTGGCCAGAAGAAATGTAATAAAATGTCCTTAGCATTATGTTCTTGCAGTGAGATACACAACTAATCTCGAACTGATATCCTAAAGCAGACCGAAATACCTACATATGTTTTAATAATTTTAAACAGACTTCAAAAGAAGGAAATTACAAATACGACAATATTTTTGTACATATGCATGGAAATCAATGTCTTTTGCAATTCTGAACCAATTTTGGAGTTTATAAATTTATATTTCATACATTACAAACGAGAAGCCGATGGGAATCGGGTCATATAAACACAGCAGTTACCTGTATATTATTCTTGTCGTCGACAACAGCGAGCAGCGGCTGCATAAGTCCTTCGGTATTATTACAGATGCCCTTAAGGTTGGGTGGTTTGAGGGCGTGTCGGTCTAGACTGAGCGAGTTCTTGATGGGCGGTTTGGACAACTCCTTGTGGTTGGCGAAGGACTGGTGGCGGCGAGGAGTCACGGCAGCGGACTCTCCACTACTGCCTGAAGGGGTCTTGCCCATGTGAGGAGATGACGCGTTCAGGAAACTCACGTCAAACTTTGACGTCAGACGGACTTTTCTGTAAAAAAAAATATATAATTAATAATTAAACTGTGCACTAATTCCTGATTACAATTATGAATAACGTAACCTTTCGATGTTAACAATAATAAAAATGGAGTAAACTAGCCTATTATTTATACGACAGGCTTGTGGCGGCAATCGTCATTTGAATTCGTTGCGCCTCGAATTGATAACTAACCTTGAGTCCACACCTCCAGATGGCGCTATGGACCCGGATGGTGTGTAATGACGTCTTGGCCGTGACGTGGCGCGACGCGATTGGCTCGCGACGCCGCACTTCGGAATTGTCGGCCCTCTCCAGAAACGTCAGTTTCAAGAACGATATTACAATACAATGTAGTTCCTAGTTGCGAATTATCATATGTTTTTACACTTTTGCCATTAATTTCTTTCTTTGTTTATACCCCACAAACTTATTAAAGTTGACAATACATGTAAAAAATCTAATTTTATGCAGGGTTAGAAGGAAAACTGTAAAGTTTTCATAAAATATACTTACCCTTTTCTTTTCGCTGTTTGCGATATGTAGGTGGGGTCTAGATACCATAGTTTGGCGGAATTCTCCGTCATATCTGTGCCAGTCAGTAGAACGTCCGACCCTGGCTCGAACTCGTCCCACATTAAAACTTCACTAACGGCCATTGCTATCACGTTGCTAAAAATATATGATAAAGGTTTAAAAAATATTTACGATTCTTTACTTCACTGGTGATGTAAGTTACGTTGTACTGTACTAGTCCATATAGGTCCCATTGCAAGGCACGAGCCTCCTTCACAATCAAGATTACGATTGAGATGGGTTAGGCCATATAGTCTAGTGCGGGTTGGCGGACAATACATACTATAAAAATTCTTACAAATCGCTATGGTATGCAGGTTTCCTTACGATGTTTTCCTTCATCGTTACAGGGCGTGGTCATTGACTATCAATGCACACTTGACTCCGAAAAGTCAGAGGTGTGTCCTGGGATTTGAACCCGCAATCTCCGTGAACATGTCACCTGCGTCCGTTGCCAACAAGCTATCACGCACTTGTGATATAAGCAATAATAATAATTCGCTCAATTCACAAAACACATGTAATGATGATCATATTCGGTCAAAGAATGTTGACTAATACATATCCCAAATATTTACTAGTAATGTACAGCATACATAAAGATAAACCTGTATTTTCTCATGCAAAACTGATTTACTCCATATCATACCAATATTAAAAAAAAAAACTCACCCTCTCCGATTCTCAAGATCAAACTCAGTGGTGTAAGTCTTGAGGTTGACGCACAGCACTCTACTATCATTGGTAGAGACGAAAAGCAATGTTCCCGTCTTGTTCACCGCTATAGCCTTGAAGGCTAAGTTGCCCTTTACCGAGTCGCTGGTAATGACGCTTTTGCAATGACACATAGTGCACTTGTTTGAAGACATGGAGTTGAGTTTGAATTCGAGCTCCATAACCTCCTTGTGTTTCAGTGTTAGTATTCTGTTAGTGCCTGTGTATAGATAACTCTATGTTTATTATGGATTTACATGACAAAATATGAAGTAAATAGTAATGTTAAAAATTATGAAGTAATGACGAAAATTATAATAAGAAAAATAAATCTTGGGAAGTCTTTGTATTTTTTTTCTAATTCATTTGGTATGTTACACAGTAATGTTCGATTCTTGTAACGCAGTGAGATATTGTGTTCCTAGCTTAATTTTTGAGAGCATGCCAGGAGTAATGCAATCAATTGCTTTATAAAAAACTATATTTACTATAGAACTTACCAGGAACAATAACCATATCAAGTACATCGTCAGTCTCCTTAAAGCTTATAACTTTCTCTTTGGTTTTGAGATCGATGACGTCGATATTCCTGCTTGTGCCGTTAGTAGTGGCAGCCGCGACAAACTTATCATTATTACACGGAACACAGCACATTATGTCCCGGTCTCGTTCTATAGGACTAATTGTTTGAAACAGGTCTCCGTTGAGACCAAACAGGAATATCATTTTGGCAGTGTGGGCGACTAGAAACTCTTCGTTGGCGGACCATCGACAGTTTTTGTACGGTCCGAAGTCTTGTTTGATTGTAATGTGGCCGGATTGGATGTTGTAGGACTCTTCTGGTTCTGTCAACATGAATTTAAAATGGTAATTAATACAATAGTGAAGATCGATTGAGTGTGGTTTATCTTCCCATTACTTACTATTTTTTTATGATCAAAATAAAACTGAATAAGCCCAATTGAAAACAATATTGACCAGTTCGATATATTGTCCACAGATATTGATAGCCACATTTATTCATCACTAAACATGTCAATAAAACAATAAGTCAAATTACCATTTTCTCCCTTCGAACCTGTAACATGTCTATAATTCTTGATTGGTTTTACACCTTTAAAAAGTTACCTTCTTCGATGACGTCACGCTCGTCGTGATCGAACTCGTCGACGTGCCACAGTTTGATGAGGCCCGCGTGCGACAGCGCGGCCACGGCGGGGCGGCGCCGCGCGCACGACACGCCCGCCCACGCCGCCGCCGCGCCCAGCCCCGCCAGCTCCTCCACCAACGTGTGCTGCGTCGAGTGGAACAACTGGACACAAATACACAGGTACCCATGGATTTTTTAGCTATAGTTATACTAATAAAATTAGGCACTCTCATTACGCTCTAACAAATAAAGCCGTCTATACAGGGTATATCAAGACCGCAAGCGTAAACAAAGCCAGGTGGTAGTATTAGTGACTTCAGACAGAATTCAAAATAAATTTCGCAAAAAAAAAACGACAACATTTATTTTTTAATTTTTTAATTATCGTCGTATTAAGGTGATAAATACATAGTTTTCCTAAAATAATGATGTAGACCTCTTTATTTTTAAACACTCAATAGTACTTAAGGGTTTAAATCATTATTTTCGCCAAAACTGGGTATTTACCACCCAAACAAGATGATTTTTAAAAAGTTCTAAAAAATATCTGTCACTGTTTTGGTGAAATTTTTATTTGTTTATTGTCTGTAACCGCCAAAACTACCACCTGTCTTCGTTTTCGGTCGCAGTCTTGATATACCCGGTATAATAAATAACAATTATTAGTATTCCGCTTATTGAATTTGTTAACGACTTCACGATCGATAGCAAGCATCGGCAAGCATCATGTTTAAAAACAAAGTAAAGAAAATTACCTTTATCACTCCTTTATTCGTGCCGACGACGACGTAATTTCCCAAAAAGCATAGTGACGTAATGGGGTCTTTGACATCAATAGTGGAATGTTCTATTTCTTGCACGTCTTGTTCATGCCTGTAATCAATTACAATAAAAATATAAAGTTCGTGGTGGCCTGTTGGTAACGGACCAGACGCGGCAACCAACATATGTTCACGGGGACGCAGGTTCAAATACCAGGGCACACTTTTGACTTTTCAGGGTCATGAATGTATTGGTCGTCAAACACCACGCACTGTAACTGTGAAGGAAACCTGCATACCATAGAGATTTCAATGAATTCTAAAGTTTGTCAACCCGTACTAGGTCGGCATGGTGGACTTTATGGCAAAACCCCTCTTAATCATACTCTCAATTCTAGAGGAGGCCCGTGCCCTGCAGTGGGATGTTTATGGGCCGATACAGATACAGAAATAAACACACATAATCATACTTATAACTCAAAACAGAACCCAGCCGAATTTTGCCATCAGTCTTTCGCTTTTGCCCGATGTGCAGAATCTAATACCGGATACTTTACAGGGTGTTATTTAACGATTCTATCATCTTGCACGTGAAAAAACGGATTACACTTACAGAAATTCGAAGTACAGTTGGTTATGGTTGCAGGCGTCTTGCGCGGCGGCCTGAGCCTTGGTGTAGAGTATGCCTTCGGTCTCGTGGTGTAAGATGCTTTGCACCATGTCGGTGCACGGGTAGTGGAACAAATCAGTGCCGTGCTTACTCAGGAACGCGCGGATGCTGTGGAGCAGCTTTCGGTCCAGCTCCTACAATACACACCATTTGGATAATTTAATATTTATTCATGTATGGTTACCTCACAAAATTGCGTAAGTGATTTGTTTGCTACCCACAACTTGTTAGTAACTGTATTTTTTTTATTGAACGACTATTAGATTTCCCAAGTGGGCCTCAGTTATAAAGTTTTGTATACTGGAAACACTTCTACGCACAGTGCGTATTAAATAAACAAATAAGTCGACAACTTCTACGCCTATTCAACAAAGTGCCATCTAGTATTTTAAAAAAATAACTACATGTGTGTATTATTATTTAATTTCCCTTTGACGCTATATAAGGCGTTTTCGATGGAAATACGGCCAGTCGATTCGTATGTCACAATTGAGTGGTTCGTAAGTGATCAGCGGATGTTACAGTTTGTGTCATACAGACACCCCAGTTTTATGTTAGTATTATTGTATGGTATATATGAAGATTTTATTAACACTGGGAGGATAATGAGCTTGTAAAATAGCAATATTACCGTAATCGCTTACCTTCAGGTGTGCTATCTTCGTTGCTATTATACAAAAATCCATGATTAGAAAGATAAATCTATACGAAGTAAAGAATCATAATAATATAACGTACTATGAAAATAATACTCACATCTTTAACAATACAATTTTCATATTTCTCCAAATCCATCTTGACGTCTCCGGGTCCGGTCAACCTCACTTTGTTTCCCAAAAACTTCAAATTGAGGAACAATTTGTTGAACAAATTCCAGTGTTGGTTCATATTCTGCGTCTTCAGAATGTGATAGCCGATGTAGAAGGCTATATATCCATCGTCTGGAATGTCGCTCGACACATTATCGACATCGACGTAATTATAACTATTTAACAAATCGCTATGAAGTTTCTTCATATCCTCTTCTTTAGTGCTGGCCCTCAGATAGTTCATTATCAAATCGTGAACTTCATAAATGTAGTTTCTGTGCTCTCGATCGTAGTTTTCTATTATGAGAGACTTTCGAGTCAAGCTTTTCATAATCGACTCGACGTCCGTCACGTCCTTATTCCATAGTTTACTAAGCATTTTGGCCAATAGCTTCACGTTGTCCGGTAGTACGGCCAGTTTCTTGTACAACGGAAGAATGTTTGCATCGAGAGAATTGATGCAAACTTCGATTGTTTTCATTCGATTGTCATTGCTTTTGAACAAACTGCAAAACAAGGAAACGATGTCACATCCCGTCGGTTAACTATTCGAGCATGCATGAAGCTTCAATATATTATACTTTAGTACTGCTTTTGGATTTTCACTTCTGGAATAGCAAAAAACACCATGAAGGTGGGACTCCTTCACTGGTAAGCAACATGATTCTAAATACTCACGAAAAGTATCCCCTTTTTTCTAATTTGTTGAGATAGTATTTCCAGCCACTCGGGTTGTCTTTGAGTCTCTCCTTGTTTTCAGCTAATTGGGCGCCAATTAAGGCTACGTTGAACGGACTGCCCTTGCATATTTCGTACAGTTTCCTCGCTTGCGTCGGCAAATTGTTCATTTCCTCGCCTAGACAGAGGGCGAACAGCTCAAGGGCTTCTTTCTCTTTGAAGCTGTTTTGTACCTGTCGATTGAATTATTTTTAATAGTTTTCGATAATTTAACACTGAGGAACTAAAATATGTATTTGTTTTAGGTATGGGGGGTTTTGTCGGTTCATCTTTATGGATACCGACGACAGAAGACGGCAGAGTGATGGTGTAGAATCGGCGGTAGAATTATAACTTTTCGATGTAATTTCTAGTTACAACATTTGTAATATTATAACTGGTATTTAAATGCTCATTGCTAGGAAGGATACCATGGTTCATTGGCTTTTCAGATTACTACTAATTATTCTAGAATTAATAGGATTACTACTTACAGTGACGAATTCGGGATGAACATTCGCAACTACATCAGCATCGCGGGTTGTGATCATAATTTTGCAATCGATATCGAATGCTTCCACAACTTTCCGTTCATTGACTTCATCGAGAACGAGCAGACACTCTTTCAATGCTGGTTGGGAGAACTGATGTTTCAGTTTGTCCTTGAGTTCTTCTGACGTCCAGTTGTAGCTAGAGAGGGACGCGTTATCGACGTTTGAGCCAATGCTGGACATCGACATCGATGTGCTCATTATCGACGAGTGGATGTACATGACGCCAGCCTTTCTGAGTAACCTGAAAAATACGTGCAAAAATCACACATATAATTCTAATTTCCCGCGAAGATAGGTTGTTTGATTTAGAGGTAAAAATGTAATCATAACGGACCAGCCAAACGCGAATATGTATATCTGAATACATATGGGAAATATTTTTTTTTATTATGGCACGGCAAATAGACTGCACTGCATCTAATAGTAAGCGAAATGCCGTCTAGACAGAGCATTGAACGGCATCAGACAACGGTCCCAAGCCATACTGTTCACTCTATGAAGGTATTATACACGAACGGAAATCCCAAACAAAACCCGTGACCAATGCGCGTGTACCAACCAGAAACGGGGGAGTACATTGGAGTGAGAGGTAAGATAGCCTGACTGTGTAGGAGTGACAAAGACAAACTTTTTTTCGCGGTATGAGGCATCCTCTATAGTGTAAATAGACTCACTTAGTTTGTTGAGCAATAATATCGTCCTCAGTCCTGCAGGTGCCGAGGCTGAGCCACAGTACGACGCCGCCGAAGTCGTTGATGAGGTCGTGGTGGTTACGCAGCACGCTGATGGCGGCCCACGTCTTGCCGCAGCCCGACATGCCGTGCAGTGCCAGCGTCTTGTGACGGGTCAGCTGCTTCAACTTGCTGGCTATCTCTTTTTCCTATATTATACATACATAAGTAAAATAATCTTTGGTTAGGCAAAGTGACATTGGATTTTTCTATTCATTATCAGCCCGGAGTCAGAAATTTGTGCCCGATATGGCGATAGGCTCGCCCCCTATCACATCGTGGGACGGAACATGCAAGGCGAAATGTGGGTGTCCTGGTGGCGCCTCTGCCTACCCCTTCTGGGATAAAGGCGTGAGTTTGTGTATCTATGTATAAATAAAATAACGGGAAGTCGCTCGATGCCTATATTTCACTAACTATGTAATAGTTAGTCTAGGTTAGGGACAGGTTTTTGGGTATAACAATATGGCTGATATAAGTAATTTAAATGATATAGCTATCATTACAATTTTAAGACATTTTCTAATGAGTAAATTATTCACTGTGGTCAGATGAGCTCAACCTGTGCAAAAATAATCGTTTCCTGTCTACGTTTATTGCCTTCAAACCATTGTGTTAATTTTGTGGGCGGATATGATTAAGCAAATACAGTTTTTGAATGTAACTTTATTGTATCTACTACTGGGGCTAACAAACGGAATTTCTGCATCACACTAGTTTTTACTGCTATAGATTGCTTTGATTGATTTTGAGATTGAGATAAACTGCCGCAAGCATTAAGTCCACCTATACACAATTTGTATTAAATGTAAATAAATATATAAATTATATCTGCGTGGTTGCCAGTTGGAACAGAACAGACGCGGCTGCCAACATGACGTGGTAGCGGGTTCAAAGCACACGGCACACTTCTGACTGTTCGAAGTCATGTGTGTATTGACACTTAATCAACACGCACTATAGGGTGAAGTAGAACATCGTGAGAAAACTTGCATACCATAGCGATTTGTAAGAATTTCAATGGTAGGCATGTAAAGTGCGCCGGCGCCAAGCATGATGGACTGTGTGGCCTAACCCCTCTCAATCTTATTCTCGATTGAAGACACATGCCCTATAGTGGGACGTATATAAGCTGATATAATACAATTAAATACTCACCAGAGACGCCCTGACGACGTGATGTAAAGGCAGCCTCGGCACATCGCCCTTGCTGAGACTGTCCTCCAGACTTTCGTTCAGCATTTGTTCATTTTCCTCCGCGTTGAGTTTATGGTACAACCAACTGTAGTCTTTAGCGAGCGTGTCAACAAATGCTTTGTACGAGTCGTTGTTACCATGCCTCAAGAGTATTTCCAGCAATAACCGTGATTGATCAGTGTGGCTCTTCTGTAAAGGTACAGTTTAGTGCAGTTAAAGCATCATCGGAGCATTAAAAGCATGAAAACCTCCGATTTCTGTTGCAGTTAGCGAAATCTGCATTGTATCAGCTAATAACATACAGGTTGTTAGAGAAATGCTCCCGAAAAGGAAAACTGACTACTGATTTGATGGTTCAGTAAAAAAAAATATAATATTTTTACAAAGTTTTTAGGATTATTATATGGCTCCTTTACTATTATTAGTACCAACATACTTTCTAAAGATGATCAAGATATCGGTCTGTTGCTTTTTCACTACTTTAACCGTCCTATGGCCTTTGTTTTATTTAGTTTAGATAATTTTAATTAGACGTGTCCAATAGAGTTGAATACGGAATATTTCTCGAACTTACCAGCTTGATGATGTCATCAAAGTCTTCTTGTGAGATGGCATTCTTAGAGAACAGTTCGTCGACAATGAAATCAACTTCTAAATCGCTTATAATGTCTTGTTGGTACTGCTGCAACAACCTCCTGTACTTGAGGTCCATTGTTGCTGCTTTTCTGGCATCTGAAACAAAAACAATCAAAACATTTTTTTATTATTGTATGAATACAAATTGTTTATATAATATATTCTGGAAATTAATATAAAAAATGCAGTAATAAAAAACTACCATAATAGGCCTTGCGTATCCCATTAGTTAGGTATAAATAACAAGCTCCAATTAAAAATCAAAATTGATTTGATATTACATTTTTGTTGCAGAGAAAAAAAAAAATACAGTTCGTGTTGTTTGGAATTTTGCGCCGTTTCTTCTTTACAGCTGCGACATGTTCATAGCGGTCGTTGTATTACTTTATGAATTAAAAGATTTCGTGAGACTATTTCAATGCCATTCATGTGATGTTAAAGTAAACACCGCCGCCTACGGACTTCAATTAGTTCAAACTTCAAAGGCGTTGTGAGTGGATCGCCAATCCTTAAAAAATAATTACGCAATTTTTTACACTTATGCTAAATAAAATCTGTCGTCGATGCCATTAAATCAATGATTATGGTGCACGCGTAGTCAGGTAGACGTAAACAAGTTGTCAAGTTGCAAATTGTGCGCTAGCCAAAAATGGTAATCATTGCAAAAACGGTACGAAAAAAGAGGAAGTGTGCAAGCATTCTAATGGATTTAATGTATAATTAAATGACGGATGATTTAAAATATCAAATGTTCTTGAACCTGTACTCATATCAACCGGCGTGGGATGATCACAATATTTTTTGTGATATTACAAAAAGTTTAGCTTATGAATTTATGATTGGTCGCCTGTCTGACGTCAACTTTTAGGAGATATATCCAAATTAGTGAAATCTTGTTTTTCGCCATAAGTCTACACAAAAAGTTGCTTGGCGTAGGAATGTAATCTAGGACCTCATAATTTATTCAAGTACTATAGATTATGTTCTTAGTGACCCGCTTTTATAGACAACGTAGAAAATTTTAGTTTCGTTTTGGTTTTACCCTATTATTCCTTACTCCAAGTGAAGATAATAAAGCCGCCTTGCTTAGGTAAATATATTGCAGAACACACACCTACAGTCTACAGGCAGCCTTTGTGAGATTTCTTGAGCGCCCCTGACTTGCAATCTAAGCTCATGAAAAATAAAGGTAAACTAGGCACCCTGGACAATCACATAATCACGACCTACTCTAAAGACCCATTTACACAGTACCTTACTGGCCTAATCCATCGCGTATACACTGTGTAACATTTTGCTCTAGAACAGTAATTGAATTAAACGTGCCCTTCCAGAGCAAATATTTGTAGAGGCCGATTAGACAAAATTTTATATTGCATGCAGGCATAAACGCAGTGCAAATGGACATTACGTAGCTAGTGCCCCGAAATGTCCTAAACTAAAATTGGGACGTGACGCGCCGCTCAAGTTCCGCTGAAATTATTTGGTCAGTCGCAGGTTTAAACTAATAACTAATTTATATGATCTCAGGAAATGTCGACTGCCGCGAGATCTTTTAATACTCTGCTCATAATTATGTCGGGTACGTTGCTTCGTCATACTAATGTGTATACACGTACACACACAGAAACCGTGACATCCTAGGTTCAACTTTCTAGGTTAAAAAGACATATTATATAAGTTATTTGACTAAAATAAATCTTCATTTATTTTGCATTGGATTCCTTAATTCCCTGTAGGCGTTGACGTCATACAGCTATTTGCAATTAAAAACTAAATATCATTTGGCAATGTGTAATAAAAAACGTAGCACGTACACTACGCTGGTGTGAGGTAAAAGAAGGTGAAGCATACAATAATTTGAACCCAAGACATAGCTGACTTGATAATGACGCATCGAACTTTCACTTTTTGAGTTGAACGCATTCAATGGTCGCATGATCGTTTTGCCTGTTCCTATCCCACAGTAATGTGGGATTGGTGCATAATGATTTTTATTATTTTACAAAAAGATTTGGCTCTACGTAGAGCCGCGTGCCTGGCAACAACCTTTTGAGGAAAACCAGCTTCGATTATTATTAATAGCGCAATTTCTATCGTCATTACGTCTTACTTATATACCTATATTGAATTATTGGAATATATCGATACTCTGGGGCTAAAAGGACGTATAACACAATGTGGCTTTCTTTAAATTCTTCTTTATAAAAGCTCACGATAAACAAACAAATGAAGAAATCCCAAAATATGTCATGGGCATTTTGAAATCCAATGTACCGTCTATAAATATTATGATTAAATGTCGTATAAGGACAATTAATCATTAAAACAATAGATTATGTAAACAAAAAAATCTCAAACCTTTAAAAATTTCACATGTAATACACAAAACAAAATATTTTCGCCCTATCAAAATCTAGATGAGATTTTATCTCTATCAAAATAGTACAAATCAGAATCACTATAAACGAATGATAAATGTTGGCAGTTAAAACGCGGGCGCGTTGACGCGAATTAATAGAACAACTGAGGATTTTTCAAGTGTACGCAAACGACCTTGCGAATTAGTAATCTACATAATAACATAAGTATACAACTATGAGCAAACATCGTCTAATATTTGAGACCGAGTGTCGTTGACCGATCGACTGTCAAGGTCCGGTAATACTTCGGTTTCGGAAGAATGTAAATTATTATTATAATGGCATTATTTGTCCATTTAAAACGTGATAAATGCTCGGGTATAGCGATATAAAACAGAAATCTTTTGGATAAGTGCATGTCAGCGCTAAACGTAACTGCACAAATACTTTATTGGTGATGCTGATAACCCAGTTTCGACTTTGTTTGCATCTGCTGGTGAGCACAGAGCAGTTCATGTAGATTATCTTTCGTCGTTCGACTTAATTATGCCCGCCGGATAGATTTTTGAAATTTACACACTCGTATAGTTGTTTTTAATTTATTGCTCAATTAAGATTTCAACGAGAATTTCAAAGGCAAAATGAATTTACCTTAAGTCAAGAAATATGATTACATTTAGATCCAAAACAATACGATGATTCAATGAAAATGTAAAATTACCGTATTTCCCCCAAAGTCACCACTTACCAGACCCCTTAAACAGCTGATGTTTGGTATTTACATTCGAGTGTTGTTTCTGATGATATCGAAAGTTTGTTGATCATCGGCATGAATAATATTTTATGCGAAAAATCCCGTTTCACTACCTTACATACCGGTTCTGTTTTTTTATCAGTGGTCGCGGTTCGACTCATTTTAGTAGACAAGATACTAAAATGTAATTGGAATTTGAAATATTGGCGACACTAATATTAAAATCTCTATTCAGTATTCACTAAATGTTTCCAGTGGGCAAAATATACAATATGTAATGGGATATATGAGTAATCAAGGGTCAAAATAAGAAATTACTGATCTCTTTACGGCATATATTTTGTGATATTTTAACACGACGCGACGGTCCAGTAATCCAAATAAGAAAAGGAAGATATTTTAGCAACTATACGGTGATACTACAGAAGTCAAAGTTACGAGAGATTTGTAATTTCGCATCTGAACAAACCTTTCAGTGAAAGTATCTCGTTATAACTGATTTGCAGTTATAATGATGTACTTTTACACTATCTGAAATATTATCTTATTAAATATAACTTTTGATATTCACAAATCTTCGCCATGTGCTTTTAGTGTTAATGTGAATACATTGCACCGGACGACAAGTGCAGTTTAGGTAGATTATGCACCGACGAGTGATGATGACGATTCGACACAATTATTCTGGCCCGATTGTATCTAGATTCGCAACGCTTGTATACTGTGGTCGCTGGCCGTGTATGAATAACCTATCACCAGCAAAACATGGCGTTAAAAATGGTTTAAACTTAAATATTTGTGGGCAAGAGAGCATTAACAAGCTTACTAGTTTCGGGCGCATTTCCGCGTACTCGTTACGAATATTCTAGATGTCTATATCCTCAAATTGAGAATCGGGCGTAACACGAGTGGACATAACACGTAAAACACGCATATTTGATAAATCAAGACGGTACTTATTCGTCATCGGCCCGATTGAATTGTTGCAATTTACTTATATGCCAAGGCCAGACGTTATCTTGTCCTAATAGACGCGCCAATTAGTGTTTGCTGACCGGAAGTTGGTTAAGGTTGCGGTAATGATAACAAAGAAAAAATCAAGACATATGACTAAAGGTAAAAACCTGTTATGTAGATAGCGAATGAAGATTTCACATAGGGAATTTTATAAAATCGTTAAATTGCATTCTTTTATGATTAGTCTGATGTATCTGTAGTTCTGATAACGTATTGCAACATCGCATAGAGTGACGTAGGTTTATTGTGGTAATGAGGCTACCAAGTTTTGCGGTAAAATGTAAATGTTTTTTCTTGAAGACCACAATCATTATGCAAGTGGGATATTTATCAAAATTGATCGAAACTGATAAAATAATAGTGCATTGCCAATAATTAATAGATTCCTGGTTCTGTGACGGCTTAATTGGGAAAAAAAGAACCTGTATAAAGGCGGTTTCAGTTTATTCGCAACATAATATGCAACAGTGCTCGGAAGGAAGATGCTTTTACAACGGCATTCACCTTTTTGCTTTTCCGAGGTACCGAAAGCTCAATAACGTTCCTCTTGTTCAAAACATCAAAGGCTATAAACTGTCGCATCATTTGTACACAACCTAGGAATTGAACGTATATAACTTATACTAAGGCTTCCCAAACTGTGCGTCGAAGCATTGTCCCAGGGCCGTCGCGTGACGGTGCGAGTCGAGTGAGCCAAATTGGGGCCTTGTTTTGGGAAGCTCAGAAAAGTAAGCACATTCTTCCCATTATTTGTTAGCTAAAAGCATTGCTAAAAGTAAAATAAATAGAGGGCGAGAACTGGTTTAAGGCAGTCGTAAAAAATGGCAAATTCTAAAGGGCGTCACAGTACAAATAAGTTCGGGAAGCCCTGACTTGTACAATAATTAAAATACCTGCAGAGTACAGCCACAGAGAATTAATAACTGTGCATTTTTCCTAATTTCAGGCTATACGAATATAATGAAGAGATAAACATTTTCCTCATTTTTATACTAACACGCAGTCAAGGCCAACGTCGCATCAGGTAGGTAATATTTAAGGAAATTGTACGTCTAGATCAATCTTAGTATTCAGATCGCATATTATGTATTTTCCAGTATGTATGAATGTATACGTCAGTATAATCTAACAACCCCCACCCATTCGCTGCCCGCAATCCTTTTCAAGTAGTTGGTCCATCATGTAACAGGACGATCAACACTAAGTTCACCTAAGCGCGGTCTCCATCCTACCACCAGTCTGCTCCACCGACTATTTGTTCTGCGGCAGTTGTGGCGGGCCCATTTCCACTTCAGCCTGTTAGCCCTACGAGCAAATTAATAGTAGATACACTTTAAAACACACCAAACTAACAACTAACTATGTCATTATATGCCATTAACAAAATTTTATTCGTTATGAGCAATTTTGTAAATAAAGCGATAATATGCATCATCACGCCTTTATGCACGGTAATCTCAGAAACGGCTCAACCAATTTCGTTTTAATTTGGTATGGAGGTAGCTGATGCCCTGGATTTACACATTGACGGAACGAGAAAAGCAGTACGTACATAGGACGGCATTGAGTTTGAATATAAATAAAACGGCACTGGAAATAATATGTTGCTGATGTGGACTGCACTATTACATATTCAACGGCAAAAAATACGATGTAATATGAAAATCAATATAATGTAGCTTCGGGATATTATTTTAGATCGCAATCTTTTGAATGTTGGAATAGGCCCAATAAACGAACAAGCATCTCACCTCATGGTAAAAGAAGAATAGTTTCTTTGGGTATCTTGTAATTCCTCACCAAATTAAACGCGAAAGAAAAATGTTATTCTACCTCTGTAGTTGAAGTCTCTATGAAAGCATAACGATTTATGACTTTCAGAACATTACGTAAAGTGGATATTATATTACTTCAGCGAGTTATCACTAAAGTGCGTGATTTACTGGAATTGTGTCGATTGAAATTTATTAAAGCATACATGTATTTATCTATACATATAATAAAAATGTAAATGGTCGATGTCTGTACATAGAAGATATTTAAGAAATTTTAACGCGAGGGGTCTTTATAACAGCAACAGAAGCCAAAACATTTTTTTTTAGAATTTTTGTCTGTCTGTCTGTCTGTCTGTCTGTCTGTCTGTATGTTTGCTTGCGCATCACGCCAAAACTACTGCACCAAATGAGATGCGGTTTTCACAGTTGTATTGCTGCAGGTTCAACTTAAAAACTGGTATATGTTGCATTTGCATACAGGGTGTTTCTTTTTGTTTGCTTGCACATTACTCAAAAACTACCGCACGAAATGAGATGCAATTTTCACAGTTATATTGGTGTAGGTCCAACTTTAAAACTGGTATATATTTCATATACATACAGGGTGTTTCTTTTTATTTTACCCATAGGAAATACAGAGAAATTGATTTAGAAACCTCTGGTAATATTAAAGTGTTGTAATAATGGAGTAATAATATAGGTATGCTTTTTCCAAAATTAACGGGTTCGAATCCTAGCTAGGAATATTTATTTTTCAAAAATGTAATAATACAGTTTTAGTTTTCATCAAAATCGGGCCTGGTACTCCTTTTAGCATTTTTTGGCTATTTGTCTGTTTGTGCGGTTGTGCGTGATGATCTGAGAAACGTCTTAACGTATTTCGACGAAATTTAGTATGTAGGTAGCTGACAACCTGGATTAACACTTAGGCTACTTTTTATCCCGAAAATGTTGTGTTCCCGCGGGATGAGTAAGGAATTCCGATATATCTGTTACTTTTTTATACTCAAAAGGATAGGATGGGACTGGATTACATTCCATCACTGAGAATGAGACAGGGCGGGCGGGATATAACAAGATGGGAAATTCCAAATAAAGTTAATCACGCACACAAAGTTTGCGGGCAGAAGCTAGTATAAATCTATATTTAAAAAATGATTAAGGTCTGATGACCGTCACACATCATACACAAATTACTAGTGGATTTCGATAAAAAAAAATTGTTATTTGTTTAGACTTATAGCACTAATAAAAAAGTTACCATTTCTTCCCTTTTTTATGCATGTAAACTACACCTGTAGCCTATGACGATGATAAATGATGACAGTCAAATATCAACGATGTCTTTTAAAATCGCTACGCTGTACGGGTTAAATTGAAATGTATTGTGATAATTAACACAACGGAAAGTCGTGAGTATCAACTAGTGCACAAATAATAAGAGATTAGATAAAGTGTATTCAGGCCCACTTTATACATACAAGTGTTGTATGGTGCTTAAATCCTATAAAATTTCGTATCCTGTTTATTCATTAACAATGATCTGGTATTACTCTGAGTCATCTCTTTATTAAGGTGCATTGATACTTTTTTTCAATGGGAACAAGGATTTTATATGAGGAAAAAAATTACTAATAATTATCATGTAAACTGATTTTATTTCCTAGTTACACTAAAATAATATAATTAAGGAACAACATATTTGAAAATAGTAATATTGCAGTAATTTATTAAGTATATTAAGTTGTGGCTAGTAAGTCTAAGAGGATGGGGACTTTGATGATGATACCATATGCCACAATGTGCCACGCAATTGATTAAAACGTCAGCTGTGAGACAGGAGGATGTGACATACACAAAGATTTCAAAACATGAAAAGAAGCTGCATCTGTTAAGTCTGATAAAAGTTAGCCAAGTTAAGATTTCAATATAAATAAATAAATTAAGTATTTTCAATTGCTCAGAATATTTTTATAAGCGGAAAATAGATTTGACCAGCATTTAAGATAGCAATATTTAATAACTAAACCTATTTCAATTTTATCATATTATACCTCAAAATCTAGTGATGGTCAACACTAAATTTGGACATTACGGATGAAAATGGGCACATCATGCAAACACACCAAATACAATCTCTTTTTATTGTTATCATGACCATCCCTCAGCCACAAGAAGTCCACTGCTATATAAAGGATACCTTTTCCTTATTATTTATACACATAATCAATTACTAATATATAAAATATTTCAAGGGCTTGGAAATAGTTTGAATGTATGTTTTCCCTGAATATGGTTTTGCCTGTTACAAATTAGAGTGTTGTATTGTTTGGTAAACAAAGCAATTTAAAAAAAATATTGTAACATTTGTGTCATAATAGTTAGCCACAGTACACAATTGTTTTCAATAACAATACCAATTAATAGGTTGTTAATTTTTCATTACCTTTAATCAATATGTTAAATATGTAGTTGTTGTTGATTCATTTTTAGTTTAATATACATTAAAATGATTAGCTAAGGAATAAAGGTATGAACATTTCATTTTCGATAGTTTGATTTGCTGTATTTAACGAAACAAACTAAAATAGTTGATTATACTACCATACTAATATATTCCTTGTGTAGAATAAGTCGTACCATGTAAGGTAGATTCTCCATATAGACACAGACTTCTGTCTAACAGAATAATATAATTTTTGGACTTAAGCCTTTGTGGTATATCATCACACTGAACTTTAATTTGTGATACTGTGCTTTTACATGCATTTAGATGCACATTTAATTGAAGTTTTCTTACAATAATATGAGTAAAAAAAATTTTTGTGGCCTAGCAAATGTTTTATCTTATGATCACAGACTTTTATGGATTAATTAAGTTACTTATTTATGTATTATTCTTGTTATGTTATGAATGTATAACTCCTAAGGGGAGAAGCACCATGTGTTAAAATACAGGTTCTACCTAGTTCAGCAAACGGAGGCTAAAAGGGAAGTTAAAAGTTTATTAAGTATATTGTGAAATATTATAGTCTACCTTTATATTATTCTTTTATAACTATGTTTTGTCAAGTAAAGTATTATTATTTTAATTTAGTTGCAGACATATTATACCGAATGGATGGATGCAGGCTGCTTCCGACAGGTCACTATGGAAATCATTGGGAGAGGCCTATGTTCAGCAGTGGACGTCCTTTGGCTGATGGATGGATGGATGGATATTACATGTATACTGAATTTATGTTATCTGTAACAGGATATGAAATACTGGTGCTTAGAGTGATACAAAATGATGTATTCCTATAAATCTTAATTTACTTAAGAAGTGTGCCACAGTTTAAAATGTTTTATAATTTATTTATTTTTTAATTGGATTTTGAGAAATATTAATTAGTGTATGTAATTTTATAAGTATCAGTAATATAGAAATATTTAGAATTTAAATATAGAAAATCAATTGAATATTTGTTTAAAAAGTCTTAAAAATGTTTAGGATTTCGAGAATGTTACTATGTAAACATTCTTTGATTAAAATGTATAAATAAATGCTGGAACATGTAACCACAGATTTTCCACTATTTTAAATTATAAAATGACGTAAACAATGACATGTTGTAACAGGATGTAACTGTAACAATTATAATCTAAGCTTACGACAAACAACACCTGATAACAATTATCCATGCCGGTTGAACAAGTTGAGAACTTGTCACAAATGAAAAAATAAGAAATAGAAATGAAGGACTTATTATTTATGAAATGACCTAGGTATAATTTAAACAAGTACCGCAAAAAACCCAAAATAAAAGATTTGAGAGCATGGCAAGTGGAAACATAGGATAAAAATTGTGTCCTTCAAAACTACATAAATAGTTAATATTTACAATATAGGAAACTTTGTGAACATTATGATTATTTAAATCAAATGCATAGTTGAATTCTAATATATGGAGTCTATTATTTTTGAAGAAATCTGTTCATTGTTGACTTATGTTTAAATGTAAAAATAACTATGTCTTTAACTTTTCACAATTAAACCATTGAGGGAATTATAATAAAATTTGGGATTTATATAGTCCATAATCTGTAGGATGTTAGATGTAGGCATTTGTTATAAAAAAGTAGAATTAAATGCGGTTTAGGGAAGATAGAGGATGACAAGTACTTTATATTGATTTAAAACCATTTAAGTGTACGCAACTTTAAAAATGTGTGTGGTTTAATATATTAATATCTATGTAAGGTTTGTGAATAATAAAATTATATTACATGTATTAAAGCATTGATTATGGATACAAAATTGTGACCTTATGAATGTAATACAGGACCAGAGAAATAAGCAAAAAGCCATTAAAAAAACACAAGTCCTCGCATAGCTACGTACATACTGATTTGGAAAAAAAATGGATAACAAATCTTGTTTATTTAACAAAAGACAAAACAGGCTAACTTCAAGTTTATTATAAATTAAATTTAAAACGTCTATCAACGAAAAAGAGATCGTGTGACAAGAAATATAAGTCCTTACTATGCCCCCTGCATTTTGTAAGTTTTACCCCTAAGACAAGAGCTTACATCTACCGTGACGTATTCGTTGTATGAAAAAGTATACACTTGTGAATATTTCAATACCTTGTCCTTACACGAAAACAAGATATATTAAATAATAAATGCTCCCAAAGATTCAAATGCAGCATGCATTTTAAGCAATCTAAAGTTTTAAAAGAAAAGTTTGACTTACCTCTTCAGGCGCGTGTAAACATAATTAAACTCGTAATATGCACAAAAATGATTCAGTTATTTCAACAACACTGATTATTAACTATTAAAGAAACCAACAAAGCGTAGTATGTTTTATATCCAAAGACAAATTCAACTTGAATGTAGATCATGTAGATTGCACACGAAACGTCTCACGGCACATAAAACATTTAAAAACTGACACAAACAAAGAAAATTAATCTGTTGCATTACAAACAAATTACGAAAAACAAAAGAGATGCATGTATAGTACATGCACCAAATAGAAAGGGATGCAGATAGTGGTATGCTCCAAGTATTTTCATACTTACTAAAGAACATGAGATAAGACAACAAAATAGAACAAAAGGAGCGAAGCGTTAATATTGGTCTGTTTTCTTTTATGACACATTATTTGATTGGAAGAAAAAACTGCGGTGCAGTGATTAGTTATTTCAATTTTCATTTTCGTACATCGAGAACAGTGAGAAGGTAAGTCCACAGAGTAACTTATATATACGGAGAGGTAAGTCCAGGAGTGCTTTAATAACTTGCTGTGCAAAATAAATATGTTTTATATCATAATTTACACAAAAACATTTACGTACCTATATAATATATAATATTATTTTATTATTGCCAATAATAAAGTAAGATTTAAAAAATCGGAATCGGAAAAAGTGTACACTTGAAACGATAAACTACTGTTTAAATCCGCCGAAAATTGTGTCAGCGTAACAATAGCACTGATTTTTATCTTTATTTGAAGTGAGTTTGAAAATACTTTGCCTTAATAAAAACATTCAAATTAAATTTATAGGTTTTTTTGGAGAAATATTAGCGCTGTCTTAAAAAATTACCATCTGGCCTCAGTAACGTCATCATATATTTGTCATAATTCTTTTTTCATGGATTTCCTTATCAGAGGGCCTAGGCTGTGCGAATAGGCTGGAATATTTTATTAAAAATTATTGTTGATTCCCAGTCGTCTCAATTATGGCAACATTAACATATTATGAAGTCGCGATATTCCAAACAAACTAGCGCCATCTATTGGATTGTTTTCTACCTACAGATGGCTACTTGCAGACGGTGGTTGCGGGTTCGTAATCTAGGGTACAACTGATATCGAAGCAATTTTTTTACGTGAAAAGGTTTTTGTTACGTATAATGAATGCTATTCACAGCGCAATTTTTAAGTTTTTTAATTTAATGATAAAATTAATCGATGTATCTACATACAGTCATACATATACATCTAAGCTCAAATTCCAATTCATGGATTGGTAAGATTTCAAGTTCAGAATATTATTCGATCTTAGACGTTACTATTCCATAGGTACTACATCTTCGTACTATATAGACTTTTCTTTAAAATGATCTATTGGCAGCAACTTTGAACTGAGTTAAGCAATGACTGAAATGTTAGCAAATTAATATGTCTGCCTACCTGTTTGGACATACAAGTGTGAGCTTATGAATGTATGTTTAGACTATCTGAATCTGTATCAGCCCGTATACGTCCCACAGCAGGACACGGGCCTACTCTAGAATTGAGAGTACGATTGAGAGGGGTTAGGCCATATAGTCCAACATGCTGGCCTAGTGCGCGTCGGCGGACTTTACATACCATAGAAATTCTTTTAAAATTGCTATGGTATGAAGGTTTCATCACGATGTGATTGACTATCAATGTACACATAACTTCGAAAATTCAGAAGTGTGCCCTGGGTTATGAACCCGCGATCACCGTGAATCTAAAGTAGATACTATGCACCAGCAGTATTTCATACTCGCTGTAATAATACATACATAGACTATTAGAAAATATTATCTAGTAGCCTGTCAGGGCTTAACAGTTATTACATCGAATACTTAGGACATGCAAATATAGTACACTCGATGTAGGGTTAGTACCTAATAGGTTCCATTGGCATCATAAAAAATATAATCTTTATGTGTGGCTATTCCCATAGACATTAAATACCACACACCCATTATTATAAATCACCTACGAGTTAATGTGTAAATATTGGTGATATTGAAAAACCGTGTTTTGGTTAGAATATGGGCGGCCAGGTAGACCAGATGCATCGGCAATAAAAGGTTTCCGCAACACTGTAAACACGCCATTCTTTTGAAATTGTATCAAAAACTGTTATGAATAGCGCTACGTGGCGGATTTATAATAAGATTTATTGTAAGTGATCTTGTTTTGACAATGACAATGGCGCGGGATCCTTAGTGGCTCGGCTTTGTGTGGTCTCCTTCGCATTCATCTTAGTGTCGAGTATTTAAGTCAAGTTTGCTTGCCAAACACACCTGGCTACAAAAAAACGGCGGTTTGATTTCATTGCCCATATATCGTTGAAAATACTGTATCGTTTAAAAAATGCACATCAGAGTTCGTAATGAGTCAGTTTATGTGTAATACTGGCAGCGACTGGCAGTTAAAGTTAACATTTTTTTTGTCAGGTAGGTCCAGCAAACGATTTATCACTCACCTGATGGTAAGATTACCGGTAGTCGCCACCCATGAATATCTTCAACACTTGGAAATTGGTGCGTTACGGGCTTTTCAATATGGATAAAAGGAGGAAACGAGTGTTGGATCTCCATGAAAAAGGCTGGGAGGAGGAAACGGGTACTCGGTCCCCAGACATCTCAATTCTTTATGGAAAAACAGCAGCAAAGTCGCTTCACATCCGTTTATGGTGAGTCAGTAGTATACCCCGGGTCGCGTGGGCCGGTTCTTAAAGTAGTCCAAGGTAACCTTTCTATATCTACATCGACCCATATACGTCCACTGTAGGACATAGACCTCGTCTATAATCGAGAGGACGATTGAGAGTGGTTAGGCCATATAGACCACCACGCTGGCCAAGTAGGGGTGGCGGACTTTACATGCATACTATAGGGATTCTTACAAATCATATTGGTATGCAAGTTTCCTCTCGATGTTTCCCTTCACCGTGTTTGATTTACTACTTCCTACTAAAAATGCAATGCGAATGTTGATGATGATGGTATGAAGGTAAAATTGGTGAACATTTTTGAAAATGTGAGTGGCTAGTAGTAATCTTGTGGTATTGCGCATACATGTTGTATTTTAAATTGTCGTCATTTGAGTGCTTGTTTGTTTTGTAATATCAAGTTCTAATTTTAAATAGATTGCCATGGTTACAACGGAATGTTTATGACACAGATAATATAAAAACGAGAATCTCTTAATGAATGGTGATATCATTCATTGTGTAACCAAACCTATTGACATTAATTACTGGTCAACGTGGGCTCCCAACACTAGAGCGATATCAATGAAACCTGTGTGAATTATGGTAATGCACGTCCCGATACTCGACAGTAATCCAGATCCCAAAAAACTCGTATTTTAAATGTAGAAACACTTTAATCTTAACAACATATAAACATAAAGATGTCCACTTTCACGTCACTAAAAGGCGATTGTTGTTAAATTTAATGGCACATAAAATAAAATAAAATAGCCCTGACTCACAGTAATTACGGGAACTTGTAACTTGAAAGTGTTAAGATCCCTTTATATAAATCATTGGTTTGACATTAAATTCTATATTATATCGAAATATGTATAGGTAGTTTTAAGTCCTGAATAAGGCTTTACCCCTTTGTACACAAAACACAGTATCTACGTCGCTGAGCTTACCTTTTTATTGGATAGGTTCGGCAAAGACGCCCAGTGTTCAGCCAATGTTCAGTTATTACTGTCGCCCATACCATCTACAACAGTTGGATTGGTGCACAGCATGCTTTTGAAATGGCACAAAAGGAGAAGGACATAGAACAGGGGGAGGAAAGGGCTACCAAGCCTACGACAATGTGAGAACACACGAAACTAAACATGACAGAAAAACCGTGATGTTTGAAAGTAAGACAGTGCTACCAGTTTTACCCCGGTCAAGTTTTACCCCTTTTGGTACTGTAGTCCCAATTATAAAAAAAAACATGTGTTCGGCATGTACCTGTATCATATATGTACAACGTAGACATGTACTTTGAAGGTTGCTTATTTCTTTAATATTGTAATTGTCGAATTTTAAACATATTGATTATCCCACTTGATCGTATTCCATACTTATTTGTACGTTAGTAAGCCAATTAACATACATGGTGAAGGAAGTCATCATTGGACCATACAATTATGTTATTGTGGTATTTCCGCAACGGAGGCTTGCAGTCATTACTTGTCATTATTTCGTCTCATCTTTACAGTTTTAAATTACATAGAATTTACTGAACGCGTATTCATTAGTAAAATATTCTATGTCTATTTTTTGTTGTATCTTATTCATATTACATTATTATGCTTTGTTAAATGACTTTATAACCCAAGTATTTCTTGCAACGTACTAATTGTATTAATGAGTATTGGGTTTACAATTTAAGTTTGCGATACATACTGTGAACCACCCGGTGTCACCACGCCTACCCCTTCGGGGATATAGGCTTGAGCTTTGATATGTACTACCGAATGTATGTGTTTAATGAAAATCATATAGAAATACCACCGGTGGTTCTCGACACAGTTCTTGAGGTATAAACCTATAAACAAACCTGTCAATAGAATCGCAAACTTAAGGTATTATAACGCCAACATTAAAACAAATTACATGGCATAAAGAGTAAACAAAACACGGTAGCAACAATGAAATAAACGTAATACTAATTTATACCAAGTTGGATATTCGAACGTGGGCCGTTAATGTTATGTTAAGACCTTTACCGACTCGATAGTTCTAGATAAGTGTAGTGGGGCGCATTATGTACCATCTAAAAGAAATCACATTAAAGTAATGGACAGAGGAATGGTCGATTACGGAGCAAACGTACCCGACCCTCCGGGTTTGTTGTCAACTTACTATGTTTTATATCGTTGCTCTCTTGAGAAATCCGAGTAAATAAGATTTTTTAATGCTTTCTCTTTCCTTTATTTTAGTTTTATTTGTATAATAGATGTAGGGCAGTTTGCTAGTGCTAGGAGAATCGCATCTGCTAGAATAGATACCACCGTAAACCAGAGTGGAAGACCCATAGTTACTAGGCACATTCCCATAGGTTACAAGATCGAAACGAACTTGATGGCAATTTACAATAGAAAAAAAAATTAACACCTTGTGCAAAGTAACTTATATAAAACTGGGTGTTGAATCTTCTATTGATTATGATGTAAATTTGTACTACTACTATTAATATAATTGTAAAGGAACGAAGCTCGGAAGAATTTTGTAGGCGCTAGTGGCGTTTAGATTGATTTATGCCCATGTAAACATTTGCAATGCTTTCCGATTGTTTGCTCTGTGTAATATTATGTAAAACATATGGATTTTTAAAATCATTACTGTTATCAATTGTCGATATTATCTAATGATGTAAAATACTTCTATCTCTTGTAGTGGATACTTTATATTTGCCGAAAACGCCTCTATTACATATGGTTGGTACCTACAAATGTCTTTCCAAAGCATGCAGCTGTTTGAGAAAAAATCTGATTGCATAAGTAATATTATGCTCCAAATTACCGCAATCTTTACTTACAAAAACCTATACCGGTAAGACAAAAATGTGTGTTAACAGTGCAAACACGTCTATGATTGGTCATTTCAGTATATCTCAGTAACACGTGTAAGGAATCTGGAATGGATGAGGGGTTCTATCCTTCCCTCACGTTGTTCTACGATCGAATAACATATTCGCATTGAAATTGCGCCTGTTGGTATTCTGATAGCAAATTCTTGTGGCAATGTTTTGTCATGTATCATTAGCAAAAATATATTTAATTTAATTTAATAAATATAATTTTACATACATACATAAACTCACACCGTTTTCCCATAAAGGGTAGGCAGAGTGGTAACAGGACACCCACGCTTGGCCTTGTGTGTTCTGACCCACGATGTGATAGGGGGCGAGCCTATCGCCAGGTCGGGCACAAATTCCCGACTCGGGCTGATAATGAATTAAAAAATCTAATATCACATTGCCCGACCGGAGATTCACATCCGAGACCTTTGCTTTGCAATCATGCCGTAGTATAACTGAGCCACCGAGGCAGTCCATATTAATAATATAATTTAAATCATAATTTTAGATAGCAGGTATTTATACTGATATGGTTACGGACTGGAACAAAATAACAAAAAATTATTCAATGTTGATCGAATCAATAATCTACCTGACAGTTGCCTATACACATCGCTCTTCAGTTAATAAGGTAATTAAATATTAGACAATTTATTAATGTCAATTTTATCAGCTGTCTTCTTAATATAATGTACTATAATATTATGTATAGATGAAGATTTAACAGCTGCTTATATTGAAAATATTTATGAATGCGTAGGCAACGTATATACCTACTTGCCTAATTTAAATTTATTGACCCTCAGCTAACTACATGTTCTCATCCATCCCTTGTTTACGACGTATATGACACAGCTAAATTTTATAGCCATAATTTATCATTACTGGACGATGCCATTGTACATTCACCATTAAATGGGCTTAAACGATTTAATTTTTGACTTTCCCCAAACATAGCACCTAATCACGGCCCACGGACAAGATAATCCCGGAATTTATTGGCCATAACGGACACTGTCGTCAGAGATATTGATATTGTGCTCATACACATTTATAAAACACTTCAGTGCTAATGAAATTATATTAGCTTGCCATAAATAAAGTCGCGACAATGTTGGTGCCAACACAATTGCGAACAATTGGACATTTGGGTCATGTTGGTCACAACATTGGACCACCCCTAATGTTTGGGTGCCATGCCGTGTGGTCCGTGTTTTGGTGTATAATTGTTCCGGTGCAATGAATGTGCAATGTCGATTTTCGTAAAAATATTTTAGTAATGGCCATAGTTCATAGTGATTTTAGAATTGTACAAGTATTTTTTTTTAAGTCTTATCATCATATTCCATAAAACATTCATTCTCATGCATTTTTTGTGTGAGTGTCAATTGAAAATGTGAAATGATTATTATGAGTTGTGAAGTTGTAATTAGATATTCAATTTTTATAAAATATTATATTTATTCTCACGAGCTTCCATTTTGGTTCATGACGTGTCTAAAATTCCGAGGCACAAAGGGCCGGTGGGGTAGACAGGAGCGTAGGTAGCGTCCGCGGCCTTCCGTCAATATCGTGGACAGCGGGACACCATTGTCACTCGAGCCATTGTGCCCGCTGACGCTGCGAAGCACAGTCCAAAAATCATTAATTTTGTATCACAAAGCAAGAACCCACAAATCGAAGCCCTGAAAAAAAAATTAGGGTCCATTCAGGACCGGTCACTGACACACGATGGGATGCGCGCTCTTCCACCGGCGGATACTTTCCATTTGATTTTTAATTATACCATTTTATGAGAGTATCTAGCCGACAAAGCCCGTTGCGGGTTAGTTTTAATACAACGTGTGGACTATGGACGATGATTACGTAATGTTTTGTTAGGCCTGCACTCGGTCGTAAGTCGTAACATAAAACTCTAATATTCAAGTTACATACATTTTATTGGGTTTCGTGTATAATAAAGCCGTTGTTTCATTACTTAGCGTTTAACAGGCACGTGGCCCGCCGGCGGTCACCGTAACTTATAAAATATGAAGAAAGCTTTTGTTATCGCCACCAAATGTGAATCAAGCTCGCTAGTAAAATGTTCAAAACTGTAAATCGATCTTGTGTTGTTGGGCGCGTAAATCACTGGCTCTTTTGTGATTAACGTCACAGTTAAAGCATAAAGATTCATATTTAGTGCAGGCCGACGCGTCCTAAACGTTCCGTGACAAACGTAACCGGATTAACCAGATCTATAAAATGTGGTTTGAAAATATAAAACATTTCAGCTTACTGTTTACATATACGCAGTAATTATTTATTAAAATCCCATCGTAAATTAAACCATACGTGTTTGGTAACGTGCGTGTTTTTGTTTCTGTTCATTTTACGTTTTTAATACTACACTAATACAATTTATGCTGCAAAATATAAACTAAAGTAAGCAATATTATGGTTACGCTGGGATTATGCTGATTGTTTAACATTTGTTATTGGATTGTTGTCATTCGTTTGTTAGCCGGTGCCAATTTGTTAACACGAGTTTTCGCAGCGACAACTTATTTTCCTATGTATATCATCTTCATGTAGTATCGTTAATTGTGAGTTATACTATAAAATATGACAACTTGGAAATTAAATCCAAAAGATCATTGTTCATATTATGTCCTTCACGCTTCTAGTCGAATAATTTAGATTATACAGATAATGTAATGTACATAATCCATGGAACTGATACCTACGGAACTATGTTCCCACGTTAAAAACCGGTTGAGGTGTTGATTTTTGGCGACACGAATTTATGTTTCGAGATTCTCATATAGCATAATATTTAAACAAACCATTCATCTATCACTAACTCGTGGCGTAACAAATGCGATTAAAATGACTGGGACCCGGCCATCACCACAGATGTTAGAGGGGAAATTAAAAAGCGTACGGAAAAAAACGTCCTTTGTGATGGCAGAATTCTCTTTATCTCGTAAACCGGAATCCTTCCCCTCAAAAGCAAATAATGCTAATCATAATAGCTTTACCTTGGTTGGATACCGTCAAGTATTTCGCCGTTCTTGGATTCCTAATTCCGACCTTTTTTCGTTCCGTCCCAATGGTTTTATTGTTACAAAACGTCTTGGTAATCTGCGCAGTGGCAATTATGTCCGCTAATTCGAATATACGATCGGCTAATTGCGTTAACCACATTAGCAATTGATGTGCTCTCTTGAATGAGTTTGTGAGATTAATGTGGCTCGGTGCGTTTGAGACCATTGTCCCTAGCCGAGTTAATAAATAAGAGGTAAAGAAGGTATATGTTAGGCTTAATTATTGTAGCGAGAAATTGGATTGGAATCTTAAGCGTTTAATAATATTAAACATGTACCAACTAGATTTGTTTTGCAAAGTGTGAAAGGACCTATTACTGATCACGCTCTGTAGCGTACTTTGGGAGAGGCCTATGTACAGCAGTGGACTGCCACGGACTGGTGATAATTATGAAAGGACCTATTTCTTGTTTTCACAGAAATATTATTGTAACCTTCTGCTGATTCGATGACTCTACCCCGCCGCCGTACAACAAAACTACCTAAAAGTTCTTGAAACTTCTTCTTTTTAACTTTACCAATGAATACATGATTTAATTTTATATGTACCGATGTCTAAAACAAATTGTTAATGTTGGTTTCAACAAATCAATCCACCTCAGAACTTATACTCGCAACCCCGCAGTAAGATTCTTATCTGTTGATATCGGAAATCTAGGAAAAAACTATTTGGCTCTACCATCCATAGAGCCGATATAAATATATATTAATTGATCATTAGTCTCGTTACAGATTTAAAACGTGGAATCTTTTCATCATGGGCTTTTTTATCAATACCTAATAACGACAAGTCATAGAGGCTTGCTATAATCAATGTAGAGTCTAAATTTTAGACTATACTAATGAATGGCAGAGTTCAACTGGATTCGAATATTATGTCACGGAATTGAAATCTGAATCAATTTAATCGCGACTCAATCTATCTTTGAATATAGCCATACTTGATACAAGTATCTCAGAGTAAAATAAGTTCAAATATTTAAAGCGATAATTATCATAAAAATTATTCACAGTTACTAAATTTAATTTATAGTTTGTGACAACATTTGCGAAATCCATAGTTTTTTACACAAATAGCACATATGGCCACAAATCCTCAAATAAAGCGACAATACAAGCATAATGCGAACATTACTAACCGTCGCGTAGCCATTAGCACAAGCGATACACAATATTTTGACGTGTCCCACCGCCGGAATATGTATGGCTCTTTAGGGATTTCGACCGCAGACCCGTAACAAAGTGAATGGCAGACAGCTAGGAAGATCGATTCGATTTATGCGTTTTTTGCGGATTCACAATAGACCCTATTTATTGATAGATAATAGGATCGAAAACGCACAGGGCAACAGTTGGCGGGAATCGATTCAACTTGTAATGTGGTTAGTTATGGTGATCAGAATCACATGTCGATTCGATGATGCCATTAAATTAACGTATCACATTAAAACTAATCAGATGTATTATGTGTTTTTAATCAAGCAGATCCTGTAGTTTTTCGATATGTGACTTATTGTGCAATCCTTGGGGAGAACGATGAAAATGTTCGCAAATCGCACACCGATAATATTTAATATTTGAGCGATGTCACCAAATGTTTTCATAAAGCATTGCCATATGATAGAATTGATTTAAAAAAAAACTTGCAGTGTGAAGAGAGACTCAAGGTTTATAAAAGAATGTAGCCAGCTCGTAACAACTTGATTCCGGTCATCTATTTCCTAAAACATCATCAACGGAATTAATATCACGCGTTATGGCTCCGGAAACCAGAATATTGCACGAATTAATTTGTCACAGACTAGTTGTATCGTTTATGATTTATTGCCTAATCACGTCGGCGACAACATTTATGGATAATTTTTATATTCTCATCTGTCATCAAAACAACAGTCTCGCAGGATGCGCGTGTAATAAAAAGTAGATTTAACATTTTCAGTGGTTCGACTAAATAACTTCCAGTTTATGCAGAGCCGTGATCGCGGCAAGCGTTTTGAGTTTAGGATCATTTCGGTAGCAAATCGCGGGACGAGAGGGCTCGAAATAAATTGGTGGGTTTGTAAGAATCGGCTGACGAGCCTCGGAGCTGTTGTGATTTACAACTTCCTGAGTGAGCGGGCGGCGATAGCACTGCACTCCATGAGAGTGGAATACTTACGACAAGTGTGGAACATAATGATTCTTTAGTTTTGGAAGCAGCCACTTTTTTACGATGGAGTAATTAGGGGATCGTTATGTCATTTATTTAGTTTTTAATTAGATACTTTGACGTTGCCATAGGTAAATGGTACTCTATTAATATCTCTTTAAATAGGTACACTTATCTTTAATCATTGTTTCGTTTGGACTTGTCTTTAATTAAAAATCGATCTTTATAGGTGTCCTTGTACCAAATGATGCTATAGATTTCCCAAATTATTTGTATTTATTTGGATGATTATCGTATCAACTAAAGTAAACATACGAACGAACTTATTACAAAATATGATGGTTCAAAAATGTGCGAACGAAGATATAAAAACTATGATCAATTGCAATCTGGTGACAAAACTTTGTAAGTCAAAATGAAGTAAGGCAGGTATCGGACGCGTCAAGCCAACACCTATAATTATCAGCAAAAAGCGTCGATAATTTAAAAACGTGTAATTGATTTGTTGAAAAAAGATTATTTCTCTCGTAATCCACATTATTCTGTCATTCTGTGTACGTGAGCCCGTTCCGGCGTGCTCTCGCTTAGATTAGTTAACTCTTTGCGCGACAATTTTTGCGTTTCGCCGTCGAGAGCGCCAATAAAGCCCTTTTCATGTTGGCCGGCGGGTTTTGTTCGCAACGTTATGAATGAGTTCGTTTTAATATCGATCATTTGATAAAGCCGCAGACGCACATGGAATAAAAATGCGATGGAAATGTTTATGAAAATTCCTTTTGTGCAGAGAAGGCTTAGGGTTGCGGTTAACGGCTTGTACTTTGACGCTGCTTTTAAATACCTATTTAAAATTTAATGCATTTTAAGCGTGGCAATTTCTACATAGATATCCAATTTGTATTAAAGATATTATGATTATATTAGATATTATGAGTAAAGTAGATCTTATATCAAACCAATTTAAAAAATGTAAAAGGTTTTCAATTCGGTACGGTTTTTTAATTTTTTTAGTACATTGATTTGACTGACGTTTGTCGGTCGATTTGAATAATTCTTTTTTTTAGAGCGAAATACATTCGCGTTGGTACCATATACAATTCATTCAGTTTCGCTTACAAACTTTTTTATCTTGCTTAGTAATGCCAGTTAAATTCTTGCAATCGATTTTTGATTTACTTCCTGTTATTCATTTCGTTTTTTGTTTCAAATCTTTGAACTTTTACCTGTTAGATTGTATCTAAGTATTTAGAGTAATAAGTATTCAAAAGGTAGTTGCACAAGTTTCTGACATGTTTTTTTACTTTTTTGGTAATTTCTAAGTTTGAATTTCATCTTGAAATGTGTTAAAAAATGAGCCTACTATAAGACATGCGTCTGAACTTCTTTAAAAATGTTGCAGTTAGCTGTTATTTGTGAGCGCTCTACATTTAGCACTGAACATATTATGACTGAAGATAATTATGAGAAACTCTTATAATAAAATTAGCATAACTATTAGCCAATGACAATTAAAAATATCTATATGGGAACGAAGAAAATTCACGAAGGTTTCCAAGTTGTAGTACGATAAATAAATCTTTCTAAGCCTGGGTACAGGAACAGACAGTTTGTGTGTAACAGTACTCCCATGTGCAATTTGAATAAAACGGTGTAGTGGTGGATGATCACCATTCAGGCGACGGTAACGGCTCAAATGGCGGAACAAGAAATAACACAACTCGGTGATAGACAGCGGCTGCCGGTGTGAAATGTCTCAGTACGATACAGAGACGAACTCGGTATTTATGTCAAATAAGGAACTTTAAGAAAAGAGCATATTACTTACCTTAAAAGCTGGCAACGTACAGATGGTCCTTCTTATGTTATGTGTATTTATGGGAGGTGGTCTCAACTTATCTCTTTGACCGTCTCTTAGTTTGCATAATCCTTCTAATATTGTAAAGGCGAAAGTTTGTATTTTAGTTACTTCTGCATGCTCAAACGGCTGAAGCAATTTAATGTTATTTGGTATGGAGGTAGCTGATACCCTGGATTAAAGGATAAGCTACTTTTTGTGTAAATTGTAGTGTTCCTATGGGGTGAGCAAGGAATTCAAATAGGTGAATTTGCTACTCTTCAAACTCAAAAAGATGGAATATGATAGAATATAAGGCGGATGAAATAGGATATAAGGGAACAGAATTGCATGCCTTGAGTCATGGAACCCAAAAAGGACGAGATGTAACGGGACGAGATGGAAACAGCAGTATAATTGACGCAGTCACGTAGAGTTTAAATGTAAAACAGTTAGTACGCGAAATAATATATTTCTGATGTAGACTAGACTCAAAAAGTATCGGCACCCAGGCAAAGCCGGGTTGGACCGCTAGTGTTCCATAAAAATAAAAGGGATGTAGATTAAAATAACTTAATCAAAAATAAACCATACAATAATTAATAAATTCTCTCAACATCCACATTCATAAATCCTGATCCCACACTGAGATTAAGTTTTGTATCTGGTGTGTAAGAAACTACGAGATACTCTTTTGGTCCCACAACCCCCACACCGGAAACAAATACGGTCCGGACTTAACCGACTGTGCCACAGAGGCTGTCAATAAAATGTAAGTTAACAAACATAATAAAATAATAAATAATTAAAACAGTGGGTCAGTTCCCCCATCCGTTAGTCCGATTACATACCTGCCAACGCACTTGCGTGTGGCGTACTGTTGCGATCAAGGCACAGCTCGCGTGTGGTACGATTTGACATGCTGCGAGGGAGGCCACATTTCTATTGACAAAACCTATTCTTTTTCACCGAATCTTTTGAAATAGACAATTTTTTTTCCAAGTGATTGTCTTATTGCGGTGGAGCGTGGCGCAATAAAACGTCCATTGTGTAATTACCAGACCAGTGGTATTAATCGTAAACCGACATTTTCTAACCTCTCCAATGATATATATGGAGAAGTTAAACATTTTCTTCGTAACAAATAATAATTTAAACTTTATAATGCTTTTTAGATACTTTCTCCTTTTTGGCGATTATACGTATTTCGTTATTCGTAGTGTCGCCTTTAAGGGCTCGTAGCTTCCCCTCGAATGATGCACAAAATGTATGAAGAAATTATCGAAGACATGGAAAGTAAATTTTTATCTATAAAAAAAATTGCTACACTATTTAAATTAACAAAGATCAGTACACCTTTAAAGTGTCAATCAGTAAAAGATAACGGAGTACCGTCGCGTTATTTGTTTTACTGATAAAAATGTAAAAAATGCATAAAAACCACAGTGAATAATTTGACAAGTCTCTACTGATAAGTGTTATCGCAAAATGCGTCACAGCGCAGGTAGAGCTCGGAACAATAAGCCAGCGACCACCGCCGCCTGCTTCCACGGAATAGATTACTTAATGAATGGAATACCATCCGTGTGAGAACCTGCCAAACCACACGTTATGCACGCCTTATCGTTCACCGATTATATCTCTAATTTTTATTTACATTCTTTCCATAAAATAATGTGCGTAACATTTTTGTTAACAACAAGTTATGAATTGATAAAAATCCCTGAAATAAAAAGTTTGCAATCCAAAATATGTAATTCTCACGCTTTCACAGGAATCGTTATTGAAATTTTATGATTAGGCAAAATAAACAAAGTGAGCACCGCCATGTTTATAAAAGCTCGCGAAGCGCGCTTCTGTTCATGCCAATCTTGCGGCGAACAACTTGTTGCCGTCGTGAACTTTTCAAACAACAGAGAGAAAAATATCGGAGCGCTCTGTCGGGGGAGGAGCGAGCGCGGGGCCCCGGTCGCTCAACTTGCCGCGCGCCGCGCTCAGTCGCCTCTCGCGCCTCCGACCGTGAGGTGGTGCAGCGCTCCTCCGCTCGAGCCGTTATGTGTCGTATTTCGAAACAAGTTTGACGGGAAATTCGTAAAGTTTTCCGAGTGAGTTCCGCCTAGCGTAGCGATGTGCGCGATACAAGCGTGTCATTCAGTGACCATTTAAAAACAGTGACAGTTGAAAAGTGAGCTGTTCGATATGTCGTCTTTAGGATTGTTGACAGTGTGGTACGCGACATGGTGGTGGATGTATTCGGGCGCGGGTGGAGCGTCGCTGACGAGCCGGGTGTCGGAGCCGCCGCAGGAGTGCGAGTGGCAGCGCGTGACGGGCGATTCCAGCGAGAGCACGCGCGTGCAGCTGGCGTGCTCGCTGCGCACGGCGGCCGGCGCCACCGACCTGCTCGCCGGTCTCAGCACCTCGCAAGCGCAGCGCATCACGGTTCTGGACCTCCACTGCACCGATGTGTTGTTCTTCGAGAGTTCGCTCGACTTTGGACGAAGAAAAGAAGAAGGAACACAACTTTTGTCCCGGTTTCATAACTTACGGGAATTGAGGATCGAATCATGTAAAATTCGTTACGTGCCATCAGCAGTGCTTTCGCCTCTCAGTGGTTTACGTAGTCTCACTATTAGGACCCACAATACGGATTGGTCCGCGATGTCTATGGAATTCCACAGAGACACTTTCCGCGGACTTACGGATTTGAGAAGTTTGGATTTAGGTGATAATAACATTTGGACTTTGCCGCAGGAAATATTTTGTTTACTATATAATTTAAAGGAACTGAATATTACACAAAATCGTTTGCAAGACATATCAAACTTGGGATTCTCAGACTGGGGCAACGGACCGACCGCTCCCGGTAAATCGTGCAACACAGTTTTAGAAACGTTAGACATGTCGTACAACGAAATAAACGCATTGCCCGACAACGGGCTGTCGAGTTTACGCGCACTACAGAAGATGTTTCTACAAAATAACAGAATATCGATGGTTGCCGATAGAGCTTTTGTCGGATTAAGTGATCTACAAATCCTCAATTTATCAACTAACGCCTTGACCGCGCTGCCTCCAGAGATGTTTCAATCTTCAAGAGATATTAAGCAAATATACTTGAACAATAACTCTCTCAGCGTAATCGCCCCTGGCCTTTTAGAGGGATTAGACCAACTTCAAATATTAGATTTATCTGTCAATGAGTTAACCAGTGAGTGGGTTAACAGAGATACATTTTCTGGCTTAGTGAGATTAATTGTTTTGAATTTATCTTACAATAGAATTACGAAAATAGATGCGCTATTGTTTCAAGACCTAAACAATTTACAATTTTTAAGCCTAGAGCACAATAACATAGCGCGTATAACAGAAGGAGCGTTTTCAAATTTGAAGAACTTGCATTCCCTATCTCTTGCCCATAATAACATAATTGAAATTGACAGCGGCCATTTTTCAAATCTCTACGTACTAAACCAGTTATTCCTCGACGGAAACAGAATAACAAAAGTTGATATACGTTCTTTTGAGAATATAACGAAACTACACGATCTGGGTTTGAGTGGAAATCAATTATCGGAGGTACCTGATGCAATCAAAACATTGAGGTTTTTAACGTCATTGGATTTGGGCATGAACCGGATAACAAAACTATCGACTGCCCAGTTTGAAGGCTTAGACGATTTATACGGTCTTCGTCTTGTTGGAAACAAGATAGAAAAAATATCCAAGGACACATTTTCGGCTTTGCCGTCACTACAAATTTTGAACCTGGCGACAAACAATATAGATCAAATCGACGATGGTGCGTTTGCCGCAAATCAACAGCTAAAAGCGATTGGGCTAGACGGTAACAAGTTGGTCGACTTGAAGGGCATATTTACGAACACGCAACCCCTTGTTTGGTTAAACGTTTCCAACAACGAGTTACTCTGGTTTGATTACAGCCACATTCCAGCGTATCTTGAATGGTTAGATATGCACGAAAACAAGATTGAAAAATTGGAAGACACTTACGGTTTGAAAGAAAAAACTATGGTCAAAATGCTTGACGTGAGCAATAATAAGATAAGAAGTCTCGACGAATTTTCCTTTCCAAGCAGTATAGAAACAGTCGTTCTAAACAACAATAATATTGAAAAAATAAGCCCTGGGACATTTTTACAGAAGTACAATCTTAATAAAGTTATGTTGTATGAAAATAAAATAAGAACACTGGAACTGGGTGCTTTTGCGATATCATCTGTTCCCGAAGATAAAGATTTACCTGAATTTTATATCAGTGAAAATCCTTTTATATGCGACTGCACAATGGAATGGCTGCAGACAATTAATCAATTAAGTGACCCCAGGCAGAGGCCGAGAGTAATGGATTTAGAAAGCGTAAGGTGCTCTTTAACTCATTCGCGGACAAAATCTGAGATGCTTTTACTAGAAGTAAAATCTTCAGAATTTTTGTGCGAGTACGATTCACACTGCTTTACAGTTTGCCATTGTTGTGATTTTGACGCTTGTGATTGTAAGATGAGTTGTCCAGATAAGTGTTCGTGTTATCACGATCAGACCTGGACCACCACTAACGTGGTCGATTGTTCAAACGCCGGCTACGATCACGTACCGGACCGAATACCGATGGACGCGACCGAAATATATTTGGACGGAAACGATCTTAAAGAATTAGGTAATCACGTTTTCATCGGTAAAAAGAAGCTGCAAGTTTTGTATCTTAATAATAGCAACATCGATGTGATTCAAAATAGAACATTTAACGGGATTGAATCGTTGAGGATACTTCACTTGGAAAACAATAATTTAGAGGCGCTCCGAAATACTCAATTTACGAGATTACCAAACTTGAATGAGATTTATTTGAGCAACAACAAAATTAAGTTCATAGAGAATGATACATTTAATTATTTACCTTCACTGGAGTACTTGGACTTGGATAGTAACGGTTATGTTGATTACATGCCATGGAGAGTGATCTCCGACAGCGACCCGCGCACGCGCGTCTCCGTAGATGGAAACAACTGGATATGTGATTGTAAAGACGTAGCTCAATTGAATCAATGGCTAATAAAAAAATCAAAAGACACCGAGACCATGATGTGCTTCTTTGCTCACGGTCAACCTATGAATAAAACCATCGCAACTGTTACAAAAGAATGTAAAACAGAAACAACTACCGAGGAAACTGGCACCGAGACCCTAAAACGATTATTCATCGAATCCAATGACGGTGTCGAAAATTACATTCCATATATTGCAGCCGCACTGATAATACTAATCATCCTTTTGGTAATGTGCGCTTTCCTTTTCATGTTTAGAGATGATTTTAAATTATGGATGCACTCGAGATATGGTGTGAGAGTGTTCAGTTCCACGCCGAAAGATATGAATGACAACAAAAAACGTTTCGACGCTTTTTTTGTGTACAATCCACGTGACGAGGATTTCGTGACTCGCGCAGTGAGTTCCGAGCTAGAGAATATGGGACACACATTATGTTTACAACACAGGGACTTACAGCTTATTGAAAGACGCTCCGGGGACAGTTTAGTGAGTGCGTCCGAGAGCTCTAAAAGACTCGTTATAGTGCTATCAATAAACTTTTTACAGCAAGAGTGGTACGCGCCGGAATCCAAGGCGGCAGTGCAAAGTGCTATAAACTCAGTGAACGTTAGACATAGGCGCCAAAAGATCATATTCCTCGTAACGACGGACTTGAGTGCCATAAACATTGATCCGGACTTGAAAGTGTTACTTAAAACGTGTACAGTGATCGTGTGGGGCGAGAGAAATTGTTGGGAAAAACTAAATTTTCGGTTACCGGATGTGGACGTAACCTTGCCCAATCGGACGATTCATAACGCGAACAACTTAAAGAGTGGTAATAGGGAGGGGTTTGGGAGGCACGGCAACCTGAGGTACACCGCTCCGCCGACGTCGCACGACCCGTGGTATAAGTACGGGATGGCGCCGCCGATCCTGATGATGTCGAGCCCGATGCACTCAACGAGCGCGAGTGCGGAGGTGTCGGCGCGCAGCACCGAGGACGAGACGTGCTCCGTGGCCAGCAGCGAGGGCCGCGCTGACGACCGCCTGCCGCACCACCACAGTTACGTCTCCATCGACAACCACCAGTGCGAGGAGCGGCCGCTGCGACCGCCGCAACAAATCCCCATGTCTAGCACCACGCACGCTAGGAAAACTTATTTCGTTTAGCTGCCTATTGTGATGAGTAATTAGTAATATTTTTTATGGTTGTAAATTAAGTATACATGTATCGAGTTTTATTGGCGCTGGCACATAGCAGTTGCAATGTTAACGTACTGTCGTTGTAATGAGAGCAGTCGATATTAATGTGCCTATTTTTAAAATCATTAATGTTTCTATTTGAATATTGTATTAGATGGCTTCGGTGAGGCCTGCGTGTTTGTTTGTCTATTTATATCAGTTGTACCTGTTTAACAGCTAAATTAATCTATCCGTGTATAACAATAGAAATGTAAACTGTGAAACATTCCTTTTCTGCGTATATGGGTTGTGTCAGCTCGTTGTGTAATCGCATACGAAAACATAACTGGTATTTTAAGGTTCCTGATTAATTTAAGACGCGACTTATTGTAATAACAAATCACTTGTGATAATGTTAGGTACTTACGCTGAGTTTGTGACGCGTAGTGAGCACGTGAACGAATGCTGTAAATAATGTAAAGTAAATTAAAGTTGTTGAAGAACTGAAATGTACCCTAGTCAATTGTAAATAAATAATGTAAGTAGCGATGTAAATAATTATGTTTAAACAATTTTGTGATGTAACTTTTAGCTAGGATATGAAAATTTTCGTATTTATTACGCTTCCAAATACAGAGTATGAATAAAACAATATTTTTTATCTATAATGTTGATTTTCATTTTTTATATTATGCCTTATACACTGCATCATTCTACACAGTAATCAAGTTACAAACATGCAGTTTACAACACATGTCACAACTCTCATTACAATAAATTTGAATTAGAATTCAATTATCGGCACCGTCTTAATGGGCTCCAAGTAGCAAATATAACAGGATACCATTTGTCAAAGTTGTCAATGAGTTGGTAATAGTTGGAGTGAAGATTTCATGTAAACACGATAATGTGTAGTACGAGAGCAACATTTGGACAGGTGGTGTAGACCATTTTCGACCTCAATTTCTAAGTTCGACAGTCGATACTCGGTTCAATACTGTTTACACAAATTGTTAACACGTACGCATTTCCCAACGGTTACAAATGTGAAAATGTTTTGAAATTATGTGACTTCTTTCTATCCGTACATTTCACTCGAGAGTCGAGACGAGCGCATATCTAATATCTACAGGTGATCAAATAGGGGCATCGCATGTCAAAAGTTCTTCATTGACATAATCAATTTACCAAACCTCTTTGTTCGCTCATCCACGAGTCGGATGTATAAATATTTATTTTATCTAAATTGATCGAGTAGGATAAGATCGGGCGGGACGGTACGAATTTAATTTAAATACCGAGGCGACAGTGCGCCCGCGTCGATGGCCCGCTGCGAAACTATAAATCATGGGACCGGCCGATGATCAATAAACAGCGTTTTAATTGACTTTTGATTGCACTGCGATGTCTCTTTATTATTGAGAAGTTTCACTAGCGAGTAGATCTATCGATTAACCCTTCTACACGTCCAGATAGTCACATAATTAACAATCCGATACTTTTGTTGACATTGTAATAAGCTGCTATATTACTATGTATATTATAATATACAATAATAATCTTAGTCTTTGTGTCGATTATCTTTATAGTATATTAAGTAGAAAATTCATAAGGAAGCTCTTGGCGTAACATAAAGTTTGTCTTGCGTTTTATGTTTACAAATAGGGAGAGATAACATAGCTATTAAACACTCATTTGCCTGCAATATTTATGACATAATCAAAATGATTGTTTACATTCTTGTCATCCATTGTAAATGATTTTAGACCATAAATTTCTAAATTAACTAAACAGAGAAATTATTTTTATATTTAAGTTGTATATTAAATCACATTTAATGATGGAAGAACAAGCAAATATCTCAATTGAATTGCTCATGAAATTCTATACGAAAGAGAAACTGATGTGGGGGATTTAAATGGTAGGTAAGGACGCGTGTCACCTACACTCGGCCATCAATTCTCGCCACGGCACATACACTCTGGCCACTCATCACCTTTTTTCTCGTGCAATACGATATCCGATCGTTTATTGTCGACGAACTATTCGAAACCCGTTCCAAATGGATTCGAAACATCTTTAACTTAGGTGGGAAATATTGAGAACCGAGGTGACAATTGATTATGTCCCTCGTAGAGACAAAAAGCGGAATCGGCCGATTAGTTATGTGTTCGGGACGCGTAGGCTGTGTGGAAACAATAGATTGGTTCTGCTTTATGATTCTATAAACGTTTATGTCCCTATAAACGACCTTTTAGCTTTTGGTGAAGTTGAGACAGCGATGTTATCGGTCCTCGGACAGGTTTAATACCAAGTTGCTGATGGCAGCTCTTATGAAAATGATGCTATTATAATAAAATCTAATTGCGTTTTAGGTCTTTTACACGTTCAGTCGAGTAATAGTGGGTGCATACATCTTAGACGCAGAATATTTGTCTATAAATAGTTTGGTACATTCAGAGAGGTACGTAGGTGTATAAATAAAGATTGTAGTGCGCTATTAACAGTCAACTTTATACGTATCATTTTCTCATTAAATGATACTTTTATAATAGTAATCGTGACCGCCCATAGCTATCCAAAACCGTAAATATTAGGCTCGGCTAATGAAATGTTTAAAGATATATTTACTGGAAAGTTTTGCGTAGGACGTTTGATGTCATAATAAAACTATTCCGCTTTGTTATGACTTTGGATAAACAAATAAAGATTACAATATAAATATCAAGTGATTCTTATTTACAAAGCCGACTTACGGCACGTAAATTAAGTAGACTAAAGGGTAATTAACTAATTACTGCTATCGGTAAATTGGTATTTACATTACGTACACTAAGTTTTTTTCCTACAAAACAAGTCGATTACTTAATAGTTTTCTATGAAAGATTAACAATATAGACTGGTTTGTCTATCGTTGTCGAATGCTTAAGAACCCATGTTTGTAATTAGGGAGCAGCTGTTTCCGTCGATGGGTGGAGTCAGAACAGTTTTTTTATGAATTGTTCCACCGTTATTGGTGCAAAGGAAGACAGCAGAATTATAAATTTAAATTTGCCAAGGGAGCATAGCCGCCGTGTTGAAGGCGAGGTATGTATCGCATATGTTACTGATCGGAACGAGGTCGTTATATCAATATAAAAAGAGGTTGTAATACAACGGGAAGTTATAGGTGAAATTGCTTCTATTTTAAAATTGTTTTCGTCGATGTTTAAACTTTAAAGGAGTTGTTTAATTTTCTTTTTTATTATCCATTATGTATTTCTTTCTAAAATGATATTGTTTGTATACAAGTCAAAGATCTCTTGTCATAAAAAATAAGACCTCAAATAGTTATTTCTTAATCATACATGTATTTGTTCTACGAACGGAAATCAAGATAGCTTTTATTTTAACGTTATTTCTCACCCTCCGCGCCACGGGTGACTGTCTTCAATGAGCATGTTAATTCTGTCAGTGAACAAACTACATTTTAATTAACATAATACCCAAACATGCTTCACATGAAAACATAAATAAAATTTAAAAAATAAGATTTATTTACGGACATTAGCCACGTCGTTACTTGGGTGGCTCTACAGATTGTGAGATAAAAAAATAATTTTTAATTGTTATCATTATATCTGTGTGCCCACGTAACCTCTAATTTCTATTCTTGATATATACGTACATCTGTGAGCCATTAGTCATACGAATCCTGGGATTTAGGAAGATTTTTTCTTTTGAAGAATGTGTGTGTTTGTGGATAAGGGTAACCGTTGTAGATTTGCGTTGATACTTTAAACGTGCGGTAGATGCATGCTCGAAGATCATAATACTTGGAAATAATAGGAAAGCTTCCGTGTAATGACTTGTGAGTCATTAGTGACCATTTCTTATCCCCTTGAATATTTTGTGGAGGATGTCTTTAGATAAATAAGTGGGCTTTTTCTAGACGTTTTTTTTGTTGTTTAAGTAACGTGTATGTTTAAGTCGAGTTTCATTTCTTTTTAATATTCTGTGAGAGTTTTAAGAAATCATAATTAACTTTTAGAAAACTAAACTGGAAAACATTTTTTTTTTGCGCCATCGTTATTACAGGCTCATTATTTTCACAATATTATAAGTCGGTTTAATTTTACGTTGTTTTAAAATAAAATATTTTTTGCTTTATTTTATTATGACCTAAAACACAGATATGTATATTTCAATTCGTTTATCTTCACATCTGTTAATGTGTTTCGAGTTATCAATTACAACGGCCGCAAAATTATTGTTTTGCTAAAAAACGTGCCATATGCGCGAATGGCCCGATAGGGTGGCACTTGTGACGAATATAATGAGTGGGTGAAATTGAATAGGTCGGGTGGAGTGATGAAGCTCGGTGGGTGAAACTGAATATGCTGATTAGCGGACAAAACCGAATCACAATACACAGTTCGTTAAAATCGACCCCTGAAGATTTGTAAGGGGCTTAACATAACAAGAACACGGTGCTTAGGGGTGGGCACGCGTCTTGCGAGTTATTATAATATAATAATTATATAAGTGATAAAATAAAAAATATGATTAAACAATTTATAAAGATAAATTAATAGATTTTTAAATAAATTTGTAAAATTAAAATAACTATAAAGTACGAGACATCAATTGAAAATATATTTGTCAAAAACAGAAAAATATATCGCCTTTTCAAAATACCGCAAATTTACTTGCTGGATTCGAAGTGGCGACCTGCACGACCTCAGGTTTCTCATAGCTACCAGCTCGCCGGAGGTCTATGAAGACAGAATGGAATAATAAGAAGTTGTTACGTGCACATCGTGTTTCTTGTGTTCGGAATTGTTAGGAACCGCTAGTAGCGCGTGTGCGTGAGAGAGACCTCTTTAGCGGTAGAATTAGGGAAGCGGTTACTATCTCCGTCACGCGTCTCTTTGGAACGTTCTGCTTCCGAATTTATTGTTCGAAAATTAAATTTTAGGCATTATAGACAACTGCCTTAGCCAGAAAAAAAATTGCAACTGTATGCGTACTTTTGACTGTATTAACGAAAAACTATATTTTACACATGCACTGTATATCAATTATAATTTAAAGCTGGTGTTATTAAGTTAATAAACTAGACTGTTCGTACTCCGTACATTATAATACGTAGAGTGTCACTTTTTATGTAGAGTCAAAAAAACTCTATAATTCGAATAATTAACAATATTACATTTTTTACATCTAATTGAGAACAATACAAAATTTCGCAAGTAAAACACTGCACAACCTTTAAAAGCCTATACGAATAGTCAATAAATAATTTAAAATTTTCAATAATGCAGATGTCTTTATATGCAATGAACGCATTCAACGCAAAACGTACTTCAACATCAATGAATATTGGCAGAAAAAATAAATGTTTTGTTCGATTCGAACCTTAAGCCTCGGGACGGCTGTCTGGCGTCCTCCCTTTGCGTTTCGCCGCCACAAGGCAGAGTGCTCTAGCTTTTTTTATTTTGGTCACGGAGGTTGAATTACGTAATTAGCGGTAGCTTATTGGAACTTTGGGGGCGTCCTGTCGCTTTCCAATGTGATTAAGTGCCGCGCCGAATAATAACAAGAGTTTGTGTAATTGAGACGCACTTGTATGGGTTTGCTTGATGATTTATATTATGTATTGTTTTAATAACGCATTAAATTTATTTTCTTTGAAGATTTATAACTTAGTAAATTGCTGGAAATATTTGATGGGCACACACTTTGATGTCCTATATTTTTTATCTATAAAAATAAGTCAACGAATCGAGTTACAGCTCGCCATTAAACTCTTAATAAGTACATCAGCCATCATTATACAAGTATTTATCATCTAGGCAAAATGGTAGTAGTAAAATATGGAAGATTGTTATACAATTAGCTTACAAAGCGCTTACGTTGCCAAAATATTACAAGAAAATTATGCAATCCTAGATTTCGAATTAAATAAAGCACGCAAATTGAGTTCACCGACCAGAAAATCTTCACTACTCTAAACAAGCCATAAACACTTGATGTATATTTTCATTACATGTTACAAAGCAATCACGCACACTTGTTAATCTAAAAAAGTTTCAATTAATAACAAGAGGTCACAAGTGCGGCCTCTATCATTCATTTCATTGTATATTCGGACCCCATGCGCAACCCCTGTTAATAAAACGCACATTTGGTACGAACACAATAGATTAAAAAGCGGGATATAAAAAACATCCGCGGTTATCTATTAGTATCTAGTTATACGTACAGATGTTACTATAAATAAAATATTAGTTACTACTTACTTCAAAGAGAAATCTTAATATATATTTTTTTTAATATTTAAGAGCAATTTTTAAGACGAGCGGGATCTTTCCCAACGGTCTTCGTTCTATTATATTCCAATCGTTTTCAAAACATTGTTTAAAAAAAACAAGAATTGACTTTGTACTGTTATATTAATCTATTTCGTCCGTTATATTTATATTTCTATTACGTAAACATATTTTTAAGAGTTCATTCTTTTTAGAAATAGGGTTTAATTTTTGAGGCTATTTTTACTCTAATAATTTTTGCTTATTGGCGACTGCCTCGGTGGCGTAGTTGTATTACGGTACGGTTACAAAGCTGAGGTCTCGGGTTCGAGTCCCGGGTCGGGCAAAGTGATCTTGGATTTTTCTATTCATTATCAGACAGGAGTCAGGAATTTGTGCCCGATATGGCGATAGGCTCGCCCCCTGTCACATCGTGGGACGGAACATACAAGGCGAAATGTGGGTGTCCTGGTGGCACCTCTGCCTACACCTTCGGGGATAAAGGCGTGAGTTTATGTATGTATGTATGTAATTTTTGCTTTGCATTTTTGTCAAGAGCTCTACCTACCTTTTAATATTTTTTCTACCAGGAACACATTTTCCACAATGCACCCTTAAATATTCGCAAACAAACATACATGTGGAAATAAGAACCTTATTTTTAAGTCAATTAAAACTTAAAATAATCCCTCATTGCGACATAGCATCGTAAAAACACTTCCTTACCTTGCGGTGCGTGGACTGAGGACTCGTCCCGTTCAGCAAACAAACCGAAATAGTTTTACAGATGAAGGTTTGTAGAAAAAATACGGTGGCGGTTCTGATTGTTTGTCTGTAAGTAGCAGCCAGCTTTGGATACATTTTATTAACTAATGATCCCTCTGGTGGAAGTTTCTTTAATAACCGCGGAAGGTTTTCTTTGTATTTTGTGTTTGTATGGACATTTATTATTTTGACAAGCGGTTGGTACAAATGTAGGTTCATACCTTGTTGTTGGTGTCTTGCGGATCAGTTGATCTGGCGGAATAAAACACTATAGTAGTTCTATACTCCGGCTGAACCCAAAATGCGAAGCTCGAGCGTAGGCGATTTTCTATCAACATAGAGCGGTCGTTCTCGTGTATGATGTCCATTTAGGATCAAAATCCTACCAACAACTGTCACGTTTTGTCATTGTCGTGAAATAGATTTGACAATGTACTTCTATCCCTCCCCGATGTTTCTAGTTCTCGCATCAATTTGTTATACTACAAGCACTTGAATTTCAGAAGTGAAAGTTAAATCGCACTAGATACAGCAAAAAAATTACATGGCTAATCGGATATTTATTTGAAGTCTGGACATCCGTGCGCTTGAAATAGTAAACAAAGAGTTATAAAATAGTGTAAAGAAATAAAACAAAAGCAGTTCGCAGAATTGACGACACACAGTATGAGCTAATAAGTACTGAGAAATGTAAAGATAAGATATTTTGTTAGGTGATATTTGGAAGATAAACGTCGTATTATAGGCAGTATAGACGACTTAGTAAAGGTTGTTGGAAGCCGCTAGATGGAGAGTTCCAACAGGTAGCAATGGGATTCTTTAGGAGAGGCCTATATTCAGCAGTACTCTTTCTATGAGTTAGGTTGATAAATACATGAATGAAAATTTCAATGTTAAAAAAATTATGTATAAAAAGTTTTATTAATATAATTAATTTATACAAAGTTACGATTTTTTTACCTGCCCTTACGTGGGGTCGAAACATAAACATTATGTATGTTGCATAATAATTTGGCTTATGATTATAGACCGTCTGCCTGACCCTTTTGGCGAATTATCCAATTTCAGCCAAACCATGTTTTGCTAATTTAAAAACAAACATAATATGAATCTCACGGTTCTGAGCTTATGTTCTACATACTTACATATGTTATATATGCGAGAGTAACTTTGTTTCGTTTTCATGCCTAAAAGTCTGGACTGATCGTAATGGAATTTGGTAAAAAGGTAGCCTGGGAAAGCGAGAGGGAGGTTATTTTTTATAACTAAATTCTAATCCTTACAAGAATAGGGATTCATGTATTGTATGGCAATAATCATATGTATTTAATACGATCACATTAATTTTTAATTGTGATTAATGTGAGAGAATTAGAGTCGGAATTTTGTTTGGACATGAAGGAAGCCATTGGCCATTGCACAGTTTTAAGTACGTGGTTCGTGGCAATATTACCCCTGGTGATGCAGACATCCGTAGGCACCATAGTTTACATAGTAACTACTTGCCATTAGGGGGGCCGTACGCTTCCTTACCTCCTTAGTGGTACCTATAATAACAAAATTCGTACTTATGTACTTCGAAGATATTCAGGGATTTATTTAATATTAGTTCCCTCATGTTTTTGGAACAGAAGTACGCACACAATATGATTTTAAGTTAAACCTAGGACCTCATGATTCTTAACAAACAAATAGTACCACTAGACACATCGCTATTAAATTGCAGAACATTATATCCCATGTGATATGAATAATTGACATTCCACACAGTAAAGATTTCCAGACAGGTGTACCACACGTCATACTAGGAAATTCTCGGAAATAAAAAGCGTTGCTAATACTATCTCACACTTGTACACCGGTAAGCATTCGAGAAGACTGTTTACATATGAAATTCAATATAAACGAATTGGATCTGAGAAACACAAAGACATCATATTACAATGAAAAAAATAATCTAAGAGCGAATCGGACTTGTGTATCGAAGGTTCCGTAGTGCGAGTCAGACTCATAATTGTCTGGTTTTAGTACTTGTTTTTGTACAATTACTCTAATTATAATTTTGAAGCATTTCCGTTTTGTTGACAGAGCATTAACCGCACGAAAAAAATCTTGTTTTTTGTAAAGAGACGTCGTTTATACCTCTCTACTTTCTATGACTATTTAGGACGTAGGTATTACAAAATAAAATTGTTTCCATTATAATTGAAAAGGTTCATTAAAACAGGCAATGTAAGTTCAATAATATAATAGATTTCCATTGGAACTATTTGATTATGGATAATGGAACCCTAAACCGTCCACCGTGCGCCATCGTAGACGAACGAGTAGCAAGTACGAATTTGTTTCCTGTTTGGCAGCACCCATCCCTTATTACTAACAAATCGCGCAGTAAAATATCGCATTACACGTACAGTGTGCATTGTGTTTTGGGAGATTTCGGTTCGTTTTGTGTTTTTTGCGGCGCATTAAGAGATATTAAATGTCTGCGGCGAGGCTCTGGGGCCAATTAATGCCGATCGCACAATGGGCCGAGCGATGGGCGGGCCGCGCAGTTCCGACCGGAAAGGTACCATCGAGATACACAATCGTGAGTAACACGATGCCGTGTGAGGCACACACCACCTGTGCTCCGCTCTTGGGTAAGGTGGCCGACTCATACATTCGGTGCGGGTCGCTTTGCGACTGTTTTGGCTGGATGTTCTGCCTCCAATTACCGAAAACCTACTTTTACGTACTTTTATATCATTTTATTAATTTTAGCTCCATGCATTACATACTGCATGCAAACACCGACTTTCGGGATTTTGCTTTATTTCAATCTGGGACTGCGCCTTCCGTTGCCTAATTCGGAACGTTTGGCGTTACTCTTGGGTGCCTTCACAGTTGCACATTTGGCGGTTTAGACGAACCTGTTCACCGCGGCCTTGATATGAGTTAAAGTTGGGTAGCGAGTTTCATCACAGCGGGAATAAATAATTTTGTCGCGGTCCGTTTAGGGCACAGTGGGTGGCTTCTATCTAATTAGTGAAACAGACACCAAAGTCAAGCGTAAATAATGATGAGACACTTATTACGCTATGTCGATATGTAAAATGTTATTATGATAAAAATATATATTATGAACGCCTAGGGAGCAGCTACTTAATATGCAAGTTACGTGTTTCGTTTATAATAAAAATAAATTAGGCGAATTATACTTAAGCTATTTTTAATTCAGTCGTGGCACTTAAACCTTTTAATCGTTTGCACAAACACGAAATGAACTTATTTATACTTTATACTATTAAAGGTATAGTTGCACTTAATGTATGAGGACTACCTACTCTACCTTTTGAACTTGATGCACAGGTGGAAAGACGGATATGACTAAAAGAAAAAGTGGAAATAAAATAAAATAAAGGCAACATAAAAATATTTTCAAACACAAAGATTATTCTATTATCAAATTTTATAATAAATGAAAGTATTCGTTGACTCTACCATTCTGTTCACAAGCAGATTACAAACTTACAAGTAACTCGCATAATAATTAAATGTACTTCAAATTCGTTCTAAAAATAAAATAAAATTTGTTGATTAATTTATATCTATACCTTTTAAAATAAATTAATAATAATTGAAAGTTTATAACAACATAATCAAACGTCACTAGGTGCCAACTGAAATTAACTGAGCCCGATGTACACAGGCCACGCGCCGTCCAGTTCACAGTTTCAGAGCGCTGCTATTGTATCTTTCAGCTTTCAAGTTTCAGCTGACAATTTTGTGCGGCGAATCGACGCGAGAGGGCGCAATACATGTTTTCACATGCAGTTTAATAATGTTTGAATGCATTAATTGATAATATTAGTATTATTATTTTAATCTGTTAATTAGCTTAATAATAATTCATGTGTGTTATTTATGTTAATGGATATTTGTGTTTTCGAATTTGCGTAAACGAAACCAGGTAGTTTTTGTGATTACAGAATCAATGCAATTTTTTATTTTCATAAAATGCTGTAGGTTTTATTCTGAAATTTTTAAATATCATCGTACTTGGGTTGTAAATACCTAGTTTTTTCTAAAATAATAATTTAAAACTTTGCGTACCATTGCGTCTTTAAAAATAAAAGGGTGTACATTATCATATTAGGAAACTATGTTAGTGCCACCCAAATACGACGAAAAGTAAAAAAATTGTCGCTCATTTTTTTTTTGGTTTTCAAGTTTTTAGTTGTATTGTGTCTGAAGTCAGTTTTAATTAGTGAGTACATTGATATTTAAAATTCCAGTTTAAAACTAATTCAAAAATGTATTATTTTCTATGTTTTTGTAAAGTTTACTCACTAGTGTATTTAGGTAAAAATCTTCCATATATGACTTAATTCGCCTAATACTGGGATATGTATAGATTAGCTTAGATAAACAAAATATTTAATAAGAACCTCAGTATCAAATAATTGATGTCACTTTCTCATTCCAAAAGATTTTGATTATATTCAACACATTTATAACTCATGATTGGTTCCACGATAAAGTAATTGAAAATAATAAATTTCTTTAGTGCATTGAATAAAACCCGGCGAGTAGTAATCGGTGCCAATTGTCGAACACATTATGGGCTGTAATTTATATGGGGAGTGACATTTAATATCCGAGTGATAAATATTGAATATAGTGTGCGCGCGCGCAGGTACGCTTGCCAGCTTTATTCAAATCGCGGGATCTTGATTCCTTCGTTTGATGTTATTGTGTTCTACTGGATATTACTATCCTCTGATTGGGTGAGTGGGTGTTAGTACTATCTGAATTGAATGGATTAGGGATCGAAAATAGTTTTATTTTAATATGAATCATTTTTATTGCTTTTTTTTCTTTCAGAACAATATAATAATAATCACAATTCAGGTCAGGTAAATTAATTAAATTATCTCTGACAATCACGCTCACAGAACGAAATGTTACCGCAATCCTTGTTCCTACTATTATAATTTGAATGACCATTACTCATTTTTTGGTGTATTTATTTATATTTATAAGTTGGTAACCCTATCACGGATTGTATAGTGCCGCCTTGTGGGGGGCGAACCAATGATTGTCTGCGGTGCCTCGCCGGCAATTTATTAAACTTTAATAGCTACCCTTAAAAGAACTTACATTTAATTACCTAATCTTTAACTTTGCGAGGGTAGGAGGTCCATTGGATGATGTATTGACAACTATTACTATCATTTCTTGTCTTATCCATGTTGGGAAATATTTGTTGAAAGATTTTGCAGTTCTTTCCAAATATTCCCAGCTATTGCTTCGTATGCCGCCCACCTACACGGTTGGTTCGCCTACATACCTGGTTAAGGTTGCAGGAACTCGCTGGATGCAGGCCGCTTCCAACAGGTCGATGTGGGAACCTTGGGGGAGGCCTATGTTCAGCGGTGGACTTCCTGTGGCTGAATAGATAGACAGATAGATTGCTTAGTATGACGTACGAGATGACAGGGTAAGAAAGCATGCATGCTTAATACATTGAAATACACGTAAAGTCTTAACCTTATTGGACATAATGAGGCTAAACATCTTATGTTTTAGCGTTGTTTGATTTTGCTACTGTCCATGAGCGTTCGTATCGCTTACCATCAGGCGAATGGCAAGCTCGTCTCGCCATTCATGACAATCAAAAGGAGACCCACATTTTGCCTTCCATTTCATAAATGTATTTTATCGAGCACAAATTCCTGACTCTGGGCTGATCATAAATAGAAAAATCCAATATCACTTTACCCGACACGGGATTCGAACCCGAGACCTCAGCTTTGTAATCGTACCGTAGTACAACTACACCACTGAGGCTGTATATGGTTTATAGGGTGACATAGATACATAATATATTACTTTTCCATCGGACGATGTTGCATACTATAGCTCAGTGATTGATGACTTTGTACTAACACAACCACGTGACTTCAATACATATTGTATATGTTTAACTTAACTATCATAGCTCATTACTGAATAAGTTATAATTTAAATATTAAAATTCACACCGGGCGTTGTTCACTCCATCATATTAATAAACGGGATTTTGTTATGTGCCCGTTTAACTGACGGTTTCTTATTATTTAAATGTATACTTTTAATTTGTTCAAAGCTAATAAATATTTGGATATCGCGTCGGTGATAAACGTCATCGTTTAGTAGTAAGGTGTTACGAATACATTGAGCATTAACATTAAAATTTATAAGCTTTCTCTTAAATAATACAGTCAACGGAATTTGAACTATGATAAGTTGTCTTGTTGTATGCATAATGTTGTACTACTCGACGCTTAAATGGATAGGGATGGATGGAGTGGTAGAAACGTAGTGGACTAGCCGAATTTTTAGTATTGCGAAGAAACATAGCATGGCAAAATATTTTATATTTATAATCAAAGATTAAATAAAAAATATGACAAACTAACTTAATGGTTATTACCCAAGAAAGCAGTAAAATGCATAAATTATTTTAATACGCATTCTTTTGAAAATCTATTTGCGTTCTTAAAAAAAGGGAATGTTAGGTAATCGGAATATTTCTAAATTAGTACCAAAAACCAATGGAATGTTTTAAAGTAAATAATTTCTTCCTGATGTATCTTTTCTTAATACGTTTTCCTAAATATAGGAAGACGGGGCTCAATCTTGTACATGCCAAGTAAAGTCGGGCGCTATTTTAGTTCCACCGTGGGGTGTTAAGCAAAAAAGTCCCCTTTACATTTTTTAGACACATAAAAACATGGAAATACTCTACATACTAATCCTTCACACATGCGATGACTTAAAGACAAATTATAAATAAGTACGGAACACCTTTCAGTGAAGAGAGTGACGCAATTTTGAAATGTAAATTTGGTTTAACCATATTTGTAAAAAAAAAGTATAATCTAGAGGTTTGTTAGATATGAACAAATCGCAACCGTTTCATCTAGACCACCAAAAATATATTTGGATGATAGTGATGGAAGAGCAGATGCGAGCTATAGACAATATTACTGTCAACTTGTATACTCTTCTGGCATCTACCTCAATGTATAAGAAAACACGATACATGCACTATTAGTTATCGGCTTTATCATGACAGATACTTTCTCAACACAATATGATTTCCCAAAATCTATAAAACTGGTGTCTTAAATAAACGTAATGCATCATATTATAATATTTCAGTACTCATAAACAAACCAGGTCACCCACAAAGTCGGGATGTGCATGTAAAACATTTACGGCGACATTAAGAGCTTTGTGCAACTGTTTGTATGGGCGCGGGCGCATCGGAGATAACTGCCCGACGCGATTAAATGAAATAGCAATTTATGTTGTGCGATTCGGTATTTCACTGGTTACGTATTGCATGTTAATTCGAACTTGGCTTACAAATTCTCGTGTGTTAATATAACATGATGTTTAATTGTTGTTGTGGATGTAAAGAGAGTCGGATAATAAAAGGTATGTAAAAAAGTAAAACTTATTATTAGAATTTATTTCATTGCTATGCCTTAGGCCTTTACGAATTTTGAGCACGCCAAAATAGCTAGTATAACTATAAGCAACTATTATATGAGCCAATGCACGTTTTCTGACTGCATTTAGCTAAGTCTGTTTTTTTACAAACATGATTAATTGACATCAAGTAGATAAACTTGATTGTCGATAAGACAATGACTAACGGCCTTATTCACATATAGTTTTAAAACTTATTTTAGTTATAGAATATTTTGTCCCTTTCGAACAACTTTTGAATTCAGTTTGATCGAAGAAGACAAAACATTCGATAAATAAAATAGGTTTTAAAACTGTCTATGAATAAGGCCGTTCATCTCTCGGCAAGTCTAACTAGTTCTAATCACAACATGTTACACACACGCGTATTTAGATTTAACAAAGTAGACGCAATGAAATTGTACTAGCAAACAATTAAAGGCAATAATTATAAATTGGATTTAATTTCACAACGGCAAGGGACGCATTGATTCTCAAAACGTGGAGTAATTAATTTACGATCAATCCGTTTGGTTTTATGGGCAGCACGCGGTCATAAAACAGATACAGACGAATATCATGTATGCCTCGTTAATACAAGACAGTTAAATTGATTTAAACGAGTGCCGTTGCGCAATCATCTACGTACTGTTGACTTAATCACAAATATTACTTTTGATTGGATTCTGTGGCTTCCTTTCGGATTCTTTGAACACCAGCGAAGCATCTGTGGGTTCTATTGGCATATTAATATTATCTTGTTCCGCTGTTAAAAAAGTAAAATTTTGTTAAAGAAAGCTGTAAATTCTAATGGGTATGTTCAAGTATGAAGTATTCAAATTATCCCAAAAACACGCGCATAACATGATCTAAAGCTAGTTATAATGGGTGACATTGGCCGCGAAGGAGCCGCGCGGCGCACGCGCCGGTTCCCGCGCTAGCGAGCTCAAAGCGCCGCCATGTTTGCATTTCGATCGGCAACGAACCTGTGTTTAAGTTGACTCGGGAATTATATCGTAGCGATTAGTGTAATAACTGGTTGGAGCTCTCGGCTTTTTCTTGTTTCAGCGCATGCTTTCACTGCAACATCCCTTCACGTGCCGAGCTTGATGCCTCGGACGCCTCGACCCGAACAATCGAACCTATTGTTTCCCCGCCGTTTTGTGAGTTATGTGAACCAATCTACATCATTTATATTTTATATTTCAATTACATTAAATATAATCTTTTTTGGCGTAAATTATATTTTATGTCCTGCTTTAATACAATTGGGACCAAAAATTATCGAATTAACCATTAACAGTTTTTCGTCCTCCAGCTGCACCTAAATACAAATGACTTTATACACGAAGTTCGACAGCTGAGTTTATAATTGAATAAAAATTAAATTTGTTTAATAAACCTATAACATTTACCGTCGGCGTTGAACAAAAAATCGTTTATACGCGACGGCGATAATTTTCATTCGTTAATGGATTTGAAAAACGAAATGGGCGATTTCAAATGACTGAAATGATAATGCATCGCAATATCATTAAGTTGGAAGATTGCACGGTGGGTTATTTATGTGCGGACGCGAACATCGGCGGTTGGTGTGCGCGCGGCTTTACATAAATCTGTACATGTGCATTGAATGAAATTAAGAAACGTCAATTGATTGCCGGGCGGAGAAACATGGCGCGTTTGTGGCGGAGAGCTGGCGCAGCAATGTACCAGTGCGTGGTGTGTTGTCTCGCAAGAAGATAAATATTGATTGTACCACAAAGAGGCGCTTGTAATTGCGTGTGCGGCCGAATGGAGCTTTTATAAAACTCGTTGGAAACCGCACGGAATGTAAACCAGAATACTCCGGGACATTAATGTGTATTTATTGAGAGCGTCGAATAATGTTTTTATTGGTTGCGTTTAAAGCGCTGGACGTGGCGATTCGTCCGGATACGCGTAATACTAATGATGTTGTTTTTAGACGCAATTCCTCGGCGTCATCACCGTTACCTAATTTGGTTTGATGTTGGTTTTACCTTTACTGTACTGGCTTTAACTCATCTGTATTATTTTGATGAGGAGATGATACCCGACGCCAAAAATGTTTTTACTTGTAAGCACTACAAGCAGTAATTTTCATCCTTATTTGACCACTCTTTATTTTAATTCCCATTTAGTAGCCTTAGTACCCTTTCAAAAGTGTTTTAATTACTAAATATAACATGTTATTTTAACCAAAAATATCCTATATCAAGCTTACGGTAGAAAGGACCCATACAATGGCTGCAATAGACGAAGAAATCCCTGCCAAGTTTGTTATTAAGTAGGCGCTTGGGAAATTAAAATGTGAGCAATTATTGAGCAAAACAGCGGAATCAATGTAAAGTGGATACGAACGCTAGTGCCCGCGGGTATTAAGACTCGGCGCGGTACGAAGCGAATAAGTTGTTACTCTATGTTGCTTTATAAATTTATTACGGTAAGAAGCTGCGGAATACCCGTATCATGTGTTCTTCTTTAAATTATTAGGTAGAAAACATTCGCACAAGTTAAGTTAGCTGTAGTATGGACTGCAGGAATCTAGAATGCAGTGGCGTGCCTAGGGTTTTGGAGTAGGGCAAGCCCAATATTATTTTAGGTTTAATACATATTTATTTAGAAGAAAAAAGGACTGAGAACGACGAAATCGAATTACGGCGCGGCGGCAGACCTACCACACAATCTATACAATATTAAGATTAGGTAATACAAATATAATATAATAGCTTGTGGTCATTGAACCGTAACTTTTTACTGCACTAACTACTGAGCACTTTTAATACCCGGCATTACACTAGCACAACGATAGCTACTATGGTCCCGTGTTTGACTGCGTAGTTAACCAAAATTGCGGACAGAAATTGTTATTAAGATTACATTAAGGTTAAGTTTTTATAAGTAATTTTAATTACAAGTAATAGCATGCCTTTTGAAAGGACCACAATATCATTGAAATCATTAGAATTAATCAAAACATTCTAATACACAAGTGTCCCTTCAAAAAAATATGAAACACGACTGTTTATTAACCTATATGAAGGGGAGCATGTAGAAATCGAATTACGTAGTTTAGTAAACTGAACCGATAAAATGCCTCTAGTGATTTATCACGAATTTAAGAAATGCACAAACTCAGCGTTGTTTTCGCGCCAGTTTCAATATAATTTAATTAAATTACCTTTATAACGGCAATAAACACTTTCACCATCACACTAAAACCATCACAGGAAACAATACAAATCATTTTCGTATCAAAAAGTTTAAACAACATTAAAAAAACGAATAATTAACCTAAAACCGAACTATTTACAATAGCACAATATCAAAATACTTATGAAGTTAGAAGTAATTCGTACAGTATTGCTAGTAAACGAAAAAATAAACATTACAACATGCAATTATAATTTATGAAAAAAATATAAAAACCTCATTATTTGTATTACAAAAATGATTAAATAATTTAAAAAAAGAACCAACATAATTTAATAACAATAAATATAATATAGTTATAAAATAATGTTACACATGACGACTTTCAAACGTACGATGTTCAGTCAAAACAATTCTAATCTGTGATCAAAAGCTGGGCTTTTGGTTTAGTACAATAATGCTATATATAAATATCTGTAGCTATACATTCGTCGTGCCGGAGTATAGCATTTCACCCGTAAATGTGAAAGAGATAGCATGCGTTGCCAAAAGCCCCGTAAAAGCACACGAGAGAGAAGAAGGCAGACATATGTTTTGCGCGTACCGTCTTTTAAAAAATGCGTGGAGCTACGTTCTACGTGAGAGGTAAAATTATTGAATGAATTTATTACAAGACAAGCGTTGCGCAGCGCGGGCGGCGCTTCGTTGAAGAGCGCCATGCCGCGACGGAACGCGGTAAATTCAAAAATGGTAGATGTTTCGTAATTAATGTTTTGTATTGAATGTAATTGTTTCGTTCAGAATTTAGTATATACGTATTAAGTAGGGCAAGCCGGGCTTTTGGGCTTGTATGGAAGTACCGCCACTACTAGAATGGTCTTGATAAATGGAAGGCAGTATTTGACAGCGGTAGACCCACGCTGTAGTTTCCTTGTGCTACTGAAGAAATGGATCGACACAACATCTTATAAACAAATTTTACATTTCATCATCATCACCATCATCAGCCCGTTGCTCGACATAAGCCTCTCCCAAAGTATGCCACAGAGCCCGGTCTGCTGCTTTACGCATCCATCCAACCATTTTACATTTGCATGTTGTCAAATTCATGCAAACGAACGCATCGATCATGGGTTGATCTTCAAAGACAGCGGTAATGTTGTACAACCAGGCGGAATACTCGCTCAAGTGTTAATCTTGTACTAAAACACAAACATTAAATAATTGCATACGAACGTTGAGCGATGCGCACTGAAGGTCGGGCGAAATTTATTTTGGACTGTGCTGTAATTACCAATCCGTGTTTATTTTTGACAGCACAGAAGCGATCAGGAGAAACATACGACTACATTTAAAAGATATAAATATAATTGGTGTATGAGATAAGAGCTGACAAAAGAACAAAATATGGGCCAGGTACACCGTACAAAGGCACTTCTAGTTCGCTAGTACTTTCATTCCATGATATTAGAAACGACGAATCCACCGCTTTACTACCTGGTACACTTTCCATCTTCGATAGAGAATTTATGTGCTACACAAGAAATTGAAATCACTTACCATTCATAGCCTAAATTCTTTCGACCTTCGACCAATGAAATAATGTGCAGTGAAGTCATGGTGACATAATAAGAAGTACTTTTTGTATTGCGTTGGTCTTCATTTTGGCGTCTTGAAAGTGTGTGACTCAATGGAACTCCGAATTGTTTTTGTGTTATTGCGTGATGTTTGTTTTATTTTAACGCGTGAAGGCCGTGGAAAATCATTGATTTTTATTATTGTACATAGAATGCTACAAACAATGCTTTATGGTGTTTATAAATTATTGTTATTGATGGAACCTTTAAAATTTAACACGCAAGGCTAAACGACATGGCTACATATTTCCAAATGTATAAACATCTATGCTGGTTATATCATAGTAGTAATGCTGGCTTTTACGAGATAAAATATTATTAGAATATTTTCACTCAATTTATTGTTCTTTAGATAAGGATGTGTGTTTTTGTAATGCAACACTACTTTTTAATTCCATATCCGATCATCTATTATTAAGTCTACCTAGAACTGTAACTAAACTTCTCGCAATTGAACCTTCGATATCACAAACCATCGCCCATAGAACATCGATAGTACATCATACAGATATGATCGGGAAACGTGAAACAATTGCACAATTTACAAACGACATGTCATTACACGCATCGCTATCTGAAACATAGCAACAAGATAAACGCAAGCGGGACTCAGTTAACTGCTATTGATTGTGCGAGTTAAATCAAGTGGGCACGTTGCGGCGACTTGTGATGCTACCAGCTACCACGTTCCGGACGACCGCTCAAATAAATCTCGGCTATGAAGTAGGACGCCCGCGCTGCCGCTTCTGTCCGACTCTTTTGTTTATATTGAATGGGATTCTAGATATTGAGAGTTGTAATGTGGATAAGTTTAGTTCTTCTTACATACATAAATATATAAACTCTCGCCTTTTTCGCAGAAGAGGTAGGCAGAGGTGCTACCAGGACACATAAATTTCGCAATCTATGTTCCGTCCCATGATGTGATGGTGGGCGAGCCTGTCGCCATATCGGGCATAAATTCCTGACTCCGAGCTGATAATGAATAGAAAAATCCATATCACCTTGCCCGACTCGGGACTCGATACCAAGACCTCAGTTTAGTAATTGTACCGTAGTACAACTACGCCACTGAGGCAATTCTTTTTAAGAAGCGGAAAAAGTGAATTGGGAATGACGATAATTTAAAGATAACTCATGGTTATGACTGATGCTAATCAACCACAAGAGCTTGCAAGATGATGGGAATTGTAAATGCTTATCTAGTATTTGAAATATAAAAGGAGCGTTCATTACTACACTCACTACATAACATTTATCAAATCAATACAGGACTAATAAAGGCTCCTGGAAATTCTATTCGCACGCTAGATATCTTAATAAGTTACACATTCGATTGAAAGATAAACTACCATAAAAGAGCAAATGAAAGGCAGAAGAAACGCGATCCAGGCGGCGCAATCTCAGTAGACCGACTACAGCCGTGTATGGTGGTGATATGCAGACGGATTGAAAGTGTCAATTTGAAGGCAAATGAAGACACGCTCCGTCGGCTCCAATGGATGGAATGTGTGGACCGAGTCAATTGCGGAGACCGGACAATTATAGGTAAAGAGGCGGCGACTGAAAGGGGAATGATTGCGTAAAATATTCCGCAAGAACATCTAATGATGTGGTAGTTTTTAAACGTGGAATAGCTTGATGATTCAATGCATTTATTATGTTTAGAGATCAAGCTGTATAGGGATATGATCCTAGTAATTTTATAATTAATTCTGGTTCTAACAAAATGGATGACGATTAGGTTCAGATTTAAAGGCTTAATATTTGATGAATTGTCTAAAATCAACCATCCCAATTATTCATCAACCGAGTGACATGATCTCGAATGTTTCTTTTTTTAATAAAGTCTTAAACATTTGCATATTTAGAACAAAAAAAAATTAAAATCCCGTAGCTGTTGTAATTATGAGCCCCGAGCTGGAACATTGTTGAGCATAGCTGAGCGCGCAATCTTTCCGGTCAGTAAACGTGTGTCGGTAAGGTGCCCAACTCTGCCCACCATTGTGTGGCGGGATTCGCATCAGCCGATCACAGATGACCCCAGGCGATCCAGGTACACACCACAGCCACATTGTGTATGGGAACATTCAAAATTTGTTTTAGCGATTTATCAAAATATGCTGCATAGTGCATACCTCGCGGGAATCCGAAAGTTTGTATTTTTTTTAATATACACGTTGCGTAAAGAGAAACACATAATTTATAATCTTTATTGTACACTACAGAAGGTTGACAAAAAAAAAAACATTAAATAAACACATAATGTTATGTTATAACTATTTTAATTTAAAATTCGATGTTATTCCGATGTTTGATCAGTATTTATTTAACGTATTCAGCAAAGGTGGCACCATAAATAAACAGACTTCTTCATTTGAATTATTTAAACTTTTGGTTATAAATTATATGAATAAATTATTAATTTCTATGTCTCAAGAAAAAAAAAAGAATTCACTTAACACACAACACGTGTTCTTGACAAATAATAAATGTTAATGAAAATAGCTTCAGCGATATTTTCCTTGGACGTTCCTGTTAAGATAGAAGATGTGAAACAAACAAAATCAAAAGCGCATGTACAGTTACCAAAGAGAGTTGTATCAAGTCATTGGCAGTAAAGTTATGCGCGGCAATCTCAGACTCATCATAAGTAACGTCGATTGTACCCATGGGAATCGACTGAAATACGCGGATGTTGAAAAAACCAGCGGCGAACTTCACACAGACTAGACAAACTTTTTCCTTGCACTTGTTTAAAATATATGAGACACTTGGTTGTTACGTTTTAGATGATTTGTGAATGAGTTTGTAGAGTAATAGGTTGATGCTTTTTTATGTCTGATGCGCTGCAGTTATGTGAGTGCGTATTTAACACGATGAGCGACCAAGTTTGGGAGCAAAATTTTGAGTCTTGGACCCCTAAAACCTAATGGACGGCACATTTGACAATAAGCAACTAATTTAAAGAATTGGACTAGTGTGTTGCTTTTGGTCAAAGCTCCTAAAAAAATGAATTATTTCACTATTAAGATTTAGACACAAAAGATATGTTTTATGGGTTCTATAAAATATGTATGTTACATTGCGGAAGCGACAAAAAGAACCTTTACGTTACGTGTGTTTGAATTACAATTGCAACTGCATTCAGAGGGCATTGGTCCTTCTAAGTCATTATATAATACGCATCCTGTGATAATTGTTAAACAATGCAGAATAAAATGCCCGCAGAAAATTCTCGTCCACACAAAGTTAATACGAAATTTGTTCAAGTAGCCCCACGCTGTCAAGTAGCAAGAAATCTCGCCTAATGCCTCGTCGGGTAATTGCGCAGGAAGTGATTATTTTGCTATTCAAAGGTGTCTCTTCTTTGGAGCAGTTTTAAATCCATTACTCGTGGATGTCACACGGTAATTTTCCAGTAGCCTGGCTTCTTCCAAATCGCCCACACGCAGTCGCACTTATAGCCTAAAAGAGCTAATAACTATTATCTGAAATAGTTGAACTGGTCGCGTCAGTGAAAATTATGATTAATATCTGTTTAGGTAACGGTTATTTGGACGCGGCGTGCGCTACATCTATGGGAATTGCTCGTAACAGTTACGTTGCGTTCACACCGAGACAATATATTATGCTGCGGACTTGATAATTATTGAATCACTAATTGAATGGAACGATGGTTTTGTTAATTGGAGAGGTCTGAAATGAAAGTTGCTAATAATATAGAGATCAAGATAAAGAAGTTTAGATGAATTATTACTCCTGTAGGTACAGTTACGCACTTTTGGTTTCATTATTGGAAAATATTGGGTGGTTTTCCTTTAGGCTTCACCCACAAATTCATTTGCTTTTTTCTTAGCAGTTTCGTCGTAATATCTCTTATCTCGTAACCTCGTATTTCTGCACTCCGCTTTCAAAACGGTCTTCAATTTCTTTATCTATCATAATCTTTTTAAAGAATAAAATAACCTTTATAACTTTAACATTCAAAATAGAATTTTATTACAGGGCATTCAATGTGAGACACCGAAGTCACCAACGCATGACATAGTTTGTCGTCATTAGCAAGGTAAATATAATTGTATATAAATTCTTTCCATTGTTACCATTATGTTCACGTTTTTTTATTTGATTCAATTCCCTTCATGCGTTGCCGCCAATTGCGGGCTCTTTTTATTTTGCCGCCAATGTGTGCTTCTGTAATTGTCGAGTAATTTTCTTTTTTGCACCATAGTTTAACTGCAATTTAACAATAATCAGTCACGGGAAATACTTATAAACGACTATTTGAAATGTAATTTGAATAACGCATATCTCTGTGGCAGGAAAATTGCACCTTTTTAATTACAGACAATAAATTTAAATTATAGGAATTATAATAGGCTCGCCCCCTATCACACGATAGGCTCGCCCCCTATCACATCGTGGGACGGAACATACAAGGCGAAATGTGGGTATCCTGGTGGGGCCTCTGCATACCCCTTCTGGGATAAAGGCGTGAGTTTATGTATGTATCTGAAACAAACACACCTGAAAGTGTTTACGTCACTTCAATTATATGAGACACATATTCCCAATTGATTTGATCCATTCGGCTACAACTCTGCCATTATAAATATGCAATTTCTGGAGCAAACTGATATTGGTATCGCGAGTATTTAATCTTTGGAAATCTGTCTAACGCTAATCTCTTCAAAATCCAAGATCACAAAAATACGCAGTAACTACAGTTCTATAAATTAATGCGGATGAAATGGCATCCTATTTTCAGTCAGTTGTAGAACTATAACACAAATACCATGGCAGTGGCAAGGCAAAGGCAGTGGTAAAATTAGATTTAACTGTTACCAATATTTTCCTTCTGCGTCCGCACCCTTAGTTACTTCATGTATAGTATAATAGTTACTATACATTCTATCATCATTGTCATTAGCCTATACCAGTCCACAGCTGGACATAAGCCTCTTCAGTTCCAAGCTACTTCGTACGATCCTCTGCCATATGATTATAGATAGATAATTACGTGCATCGATCGCGATTGAAGATATAGTTCTTGCATCGTGTAATTAGATGTACTTACATGAAACAGCGATAATTTCTTGTTTGCGATGTGTTGATTTAGTATTGGCACTTGGGCTAAATTATTAGCTGACATATCCAGTGCAAAGCTGTTGTTAACTACGATAGCTGTATTAAAATTCCAGCATTGAATGTTAAGGAAATAGTTCTTGAGTCTACTTTGTAGGATGCCGTTTGACATGTTTGATGTAAGTGGTATAATGGTTGGAGAAATGTTGCAAATGCCGTAAATAATATTGTTATTGAAGGGTCCGTAATAGAGTTGATACAAATTGTCGCGGCACCGGTTAGTGGTCTTTTAAGAACGAAGAGCGACTATACGTTGATTTACAACGTTTTTTAAATTTTCGTCATACACTTGAAGTTATATAAAATTATTCACAAAATCAAGAGGAAGATCGTGCAGCGTCGAAATTTGTTGATGTAGCTCTAAACAACTATACAAAGATATAGCGTAGAACGGCATTTAGATTAGCGGATGCCCTGGAAGATGCTGTAAGAAGTGGCGGGATTCCATCAGGAAAGACTGGTATTAACCTTCTTTAAGGAATACATTGTACAGCATCTAATGTCCCTTAACTGAAGGTTTATTTTTGAAAATTGCCTCATTGAGACTGAGACAAAAACATACAAAATGTTTACTGCGTAAAAACAAAATATGCTGTGACTGACAACCTTTATCCGAATGTATAGATAAAGTAGATAAGCGAGAATGATCAATGCGTCTGAAATATTACGATCAGCTGACTGTCGTTCAGCGAGTTTATTGAACTGTCTGGAACTATTTGTTTCATAATATTGGAAGTTATTTTTAAGTTTTAGGATACCAGAATTAAGTCAATGGTAGCTAAGAAAATGTAATAAGTCGACGAAATATTGACGTTAGTATGAACGTTGGTTTAGAATGTGTCATACTAAAGAACAACAACCAAATTAGCAAAATCGTTTGATATTAAATAATTAGCAATCCTGTATTATAAAACTGTAAAACTGTGTTTATCTTTACAATCTTCGCATAAAAGCAAACTAATTATTTTATAATTACTTCCCCATATAATTAACTTTAAGACCTCACTGAGGATGAATCCAGCTCGTCCACAGCAAATATTTACGTGTATTCGCGAGGAAGCCTCTGCTTCCCTGTCATCCTCCCATTTAATAATAGTCCTGCGAGATTATCCGCCGGCTCGCGTCCGCCCAGAGCACTGCTAGTAGCCTGTCCGCCGTCATTATGCAATTGAAACTTAGTGAATTATTACGCACGATAATAATCTTCATAAATAAATAAATGGAGCGGCTCGGTAGTGTCGTGTTGTTGTCTTCCTTGGCGTACTGTGGTGGTCGTGTTAGGTTATTACAGGTTGTATTAAAAAATGGTTTATGGTACGTAAATGATTCAGCGCTGGTGATATTTCTGTCGTTAAATTTGAATGTTTAGTGGTAATTATCTAGAGCAATTGAGGTATTTGAGCTTTTCTTTTTCATCTTTTGCGAAACAATCAATTATAATTCAATAATTAGCATCACTTTGTATAGAAATCTTTTAGGAATTCAGTCAACAGTCTTTGACTAAAATGTGAAATGTTTGGGGATTTCTATCAGTTCATTCATCAACTGATTTATTTCATACACAGGTGCTTGCATTAAAGTTTAGTTGTAATTGCATTCTTTGTTTAAATGTTGTCTAGTAACCAAGTGCTAATATTTGTTTTAACAAACATCGTACTCACGTGTTTTGTAAACAATTAATGTTTTAGTAAAAACAGTGACTCTGTTAGGAAAACATGGACGAAAACAAGGCATATTTATTTTTCATCCCGTTCGCCTGTCCGTTGGTATGTTTACAAATCAAACAGCGGTTTGTGGATTAGGTTTTTTTACGTTCGGCAAAATTACTACGGCGTGTGTCGAGTGATGTGTGAAAACGAACAATGAACTAGATGAATTCTCGTCGGTTGCAATAGCAATCGATATGATGGTACCCATGCAAAGTTTAGAAGTTTACTTATCTAATAGAAACATTAATTTGTTTTATTGATACAAATCCGAATTCCTCCACTGTCTTTTCTATTTCGCTTGATCTTCGGCGACCTCAGTTGTAAGATTATTGACCGTCATATCTTTCTCGACAACTAACCAACTGGTCACATAAGATTTTAAAGCAAACCAATATGAATGATGTAATTGACTTACTAGTCTGTTCAATGGTACCAGTGGATCGTGAAGTTGTGACAGGAAGTCTCATATCTAGACCTAAAAAATGAATTTAAGAAACCATGATAGCAGCAAATACATGGTTGTTAAACGGATAATTTGTTCTAGGCAAGTTAATTCCAAAAAATGCAAGATACCTACAGCATAGATGTCAATACATGAACGCAGATGAAACTTGGGCCCACAGACGATCGATAAATATAATTTATAACCATTCAATGTCGCGGGAAGTTGAAAAAGCATGCGTACGTAAAACTGGTAGTAAAATAACTACTTATCTCTAATACATTGGCTTTAATGATACCTGCATGACAACACTACAATAATTACCTCCACCGGTGGTCGCTTCTCTACGTTTTTTTCTCCAAAGACAAGTTAATTAAAAAATAAGCAAATTGCATCTTGATGATTTCGTAACTATGCATTTTATTTAATTTTCTCTTGTTTTTTTGCAGGACACTACGAGTAGGTATTAATGATAATGATTATATGAAGATAATATTTATGTACTTTGTTATAAATTTATGAATGAAAATGAACGCTTTTTTTACTGGCGCGACAAAGTGATTACCATACACCTGACCGTCTTTAGACTTAAAAACATTTAAGGACCATAATATAAATTGCAGATAGTCGCTGTCGGATACTTCCAACACGTCACTGTGGAAGGCCTAAACATGATGAAGACACAAATATTCATTTGTATAGTATTCAAACCTTTAAACTTCATACATATGTAAATAAACTCATGCTTTTTTCCCAGAAGGGGTAGGCGGAGGTGCTACCAGGACACCCACGTATCACATTGCGTGTTCCGTCTTTCGATGGAATAGGGAGCGAACCTATCGCCATATTGTGCACAAATTCCTGACTCCGGGCTGATAAATAATAGAAAAATCCAATATCACTTTGCCCCACCCGAGATTCGAACCCGTGACCTCGGCGTTGTAATCGTACCGTAATACAACTGCGCCACCGAGGCAGTCTTTAAACTTCCCGTAGACAAATAGCCACTGTCCCATTCAAACAGTATTATATTTTAAAATGTAATGTAATGTATCAGCCTATATACGATCCACTGCAGGGCACGAGCCTCCTCTACAATCAAGAGTACGATTGAGAGGGGTTAGGCCATATAGTCCATCACGCTGGCCTAGTGCGGGTTGGCGGACTTTACATATCATAGAAATTATCACAAATCGCTCTGGTATGCAGGTTTCCTCACGATATATGTCATAAATTCCAATACAATATGTAGCACATGCTTGGTAGTGTTATTTGTTACAGCCGTGCAGTGATTTAGTACTAATCCTAAAGGGTTTCGTTGAACGATCAATTATTCCATATAGTTAGGTCTCGGAAGGCAATGGGAATAGAGTCTGGTAGGGGCCGCCCTAATTGAATTTATGCAGGATTGCTACCGCCTTGCGACGAAATGGTTTATTGCTAATTGATCGAATATTGGCTGTGAAATTCATTATTCGCAACTGTATTTGCTATTTTGTTGTTGAAATGAAAGCTGTTGGTGTGCGCGAAATGGGAGTTTAATAAATGTATGTTTATTTATATGTGGGGGAAAATGTATTTGATTTTAATGCTAACAATTTTTAATGTTTTAAAAGTTTTATTTGTCCGATACATCTTGCTGCAGAAATTCTTGAAAGACACATGTTCAGTAGTAGATATGTAGTGGATATGTTGTGGTTGAAAATAATGTTAATTTTTATTCTTTGCTAATATCTACACAAGCTAAGAGCATATATGATATGCAGCTGGTTTTACGAAGCAATAACAATAGTTAACAATGGTGACGATTATTATTTAATAAGACAAAGTTATTAAAATTACATTTATAAATATTGAGTTTGCATATTTAAATTATACAAACGGAATAACAAAAGCAATACATATTAATAATATTCACCAGCAGCAATAAGCTGTCGGTTGTAAGGATAACATTAAGGAGTAACTGTCACCACAGTTTCGATGTCGCTCGCATCACAAGTGATTTCCGCATGCCGACACCGCCTCGCGACGGCTTCTTAGAAAAATAATTAATAATAACTAGAACACTGTGCTTATTGCATACTTATAATGGCAGAGTTGTAGCCGAATGGATCAAATCGATTGGGTAGGTATATATGCCTCATATAATTGAAGTGACGTAAAAACTTTCAGGTGAGTTTGTTTCAGTTACATACATACATACATAAACTCACGCCTTTATCCCAGAAGGGGTATGCATTGGCGCCACCAGGATCGCCCACATTTCGCCTTGTACGTTCCGTCTCATGATGTGATAGAGGGCGAGCCTATCGCCATATCGGGCACAAATTCTCGGTAGTGGACACGATTATGCCTACACAAAATCAGAAAAACAAGCGCTGAAACCCGAAACGCGGCGCACTTTCGTGGGTTTACGACGGACTTCCCACCATTAGGTAAGGTGTTCACTATCGGGGCGGATACAATTCCACCAGCAGAGTTACAAATGACTTGAACATTGTGCATACAATAGAATACAAACAGTTCCGTCAATCAAGACGTTATCTGGACAGCGTGAGTCGCTTTTCTAAGAAAAACACATCTTATCTGTGCAATCTTGTAATACATTTACACCACCACTTTTATTCATCTCTTATATCGTGTGCTGTCAATTGGTATCTATGTAAATCAGGACAAATGCGTCTCCTATGCGATGTGAGGGTCTTACTGTTTTATCTTCTACGAAGGTCAATTTTACTTTGGTCTATATGGCCCATGTGGTGTCAGAGTTTTCATGCTGTAAATAGTTTTGGATAATTATTTAGACTGCCTTCATGCTGGAAACATGTTTCTGATTGCAGAAGGCAGACAAGACCTATACCATGAGTTTATATTAGTATTAGTGGCTGATTTTACATCAGTTCATTCCAGTCATATAACAAAAAACTACCAACTCAATTCTACCTGTCAATCATATACACAAAAAATATTTACATTGTCGCGATATAGAACAAATAGGCGGTGATCAAGATCGACGCCGTCCTACGCTCCAACAAAAACTTTAAACTTAATTACTAAACACTATAAAGCAAACATTCAATTTACAAGGCGGGTTAATTGCGTCGGCCGCAAGACGCTTTGTAAAAACTCAGCTAAAAACCGTATCTTAACTTATTTCTTAATTATAGACCGATTCGTGGCGGCGACGTAGGCTTCGTGCCAACCGAGCGTTGACGGACATACTCTGATGGCATTCATCTTACTCCTCCTTATTACAAAGTAATAAGGTTTTCTTTCGTGTGTTTGTTCGTTGGTTGGTTGTTAAACGCCAGTCGTCTTGGCAAATGGTATCTCCAATAATTATATGGTTCAAACGGGGGTTATCAGCCTCCGGTGCCATGTAGGAATACCGTATATCTGCGGCAGATCTCAGTAAATTCCATTAAAAACCATTGCATGGCGGAATGTAATCACTTTTCAAAATGACTGGGACATGATTCGTTTATTTTGTTTGTACAATGATACGTAACTTAGGCGTGTGTAATTACCTGCTTACTTTGTGTATGGTTTTTATCATATTTTTCTTTGGCCCCATGACGTCTATTCGGAGAATTTATCAATTTGGGATTGACCAAAATCATCAATACCCTGTTAGTGACTGGTTTTCATGGAACCTTCACGGCGCGGCACTTCGGTCATTAACCTATCCTTTTTTAATATTTTTTTTTGATAAACTGTGGGACAGCGGCATACGTTTAGATTTATATACGTTTAGATTTATTATTAGGAGGAGGGGTGATCTGGGCTTACTAGTTTTCACTTCACGGTGGTCGCGGGTTCAAATCCCAGGGCACACCTCTGAGTTTTCTGAGTCATGTGTATATTGATAGTCAATCACCAAGCACTACAACGGTGAAGGAAAACATCGTGAGGAAACCATAGCGTTTTGTAAGAATTTCTATGATATGTAAAGTCCACCAAACCGCACTAGGCCACCGCGGTGGACTTTATGGCCTAACTCCTCTCAATCGAACTCTCAATTGGAAAGGAGGCCCGTGCCTTGCAGTGGTACGTACATGGGCTGTTACAGTACAGTACAGTATGATAGAGACGCATTGTATTTTACCAACACTGCATTCGCTATTAGCTGCAATCACTTCACCAAATTAATAAAACCAATTTACTCCAGCCTAAAGCACACAAGTGCCTTGTACCTACATTTCCTAAATACAGTATACATTTTTGTTCGTTGTTAACAACGACAGCGGGTAGTAATAAAAGTACCGGTAGCGCCCTCAGACGGAATTAACGGCGGACGGGACAGCCTAATTTGAAAAAGCCAGACGTATAAATTTTGTTCTAATCCCGCAATTGTGTGGGGAGATTGCACGCAATTTTGTTCCCGTACGCACCTTTGGCTACACTGGCAGTTTATCGTGGGTGATTAAAATAGAAAAAACTGGGTGTATTTGTCGAAGGGCAGTGTAGGGGGTAATAAATATTATTTAATGGAGTTTGTGTATAGATACTCATTATTTCTTTTTTTCGCATTTTTGGTAGAGACTACGAGTATGAGTTCTTTTTTTCGTGTATTTGATCTTTTCATTGTCCTGTTATTTCTGCTTGATGTTGTCTAGGTTCTTGACTCAAAAGATATGTACTTTTTCTAAGGGATTATAGAAATATAAACCTAATAACTAATTTCTAATAACAGTTTCCTTTTAATAAAACTCTACGATTAGATTTGGTAAAACTAAATAACTTTTAATTATTTATTTCACAAAATAATGAGCTTGTATGATACACTCAATTTAATGTTGATTGTAAAAACATATAATTTTTCATGGAAACCGCAAAACGTGTCTTTTAGTAGAGCGCAGCGTAATTTAAGACGCTTACGTATGTCGGTCATTTGATTGTGTCATTTTATATTATTGTTTACGTTATGTAAGTTGGTAATTCTCCCATATCACGTGTGAACGGAAATATTCTATATTTATGTATTAAGAAATTTATTTTTATACTCGTATTCTTACTTTTCTACCTGACACACGCGCATTCCTACGCAGCCACAGCTTCGTGGTCAAAGTCACTTTGGCCCTAACCTATACCTTCGTTAGTTCGCATTCTCAACGTCATATTGTGCAAGAAAAAGATTCAAATTGCAAATACATTTATAAATTATGCTGTTTTTATTTCATGAAACTTCCATGAAATTTATCCTGATAATATTCGCTGCTGTTAACATCTAGTTTAAACTTCCTTCAATATTACGCGCTGCCCGGATATTATACTTTAATACTGAAGCAAACTCGTAATGATTAACATTCTTTTCTAAATATAAAACGCTCATTGTCCGTTCATTCCATTAACAAAAGGACAGCGAAAAAATTCAATACTTAACATTACAAGTCTTTAGCTCGTAATGAGCCGAACTAAAACTGAATCATGTTGCGTACGTTTTAATTTTATTGCGTGGGCTTTGTGCTGGCGTGTTTATCCAGCATCTTTGAAGCCATTTGTCGCCGTGAAATGCTCGTGAGTGACGTACAATAAGCGAGCGCGGACGTAATGTTGCGGCCCGACGCCACGCTCCTGCGCCGCGATTGCCGGCTGCCTCTGGTTAGTCCAACCTTAAAAGGTCTACGGGGAATATAATGGATTGTAATTGTGTACTCATAAGCCATGCCCTATGTCGCTTGTTCGATTATGCATGTGACCACGATTGGGCCCGTGATATCGGAATAATGCTTTAATTGACGTTGTTCGTAACTTGTAAGCGGCTGTAGGAAGTGCTTTCGGTCTCATTAATGTTGCTGGTGTTCCTGGATGAACAATGTAAATAGTTTAAATACAGAATGCTTTACTTCTTTATCAGCTAATTTTAAATGCTTGTTCCACGATCGAGGATAGTAAAATTTTAGCATGCTACTTCGACTTAAGGGTAAACTTTACATAATTACTTTCTTTTCAAATTCTTAAATAATCTCAAGTTGGTTTCTTCACGATATTTTCCTTTACCGTTTAAGAGTATATTAGTATGGCGTGTATTTTAATTTGTTTAATTAATTCCATCAGTCTAATAAGCTAGGAATCTTGATGTTCTGGGTATGATTCATATTTTGGGCAACCCATTTTAATTGAGCTTTTATATTGACAAACGTGTTACCAGAAATGTTTTACCTCATGGAGAAAACTATTCGTAATATCACAGATCAAAAAATATCATCGAAATTGCTTCGGAATATTTGTCATAAAAAAGTACTGAACAGATAGACAATATGACTTACGCTTTTTTATTAGCGTGGATTCCGAAAGTTTTATAGCTGTTCTAATAATAATTGGAGATATAATTTCTTCGTATTTTCCTGGTATTTACAAGCAATTATCCTTAGAATTAGTTTCAATCAACAACATAACAGTATCTGTCGGCGTCTTGATGTCCAGTCACGGACCAATTCGAATTATTAAATTATTCCTTAATTATATCGAAAGAAGCAAATATTTGCCATTTATAGCAATTAAGTTAAACAATGTAATTATTTTATTGTGTAATATCTGATTGATTGTATTAGTTACTGCCTCGGTGGCGTAGTTGTACTACGGTATGATTACAAAGCTGAAGTCTCGGGTTCGAATACCGGGTCGGGCAAAGTGATATTGGGTTTTTCTATTCATTATCAGCCCGGAGTCAGGAATTTGGGCCCGATATGGCGATAGGCTTGCCCCCTATTACATCATGGGACGGAACATACTAGGCGAAATATGGGTGTCCTGGTAGCGCCTCTGCCTACCCCTTCTGGGATAAAGGCGTGAGGTTATGTATGTATGTATGTATGTATTAGTTGGCAGTCTTCGTTAGTTGTTGAAACGCCGGATGAGGAATGGGAAGTCATAGGTGTAATCCCCACACTGCACAATTTTTTGTTTACCTACAGCATATGTTTTGGATTTGAGTATTATCAGATTAAAAACTGTTTCTGCTTCACACAGAACGGGACTTCTTTGATCTTGGTGAAGGCATCACTATGTGTGACTCTGGGGTGTATTTTTCGATTTATTTGGTTAGATATTTCTACTAGTTAGATATTGCTATTGCAGCTAAAACTTAGCGTTTAGTGTTCTGTATGCGATTGGACACGAGTATTTTATTATCAAGCACTTCCTTAACCTGAATTTATTAAATTTAAAATTAAATTAATACCGCGATCTGATCCACAAGATCCTAATCTACACATTAAATAACAGGGTTACATAAATCCATTGTGGAATAGCCACATGTGTATCAATATCTTATTACATGAGTTACGTTGTTGGTAGTTCTTACGAGCGTTGCGTGCCGGAGATCGATTTACATGTTTTTTTGACAAGTTCTAATACAGCTACCGTCTTGTTATACGAAGCCAGTTTTTATCATTAATAACAAGCATAAATAAGAAGACATGATGACAGCAATTCTCGACATTACGACCAATTTACTTTCAAAATACTGGATAATTGATGTACCTAATCTGTTTTTTCGTCTCGTACTATTGAAAAAAACTGACAGTTAAAGTACATAGTTGGAAGCAAAGCGGAACTCACTGTATTCAGTCCAGAGTCTATCCGTTACCTTTAAAGTTATCAAAACAATGATTAGATTTTACTCTTTGTTAAAGGAAGCTATCGGTAGGATACTTGCATATGTGAGGCTTTAAAAGAAAAAATAATTTTAAAAAGAAATTCTAGGTTATTTTTACCCGAACTAGAAGAGCGTGGTATAGTAAGGTCTTACTCTTGTCAAATATGGCTGGTTCTGCCCATTAGTGGTCATCCATAGGCTAATATAGATGCAAGTCGTCATGAAATTGTAATGCTAATGGCACACCTAGTCGATTTAGTCGACAATTCAAAGCAAGCTTTCTAAGAACAGCGAAGAACGTACGGGAAAACAGCATTCTCCCGAGTGTTCATGTTTTGTAATTTTATATCTTGTCACTTGTCCCTACGAGTAGTGTTCGGAATATATTTCAATAAGTAAGTTAAATTCCTGGATAACTGGAACAAAGGGGACGATATAATTTTCTATGGTGTATTGATCTTAACTGTGTTTAGACAAAATTTATTAACCCCGTGCTCGAGAGAATCTGTCGAGAAGATTCGTCAGTTGGTGGAAACCTTATCAACTAGAATCAACAGGTCCGGAATTATTTTATGTGATCATGTGGGGGAAACAGTCATTAATTCTTATTTTTAGTTGATTAATAAATATCAATAACAACTGGCTAAGCTGTAAAGTAAGAGTTGTGTGGTGCAACTCGATTAGAAAATATATCGACTCTTCAAGTACTGGTATTCATTGATTGAAAATCCATCACTTTTTTATCAAAATTTCTTTCACACCCAAAATCATTGGAGCGTTAATTAAATTACGTAAAAATTGTATACGCAGCAGAACGATTAGGAGTGATGGCACGCAACAATTTGTCACACCCAGCGTCGTGGCCGGAGAGGCGTACTATACGCCCGCGCTATCGGACCCGGCGACCGGCGACTTCCGCCCGCCATTCACAAATCGATCGACTATCCAATATCACCCACCATTCATCACGAAATCGATCCAAGCACTAAATGTTTGAGGTATCGATTTCACGGACACGCTTTCCACGTTTATTGTGTTGTCATCGCGACAAGATCCCGCTCTGCATTCATCAATATTTTTTTCCCGTCCTAGGTTTACGTTTGTTATTGTACATTTGTTAGACTCAATACTTCTCCGAACGCACTCAGTGCACGGAGACTCACCCGGCCTATACCACGATTCATTTATTTGTACAACAGAACTCGTTCCGTCTAAATGAATAAAATTGATTGCTTATACAAACTGTGCGCCCAAATACTCAGCCATCACAATAAATAAGAGGTTTTGAATAAAAAAACGTATAAAACCCGGAGTATCGGGATGGTGGGCACTCGGCGGTGGGTGTCGGGCGCGGTGGCGGCGCGGCGGCGGCTCCAGAGGTTCTCGGGCCGACCTTGGCCGTTCCGTAAGACAAGTCGATTTTGTTATTTGTTTATACACAACACTACCTGTTCCCGACGCCCCGGCGCGGCCGGCCTGCTGCCGGTGCCGACGCGCAGTGCGCACGCACTCACACAACATCTCTGTCCGCGGCATCACGCCTCACATTCATGTCGGCCCGCTCAGGTATTTTACGGCAATTTCTGTAATGAACCTCGATTTATTGTGGCTTTGGAATGCCGCTCAAAAATTGACTTTATAGACAAAACACATGAGCGCTATTAAAATAATTTTTTTTATGGAAACTAGACACGCATCCACGTAAAAGGAGCGCGTTTTCTACTCCAATTAAAAACGAAACCGTTACGGAATTTATACTTGATGTCATTGAAATTAAAACAAATATTTATGGAGGTTAAAACGAAGGCTATATTTTACACAATTTTGTGGGTTAAAATAATAATTCATCTTTGGTATGCGATGTAAAAAATAAGCGAATACCATAAATAAATGCGAAGATTAGGACAAAAATACAACAGACTTCAGACTTATATGGTTTAATTTGTCAACGGAATTTTATCGAATAATTTGGACCCAAACATTATCAGCATTATCTGCCTAATGTGTTAGGGACATGCACAAACCAGAACCTTTGAAACACCGCCAATTTCTACCATCTTTTTTTGGAGGCTTTCGTTCCAAATTGGGATAAAGGGCTCAAATAACGAAGGCACAAACAATCGAAGGCGCGCGACGAAAATTTAGCGGATAACGTGACAATATAATTGCCAAAAAAGGTCGATAATAAATGACGCTGGAAGAGCGTCTTTTCGCCTTCATAAATATCACCCAGTACTTCGTGACCTCTGTTAAAATCACTGTTGCGATTACGTGGAGTGATTTAGATGGCCATTACTGGGTCGCCTCCACAGATGGCTTGTTGAATTACAGTCTTCCCGTCCGCTTTGTTGGTTTTGTACCGACGACGATGCTTACCAGTAATTATTAGATCATGCCTCATAACCTATTGATTTACTCGGAGTCTCAATTATGAATCATCGATTATCGTGCGCGAGTTATGTGAGACAGTCGTCAGACGTCGTTTTCCTTGGTATCGACAGTTTGTTAAACTCGCAGTACGTTGGGTGGTATTTCTAGTATTTACTTATGTAATGGCGCGTTGAAGTTATTTGTGTTATAGTCTTGCTTTTACTTAATCAAACTTTTAATTCCTTAAAAATTATCGGTTCGATGGTCGTAGTTTAGGTAAATGTTTCGACATTTGGAATTTTCACGAGGGCTTAGAAACAAATCTACAGGATAAAGTAAGTTTATTTATGATTTCTAATCTCGCCTATGTCATAATATTTCATTAGATATATCTTTATGATTATAAAATGTCAGGGTCGACGAGTCATCGGAGTTTTCAAGTGGAAGCTATTGTTACTACGCAATTGTCAAACATTAATTTTGTAAAGAACTAATTTGACTCCGGGAAGTAGATGTCACAATACAAGCTATGTTTAGAGAATATTTATACAGGCTTTGTATCGCGTGCGTCGGCCCGGAGGCGTATAACGGATTGCCAAGAGGAATTGACAAAAATACACATCAGAAGGCTTTAATTGAATGGAGCTATAAATTTTGTGTGTCTTTTGTAACTATCGTTAGTCTGTAATTATTTATATTTTATTACTTCTTAAATATCTTATTCTATCGACTGGTTGTAGGTTAGTTTGTAAGCAAGAGGTGCATGTGGTAAGCATGTGTAATGTGGGCTGGAATTTCTGATTAGACACTGTATGTTATGGCTGAACCCATCTTTCTAGACTACGAAGGGCATGTTAAACTTGAAGGCGGAAATCCCTTGGATAGTTTTAAGGCTAAGCTTTTGCTCTAACTTTGATATCAGTTTACACAATACAATTACTCCTGAGTGTAAAAAAATGATGAGAATAATAATTAATATTATTTTCATAAGGAAAATATCCTTGTGAGCTGAATACTAAGGTTTTAACAACTGCATTACTCAGCCCAAAAAAAAATCGGCACCGCAATGAGTCAATGTCCATGTTTAAGAGGCTTCTTGAAATTAGAAGCCGCGCCTGAACAGTAGGTCGTATACTGCCCATAACAACGTTGAAGTGGCCGAAATGCCTCCATTGTGGCAGTCGAGAGACCCTTAAAAACACGTTCCAAGTACCAACTTTCCAATTTACCATCATACAAAATGCGTCGTTAATAAACATCCAAGCCTAGAACACATTAATTTACCATATTCAATTACCTATGATAATATAAGTTTTTATAATACAAAATAAACATTACACTAACATTAAGATTACTATCTGTAAATGTAATTGCGCTTTTAAATATTTTTAAAGCCATTAGTAATGAGTTTTTGCGCGTTGAATTTAATAGTGTTTGAAAATTGAAATCTTTCAATAAAGCCTCTATTAATAAATAACTGTACTTTATATTATTAAAATTGCTGTTGTTTATTTTCTTTTCCTATTTTTCCTCTTCTTCTTTTTCTGTTGCTAGATTTTGATGTTGAGTTTTTTTTGTATCGTAGGTTACTAACCTATTTAGTTTTTAAATTTGTAGACCTTGGTTCTTGTCTCAATTTAGCTGATAAATACTATTTCTTTGAAATTTTCAATCGTGTCCATAAATAAAAATTGAATTTTTTTTTCGATTATCATGTTCTACTTGATCAATCACCAGCATTAACTCATCCAATACTTTAAACGCATCTTCATAACTCAGTCTACACTTCTCTCAAAAACTTTTTTGTGTAAGTGGCTTACGATTTACTGGCCCGGAGTTATCGTAGACACTCGGATCACGAGGCGGGCCCCGTACGTAGATTCTTCATAAATAAATTTCAATATCTAAGAGGTTAAATCGTCCTGTATCAGGGTGTAGTGGATTGCGTGACCGGCCCGACACGAGCACTCGCGCCTCCCTCAGTTCCTCCCTTGATGTTCTCACGACATATTTTGACATTTCACTGGGCAAACTTTGAAGCCATAATAGGTGGGTTAGATATGCAAGGAATGCATGCTATCCTTAGGGCTTGCGTACCGTTTATGAAGTATGAACAAAGGATTAACATTGCTTGAGGTAATATCTAGGTTTGGTAATATCTAAACTTTTCGTTGTTTTCGTTTCAACAGTTGTTTGTATAGTGAGAAACTGATGATCTCAGAAGTGTCTAAATTCGTGAAACGTCTTCATTGAATTTATTGTACAAATGAGTAGGTGTCATAAGTTTATATGACTTTTCACAAAGTTAATAAACACAATTTACTCAGAATTTTTGTAACGAGTTTTTGGGTAGGTATCTCTGTTAGACAGCTTCTTGTATCAACAAAAAACGGACATACATTTTTATTCCAATGTTATTACAGTAATAAGAAATCGCGAAACTCGAGGCGCTACTGGTATTGTCGCCCGCCCGTCTGAACATGCACACCCAAATCTCAATCATTGCCCGTGAAGTTTACAAGGCAGATAAATTTAATGTATTTTATCGATGGGCACGCGAGTGTATGTGTGTGTGTGTCTGTACACAGTAATTATGCGTTGGTCGGGCGGCGCGGGCGCTGACGCTGCGCTGGTGGTCCGTGTACACCCTCCCCCTCTTCTGTTCCTCTCCTCACCTCCCCGCGCGCCCTACAGAGAGCTCTACACCTGGGAACTCACACCGGACACTCAAACTATTACTATTAGTTTTCAACGAGTATCGTTGTCTGTGTACTACCAAATGTCACTGCGAAATTTATTTTTTGTAATGCGTATGTTGATTTAAGCGTACATGGGAATCAGTCGGGGCTTTCTAGACCAATCTGAGTGGCGTCGGCGCTCGGTGCACCTTTTGTCTACTTTTATTTGCCTGTCAGTCAAAGCGCCTCAGTCGGACGTGCGCTTCAAGTTCACGACAATGTAGCTCTTTGTGTGAGAGTCGAGCGACCCTAACAACAGTAAATTTCGTTGTCATGCATAAACTCGCGTGTTTATATGGAGCGGGAGTGTGCTCAAAAGGATTTCAGTCGCAACAATTAACAGTGATTTTTTACGGCACACAACAATTATGATAATGGTCGAAGATTATAATTTCCGTACAGCTAATTGAAATAGAGCTGTGTGATTTAGTAGATAACATTATGAGCGATTAATCTTCGTAGCTTTATTTGTTGTGTAATTATAAGCAAAAAAATTAACCGTTTACACCACACGAGGCCGGGCTATAAAACAGATGTCGTAAAGTTTGCCGTGTGATTATTGGCTTGATGACCGTCTTGATGGCAATTATCAAATAAACACAGCCACTTGGAACGCTATTCGACGAGAATTCCTATGTTTAACTCTGTGTAATAGTAGTTTGTATATTATAACATTTGGCAATCTTTAGTAATGCTGGAGTTGTGTGAAATTAAATTAAAAACGAGTGGTGAATGTAACACAGTAGTTTGGCGGTGGAGTAATTAAAAAATAACAATAAGGGTTTAGTTCCGTGTTCGGTTTTAGGACTTATGGATGGTCTGAGTACGGATACTAGGCGGGACAATAGCCCAATGAAACCACCTAAAAAGCCAAAGGAGAAATATTTTAAATTACAGTTTAATTTGGGATCACAAATGTTTGAATTGGTCATATGGTTTGGTATGAATAGAATAACTATGCTTTGAGGATTTTTATTCTCACAGCAAGCTTGTTTTCAAGTCATTTGAGAAATGGTACCTTGGTAAGTGCAACGACACACAAGTAATTTGGCCTTGTTGCTAGATTTGAGAATGGAAACTCGCGGTTCCATCAGCGATATTTATGATTTTATATGAATTCGTTTAACCAGTCATCTACTGGCTTTGGCGAAAAAACAATTGTTTCTGCAAAACTATTAAAATACCAGGAATGTTAGGCGTTTCCTATTACTGTATATTGCCGTTTTAACAACTCTTTGACTTGACAATGACAATACTTTTAAGTAATAATACAGTGTTTTTACATTTTTTACACTTCAATATAATTACTAAATTGGCAAATTGCATGTTTAATGGGCGAAAGTAGAAATGTTTATTTGCAGTAATAAAATAATACCCTTTAACGGTACCCTACCGGTTTAAAAAACAGCTATTTTCGCAAAACTTTATTGGCGTTGTTTTATTCTATTGTGTTTTTATTTGCAACTCTTTTGCGGACCCTTGGGTGCGGCCTTTTTGAGCTAACAGACCGTTATTAAAGTGACGTAAACATTTAAACATAACGGCTTTTGCGTATTATCTAATTGAAAGGTTTAAGATTTTTGCCAAACGGCGTTGTTTTCCAGAAGTTTTTTTTGTTATTTTTAAGTAGAAAGTTTTTAAAAAAATTGCGCAATATTTGTAAAACAATAGCCTTGAAAGTCTTTAGCTGGAAGAGTATTGGCTCTCATATCTTCATTGATGACATCACGCCACCTTCTCTTTCGGGGAATTACGATGCTATGTTCATACTAAGGCATATGTTTTTAATGCATCATAAAACCCCAAGAGGGTTCTATTGAGACGAGGCCACAAAATTTCAATAGACATTCTTGAATGTCTACCACATAACTTCTAACGAATCTGTTATATTTGTATCTCTACAAGAAGACCATACTTAAAACCTAATACATCATAAACATGCGAATTTTAAAACATTATGCTCGTATCTCCCATCTTCGTGTTCCGATGCGATCGTAGATAAGACGGCACACGTATCACGATATTGAAGGCTGTAATACGTTATGAATAATATTCAAATTGTTGTATATACAGGGCGCAATTGTTGCTTATCGGGCGCCATCGGGAATGCGGCGTTTGTGATCAGCTTGATAAAGGATCGACGGACTCGCGCACTATAAGCCTCCTTGAAAAGATATATGGGGAATTGACAATGTTCGGGGCAGTGGTTGCCAAATGAAATACCTGTTCCTCTTGATATATAACTGGTTAAATCTTAAGCGCATTGTAGTGTTAAATCTTGCAAAAATAAAGCTACAAATTTCTTATTAGGGTGCGTGCTAGGTTTAGAATTAATAATTTATAATAACAAGGGGTTTCAAGTTAGAAGTTTGAGAATAAAAGTGAAGTCGATCTGTTAGATATTATGTCCACGGGAGTTACGAGTGTCCAGCTATAAAACGGGCGCAGATGTGGAGATTAGATTGTCATCGCGGCCATACTTCTTGTTTAGAACAGGTTGGGGTTCAAACTTATGTTTCCATGTGTATCTGACGAAAGGTCGAATGTTAGTTTTGACGTATTGTTATTTAAAAAACGTGGCGACGTGTCTATTTTAGCATATTTATATGCTACTGTATGTTTTTTGCGTAGTGTTCGAGGCTAATACCAAATATTTTGTCATATGGTTATGGTACAATAGGTGACAAGGTAGATGTTTTTATAGTTAAAAGTCAAGATGGAATTAAATAAACAAAGCTGAGTTACATAAACAGTAGCCAAGGGTAATTTCACGAGTATGAAGTATAATGATTGATGAATGCGAATTAATCTATCAAAATCGAGTCTTATAATCAAAAGTCATCAACTTAAAAGTAATTACATCAATCCTAAAATCAACGAAGACTTGCTTTATAATTATTTAATAGAGATAGACAGCACAAAAGCAGAACCTAAACAGATCAAAGCACCCATAATTTGGACGCATTACTCGCAAAAACAAACAGACTTCCTTTACGAGAATACCTTCACAATGACTAATTCCGCAGGCAAATTAGCATTTCTCCTGATGCTTGCAGATCGCGGCCTGTAATTACGCAAACAATATAATAGTGCCGTGTCAGGTTGATATTTACTGCTGAAGACACCGAAGAAAAGAAATGTCAAGACAGTCCGATTATCGTGTCGGAATCGCTTGGAGCAATGTTCGGTGCTCGTATATGCTTCGTTGCTGAGCATCGCAAACATTATATTTCCTTTGTGAATGTCTGACGTTGCGAGTGCTTGTTTTACAGACATTTGGATGTATTCGTAGATAATTGAGTGTTTTAAGTTACGGTATTGTGTTTAGAGTTCATATTATAAGATTGTAGATCATACGATATATCATTGACACTATTACATATTACCGTAAAACTTTCTAATTAACACCTAGAAATATTGTTATATTATAAGTATTTCAGTAATGGATTTTGGTCTATCTATCGCTCACATCGATATATTTTGTTGGGGAATAAAATCAGTAGGTATTTTTGATCTTCGAATAATTAAAATAATCTAATAATAATCTATATGGCCTAACGACTCTCAATCGATTCCCTCGATTGTAGAGTAGGCTCGTGCCCTGCAGTGGGACGTATATGGGCTGATTTAGATATAGAATAATAATCTTAGAATTTAAAATCCCAATAAGACACAAACAAATACAAACTAACTCGTACACAAAATAATCTGTGAAGACCGAATACAACTGCATTGCAAACTCAGAAAAAACATTCACGTAACCCATAATTCCTCCCGTTCTTGAAATGGACCCGCCGTCATTTGTTTCTCTGTCGGCTCCCGCTTTAGCATCATATCAAACAATAACCGCCTCTAGGTCATATATCATTAGTCCAAAAGTCCTTCAAATAAATAATCCGAAGCACGTCACCATTAAGACGCATGGCACCTAGTTCTGTCACGGTACATCATATTTGTGAACAATACCTCAAACAGGTTCAACATTTCATTTCCAAGGATACCGCGTGGTAAGGGCTTTATAAAATTTTAGCGTATCACGGAGACAAATCTCACTACGGATCCTAGTCTCTCACCGGCTCTTTTATCCTTTCCACAAAGAACGTAATAACCATATCAAACAGCGTGTCCCTTTGCCGTGTTGCATACATATAGCCCAGAGAGACGCCTTTATTCTGTGTTAAAATAAAGAAATGTGTTTTGTTTCCGCCGCAGTGAGCTCCATGCCTAATGCAATACGCAGTACGCACGTGAACGCCTCACACATGACACAGGTAACATTAGGTGCGAACACACTTGTGTTTACAGTTTACGTGTAAATGTTTTCATCATCTATCGACATCTGCAGACACTGACGAGATAACAAATTAGTCCGGTCACATACTTTGTGAATAATAGGTGGATGCGCGGTTTATCTTAGCCAGCGGGGTCGTAAAGTTAATGTTTTTCTATGAAATGCTCATTATTTTTAAGTTGATAATATTTAAATGTCACATACAGCAGGTAAACGTCAGAGAGCGGGCGTGCACGGCCGCGCACCTACGTGAGGGGCATGAGAACCATACACAACGACCCTGCACATAATTTTAGTGTTCTCGTCCTTTGTACCCGTACGTCATTGTTATTAAAGTAATCACGGCCGCCCTCCATCATGTTCCAATCGAAACATTATGGGATATAAACAAAAGAAACCGAGAGGAATTCAATGAAAAGCCATTATGTCCCCGTGGAGGGCACTCCGCGGGGCCTGTTGTCTCAATATTTTTCTTGGTGGATGGAGTTGACGCGTCATTCCCGCGTGTTCGTTCAAAAACGCCGCGTGGAATTTTGAAGGGCCCTCGATAATGGGTGATATTTACGACCTTTAGATAATGTTATTTAAGCGACTGGGGACTGAATTATTGTGAATAAAACAAAGAGAAATGTCGCGCGTCGCGGCCGCGGTGCGATAGTTTGTGTTGGAAAAGCTTATTATTTTGAAGCGGCTCTCGATCGGGGGATTTAGATATGTGACACGATATTGTGGCGGAGAGAGGCGTGATCCGACAGTCGGTTAGTGCGTTTATAGTCGGCGCGTTTGAGTCGCCATTAGAGAAGTCCCCCGGGCCCGCGACACAGCCGGATTAAGCCGGTGATCCTGGCATTGGCGGTGCCACGGACATTATACTTATGAAGCTCGCACTGATGCGTCCGCGTCCTGCGTCCGTCGGAACGCTCCGGTAAACATTTTCGTCTCATTACTATTAGCTGGCATCGAACGCCGAACTCACTTTGTGTTTTCGATTAAAATACACGGGACGGTTTCAGCCGGTTAATTACTCGCTTGTGTTTCGTATCTTCTCTCTAACGAGGGACAGTAAACGGCCATCAAACACTTTTCTCATTATTTATTTATATTAGTCGGTACGTAGTATTTTACGATCTTTTTAATTACACATGACTGCTTTAAATATGTATAAAATTATGCCGAAGTCCCTCTATAAAGAATAATAGCGCAATAAAATGTTAAACATATTCAGAAGCGAAGCTCGGATTTAAATGGAATGATCATGTTTAGAAACTCATAAGAATATTGTGGCCGAAGAAAATGCCACTCGTTCTTGTCGGTCGAAGAATGCTTTGAGGGGGCCCATACTCGTAAATTGGGGACGTAGCAATTCCAGATTGTATCGTTTGTAGGCTATTTAGGCTTTAGCCGAATGCTTTATTACCGTGCCGGTGAGCCGAAACTAAATTAATGATATGGCTTTAGAGCGTCGTAGAAATGTTTGTTTTATTTTTACGATGTGATCGCCAGTTTAAAAACGCCACGCTATAAATACTTTTAACTATGGTATTGTCTAAGATTCCAATGCTTTTTATTAATTGTTGATGAAATATTATCACCAAATATGACAAATGGTTTGTATCTGCCATTACACCTACACAGTTTCGGTACAATATGTCTTAATTATACAATATGTTGCATGACGAATTTGGCATGTGATTTAACGATTGAAAAAATGTGTCGCTTTGTGTGCGAAATTTTTAGTTGCATTGTATCTGAAGTCACTAATACTACCACCTGGCTTCGTTTTCGGTCGAAGCCTTGATATACCCTGTATAATAATTATTGTAATACGTACAACCAATGAGTTGATCGAATAATGATGTTCCATCTACTATCCTTGTCTCTTGTATATAGTCCATTCGTGCAGATAGTTTAGTTTCTGAGTCAACAGTATTGCAACACAATGATCTATCGCCTGGAACAAAGACATTTGGTTTGTTAAAGATCTGCCACTAACCGTGTTCGTGGACGCCACAACCCTTTGTTTTGAAACCCAGTTTTAGCAACTGCGAATTGACTGATTGCGGTATTCGGTTTCAGTTCAAAATTATATGGAGCATATTTAAATAAATAATAAATAAATACACCTGATAGTCACACACATAGTCCTGACCCCATACTAAGATCGAGTCTTGTGTCGTGGGTATCAGAAACTACGACAGACTTTTAGGTCTCACAAACATCCAGACCCGTAACAAATACTTGCGGTTCACACAAACTTTTGCCTCAGTGCGGGGATCGAACCCGCGGCCTCTCGTTTTACAGCCGGCTTCTAACCAACTGCGGCACGGAGGCTGTCACGGATGTTGGTTGTATTGGTTTTAATTCATAGATTCGGAATACGAGCATGAACCAGTCTACCCATGAATATTTGCAATGCATTGATGCCCTCTAAAAGAGAAGGAAACATGACGAGAGGGGGAAAGGGCTATTGGGCCTCCAGAAATCTCATTGGTCATTTGGAACAAACAGTAAAACTGCTTGACGTCGGGTATCTGGGAGGCAATGATATCGGCCCAGTGGAAATAGCTCATTTTTAGCGTAGGAATAACAATGTGGCTCTACAACTTTTTTGATCGCTTACGTTGTGTCAGAAGCAACAAAACATTTTCTAACAAAACTACCAAAGATCATAGTACTACTTTTTGTAGTTACACTTATTGTTTCTTGATTATTGGACATTTTAATAGTGATGTGAATCACGAGAAAACCTGCATACCTGAAATTCTTTAAAAGAGTATTATTCTGTTTTGAAGTCTACCAACCCGCACGATCAGGTTAGTGTATTATATTGTTAACCCCACTCAATTGTGTAGGAAGTGTATAGGTAGCTATATTATTATTTGATACTCTAAGTAGGTAAAAACATTCGCTGACTAATGCTCGTACACCCATTTTATAACACGATGCCTTTGTAAATATTTATCTACGTGGCTACATCACGGATCCCCATTGTTTCAAATACACTTCTATCTATAATAAAATGTTAGTGTTTTTTTATGATCCCACGGCTGAATTTAAAATTGTTGGCGCCTTAGTACGGGGAAGTGTTGATACTATGAAGTGGTATGACGTATCAATATGAAATTAGAAATGAGAAGCGTGGAAGAACCGGTTGACATACTTTAACGGATTAGTTGAAATGGGACTGCTGGCAGATGCTCACCCGGAGCAGAATTATACGTCTACTCATCCAAGGTGGACAGACGACATAACAAAGGCCCAAGAGCAACATATTTAATTTTCCTATAAGGACTACAATCTTTAACATAAATACGTAATAAGTTTACGCGTTTACTCTGAAAGAAGTAGGCTATCAGTACCGCAAATGGTTCACAGAGGTTATAACCGTCCCAAAATGTGATAGAGATGAGCCTGTCACCATTCTGGGCCCAAAAACTTTCACAAAGTGCATTTCTCCCCCCGGGAATCGAAGCAACGTCCTCACAGTCTTCAGTGCCACCGGATCAATGACACGGGACATTTTATTTCACTGTATAATTTTACTCAAACAATAATCACTGAGTACAAAGCTTAAATCATTTCGTTTTAAGAATTTATTACACCCGAAGAATCCATTACTCGTGGCAGTATATTGAAAAACCCGTCCCACTATCTAAAGGCATAAGTAATTCATAAAAACGTCCCCGGAGTTAGGTCTTAAATCAATATAATTATATCTTTAAACTCTCAGTTATAGTTTATCTTGAAAGCTCTAGAGGCGATGTATCCTTTTTCTTATAGAGTTCTACAATGTAACCGCAAAATCGCCTCGGGCTACTAAATGCTACTATAGTCATAAAATTTACGTAATCCACTACGATATATTTGCAACTTTAAGTATGGTCTACATAAGGTTGAAAATAGCGTACGTTGTGCACGAAACAAATTTGTTAGGGCGAGTTTACACAGGACCCGAAGTGCAACGTCGGGACAAACATTAAGCTTTGTGCTGCTCATGGAAAGGGTAAATATTGACCTATTGCTTCGGAGAAAAATGCGTTTAGACAACAGGCAAGCCGCTGTGTACAGTTTTCGTTATTGGAATTAGGCTTGAATGCTTGCCGCTTGTAGGCTTGCAAAGGCTTTGAGTTAGATATACGCCGACGTGACGGCCACCGGACCGAAATTGATCGGACATCAATTATCACGCCAATAAAATTTGGTGCGCTATTTGTTTTGAACGGTAGTCGCGAAGTGCCGCTTTTAACGGCTTTCAGGTATTAGGGGCTTTTGTCTCAATCGTTTTTATTAGTACTAGGTAGAGATACGGCTTCCAGTTTCGTAATAAGAAAAATGGGCTCAAAATAAAGGAATAAACTAATAAAAACACTGAGTTACAGATTACAGAGAAACTATAATAAAATAATTAAATGTCACATGGCGAAAAGTAGCTGACCATCCCAGGGTTTTTACGGTGTTCTCAGCGTTTTGACTAGGATGCTACCGTTAATATTTTAATGCTAAGAAATATTACATCATTTTGTATTAACTTAAATACAAAGCACTGACATTGTCGCATTTAGTCTTAATAACTATGATGTTTTAAAGAGTTTCAGAGGAGTACAGATATTATCAGAATTTTGAAATTTCGAAGTTATCAAAGAATTTAGCATAAGTAGATAAGTGTTCAAATATCAACAACTCGAATTTAAAGTTTTCCTAAAGTCATCAGAATCTGAATCTGTTTAATTAGATATGATAAAAACCAACGGAACAATTTTAAGCGTATTACATTTCTTAATGGTCTCTGATTGGAATCGGCAAACATTTTGTGGCGCCGGTTAAAATCAATGTACTTAATAATAAAACTAGCTAATTCCTTCGACTTTGTATCATAAATTTACTACATAATATAAAATAGTTAATATCGTCTTCATCAACCATCTAAGGATTGCCATAGAAAGTAAAAAGAAGAAAAAGTACCAGTTATTATTACCTACATTATAACGTATCAGTGAGAAAGCGCAGAAGTTATAAAAGTGATATTTATACAGATAATGGTTAAATTAATATTTCGCTATATCTAACGCGGCGTCCGTAAAATGATGGACCTAGCGATAATTTTACTAATGTAGATAAAATAAATCAGCTTTATAATAGCTAAGCAGTTCATAAGTGGGTATTCGACTTTAGACACAAACACATGAACGACAATTTGGCTGGCATAAAATAACAATTAGTCGTCAATAAAGACATCAAAATAGTGTTATTGAAAATATAGAACACGTTATGAACCAGAATTCATAATAATAAACATAAATAAAATTGAAGTGTTTGCTATTTTAAATATTTGAATGGCCTCACAAAATATATTTTTATTTCCATCCGGTTGTGTTTTAACTTTTAAATATCTTTGTAGCATGAAAGTATTAAATCTATAAAAATGAATTCTAGTAACTCCGTTGCTGTAAAAATATGTAGCAAATACTTTTTAAGCGGTAGTTTTTATAGGTTACGGGATCAATTTGATTTTTTTTTGAAAACGATTCATATTTGAAATATATGGACTACGTAATCCCTTTATAACTTTAATGGCATCTTGTATGGATAATCGCAAGGTCTCATAAATAGGAGTTTTGAGATCCTGGGTACGATTACTAGGTCGATTCGCTTTGTAAAAGGTTTTTAGTTGGCAGAGACTTCAATTTTTACCCAATATTTTTAGCGATCGTCAAATTTAGGGACGAACATAAGTTCTATGGATAATTACTGGAAACCCTATCTACCCTCATGGATATATAGTCGTGAGCTTAAATGTAAATAATAGGGGAGAGTCCTACAGTACCGTCACCTTAAGGTTTATCAACAAAAAAATCAAAGTTCTTAATGTTAAATATTCAATACCTCCTGATATATTTAAAAGAACTATTGTGCTATTCATAAAAATAACAAACAACCAAATCGTTTAGACAAAATCAGCTTTTTTATTGCAATTCCAAGAATAAGAAAATACAGACTAAAAAAAATAGGCCTACAGTATCGGCCACTAAGAATGTAACCATTTAGGCAATACAATAATCGCAAATATACTGATCGGATAGCTCCGATATATTTGCACAAGCCTCATGGACCCAAATTTTACAGTTTCCGCACCGTATCCAATCTTCTTCATGACATTCAGCACACAAAGGGCAAACTGTCTCTTCTTCAATCGGTCTGTGAGTAGAAGGTAGGTTTTCGATTGTATTTTTTTTTTGTTTTCTTACTGACATCTCTTGCTGACAGTAAAGTCTTACCTTTTCTATTACCACCTTTTCCTGAAACTGAAAACTATTTCTTTTTTTGTCTATTTTGTTTCCCTTCCAGCATCTTTTTGTACGGAAAACTCGTTATAATTTCACTTATTTCAGCTTTACTACTTCATGCAGTAACTCTTCATTTTCTCTTCACTAATTCTGTCATTCAGCGTTTGTCGGGGTATCTAATAGCTTTCTGCGGCTTGACGTGCACTCATCTTGTTATTCAGTACCTTTTCTACAGCTTTATGCATATCTGCCGGATCTCAGGCGCCCTTTTTTGCCTCGTCCGACCATCATTTGTATCATTTGGCATTTTCGTGTATTAAGTAGTAATTTTTGCAAGTAATGCAAACCTTTTAAACTAATTTAAGGAATGGCTGGTACTGCAGGACAGCGTACTGACCGGCACTGGAGGAAACGGAAAAAATAAGAGTTTCGATTTTAGATGAAAACAAACGTACAAAGGCAGAAATAATATTCGGTTTTTAATAGCCATATAAGCATACTAAACTTACCAGAATATTTCTTTTTAAATTGAATCCCTGAACTTCGAAAATCACCTACAGAATTTTAATTACGTAGCATACATTCATCGCGCGCAACAGAAATCTTTACACTGACAGTAAACCGGTTGTGACAGGTAGACGCCGCGTGGGGCATATACTTGCACGAGGGTACCGCACTAAATAGCGTAAAACTGTCAGTGCCATCTATTATAGATTTAGAGAATTTGTAACTGGCCGGTACTGTATGCCGGCCGGTACTGTAGGACTTTCCCTTACATACATATACACAGACAGGTTTTCATTCCACATCAATGACGTATTACTGTTAAGCCGTGTCTACACTCACGCCGCACGTAATAAAATCGTACTTTGGAAAGAATAATAAAGAATTGTCATGGCTATAACAAATAGTTTCCTGAAAGCTTTGTATCTGAACTGGACAATGCATGAAGCGTTTGTTTAGGCTGATAGACGAATACTTCGCCTCTTGCATACACACGCTAAATGGTTGAATTGTTTCCTACTGGTAATGTGACTATGGCGTGTGGGAAAATAGGATAATATTTATTTGTTTTATTCATGTATTTTCGTTTTAATTTATTTATCGAGTCCTAGTTCAATATATGATGGTGAAAGGATTGACTTTTATTAATTAGCTGCCAGTATCGTTTCAAAGTTATAAGCATAAAATTTGGTTTAAATTAATTTGCAGGTAATCACAAGTAGGGGCGCCGTTGTAGTTCATAAACCTCTTAGGATTTTATTGTGTTGATTTCAAGTGAGTACTCACAACTCCTTTTTATTTAAGCATACTAGAGATTTCTTACTTATTAAATTCTAGGAAAAACGTAAAATGAATTTTTAAAATTCTAATAATGTATTTTAAAATAGCAGTTTTTTTTTAAATAAAACAATAGCAAATGTAATAGTACCCTTCTTCAAAATGATTTCAGTCTAACAATCTACACACATTTAATTTCATCATACATTTGGACAAAAACAATATACAGACAATACATGACCCATGGACACCCTACACCAAGAATAGCTGGCAGTAATATTGCGGCCATAAAGTCAGTGATACCTTCATTGCAACAGAACGGTGCTTCCATTCACACCGACATCCTAAAACATTTATCGTCTGCTGACTTCCAATCATGCATTAGATTTGTGCCGGGATTGCTACCTACATGCTCATTAAATTTGACAGCCTCCGTAGCGCAGTTGGTTAGACACCGGCTGTGAAACGTGAGGCCGTGGGTTCGATCCCCGCACCGAAACAAATATTTGTGTGATCCACAGGTATTTGTTACGGGTCTGGGTGTTTGTGAGACCTAAAAGTCTCTCGTGTCTGATACCCACGACACAAGACTAGATCTTAGTGTGGGGTCAGGACTATGTATGTGACTGTTGGATGTATTATTATTAAATAATAAAAAAATAGCTATTGTATTCATGGGTTTATAAAGAATAATTGTTGGTAAGTTTGTTTAGTTTTTGGTTATTAAATCCAGGCCGAATTTAATTCTGCAATATGTAAACGAATTTATCTTTACGTAAAATAATTTATCTTAATTTATATTTAAATTCATAAATTAATGTTTTATGGCCAATGGTGGTATATTATATTATATATCAACATTTATTCGGTTCTGATCACTAAGGTTTTGCAGACTATTTTGATTTGAGATCGCGCGAAAAAGGCATCTGGTATAAGACGATCCAGCCTCAACCTATGCATAGAACTTGGATTGAGAATACTGTGCTGAATAGAGCAGACACTACTGCGGCACTCAGACTACGTTCTGGCCACATTCCATGCAATAAATTTGCATTTCTAATGAAGAAATCAGTAACAGCCAATTGTCCTGACTGTAACACTATACAGGATTTGTACCATATTTTGATGGAATGTGGCCGCAACGATGGCATCCGGGATCATTGTGGCTTAAACACTTACAATCTGGGAGCTTGTAACAGTATTCTGGCAGAGCCCCAATCGGACTTAGCCAGAGCGTTGTATAATTTAAGTTTGTAATTTTAGTCATAATTTAAGTTTAGTTTTTTGTAAGTACATGTATTTTAATTACCAGGGCGACATATTCACTCAGTGAAAAAGCCCTAAATTTAGAATAAAAAAAAAAAAAAAAAAGGTTTTGCAGACGTTATAATGTTAGAAGTAGGCATATATGTATGTTTTTCTGCCAAGTCAATCGTAGGGTATCCCCAGTACGGAAATAAAATATCAAAAATATACATATATACCAACAGGTTATGCTTAAATACCTTATCTCAGCGCGATTGAAGAACAAATTTCGAGGCAATAAAAATTAATTTAACGGCCCACATTTCGATTGTAATGTACATAAATAAAGATTCCCAGAAAGCAAGAATCTCAGAATATAACTGCAACAACTGGTATCGTATTACACGAGGTGTTAAAATTTTTATCTGCTTCTAAAATAGTGACACAATGAATTAGTGTGGACAATTTATAGTAACATTAGCATGCGGACATTTCAAAACATGAATCTTAAGTTAAAATTTATGCAGCGATCTCGAATGATATGATATTGATAAGTGTAATAAAACTTGAGAGTTACGCCTCTGGACCACATTAAAGGAAACACCTAATTAAATATCCCAAATGAAGATATAAATTATTGTCACCAGGGTAATATGCATAAATTTTGTTTTGCATTAAAGTCAACTTGTTGAATTCGTTGAGTTGTTTAGTTTTATTATGGTTGGTGGGCTTTAGGAGTGTACAGATTGTTGATGATTGAATTTGTAGCAAGAATTTTGCCACGAGTAGCTCAGTTGACAAAAATACAGAATTTGAATAAATTATTTTGTGGAATAAAAAGTGTACAAGAAAAAATCGTAATAAAATTAAAAGAATATCGATAGCGAGAATAATTGTAAACAACATGTTACTGGAAAGATAAGTTTGTAATACGGTTAAATCACCGTTTTTGTAAATCACATTAAGTATTTTTTTAGAGTTTTATCAAACGTTTTGAATTCGCCGTAACGTTGAAATCTTTTCTTAGAAAAATATTTTCTGGCTACAAGAAGCGATTTGAATTATTTAAATGGTATTTTTTAAATCAAATTATGATTTAACGTTGTTGTAACATTAAGAATATATGTCTAATTTTAACGTTTTACAGTAAAATGGAACTTAGTTTTTAAATCAATTCGGTATAATTTAGATTATCTGTAAGGATTTTACATGATAACCCTAAACATATGTTAAGACAATATATTTAGAATAAATTTTATGACTTAAATTTAGCGCTAGTTGTAACAAAAGATACGTACCTACTCGAAATAAAAAAAAAATAATAAACATTCAAAGACTCAAGCAAGAACTAGTACACTCAACAGATGCAACCGCCACAGATAAAATAAAAACACATCACAATAGGGATTTATTTTGAGCGGACGTTAAACATTCATTTAAAAACGTTCTTATTTTAAACAACAAATAAACTATGCGCGGACGCTAACATAGATGCGCCGGGCAATACGTTACACGTTTGCTTCACTTTGAAGATGGCTTTACAAATGGCGGCGGCGCTTCGTGCTGACACGGAGTCGCGGACGCATTGTCGCAGCTGCGTCGGCGAATGTTACGCTCCAAACGCTTTGATATATCAAATTAATTGCGATGAAAGGGATTATATTTGGGTCAGACTGTTATTTGTTTTGAGGAAATTAAGGGTTAAATTTGGTGCTAAATGTGTACGGAAGGTGTAAAACTTGTGATTTAAGTATGTCGAGTTCTGGGATCAGCGAGTGTATATCCATTTGCGAGTAGGCCGAAATAGCTATTAGAGATTATCTCGCGGGATCGGTAAAACAAAATTTTGACAAAGCTGCGCTTGTGGTCATTTTGCCATGCCAGTATAAAAAAGTCGTAACCTAATTAAAAGCAGGACCGACCTCTTGCTAATTTAAATTGCTATTTGGTATTGCAAACCCGTTGAATAAGCGCCACGGACAAATTAGACTCACTAAAACATAAATATAAAACCGAGAATTTAAGCGCATCTCACGTGCCGATGTTGGATTTTATGCGCAGAGGAAAACTTGCATCAAAGGATTTAAAAAGTCAAACCCATTGAGGATGTCGGCGACAGTCACTGCATATTTAAATACACAAATCGACGCCGTGTTAACATTTGTGTCGCAGCATTGTATTCTAAACCGCGTTGTCACCGAAATGGGTCAACTCTGTCAACGTGTTGTGACGTGAAAAAGTTAAGTAAAAAAGCCAATGATCGCGAACGTATCGGCGTCGGTATAAATTGCTTTGCTTTGTTAAATTCTATAGTACGAGCGGAGATTACAAAAGAGCATGGAAATAGCTTTATCAATGCGAAAGAAAGTGAAAGGTGATGCGTGAGTGTAGAAGATTGCGTTCTGATTGATTTTTGCAGGTAAATAAAGTAAAACGTTCGAGGCATACGTGTGATGGACTATGGAATTGTGTCTAATGCAATATGCATTACGGGGATCCGGGCGAGTGCTGACACATTGACTATTATTCCCATGAATAAAAAGCGACTTGACCGCTCGCTTGACGTTCGGGAGCTGGTATAATAAGTGGGAATTTACATTTCACCGGCTCATATCAGTCTGCGTCCCTTACGTTTTAAATTTTAAATGGCGTCCACTACGAATCGAACGAGCATTATCTATTCGGTATTCCGAGTTTAATTTAAATATTGACATGTAAAATAATGGTTGCGCAACGTTTAGAAATTCGACATGAGAGGAAAGTGTGTGCTCGCGTTGTGCGCTCATTAATTACACACTCATTTATGCACGTGGCGAGCGCCGAGCCACCCAGCGTCACTGCTCTTTAATGAATTTTTAACAAAAACTTAATTAAAAATCGTATCTCGCGTGTTCGAAGGAAATGAACTCATTCTTTGGCCCCGCTGACTGACGGGCCGACTGACGGGCCCATCATTATGACCCACCACCACTGTAAATCGACCTCCGATGGCCCTTATTGTTTTATCTTGGAAATTACCGACCGCAGGCAAAATGAGTACTCATTCAGAGGTCATGTTACGATGGTCGATGAGTATGTTTTTGAAAATTCGTAGTTGACGATGCATGCAGTAAATATTTATTACCTAATTATTAATAATTGTCTCATGTTCGTTAAATTCGGTTGATAGTTAATTAGCTTTCATCTTTTTATGTTAAAATGACAGGCGTGGCTGTGATAAATTTGGTGCAAAGTGTATTTTGAACATGGTTTTACTCGTTGTGTGGCGCCGTGAGTTATTGAATATTTGTAGTATTATTTTTAAACACATTCCGTGCCGAGACAGTTTGTAAAACCATGTAAAGTTTACGGTCCTGGTTTAAGCAATTTGTTAATGACAGCATGATATGTTGCATCAGAAACCATATGGACGATTTAAAAATCTGCTTACTGTCTGACCACTGAGTTGATTAAATCAGGCCATTTACTAAAGTCCTTTTCATGCCCAATTGTTCGCATGATTATAAAATTGTAGTGTTATAGTGAGTTTGATGTTCGTCAGTAAGCGGTTACTAGCCGTCTCAATGGCAGTCGATCTTTGGAAAATAGCTTGAGATTTCGATTCCATTCGTAATTTTGATAATTTTATCTCTCGCCAGCAGAAACTCTATTTTGAATTGCACTGTATCTACCCTCAGGTGTATTGTAATCACTATTGTCGTGCCTGTACATAAAAAAATAAGTTACAGCAATTTTAAACTCGACTGGGGCGCTGCGTTGGGAAAAAGCCTTAAAAAAGCAGTTGATGGGTAGTATAGCGGGTGGATTGTTCCAATAACTCGATTTATTCTCATATGTTCCACTCTACCCGAATTCAATAACAATACTTCAAAAATATTTAATACACGCAACCGAACGCGATACACTAAACAATTCAACAAATACTTTATCACAATATATATAGTTATTTACGATGGTAATAGAAATTTTTATTACATTCAAATTGGTTTATATGGTAAAAAAGTTGCTTGTAATATTTTCCAACGCATTGTTCGTGTATTGAGGTGGCAAAAAGTAAAAAAGCCCCGCATGTAGGTATGAAGACGCTGGTTTTAACAAAACCAACACGGGGCGGCCACAAATTGGCGGTTCAGCGAGACGGCCGCGTCGTGACTGTGCCGACTGGCCGCGGGCGCATCTGTACTACGCGCTTGGTGGGCAGCGGAGCGGGTAGCGGTGAGTATAGCGGGTAGCGGGTAGACAATGGTATAGAGGGTAGCTGGTAGGAATCGGTATTTTGAGGTAGCAGTTAAAGCCCCGGAGAGCGGGTAAACTGGCATGATGGGGAGTGGGTAGAGCTTGTATAGGAGATAGTGTGCAGATACTACCATGGCGGGTAGGAACCAGTTTTGTTGTAGGAATCTGTTATCGCGGGTGGAAAGCTACTGTAACATGCATGTAGTATTTTATGCCGTGTTAAAGTTGATTATTGTACTCGTATTCGTCTTCATAAAAAGTAAATCTATACAAACCCACAATACTAGCTTTGGACAAGGAAAAGTCACCAATCGATATGTTGAACTTATCAATTAATGCAGTGATACTTTACCATGTCATAAAAAACGTACTTTTTTATTTAATAGCATCCTGCTAGAGATACGAATTATTTATTTCTATTGTGAAATAATTCTTGCGGTAGATCTAAGTAAAAAGATTAGAGGAGAACACGAAAAATAAATTAAATTTATCGTTTTCTGTCTTAATGTTGTGGCATTTTTCTTAATAGATGACACAATAAGCGCGCATCCTTATAAGTCCAGTACGATTATTTGCTCTGTAATGGTAGAAATCCATTAAACAAGCCCCTTTTAGTGATTGTACGACGGCTACAAAGACATAGGCCGGAATGCATTTTTGAATTGCATCCACACAAAATTGCACATTTCGCGAACGCAAAATGATCCTTTCGGCCGAGTTGGGATTATTGCGGAATTAATATCAAATTTTCTTATTATGGTGATTGGAACGAAATACGGATAATCATGGCGGCAAATTAACAAACAAAACAATCATTAGATTAAAACAAAAAAATTCAGTGTTTTTTTTTTCAATTAACTAGCTAACCCGATAGACATTCTTATGCACTCTTCATGAATAAAAATAAAATGATATCCTGTGTTAAAATTCAACGAATAAAAATAAGTGCCACTATCTTTAGGACAATATATTTTTTATGAATAATTTAACTATAACGTTACTTACGCCATCCTGGCATAGCTATGGGATATCATCTAGATACAAATATATTACAATAAAATGACCTCAATCGGTTAAATGGTTCAATATACACGATTACTAACCTACACACAAGATTTTTATACGTAAAGCTCATTTTGGGTACAATACCAACCGTTTGTCGTTTACGACACGCTTTCACTCCACTCCATTGACACTATCATTTCGGTTATATAATTCCAAAAGCATATTTTCATCCCACTATAATCCTTTTGACCTGTCTAGCAATACTTGGAATTTATCCCCGAGTTATTACTGGCTCGTCACAGCGCATTTCGCGTGAACCGTCCTAAGTTATTTACACACCACTTAGAAATATCGGGAGATAAAAACCTTTTATTTATTACAATCGTGTATGAACTGTATTGATTCGTGAGTTTAAAAGGGAGTGAATAATTATTATGCGACTGAATGATTACGTTCATTTGATGGCTTTTATACGATATAAAGTGCACAGCATGGTGCGGACGTAAATTGGTTTTGCGTGGGAAATAGATGCTTCGAGAAATGATTAAATTATAATAGTGAAATGATGTTGTAATTGGTTTATGTTGTTATTAATACTTTGTAAGTGGCAAGTGTTATTATTGAGATTTTAAATGTCTTTATACGATCACGTAAGAGAGAGAAGTATCAATCGTGTTATACATTTTATTTGAGATAAAATATTTTAGTACAGTTCAGTTCGGCAATGGTGATAGATGATGACGTTTGAAGCCATCACTAATTAGTCTAATGTCGTACATCCGTGGTATATTGGGAGATTCTGGGTTAGATTTATAGGTCAAAAAATTAATTTTGTGTAAGTTTAGGGATTCCAAAAACATGAATTGTTCTATATTATACAGGAACGCAGAAATCGTTGTTCTTTTGGACTTTATTTTTTTTGACAGCCTCCGTGGCTCAGTTGTTTAGACTCCGCCTGTGAAACAAGAGGCCGCGGGTTCGATCTCCGCACCAAAACAAATATTTGTGTGATACACAGGCATTTGTTTCGCGTCTGGGTGTTTGTAAGACCGAAATGTCTCTCGTAGCTTCTGATACCCACGACACAAGACTCGACCTTAGTGTGGGGTCAGGACTATGTATGTGACTGTTGGGTGTATTTATTTATTTATTTTTGTAAATCCCTCGACATCAGGCCAGCATTTCATCTTAAAACATAATTAGCGAAATCTTTCTGAGAGGCGCTTTATGGTAAAGGTTTCATAAATACGACAAAAATATAATGAAAATTCTTCTAAATATAGTTTCCAATAGCACGCTTGACGAGGCCGGTATTACTGCAGTGTAAAGTTTTATTTTGGTGTTAATTTGTGAACGTATTTCAGCTGATGCAGTACTTCCAATACGGTCACCGAGCAAAGTAACGTTTCAATTCTGTACCGACTTTTACAAAACAACGTGAAAAGCTCCCGGAATACCCTTTATAGCTAGTTGAGTTTTATTCCGATTGCATTTACGGCTTTAAATTGACGCTATCCTGCACTCGAGTGCTGTTAATTAGACCAAATTATTTAGCTAAACATAAAAATATATGTGATAGCTTAGTTGAAAGTGGACAGGATTTACGTGAAAGTTACAGGATTAAACCCAAAACACATACATTATAATTTTCAAGGATACGTATGTATTTGTAGGTAATTATTCATTTTAATATAGAAGAAAATTAACGGGGTAGACTGACCTGAGAATTCTCAATAAGGAAAAGTATGAGAAATGCTATAACCAGCAATGAACTAAGCTTTAACTCCTTGCAACCGTAGAGGACGTCGCAGCAATTGGATGTACATGACCTGATATACTTATAAAAGAAAACCTCATTGTTAAACGCCAACATTTTCCGCCCAGACCACCTACAACCAGCACTTTGTCTATGAATACAAATTGTACACTCCAATAAAAAGACAATCGCGTGTGTACCGAACTAGGAAACCCACCAACGATACTAACAAAAATACAACATACATTGCGGATAATGTTTCAACAAAGCGATTTTATCATCAGCCAACGAGCAATGTTGCCGACAGAAAAAAAGCCCACTGTACGACCGTCAACAGCCTTAATTTACATATAACGAACATAAATTCTCGTTTGTAAGAACACACTGGCACTTTTATTGTGCAGTTTTCGTTGGCAGCAAAAAAAAACTGTCGGTATTTTTTATAACGAATAGACCACCATAACATGACCTTTGATCGTTTCTATACAAATATTAATTCTTCGCATGTTCAACCAGTGGGCTAACCGTTTTTTATTGGTCACGGAGTTGTGTGCTTGAGTCGTGAGGCGAAGCTTTTTATGTGGGAGGTATTTTGATGAATGTTGAAGCTGTGATCCACCGCGGTAGAGATTACACTTGCGCCCCATACAATACAAAACTATTGACGCCTCTTCTCTGTTTGTTTTGATTGATAAATGGTACTGATATCGTTTTTCGATCCACAGAGGGCTGTTTTGAATAAATATACTTATAATTTTTTCAGTCTCACCGTATGGTGTGTAAAGGGTTCGAGTATATTTCGGTCATCATAAATTGTATTGTAGGTTATAATATTGTCACACACTGATACGGCACGCATGTTATTGTAAGGGCAGGTCTAGGTCAGAAATTTAAATGTTGACAAGGTATTTTTCTTTTATTTCTCATAAATTAATTACGAGTGACTAGTTCAGCCCATAATCACCTAATTCTCCACACACCGCGTCCAGACAGACGCGTGGACATTGGTAATGCACCCATCATCAACAGGCCATGAATTTTATAAGCAACTATTTGTACAAAATATTTGTTACACAATCTATATCAGAATTAATATTGTCATATATTTGCACCCTACCCGCATTGTTTGCTCTGGCTTGTAAACGACATACGCACTGTTCATTGGAAACTGTAAACAATGTTTAATTTTATATATAGCCGCGTGTATGAATCAGCAGTTACCAAAATTTGTGACGTCTGATCGCGGTATTTTATTTGATTACTAGAGAAAGTAATGTGGATGCGGACCGGACTGACATAATGAAGGTTGATAGAGGCCCGAGGCCTAGACATTCGTCTCGAAATTTGCGAGTATAAATTTAGTAAATGTTGTGATGAAAACTGCATTAGCATTACATATAGCGACAGTTAAAAAGTGGTAGAGAGTAGGAACACTTTGGATTATGGATTCAATTCGCATCTCGGGAAAGCCTCGTTATCAGAGCATTTCGGGTTTGAAATTTCGAGGTCGATGTAAGAAAATTCAGTTTCCAAATATTGTTTCTGTGGCCTTAAGACTTCCTTCACCACACTTAATACCTTCCTACATGAAAGATCATTAAAACAGCTGTAAAATTGATTTATAAGTTCTCAAAATGATTACCACATCAAAATTTCGTCCATAACGCTAAATTTGTTGCATATTCAATGAACAGTCAATTCTTTTGTTAATTTAGTCTGCCGCAGCAACATTTATTGGCAGTAAATATAACTATAAAACCGTTCAGAACGCACTTCGTTTAAGCCTTAGAGTTTTACGAGTGAAATATTTGAAATTTTAATATGCGAACTAAATGGTGCAAGGGAAATGTTTATGTGCGTTCTGATTTGTTTAAACGAATGGACGATTATAATTATTTGAGTCGTTTAGACACTTAATTTTTTAAGATTCAATAAAGTATTTTTGTGAACAGTACTATTGTGTAATAGAAAAAGTAGAGTCGCTGAAAGTCTGATTTGAAGTTTAGCGGTATTAGAAAAACTCCCTTATTTCGTTTCATTTCATTGGTGAATCTGATGATCTATTCCAACAGTATTTTCTAGATACGATTCTTAAAATCATTCGTATCATATCACGTTGGAAAATATGATACATTCCAATTGAATTTACAAATTACCTATATCTTACAAAAGACCTCACACACATAGCTTCACATCCAACGCTAAACATTTTCGATTCACCATAAATGCATACGATTATTACTAGATAGTGTTACAATGGGAACGGGTCTAAACAAAGGCGGGGGAGAAGGAGGAAGGGTAAGGGGAAGGGGTGAAGGGGGGGTTGTAAAAACGCGATGTGTCGGACATTGTGTCGTGTGTATCAGCGTTGTCCGGCATCGCATGTTCGGATCGCGGCCAGTTTTATGAGGGTATAAATACAGAGAGATCTGTCGCTGTTTGTACTCACAAGCAGTGCGATTTACCTTCATTATTGGATGTGCGATTGATTATGGTGCGTTCTTTTGGAGGACAATAGGTAATGTTTAAAGTATTGGAAAAGTGAAAGGAGGGTGTTAGGTTTTGGGCAAACTCACTCAAGAAAATGTGACCGCTAAGTTGTTACTTGGCTAATTTACATACTACTCGCGTTGCATAAGATATATTTCTTAAGGAAAATATTTTAACGAGTCATCTTTTGCAAGATGTGGGATATACTGGTTCTGCGCCAGGCAGTTATTGGGAAGAAATGTAAAATGCTTCTGTTTCTGCGTAATCTAGTACCACCACCAAAGCGCGGTGACGCAAATATTTTGGATTGGAAGGCTAGTGAAAACAGAATAGTGAAAACGGAATAACTTTCCGAATACCGAAAGAGAAACTTAAGAATTTCATCTCCTCTAAGTTAAAGCCTATATTAAAACGTCGCACCGTAATTACGTTTACGCATTGTAAGGTAAAGATTTTGTCTGCTAGCGATTTCAGATTTAAGTGAAACTTGTCGTTGTCGTCGCCTCTCTGTAGGCGTGTATTGTGTTAAAATCCACGCAACAACTCCTAATAATTCAACAAAAACCTTTGAATATACTCTGAACAACGGCACTTGATCAAGTTCGGAATCACCAACAATGATCCCGAGGTGGTGCTTCGAACAAACTTTGTAAACAAAAATATCTCGATGAGGTAATATTTAACAAAGTTGTGCTTTAAATATTTTAGAATATGCAAGAACATATAGAAGAAGTGCAAGAACTTTGCCTTTCGTATTCATTAGGGAAGGTGAGGGATTCACGTATCGTGTAAGTTACTTTTGCTACGTAGTCTATGGAAGTATTTGAGTAAGCAACGTTTTTTTATTATATCACTAGTGGCCCGTCCCAACTTCACCTGGGTGCAGCTTAAGCTATGTTTGTCAATATATTTTTACTTCAATACAATTGATGTTTAGAAAAACCACACATTAACTGAATGGTCTTATCCCGAGACGCTAAGCTGTGACAACTGAATCCGTAGAACTGATTGAATTAAAAATAATAAGTATTTTTGAAATAAATATGCCATTTGAGATTGGTAAGTTTTGTAAAAAAACTTCACAGCTGCCATATAGCGAGTCAAATTCTCCTATTGCATACATTAAAATGGTAGTGTTTCAACCCACATAAGAGTGGGATAGGAACAAGAAGACGAATTTATTGGTACTCTGAATGAAACTTAATACACCCGGCGAGTTCACAGTACTAGAATTTGTTATCCCGAATCGCTTTCGAAATACAGACATGGTAAATTTACTTCCTTTGACAATAGATTGGCGCTTCAGATAAGGAGTCGGTTTTCCGTGTTAAAGGTCTTGGGTTCGAGTCTGTACGAATTAATTATTTCAAAATTATCATATTGTAATAAAAGTATCAATATATTATTATGTAATTTTTCACTAGACAATGAACGTAAAATGAAGTTTCTAAAATGCACTCCTAATACAGGAATCCGACTGTTGGATGAAATATTAATGTGCGACTAACAGTTATCTCATTTATGTTTCAATTTTATTTAAGTCTAAACACATGTTGTGAAGTGTAAAAAATAGGTCCCAATGCTCTAAACTTTGAAGTGTTCAGTACTGTGATAAAACAAATAATATAAAGAAATTCGAAGTCCTAATTTCCATATCGGCAGAAGTTACGCGCTGTGCCCCGTGTAGCTTATGAACAAAAGACTGATGACTCATGAAATTACCCATACAAATGAAGAGACTATTATATCTTTCACGCTACATTTAATTGCAACATTCATATTGTTATGAGCAATTGGGACGGAAGAAATTAGGATAATTGTCTTCGCGTGGATGTTTGCTAGCGATTTTAAATATCTGTACTAGCGCATCTACGAGTCAAACCTGGGCATATCATAAGTAAAAGCTATCGAGGAATCTCAGTATGGGATTATTTAACACTGGCTGTGAAACGATAGGCCGAGGGTTCGATACCCGCACCAAAACAATTTTTTGGGGTCAGGACTATGTATGTGATTGTTGGATGTGTAAATAATAAAATAATGTAAATAATTTAAGTACGTGAAAACCTAGATTAGGAATTCACTACTTCTGACCGCTGGCTCTAGATTTCTTTAGTAGGTTCACATAGTTTTCTTTAGATTAATAATTATTTGGCTAGCAAGAGATATAACATTTTCATCCAACGAATGAAGAACATAAAGATACATATATATATAGATATCTCACATTGGTGTAGGCAGAGACTATTGTGCGCCAAGTGCTACGGTCCATACATACATCTTCATCTACTGTCATTAATCTCTGCATACACGCTCGTCGATTTCGATAACTTCGTATTTTTACTTTCTTTTAAAGATCTCCTAGAACAGAAAGAGTTTTAATAATATTGTAGTTTCAATGTATAATTTCTAACATTGGGTTAAAATATAGCTTCAATTACAACAAATTGCCAGATAACCGTCACCTCACCTTTATCCAAACACAAATGTATAAATTACAGATAAACATAATTCTAAGTTGTTTATATTATTGTTTTATAACCATTTATTAGTTACAAATAGTCGTAGATTTTGGTTATAATAACCTGTTTTTTATACAGTGACCCGCTGCCTATTGACCCGTATTCCACGGGAACCTTGCTTTATACAAGAAATATTTAAGCGTAGGTGTTGTCTTATATCTGCTTAATATGTGTATGTAAAAGGTAAAATAGTACGTTTGTTTAACCATATCACAAACAAGAAAAATGCAGATGTACGAGGTTCGTAGTGCATAATATGGTAGAAAGTTTAAAATGTGAAGCGTGAGCGCGAATTCAATATCACTTTTGGTGTAAAGAAATCTAACCTCGTTACCTCGGCGATCTTTTAAAAATAATTAATTTTACGTGTACATATTTTTCATGACATTTTACTCCAGGGATAAAAAAAAAAACATAATTAAAAATATAAATAATTTGTACTCTTAGTCGAATTAATATAATTTGAACTTGAGACTATTATTATATTTTTTACTTCCCTAAACATTACTCGCAAAGAAATTGCCACACTTGACAAAAGTCACGTAGTAAGTCGCTAAATAATGCCGAGCCGGTTCCTCGCAAGTGATAATCAAAATGTTCTTACACTTAGATTGCTCGCTAATACGACGAGTTTACATAACATGTCCATTACTCATGCAGTAATGGTAAATGAACGAAAATTACGCTCATTAGCTACTTGATTCCATTGTGGGACTCTGACGGACACTAAGAGAAACTAATTGCCATTCGTCTGACAGAATGCCTATTAGCGTGTTACATGCTATATGTTTTTGTATTGCAAAGGACTGGTAAAAAAGTCGCCTAGCCTGGTAATATTCGTAAAATGTGCGTGTACACGTCAGGGATATTTTTTTTCGACTGCCAATATTCCATTTTAGAACTGGTCTTGCTATCAGTAAGTGTAGGTTAAAAATTGGTTTATTCCTATAAATTTATTTACATGTTGTCTAAAATTTTTTATGCAGTCGCTATTATTTCCTATAATTAAATTCTTATACTCCATACAATCTTGATTACACTAAAGGAATTTTAAAAACGGTATTTATGACTCAGTTTTCATTATCGAACGCCTAGTGACCCGTAATGCATGCTTTACACATTCCCCATTTAGTTTATGTTCAGGATAACGATTGGTTAAAAACCTTAAATAGTTTTTAAGTACCCGCAGTCAATTAGGCGAAAGCTATTTAAAGTCAAAAATAAAGAGCTTAGCGTAAATTCAATGTTTATCTTATCAGGAACATTGGTGCAACTTGTCCAACACACAGTGAGCTACGCGTTAGTACCATTATTTCTTGTTCAGAATAATTTATTTGAAATAAAATAAAAATAATGTATTGAATCCACAAAATGTTTATCAGCATTTAGATAAGTTTTTTTTTTTCCTCTGGCACCCTATTCTGAAGTCAGTTTTAACCAGAGAAAAACGGGCGAGAAACCCCAGTGTTGCTCTTTGGAAACCCAGTTCAATTCATGTGATTATAAGACACAGAATGGTTTAATTCAAAATAGTTTTTAAATCATTTAAGATTGTCAAGTGAGTAATATTATGGTCATGTCCTTTTATTTGACTTTGTGAATGAAAGTCTCAATTTGTGAAACTATACAAGAGGATGCGAGTGTTCTACCGCCAGCTTTCGGAATCTTTAATGAACCGTAAAAAGTCTCTGCTGCTTTAATAATTATGTATCTTTGTGGAACTAAAAGTGTACTGCAAATTGGTACGACCTATCAATATTGAATAATTTAAAAAATATATTGTCATAGTACGATTATTTCTGATCAGGTGTTTCACATACATATGTAAATACATCCAAAAACTCTCAGACATGTAAAAATAACTGTCATACAGTTCTTATAACTGCGGGGTTTTAAACCATGGCCATAAGCAAAATATTTTTTTAGACGCATAATATAATCAGTCGTTTATCGGAACAATTTCGCCCAAGATTCATAACAATTGAGTGTGCATTGTCTGTGTTTAGATTTTAAAACCAAAACTCATAAATTTATGAACGCAGTCATTACTTTTTTTATTATATCACGATGTTATACAAACAAGAGATTTTCTAATTGAAGGAGCATTTTACTTTGGGAATAATAGTCACTTCTGGTGTAGGTGATAAAACTGCGTTTTAATTTATTGTTATGAGTTGCTGTCGTAAAATATTTTTATGCTGTGGGCACATGTTTGGATGGCTTATTAAAAAGCGGAAATTTTAATTGTTTCTACGACGGTATATATAAATATAAAATAAATGAACGATAGAGTCTATTTGATGTCATTATATGGGAGTTGGTGAATGTATAGATTGTGTTTTTAGGGGTCAAACTCATTAACAGAGCTATTAAAGGCTTTTCGCCATCGTGAACGGTGATCATAACTCGGGCGGATACAAGCGTCCTACCACCATATATCTCCGACAATCTTTTTCACCGAACGAAACATTGTTACTTCTCACCGGTTTTTTGAGACAGTGATGCCAGCCCGGTTCTCTCTCTCACTCTCTCTCTCTTCACTTTTCAGCCATAGAAAGTCCACTGCAGAACATAGGCCTCCACCATGGATCTCCCATTGACCTGTTGGAAGTGGTCTACATCCAGCGACTTCCAGCCTGGTTAAGCCGTAATATTTGTACTGTAGCTTTAGTACAAGTCTACCACTATACAAAAGAGAGTGAAGTATTCCAAAACACTCGCCGAGTTTCAGTGCACGATGAATTCTTCACGTGCAACTGTGGATTCAATCTTACAGGTGTTACAGTTATATAGACATGCGGAATCGGTTAATACCGGAAATATAGACTATATTTACCTATTAATTTTACCGATTATACCATTTGGGCGGCTACAATACTAAGGCAAGAAATACTAAGGTTTTGTTAGCTTACTCCTCCCAGCATACATCAGCCCTTGGGTCCCATTCCGGACAACAGCACGGGTGTTGACCGAACCAATAAATATAACCGCTGTAACGTTTTTTATTAAGACAAAGGCGATATACGCCCACGGACGAAGGGCACCGAAAATCATCTGCGCACTTTGTGAGGCATTCCACGACTAATGATTTGGAGATGCACCCTCCCCTTGAATGTAAAACGGCCCCGCCCCGGGAATGAATTGAAACACTGGCCGGGTATTTTTTTATTAACTGACTGATTAACGCGGCTTTGTCTGCCTTTGTGCTGTAATTAAAATATGTTTAATTAATAATCTTTAAAAGTGCAGGAAAATATGTTGAGGAAACCAGCATATCACAGAGATTTTTACAAGAATATGTATAGCATGTTTTTTTTTTTATAGAAAACAGGAGGCAAACGAGCAGACGGGCCACCTGATGGAGAGTAGTCACCGCCGCCCATAAACACCTACGACAACAGAGCCATCCTCGGTACATTGCCGGCCTTTGAGGAAAGTGTAGGCTCTTTTCTTGAAGGTCCCTAGGTCGTATCGGCCTGGAAACACCACGGAAGAGAGATCGTTCCACAATGAGGTTGTGCGGGGAAGAAAATTCCGCATAAATCTCACATTTGAGGAGCGCCATCCATCCAGATGGTGGGGATGGAATTTTGACTTTCAGCGTGTAGTGCGTTGATGGAATTCCGCGGCCGGTAATAATCCAAATAATTCCTCGGAACACTCCCCATGGTATATTCGATATAAAACACAGAGAGATGCAACGTCTCTTCGAAGTGCCAGTGGGTCAAGTGTATCGGAAAGGACACGATTGCTGATGATCCGAGCCGCTCTTCGTTGAATACGATCAAATGGAAGGAGCTGGTACTGGGGGGCCCCTGCCCACAGATGAGAACAATATTCCATGTGAAGTCCGCTAAACCGTTAGGCCTGCTTGGATATGGCCAAACCCATCTTAACGAAGTCTCGATTACACAAGAGTTCCGTATTTAACAGTGGGCGATGATGGGCAACTTCATACTCTAGAATAGATAAATGAAAATATTTTATTGATAACAAATAAACGTCTAACCAATGATTAAAGTCCTTTCAATAGTTTTTGCCTAAAGCGCACGCAACGATGGACTAAGCTTTCGTTTTATTTATATGTATATATTAATTGTTGTTTTTCGACGGTTGGTGGCCGGACGGGCAAAAACTTTAATACTTCCATTTTCTAAAATAGTTTCTTAGTTAATTACATGGGATCCGGCTGAGTTATCGTCCTCTGCTTGTTGGTTTTAATTGGTTTGGTTAAATTGAAATATGAATTAGGCGAAATGGATTTTTGGAACAAGGTCGTGAGATTAGATTTTATAGGCTAAAATTATTTTTTTTTTTTTTAGATTGGTGAATATATTAATCTAAAATCAATTTATTTTAAAATAAAATAGTGTAATTAATGATAAGCTTAAGAAGTATTTGCTTTGTTATTATTAAACGTTAATAAATACTTAAGTTGTGAATAACATTTAAATTCAATATAAAATATAAATTTTGCATTGGTTTTGAGCGTAACATATTATATGGAAATATGAAGCGTATTTTCTTTGTTTTGTCTAATGTTGTAAAAAATGGTGTAAAATTGTAATATTCCAATCAGACGTACAATTTATTACATTTATCTAAAACTATGCACCGTAGTTTTGTAATCTATATTGTTCAACACACACGACAACAAATCTGGTATTGATAAAAATAACGTTTCAATTTGTTACAGAAGCGGCTGCTCTAAAGTATACAAAGATATCTCTATAGCCCCATAAAAATACGAGATAAACTCAACGTTTGGAATAGAAAAAGCGAAATTACCATTCTAATGCAAAAATCTTAAATGTTAATTCGATAAGTTAAAAGGCATGTTTGTCACAAAGATGATATGTTAATAGAGCGCTTTAAATTCGATATCAACGTGTTTTGACATTATGTGGATACACGACATCTAAATCTTGGAGAACCTGTCACACGCACCCACACACATGGATTATGGCAGACAATATGGTATTATTTTAATTTACGACCACCAATGGCAATTTTGGTCATAAATGCCAAAAGGTTCGGATTGAAAAATAGCGTGTGTTTATACAGTAGCTACAACTTCCGTTATGAGGTCATTGGAAGCAAACCCTCTGATTCAGTTAGATTTATTTATTATTTGATTGTTAAGTCACCGTGTTGCGATGCTGGACGAATGAATCGGGCGGTCTTTCAAGGCACCTTTATCTTTCTCACGAGTCTGTGGCTCTCGGGCGGAGACAGTTCGCAATCTTCAACGACATTCTTGATATGCGTACGTCTTTGATATGCTTTGGATTAGCTCGGTGGGTTTTATCATTGGTGTTGGTAAGTAGCTCTAATGGGTATTGATTATAAAGGACTGCCTCGGTGGCGTAGTTGTACTACGTTACGATTACGAAGCTGAGGTCTCAGGTTCGAATCCCGGGCAGGGCAAAGTTATATGGGATTTTTCTATTCATTATCAGCCCGGAGTCAGGAGTTTGTGCCCGAAATCGCGATAGACTCGCCCCTTGTCACATCGTGGGACAGAACATACAAGGCGAAATGTGGCTGTCCTGGCAGTACCGCTGCCTACTCTTGGGAAAAAGACGTCAGTTTATGTAGTAAGATTATAAAGTTTTGATTAAGGCTCTTTGCTCACTATAACGTACCACAATATGCTATGAACATGTAAGGCAATAAAATATTGTGTTCCGTAAAAAGATTCATAGCAGTAAGCACTCTGTTTAACATTGAAATAATAGACTACTATTATTGTACCTATTATAAATTATTCAAATCATAATGCTACTTATGGTAACTCGATGATGAATAGAAATCATTGTATCTGTATCAGCTCATATATGTCCCACTGCAAGATACGGGCATCCTCTGAAACCAAGAGTACGATTGAGAGGGGTTGGGCCATATAGTCCACCACGATGGTCTATTGCATTCCCATTTCCCTATTGGAGTAGGAATTACACAATAATCTAAATATATAAAAAGTTTTCTTCCAACTATACTATAAGCCTTTAAAGTTAGCCTTAACCTCATAAACATTTGTGAAAAACATTCATTACAATATAACATTAAATAACAATTTTGTTAGCATAAATTCTTGCATAATATGTATGAAGTAAGACACAGTAGGGCGTTTGTCCGTCGATATCGGGCCAAAGGTTATACATTTGATTTTGTTATTACACAATGAACAAAATTCACGGTTCGAATTACTAGTAACATGAAAGTTGATCGTGATGTGACGCAACTCCATACGACCTTTCGTATTTTATATTGTAACCATAGATTTTATGAGGCATAGAGTCATGTTAGAAAAAAGGTAAAACTTTTAAATGCACATTTATGTTTTAAAACTGTGTGGACGTTAATCCGTTTGGTTTTGGTTACATTCTATCGGGAATTTTAATTTTTATTTCTGTGTACAAAATGAAACATTTTGTTTGTGTTTTTATTTTTTATTTTTTTTTATTTTGTGATAGACATAAAATTATTGTTTTGTGCAATTTGTTTAAAATGAAGTGTTGTTTGATGTTTGTGATTTTTCTTCTATTGTATTTGGATTTATCGACTCGGGATTTTTATGTGATTTCATATTATTAGTATAAAATATTTCCTTATAATTATAATGTAATTGTAGAATCTGCTTCAGTTATTTCTCTCTATTCTGCACTTAAAGAGGGTTAACTTTTATTTTAATGGCTAATGTGGCATCAATCTTCTAAATAACTGGCTTTCGTAATATCAATCTTTACAGTATATTTTTCAATTTTGGTACCTGCAATATTTTATCTAGAAAAAAAAAATATTTCTTCCATAAAACTATAAATTATACTATATGATTACAAATAACAATCACTATATTATATTGACAATAAATTAATACCAAGTAGCTTATAATGAATTGGAAAGCGAATACCAAACTTGACAGGACATAAAACTAATTATAAGGATAATTTATCGTCATATCAATGACAAGAGTGACACAATTTTATGACCATACAGTCACTAAATCAATGCGCTCTATCCAATCGTTTGTCTATGACTTATGACGTCACATAACCACGTCATAATAAATTAAAAAAGCCCGGTTCACACACGCACGAGTCGCCGAACAATAGCCGAATGCTGATCGGACCTGTCCGTAATAATTTTGATTGGTGCCTGCGTTACTAACAATAATTAATCATGTGTTTTCGCTGTAGTGTCCGGTTTTATTAAACGCACGTAATCGGAATGGCCACGGTGTAAATGTGTTAAAGTGATTAATGCGCGAATCAAATTTGATTATGTGAAAGCGTTTCAAGTGATGCGGCGTCGCATAAATTATTTTGCGAAAATATTGAGCTCCAATGACAATTAACTCATTCGCGGGATCAGAAAGGACCCCACACGGTATTTATTAATTTCAAGTTTGCAAACTATTGGGTGGTTTCCTGTTAATTAAGACGTATTCATTTTTTAATTTGGATTTTTTATTCGCAAGCCGATGGGTCGAAGTGACCCCACGTGAATGATTGTTGTGTTGACGTGCAAGTTAATGGGTTAATAAATATATGTCGAAGTCAGGGTTTATTAACATTTGACCAACAGCTGAATTTTTCAAGCCTTTTGTTGTTGTTGAAAGAACGGTATTGTAGTTCGCCAAGTCGTAAGTTCAGCAAGCTGGATGATTAGATATTAATTAGAATCCAATTATTTTGTGTATTCTGAATCTATAAAATCTATATTTTTGTACGAACGACTACTTTGTTTTATTTTTGCGTCGAGAGGTAAACTATTATGCTGCCCTTCTGGTACCTCGGGGAAAGCCGGAAGGGGTATGTTGGTGTCATTGGCCTTCTACTGGCGACTCTCCCTACACTTATTGAGATGGAGGCGTGAGCGTATGGGATAAGAGATTGGCATCTCTTCTGTTATGATGTATACAATTACATGTTATATTCATTTTCTCATGCTACTTGTGAAACCCATACAAGCTCGTACAAATTTATTGTCACCAACTGACCTGAGGGCCTTAAATAAGTTTTAATTTCATCATAAAATGTACGAGGAACAAGATTGTTCCTTAATTGACCGCACACGGGTTTTATTACTGTATTATCTTGTAAATGACGGTATATGTTCTTATATCTGCCACGAACATCAAAAAAGGTTTAAAACCTTTTATAAAAATGAATGGATTGTGCGTCGTTAAGAACCTAAACGTACAAGTTGTAATTTGATAAGATAAGCATTACTCTGCTGGCAGCGTATGAAACCGAGAATTGAGAGGTTTGGGAATGGAATCTTAACTTAAGGAAATCATTTTAAGGTGTTTTTAATAGGTCATTACATTTCTGGAGATATTTTTTTTTGCGTGGTAAGCTACAGCAACCAGCGATTGGCGTAGTGTTTGTTGGCGTCCACAAACGCCTATTACATCTAGATTTCGTAAACAAGGAGAAAAAGGGGGATCAGGCAAGGACTTATATAAAACGATACCAATCAGCCTCAAATTTATTATTGTTTATTTTTACCATGTTTGTATATGTTGCGACTGTGACAAATATATCGTTTTTCTTTATTTCTTTCTTTCTTTCTTTCTTTCTTTCTTTCTTTCTTTCTTTCTTTCATGAATAGTGCAGTTTAAAACTTCAGCACGGCTCTGTCATTTGTAAGTACCTTTTTGTCGAGTTTATTATATTTTATTTCATATTTCTTTATTCATCATAACAGTACGCTTTTATTCTCAGACTTCGGTAGGCCTAATTGGCCACATGTGGAGGTCATATATCCGCTTGTCCAAGGTCATAACTGGAAATATAAATCACGCACCAGCCAATAGAGAGCCCCGCTACATTTGGCATAGCACGCGGCCAATCAAAATGAAGTTATTATACCTTTGATTAATTTAAATCTTGTTTTATAAACATTTATAAAGTTTGGTAATTATGTTTGTAACGGAATGCGTAATCAATGCTACGTGGCCGGTTTTGGTTAGGCCCGCCATGTTTGATAGGTAATGGCGGACCGGCTGTACTGGATTTAATAAAGTTGTATTTCTCAAGGGATTTATGAAGTTAGACAAATATTGAATTAAAATTTAATAAATATATAAATGTGTATAAATTCGGAATATTTTAATTGTATAATTTCTTCATCATGGTCGCTTCGTTGGTACAGTGGAAATATATGTATACGTATAGGCTGCGCACTATACGTTTCTAGGTTGGGTACCTACTTACCTACCCTACCCAAGGTTTTTCGATTTGAGAAATCTCATATTTGTCAGGGTTTGGAATTTGTGCAAATTAATAACCACTTTGCACTTTTATTTATTACTGAGACTATTCAAACATAAAATTTCCTTCAAGTTGGAACTGCCGCGCCGTACACAAATGTTTGTGTGAACTCCAAGTATTTGTTCAAGTCTGGGTGATTGTGAGACTGAAAAGTCTCTCGTAGTTTCTGATACCCGCGACACAAGACTCGATCTTAGTTTGGGGTCAGGACTATGTATGTGGCTGTTGGGTCTAATTATCTATTATGTAAGCCATCAATAAAACCCAAAATCCACTAGTCCATCTTCACTCAAAACGCATGGCGCGCCTAGCAAGCGTGTATGTTATTTGGACGGAAACATAGGGAAAAAGTTAATAATTATATAGCAGTGAAGAGATATAATAACGGCTCATTATTATCATTTACTGTGTGCCGTGCGAGCGGGACGCGCAACCGGCTACTAATGAACACCGCTGGGACTAGAATGGATAGCCTGCACTCTTCATATTTATTTATTAAGAATTTTGTAGTAATTAATTCTTTGGTAATTTTATTGAGTTACATTGAAGATATCCTCTGTTCTCTTTTCTTTAACAGATTCACGCGTGCTCGCTTATACTCGTAAAGTCTCAACTTGGTAGTCAATCTTCGCCAACTCGTCCCTTTGCCGCACCATAAGTTGTGGAACAGTTTGCCGGCTCACGTGTACCCTTCTTTTTGTAATCCTGGGTTATCATAGGTTTGATTAGAATAGAAACAAATTTCGATGCGAGAGAAATGATTTTATGTTGTCAATTAAAGATACTCCATGACCACTAAACAAAGTATTATTTATAATATAATATTACTGTTTAATTTTCAATGCGTAATGGTTATCAAGAAAATCGAAACGGACGTTGAAGTATTTACCTTTTCCTCCAAATATTTGCAGTTCTTTTCAAAGATAAAATACGTCGCAAAAAAGCAATAGATATGCATAAAAGTCTTGCACTTCGCATCCTTCTAAACAATATACTTCCTTCGGAAATCAGTATCGGATATAACAAAACCACAGAATACCAGAGCATTAACCGAAAAAAAAACACGCCCCTAATGCGTTGCGTTCCACATGCAACCGGCGTATTGCAGCTAATTGTAGCAAATCCAATTCAAGTAGTCAAACGACGCAGAAACTTCGTTCACACGTGGCCGAACAACAAAGGGAACATCCACATAATTATAATCGTATTGGGCCGACCAAACAACTAATAAAGAATTCCACCAAACACCGAAGACTTTTCGGCTTTGAATAGACAAAGCAAGGCAACATATGTATGTCATATTTCTTGTCGGCGTCAGGTAAACGTGTTTCGACTATTGTCTGTGTTTTTTACGGAAATACAAACAGTTTTAAAATTCGATTGCTACCTGCGCTCGAGTGCGGATTGTCGGAATTTTGTCTTTGGGAAAAAAATTGATGCTCACCGCAAACATTGTTTTTATAGGCTCGATATGTAAGCAGTGGTTCGCAACATTTGCGAGGACTGAATGTGTATCCACAATAAAACTTTCAGCCTAAGTTAGGTTGAGTAAGTTATTTAGTAGAGTTACGCTGTTTTTGTTTTGATGTACAAATACGTCATTGTAGCGTTACTTTTTATTATTAACTTACTGCGAGTATCTTGTGTATTTCATAGAGGTAATAATGATGTAAGACTTATAGCTCCTTTTCCACAATGAAATATTAGAAATAAGCTTAAATAAGAATGTGGTACAATCCAAGTTTTAAAACCTTTTAGTTTGTAACCCAGTACATTCAGTTTTTTCGCGTCTTAACTTTTCTGTTCATAAAAGCAATTCCAAAACCATGGTTAGGGCCGTTTTATATATACAATATACATATAAAACTCAAAAGTAGTAATTTTTCAAGTCCTTAACGGTCGATTTCTGCTATCATCAAATGTCATAAAACGATTCTATTCTAAGACTGTTTGAGCTATGCGTTGTTAATTTATATCAAATTTAAACATAAATATTATGATAAGCATCTATATAGCCTCATCTTTTACTATTCTCAACACTTATTATTTGACCATTATAACTGAGCTTAAAATATTCACCGCTCATTTGTTGGTTACTTTCTAAAGCAGCACTAAAAACTGAAGATAATTTGAGAGATTTACGACACGATCATTCCCATTGTAAAACATTAATTTAACTATATAAAAAAATAAAACTATACAAACTGACGCAGATACGAGTCGACTCGTAAAGTAATATAGTTATTTCGGGTAATTACCTCTCGAATGTAAAGTGGAAACGTGAATGAAGACCTAAATAAATAAATAATAAGGTCAATAAAGACCTACCCCTCCTCTAATGATAGTAAACGATCTCTAAATTATTCATTGGCTGTTATTATACGTAAATTGTTTTTAATTACGGCTGGTTGGTTATAAGACAATGTTTGTGATCTGCGATCCCACGCCGCAGGGAGTTATGGAGTTAACAGAGTTTGATCTTGCAGATCCTCGCCGTATGGTGCAACAGATAACAATGAAATCATTTTTAAAAACCGATCCATTGCTTCTGTTTTTCGTTCTTCAGTTCGACCATATTAACTTTCTACGCAATGTATGCTGTCCTTAACGAATGGCTATCAATAAATCTTATATAAGGGCCAGCGGTAATGCGAAAGGACGTCATATGGCGATCGGCACAAATTTGTCTTTGTTTATGAGTTTGTTAAAAAATTAAGTTGACTTTTTGCGTTGTTGATTTTTTTACCGCATAAAATATTTAATGAAAGGTTACATGACATTGATTTGTTGTTGTGTGTTAGTTTATGGTCGGCAGGGGATCAACGACTTGCGGATTTTAGATGTTCTGATAGAAACCGAAGATAAAATCCACCTGTTCGTTCCTAATTATCATGATTATTTTATGGAATTAGATTACCTTTGTGGTATTTCCATACCAGAAGACTTTAAAACTACCAAGAAAAAATATTCATTCAATTGGTACGATACCGTACTTTAGTTTACGTACTTGTAGATCTCAATGTGTATCACTGATTACCTTCTATAAGATGACCCAATATTTTATCAGCCTCGTCTGCCATAAAAATTATCTACTTTTGTCCAACGCGTTGCATCCAACGGACATAACCGACCTTTCTCATTTTCTTTCACGCATTAAGGCATACAGTTATACTATAAGCTGTACTAAAACCATCACTAAACGGATCACAATTTCATAGATCTTTATTTACCGCTTAGTGAATTCAAATCTTCTTTAATCACAAATTTACATGGCGGATTATCGGTTTTTGCGACGACAGGGCCAAGAAAAAATTGTCTAATACTTCAATGGCGTTGATACTGGCAATGTACTCTGTAATTTATTAATTAATAGCTATACGAGAGTAAAACTGGTCTTCACAAAGACTAATTAATTAGATATGTTGTGACGTCTTTAAAAAATTGCAATTTTTAAAACATCCCAGTTATTTAATTGAAAACTGTTTGATTGTGCAGCTTGGTGACGTAGGTCGTCGGATGATTATGGTGTTAATGATTGAAAGTTCATTATATTTTTCATCGAATCAGTAAAATAATTCAGAGAAAATTAAAATCGCCTCGCCCAATGCGTATGACCAGTGCGAAAATATTGCACACTCGTAAAACCTTTAAAATAAACGCACCTTGATTTCAACTACCTTAAGGTATGTAAATAAACAAAATTATTATTACCGAACTGCCTAAGAAGGAATTTCTGTTAATAATCGCAGTGGTGCAAGTTAATGGAATAATTATAATTATATGAGAGTTAAAGGAGCCTGCGGCCACCCGCTGTCCGCGCCGACTTCGCCGATTGTTATGCCCCAAAAAAGCAATTAAAAATGTACCAGCAAGAAATTGCTTCGGACTGTGAAATAAAATACTTCTCTTTTTAATTCCCATTCTAATAAGCCGAATTTTTGATGGCCACCTTTTTTATGATTCTCAAATGACATTCACACAAAATAGACACAATGTAAACGTGGTGGGAAATTGAAATTGTGTTTTGTCGGCGCGATTCGTAACGCGAAAAAATCCGAGGCGTCAATGCGAAAAAATGTAAGCCTCAGATAATATCTTGGCTATCTATTTTTCAAAGAGATTAGCATTGCACTGAGTTTCACTGTGAGATTGGTTAAGTTTTTTCTATAGTTGGACACGGAAATGATTTTTAACTGGTATACGCGTGACTGTACCAGTGGCACAAATTCAATGAAAAGAATTGATAAGTTTTATTTCAATGTTTCTTTGGCTGTTCATCTGTGACTTCGTGCGTTATGTTCAATATAATGATAGTTTTAAGTTTTATCTCGAGATTTGTTTTCAAACTTACGGTAAAGCGGATACGACTATTGAAATTTTAGTGTCCATAACAAGATAAATTGTGTGAAATTTATGCTACAAATTTTTAAGATCTGAATGAATCAAAAGATTTATTTATCAAATACGCCTGTGACGTCACAATAAATTTGTAGAAATATTGCCAATTTCAAATAATTAGCAGTAGATAAGACATACTCATCAGCGTTCATTAATGTTTTTAAAATTTGCAGGTGTCCGTATTTCAACACCAGGCGTGACATTTACTTCCTTCATAAGCATACGAGTAGCTACTATCTATTCGCCACTTTGCGGTTAAAGGCGACATGAAATATAAAAGTTATTTCGTAATTACGATTAGACTATCGCTTCATTTGCAGACGGCAGGTGGGGTTCATTTTTATTGTATTAAAGTCGCGAACAATTAAGCGATGCGCCTAATAAATAGTGATCACCATTGTCAATGAGCAGTGAGCATCCATAACGCTTGTATTTTAGAATAGAGACGAAAGGATGTAGGATATTTAATAAGGATAGCTGGGCTCCATGCAACCACGGTATGCTAATGTTAAAATAATGCGCTAATGTTAAAATAATGCCGTCGTTTTGGGTCAGTTTTCTGTGAGACAGTTGACAGCGGAATTGTTACAAAGGGGCACAGTCTGTATTTAATTAATTATTGAGTTTGTTTTATCTGTGTCGTAAACTTAGACAGTAATATTTTAAAGGTACATGTAGAAATTTTAAATTGGTAATAATCATTCTTTACAATATTACTTACTATAAATAAGCAATTAATCACTAAAACAATTGAAAGTGAGAAATTATAGGCTCTCATAACTCTTGTATCTGAAGTAGGGAGAGGTTATTTCAGTGTTAATTGGGCGTAATACTTCAATATTATGGTTGTTTGTATTACTATAAGATTGAGCTGTCAGCTGTGTGGATTAACAAATGGCTGCCTATGAATATTAATAAAGTACGCTATATGTTATTCGATCATGGGATTGCTTGGGAAGGCCCTTTTGTCCCCACGGTCTATTAGAGTATAATGAATGTTGTAGTAACAAGAAAGATGGGAGCGTTTTGGATAAAACAATATTTATTTGTACTTAAAATTCACGACTGTATTTTCGAGGAAGTAGGCAGAGATGCTATCAGAATCAACTCCAGTTCATCAAGTTTATTCCTCAGATGTGAAGTGGTCCAAATATTTAAAAAAGTAGGTAGGAAATAAGCACATTGGTACTAGCCCAATGGTTTGTTTTCATTTTATCCTTGAACAATTGTTATAACCTAGCAATTCATACGTCTATTGAAGGATTTTGACGAATTAAAGTAAGCTTTTCTTAAATCAGACCGAAACTTGATTGACTGATTTGGACGTAGAACCCAAGATATAACGATTCGTATCTCAGAGAAGCCACTAAACGACTAAATAAATAAATAAATACACCCAACAGTCACATACATAGTCCTGACCCCACACTAAGATCGAGTCTTGTGTCGTGGGTATCAGTAACTACGAGAGACTAACGCCCAAATACTGGAACGCAACTTAAATATAACTTGCGCTTAACTACGTTAATCCCGATTAAATGTACTGGCTAAGTGAGCCGTGCGCTGTTAAGAGCAACTTATTATTTGAATGTCGTTCCAGTATTCGGGCTTAAGGCGCCAACTTGCAATTTTAAATTTAAATACTTGTACAAATATGACATGTTACAATAAATAAAACAACCTCCATTCCCATTACATTAGAAACTGCAACTTACTCGGCAAATGAATTACACAAATCAATTCACTAAGCAAATCCCTTACAAACGTCTCGACATCTTTATTCGTGTGTAAGTTATAAAGAAAATTGTATCATTGCCTACGCACAGAATGATTAATAGTCTTATTTATATGGAGTATATTGCGGTAATAAAAACAAACATGGGACGCTTTCAATGGAATTGCGCTTCGATGTCTTTGATTTTCTATTAACTTCCGTCATTACGTTTTTTAAAACTTCCTACGAGCAAATGATATATTAATTGGCGCTTGAAAGATCTGTTTCTTACATGATGAAAGATTGAGTCATAAAATTAAATTATTGCCATTTGTGACCGGATCAAAAGAGTGCGATCAAACGGTCGTTTGGCATTCAAAGGTTCTTTATTGTTTTAAAAAGATTTTTCGTTTATTAATTAATATAAAATTAAAATAACTATAAATTAGGCGCCTAGATACGTACTTATTTATTGTTATTTATACGCATTAAGAATAATTTCCAAGTTCCAATAGGTCACACATCTTATTACCTATATTCTATGTGAAGATAAATACAGAGAACCTTAGAACGTAGATAATTGGGGTCGGACTCAGCCCACGTGATCCGTCTCGGCATCCTCCAAAACGCGAGTACAATACCAACATCAACAACACGTGTGTATTGTGTGTAAAAATGAAATCATTTTTGTAAGTAGCGAAAAAGAAGCCCAAGAAACTATTCAATATATTATGTACTTGATTTTTTTTTCTGTAAATTCAAAGATTTGTCAATTCGATCGTACCTTGTACGCTAGCATGGGAGGCTAATCCCTAAACTCTTCAAACATAAAGTAGACTATAATAATGGAGCTGATATTTAGTACTCCAAAACCTCCCTATTTCTCTTCAAGTTTATCACCCCAAGATCCCAATTATCTAAACCACGCGAGACATAAGTTTCATAACGTTCGAGATAAAGGCGCCGGAGTCGCGCGACGACGCGACGGGGCGAGCGTCTCATACACTACAGCGTAGTTAAAAGTCGGGGCACGGCTATAAGTAGATTTACATGTTCCCCGCACGTGAGCCTATTTTGAATTTTCAGATTGCTCTCTTAGCTCGTCTCAGGACAAACTTTCGGGAATAAGACGCCGGCTTTGGAATAAAATAACATAACTTGCTTGTTTTTATTTAAAAATTGTGTTTGGCGCAGCATTTTTGGATTTTTGTAATTTTATAAAACGACACATTTAATTTTTTTGTTAATTAAGGGATATAATAAAGTAAAATTGGTAAGTAAGTATTGGTAAGATTTTAATGGTGGTTTATGTGCAAAAATACCATAGGAATTTGATTTAAAATCGAATTTAAACAAGATGCTTGAATAGTTATTGAATTAACTAAAACATAATATTATAATAGATTTCTGTTTACAAACCATATCTTTTGTGTTATGTTTAAATTTATTTTCATGAATAAATTAGTAAGGCAGATATTGTAAACGGCAATTATTTCTTACACACCTCATAATATCTTACTGCTCAGGCAATTATAATTGTCTCTTTTCTATACCCTTTACATCTTGCAATGCCTTTATATTTCGTGACTTTTACATTAACAACGAAGTATGGGCTCGTATCGTCATAGACATTCAGTCACAACAAAAGTGCTGGCATACATAACTTGCAACAAAAAATAAAAATATCCATTATGCGTGCGCACAAAGTTAACACCCATTCGTCATTGTATACCGACTTCAATAGTACATCATTAAACGGTTAAAGGTGGCTGGGCTTATTAAATTTTTACAGCTGCATAGTTTACCATATGTGTTAACGCACTCGTTAATACCATACAAGTCAAACGAAAGGTCAATCGATAAAAGCAACGTATACTATCGCAAACATTTGACATTGCATCGATTGTGTCGATTATGACAGTGAATCAATTTGAAGTGTTTGGATTGACAAATTTAAATCGTGCGCACACTAGTTCTATCACCAAGCCATGTACGCTTTTAAAAACATTACAATAAAGATCTAATTCGTGTGCGCTGATGCTAAAGATAAATTAGGGATAGGAAAATAATTTTGGTGGTGTAGAATGTAACAAAAATCGATCGTTGGTTAGATAGCCATAGCAGTTGTTGAATCGATACAGACATGGCGCTTTGATTACTCGATTGAATCGAACTCGTATAAGCACTCTAGTTGCGGGGACGGCCGTGTTGTGAACTGTAATATCCGATACGTATCTTAGCCGGCTGGACTATCGAATTAGCTGATTCCTGTAACGCATTACGTATTCATACCGGACAATTGAATTTGGATGTAGGCGCTCTAGTGATTGTTCTGTCGACCTAGTAACATACCTTTAATTTGCAAGATTATTCGACTGTTATTTCTGCAAATTAAAGACAAAATTACTCGGATAATGGTTAGGAATGTGATATCCCAGCTTTAAATAATGAACTAGACCTAATAGAAAACTATCCAAAATATATTGTTAATTACTTTAATCAGTGACAAAAAATACCAAGTAGGTCGTTTTGGGTAAGATCATGGGGCACAATACCCCGATATTTGAATGTCAAGTGTATGTGTTTTCATAGTTTCCACTTAGTTATTACATTATTTATGAATATTGCTATATTGAATTGTCTAGCCTTAGCAATATTAGTACAGTGTTTACATATGTATTAGCGGAATTGCGAACAAGGCTATGCATTGTGTACAAACTAATCCATTTTTTATTCAATTCTAACGTGGCAAAACACCTCACAATGCGCATACCGATTAAATGTATGTGAGAACCTCAATTCACACAAGCCGTACTCAATCGAGATATTATTAAAAATCGATAGTTGTCACATCAAAACGATTCTCGTTAGTATAAACGCATTCACGTCGCTGCACGTGTTGTGTATACGAATTCCTTATTACGTAACCTGATCACGCCTTGTCCGAATTGACCCGCCTCTGAAAGACTTTAATAGACTGAACAATGAGCTTTGAATCGAGCCTAACCCAAGAGCCCGTGTACTGCGCACCCCTAAAAACAACACTCAAATTTCGAGGCTCTATCCATTGCTGTTTCACAACACAAGTGAAAGTCAATGCTTGTATGAACCGTTCAATGAACGTGATACACATCGATAAGTAAAAAGAAGTGTCAATATAAAGGCATATGGTGATGGTTGAATATTTGGACGTTTTGACAGCTGACCACGCTCGTTACTAGTGTCGTCGTGAAAGGCATCAGTAATCTAAATGCAAGGCTAATTGAATACAAAAGGAGCGATAACCACGGTATGCGCTCTATGGGTGAACTTACGTAATAAAATATGGGTTGAGGTTTGAGCAAGCACATTTCTTTATCACAGATGAACTGGTACAAACTAAAGAGTATAGATGTAGGGTTTGTGGGCCCTGCAAATAAGAAGATATTTTTCGTATTTTTAGGTTTACTATAGTTATGTACTGCTGTTGTATTCGGACATCATCATTACTTAAGGCAGGTAAAATATTTTATACAACTTTGTTTTAGATTCTAAGCCTTATTCTTAGAGGGTTTTAAAACATATTTTAGTTATCAATTGTTTTGTCTTCTTCGCTCAAACTGAATTCAAAAGTCGTTCGACTATTCAATAACTAAAATACGTTCTAAAACTGTTTATGAATAAGGCCGTCAGTGTTAAACTATTGATGAATGATATCGGATTAAATGCTGATTGTAAATATGGTGTAATTATTTATTTATTTATTGTTAAAGTTAAGCAGTCTAAACCTCATTGTCTCCTAATTTGAAATTTTACCCATAAAATCCATACCTGTTGTGTTATCATTTTTGCAGCCCGTTCTATTCTTTTGTTCCTCGTCATGTTACCCACGCAACCACACCTAACATTATCTACTTGTTGAAACAATAAGTAATATTAACGAGTTTATTACTGTTACTGTGTTCAATCAATTGCGAAATTGCTTCGTAATTAAATTGGTTTAGTGAAGCGTGTCCTTAAGGTTCATAGTGACATAATAAAAGTACTTAGTCTCAGTCAATTTCTTAACGATTTTAGTGGTGAAGAAAAACATTGCAAGGATGCTTGCGTATATGAAAGTTTTTGATTAGAACACAAGGGTCCGTAAAATCTCAATTACCTATATTAGACTAGCTGAGTAGATTAATATCTATAACTGGACTGCCTCGGTGGCATAGTTGTATTACGGTACGGCTACAAAGCTGAGGTCTCGGGTTCGAGTCCCGGGTCGGGCAAAGTGATATTGGATTTTTCTATTCATTATCAGTCCGGAGTCAGGAATTTGTGCCCGATATGGCGATAGGCTCGCCCCCTATCACATCGTGGGACGGAACATACAAGGCGAAATGTGGGTGTCCTAGTGGCACCTCTGCCTACCCCTTCGGGGATAAAGGCGTGAGTTTATGTATGTATGTATGTATGGAAGTTTAAAGTAAGCCACTCAGCTTATCGTAAAAAATAAACCAAATTGTTCAGCAACATACATAGAAATGTTCCAGTGATTAAGTAGAGTCGAGTAAGAGTAGGGTAGTTCGAGTAACGGCAGGCAGAAGAAAAAGTATTTTAATAATTTTTCCCCGAATAATAAATTCTGATACTAACGACATAACACAAGATTGATTTTAATATGGCGTTTTGCCTTTGTGTGTGAATGTAATAGTATGGTTAGAGAGATTTCGGTTAAATAAATAACATTTTTAATCAAAAGCATTGCATCATTTGTGGACGTCCTGGAGATTTATATAACCGAATGTGGTCAGACAAGATGGATCTCTGAGCCTCCAAACATAATTGCTTTCCACGCTAGTTCAACACCAACGTCACTGGCGTAATGCTATTACAAATTTCGTTCTCCAAACTAAGCTACCCGAGCCGTAATTAAATACATAATTTACTTCTAAAGGACATGCAGTATCATTTTTCATCCAGCATTATAATTTAAACGATTCTGTTGACATTAATGATTTAGGTTAAAATTTAAATTTTCTTGAGATTTAATCAAGAACACGAGTATTAGGTTGTGGCCATTAAAATTTTGACGTTAGATTGACTCCTAATCGTGCGAAATAATTAATAGCTGACTTAGTGAATTCCCTTCACTGTCTTACCTAAGATCCATATTAGTACGGCAGTGATTAATTTCATTAGTGATTTTCGTTGGCTGTTTATTGAACGATAAAGGTGAACTATATAAACATTACAACTTGAAAAGTATAAAAAAAAACAGTACAAAATAACAGTACTATAAGTGATCAATCAGAAACATTATTTAATGCTTTAATATACTCAAAGTTATTAATTTTCGTATTCACATTCTGACTAAAGAGAGAAATCAACCGATACAGAATGTCGAGCATTTATAATTCTACCAATTTTTTTAATGTAGGCAATAAATTGTCATCCTAGACTTTCTGGCTCCTCAGTCAGCTACTTACTAATACACCGGAGGTTACATATCAAACAGTCTGTAACAAAAACCCCTCAAACAACAGTATATTATGTCTCCATGTAAAATTAATCACAAAGTATAATGTTCTCAAACCCGTATTAACTTAAAGCAAGCGAAACACGAAGCTTCCTTTAGCTAAAGAATATCTAAACTGCAAGGCTGAAGCGTGAGACTTGATACAGGCTTGTGTCCTGCAGTAATGACGTCATTAAATATGAACCACGCGGGCGTGCAAGCCTGTGAGGCGATGATACACTGCGTAACACTTGAGGAGACAGATTTATAGCTAAGTAACTCGCAATTTGTGCTGGCTTTTTAAAAATTCCAACCTAATTACACTTAACGTTCTTTGTTTTGTGGTGTTGAGACAGTGATTGCGAGGGAATTCTTTATTTTTTGGATGTTTCTTTAAATATCTGGGGTAGCGAGGACGTAAATTTTCATTCAAAAGTGATTTTACGATAATTACGCCGCAAATTTAAAATTACCGAGATAATCAAGTGGACTAAACTAAAATACCCTATGATTCAGGTTTTCAGTTGAGTTTTAAAAGCAGAGCATGAAACTTATTGCAATATCGATCCATTCGGGAAACTCGATTTGATCAGCATATTTTTTGATTACCTACCTTATGTATCTGATATTGCTTCTCTAGTTACATATTTGGGAAGACAGACATGACGCTATGCTACGTCGGGTACATTTTAAACTCTTTTGAACAACACTTAGATAAAACGTTATCTTTATAATTGAGTCAAACAATCTCCTATTACTAAATCATGGTCTATATTCGTTAATGAGTTGTTAGTGTCATTTCCATCTTCGGGAACACTCAGTATGAATGAAACATTTGTAACCTTATCGAGACTTAGAAGACCAACACACGAGCAGTCATGCGGCACGGGCCCTCGATAAGATACGGCATTGTACATTATAATGATTCGTTTTTGGGTTCGGTGCATTGGCACGTTATCGCTTCCTCTTTCGAACACTCGAACACTCGCCCTATTGTCGTAGATTAGTTAATGATTCATTAGCTTTGTTACCTAACTCGAACAACTTTTGGGGGTAGATAATGTCGCTTGTCGTTCCCTGGTGAATTTCAAGAAAGCCTGTCGTCTCGTTACCGATTGGCCTGTCAGATTATGGATCGAGATATTGTAAAAGTTTATTGGAGGTCGCTTTTCAGGAATTGGTTTTGGTTTCAGAGTATAGATTAGGGTCTGGTTTGTAATTTTGAGAGGTTATGGACTGTGTCAAATTAAGTTGTCGATAGCGATTTTCAAGATCTTTGAAATCAGCTGGAAAGTTCAAAACAGGTTTCTCGCGTGAGTTACTAATGATAAGATCTTTAATCATTCTTATCACTGCCATCTAATTAGGAACTTCATTAATTTCTTAGACCTCTTCATATATTTTATTCCTCTTAACCGATTTCCCCAACAGCATTCTGTTTCAAATCAGACATGGCCTGCGTTGTGCGTATAAAATTCAAATTACGAGCCTGTAGATACACGGCTCCAATAAAAGGATATCAATTGTGATCTTATGAAAAATGGTAAGGGTCAATTGGCTTGCTGCGTTAACATTATGTTATTCGAACAAATTTTTATGATTGTGCTTATACATGTGTCAATCAAAAGGCTCTTACAATAGCAGCTAACGATTTATATTAAATTGACACATTTTTTACTGAAGTCCGTGCGAGAGATAAAATTGAGGAGTTGTATTTTGTCCATTGTCGCTTATAATTAGGAGACTGACATAGGACGTATTGGGAGCTGCATGAAATTATAATTTATGATAAGTATTTATATGTGATAATGATATCTACACTAGTGAATTAAAGTGACTTGGCCTAGGAATAAGGTTTATATGAACGCTCATGCCTCTGGGACTTCTTGCGCACCCATAAATAAAACTACGATGATTGTACAATGTTTCCTAAATAACGTTTTGTCTTGAAGTTAGGTTTTACACTTGGAGAAGCTTATATTATTGTGTTAAAGTTTAAGTCAGTCAACAGCAATTCTCACAACTTCTCTAAGGCCTAATTGCAGAAATTAACTTTGACATTACTTAAATTTTGAAAATGTCATCGCCATACATTTGTGACGTATTTGATATAGCTAATGTATGGGATTGACATTTTCAAAGTCCAAGTTATGAGCAAAGTTAGTTTGTGTAATTGGCCCCAAGTATCTTATTGATGACCATTCAGATGGGTGGTATTTCTCTTTTATATATCGATTGGATTGATAAAAAATGGCACACCGATAAAAACCTCGATCTGTGGCAGATTGATGGATGTGGTTATTGAATTAGTAAAAATCCAGACGAATCGGCTTCCAAGTTTTTTGAAACGTCATAAATGGTATGCTTTAAAACATATTGTTAAATTTTAGTATACCGAGTACGCGCTCGGTATACCAAAGTTAATCGATTTTGATGTTATAAAGCGTGAGTCAATTATTCTGATCATATTATGCTAGTATAATCATTGTGGATGAGTTTTGACCTGTATTATTCCTGACGAGGCTATTGATTTTTTAAAATAGTAACAACCACAATAAATGATATGATGTGCTCCGAAAAAAAAACAAAATGCCTAAAAATATTCTACCAAACCGTGTTTTTTTTTATTTAGCTAAATTCTTTCCTAATTATCCTCAATACCGAATAATAATAAACATTAATAATTCCACTTCCTTCCTTACAAATATGAATACTGACGTAAATCACAATAGTTATCTGAGTGGCGATAAATCGAGCGGATCCACGGCCTGTTGAGCGTCGCGTGGGAACATCGCAGTCAATTATCCAATTTACATCACATTCTTGCTGATATTTTTGATCATTACGTTCTTTGGACAGGTATATTGTTAGCTCTAACGCGCAGAGCACACTCAATGTTTGATCTTATAATTTTGACCGTAAATGAGGAACTCGTTTTGTAATTTCTAATTTGTATGTGAATGGTCTGGCGATTGGTACGTTTTTGTGGGCGTCCATTAAGGGCTTGATGCTTAGTTGCTGTAATGGTGGTAGCAAGAAACTTCGGTGTAGTAATTTAGTTTTGAAATAGTAAATATTTTTTGTGATCATTTACCGTCTGCGCCGGATAGGGTGAATGAAACTGGGCATGGTGGAAACGAGTAGGTACCTAAAAAGTCCTAGATAGTGAAGTGTCCCAATTTTAAGGCCATGCTATTATATATATTCTTAATAATCCAAAAAATAGATTAGGAACCGCAATTGGCAATCCTAAACGGTTAAAATAAAGTTATATCTAAGTCTAACTAAAGCATACTTATATAATCCATAAAATCCCATAGCAATTCGTTCAATTACCTACTTCAGATAAAATCGAACAATTTGTCCTTATTCACATAAATCATTCACGCATAAATATGAAGGCTTAATGTTAATAATTACACAGCTAACATTTACTATTACATTGTCTGTATTGAAAACTGGCTTGAGTTATTCATTGCGTGTGAATAGATTGGCAGTAGTAAGTACTACGTATTGAGAATAGTCAATTGACACAGAATATAGATTAACATTTTATCCTTAGCAAACCTTTGCCACCGCTTGTTAAAGGGCAGTAGCACTCACGGCATTATTCCGATGGCTTAATTGGAGAGATACCTTCCAATTCTACCTTAAAGTAGTATCTTAAAATATTCCGCGTTACTTGATGGTAAATGGTAATGGCCAAATTGATATCAATGACTGACACATTCGGGTCCTTGCCTTTTTGTTACTGATGTTATTAATGAAGAGGAGAGCAGAATGTATGCGAGTTGTCTGCATAGCAGACAGGTCTTCAATGATACTAAACCATTACATCCGTTCTTTAATAAATCTATAATGTTTTATTGGATTTTTAAACAAGTTCTCCTTAAACTCCTGTCATTTTTCTCCATCCTTTGGTATTCCTACGAGATTCTAAGCCGAGCACATTTAAGAATCATAAATAAAGTTCAGTAATAATAAAAATAAAAAAGACAGTCCACAAAAATAAATCAGCTAATAACATTGGTATCGATACAAATCTATTGTCAACACTCGGCTTTAAGCCTCAGCAAACATATTGGCTATATCACCGGCAATTTTCGTGTTGCGCCATCGATCACAACGTGCGCCTGCGTTCCTACTCGGAGTGTTTCAAATAATGACGGCCATCTAAAACACTCGAGCGGCCGCGTCACTCGGAATTATGATTAATATCAGACTGGTTAACGGGCCTTGCTTGATAGTGAGGAAAGTCGGTGTTTAGATAGGTATCCGCGATAAAAACCAGGATACTTCAGACCACATATCAAGCTCGTGGCTATCTGCTGTAAATTAGCAAGACAATCGTGATGATTCAAGAATTAAATACCTGATTTGAACAGTATTGGTTGGAGACATAGGAAATCCGGGAGACTTAAGAGAGGAGGAGAGAGGAGATTTTAAGCTATAAAAATTTTGAGTAAAGCCAGGTTTAATGATTTAATGTCTAACTGGAAGTGTAGATGGCTGCTATTGGTAGAGAAAAAGAAGGAAATATTTCGTTAATTACATATCGTGAGGGTAAATATATTAAATTTATTATCCACCACTAAATATGCGATGATCTTTAACGGAATATGACCTGGGGGCGCTTTGTTATGCGAGGCCTTGTGATTCATGTAGGCATATAATAGAAGCGTGTAGCTTGTTAAGAAGTACAATTCGCGTTACATTCATGCCTGGAGGCACGGATGTCCGTCTACAATCCGGCCATCATTTGTTTTGCCACAGACCGGTCTGCGTCGCTACTGCTTCAAAATCATAATTTTTCAATGAGCCTTTTTTGTATTTCACAACTCGTCTAGCTGACAACTGCGCTTATGGTTTTGAAGATAAGATCGCTCTGTGCGCCATTAGCCAAAGTGATTGACGTTGTTAGTTTGTTGTCAGTAATTTTGTTTGAAATTTAGAGCGGCAGACGACTTTTTTCCTCACCGTTTGAGCTGTGTTGATGCGTGGAGTCAATTATTGCGCATTTGATAAGGTGCTTAGCAACAGCTATGTTCAGTTGTGTAACAATACTACTGAACATAATAATTGCCTTTTCGAAAAACAAACGGAACGACTTCTGTGAAATTGTTGCATATTTTATACTTTTAATTGATAAACCCATAACAGTAAGTTACGGAACCACCGACTAATTTGACAATTAAATTTGCAAACCGTAAAAATGGACTTTAGCTACGCCTGTCATAACGGCCATTTCGGAGTTTGTTAAGGTATAAAACAATATTTTTTCAACGTTTAAAAAAAAGAGCAGAGATATAATTTGCAATTACGTACAAGATAGGGGAATTAACGTTCCCATGCGTAGGTGCTTAATTACGTTTTGAGGGGATTTTTTGTTCTGTTAAACGAACTTCTTAATTGAAAATTGCTATATAGCAGGTTGAATGAGCATTTGCATGGATTCGTATAGGCCTTTGTTTCAAAATATTAAATACATCAATATTTCCTTCAACACGCTGATTTATTCAATTTGGAGGCTGATTTATTTAAAAAAAATATTTAAAGGGGCTGCAGTATTTAATATTTAATCATTTTTGTTCTATCGGTTCATTTCAGAGATGTCTATAATTGAAACCTTTTAAAGTCTCGGTCTTTCAATATCTGCCTCACCGAGTATTATTGACCAAAAATCTACTTTTTGTTCTCTTTGTGTTCTACTTTTTGGCTTTGTATACAAGGCTCACATCGCATCTAAATTTAAGAGCCTAAACGGTTGCTGCATCTATACCGAAACGATATGTTTTTTGTTTTTATAACATAATTTTTCGATATTATTTTAGAAAAATACAGTTGTATTCTATAGTTTTGGTGTAGAATTACTAATGTATTAAGATACGATGACGTTGGCATATCCCGATAGTATAAAAACCACAAATTAAATAAAGATAAGAAAATAGTTCTAGAAGCAGATTGTGTTCAGAAAACGGTAAACCTATACGAAGTCTACTAGAGTACAATGAACGATAAATCCTACACAAAAACACAACATTCACCACTAAGTACAGGACATCAGTTTCAAAAGCGACATTTCACAAGACAATAGCTTTCAACCAAAGAGGTCTTAAGATAAACCCATTAAATGCTAAACACAATGATTCAGGGCAATTATCGCGACGATACTTAGCTCTTGCATAGTGAATGTTGTGAAACAATCGGACCGGTCAGCGAGCAGTGTCGTGACCGTTGCTAATGTGGCACAAATTGTAAACGATTTGTTGGATGATTGACGAAAATAATTGTGTTGTTGAAAGGGCTTCGGGCGGAAGCGGTAGCACGTGACGTGGAGATTTTGAAGTGCTTTGTGTATGGTGTTAATTTTAGGTAAGTATAACAACTGTTTGTGACGTGGGATAAAATAAATATACCTATACCCAATAGTTATCAAAAGTAATAGAAACTTTTCTTTAATAAAATATAAAACGGCAGAAAAATCAGCACATGGTCGCGTAATATTAGTTCCAGTCGCCCCTGAATACCCACGGTCGGAGTGTTCCACTGTATAAAGAAGGTGTATGCTCTTTTGTTGAAAGTTCGTAAGTATCAGCCTTTCGACCGTTTTTACAATCCTAGCCAATAATATGACTTGAATTTACAGATTTATATAATCATAAATGAAATAAATAAAATCTCAAAGAATATATCTAAAAGCAGCTAAACATAAATTATTTATACATATCGGATTTCTCGCGCGAGTTCTTCGCTAAGTCGACCGAAGTTTCGGCTAACTGCAGCCAAGTGATAACACGGTCCCGCTAATCCAACAAACGACCGCGCGCTGTAAATCTATCCGGCCATGACATATGACCAATGGAATGGCCTTTATAAAAATATTTCATAGCTACTACTGGGCTCCTTTTACGATTGATAGGGGCTTACGCCGTAGTATGGATGGCCTAGTATGGGTAGATGGACTTCACATATAGTGGAGTTCAGGAGTTGGTTAAGGCGCTAATTGAGATTATGGCACAAATGTACGTTTCAAAAGACTTGTATCCTATTATAGGATTAAAACAAAGTGTGAGAAAATAACAGAATCACAGGCATGTGTAATTTGCGTTTCCTAGTGATGTTTTTATCGTTAACATGATATAAGAATATATTGACAGGCTCAGCATACATTGACAGACAGGCTAATTGTTTCGGGTCTGGTTGTTTGTGAGACTGAAAACCTCTCCTAGTTTCTGATACCCACGACACAAGACTCGATCTTATTGTGGGATCAGGACTATGTATGTGACCATTGGGTGTATTTATTTATTTATTTTATGCTTTGAAAACTGTGAGACTTGTACATTGGTCTCCAACCCGCGATTTACATCTCACCTGTTCAGTCCGCTTGGACCTACCGATGATTTCCTTAAAATAGCCATTTAAAATACGCTCAGATTGTTGATAATGGACGCTGAGACAGGTGCATGGTCCGTTACCGAAATGTGGTGCACCCGACTGAGAGCTCAGATGCTGCTCAAATTGTCATTTGTAGGTGAGTCGTAAATATATGTTGATTTGCATATACGACGACTGTTGCAATAGAAAACTGTCCATGAACAGTCGTATCGCTTACCATCAGGCGAATGCTCGTCTCACCGTTCATTACAATAAAAAAAAGGGTAGCTCGACGCGGCCCTTCTAGCACCATTGGATATGTCATACGTTCGTCCGTCGCGTTAGCACTGCAGTTGCATAATCCTCGTCAATACGTTTGTCGTCATCCACGCACCACTGTGGGCTTTTACAACATAATCGAATTTCATTCGGGCTTTGTTTATTGGTTCGATTGCTTTGTTTACTCAGCGACTGATTTGCGTCGGGCTTTTTTCGTGTTTGCCGATGAAGATATTTTTAACGTTTGTTTTTTGGGCTTTGCATTGAATTGTGTAAGAGGGAGGGGATTTTAAACCAGGTTTAAATGAGCGTTGTGGTTTTGTACGTTAAGTATTATCTTACCTAGTTTCAAAAGGCGGTTAAAATTTGGGAGAAAGATTGTTATTATATTAATAACCAGCTTCTGCCCGCAAACTTTATCTGCGTGATTAAGTTTATTCGAAATTAACTTTGTTTGGAATTTCCCATTCGGTCCCGTCCCGTTATATTCCGCCCGTCTCGTTTCATTCTCATTCAAGGCATGTAATCCAGTCCCATCTCATCCCTTTGAGTATAAAAAAGTAACAAATATATCGGAATTCCTTCCTCATCCTACGGGAACACTAAATTTTTCGAGATAAACATAGCCTAAGTGTTAATCCAGGTGTCAGCTACCTCCATACAAAATTTCATCGAAATCCGTTAAGCCGTTTCTGAGTTTATCGCGCACAACCACACACACAAACAGATAAACAGACAAAAATTCTAAAAATGATTGTTTTGGGTTCTATTAAGTTAATACAGACCCTCCATATTAGATTTTCTCATTTATCTTCCATGTACAGACATCAATCGGTTACAAATTTATTATATGTATAGATAGACGTCGTTAAGCTGCAACTAAAATACTATGGGTAGATGCAAATTATGATTTTCCCCTGATTGGCAGTTTCACCATGACTGTAGTTGTAAATATTTACGGTCATTACTATTTGTATTTGCCATATGTTCAATATTTTCTTCATATTCCCATTTTAAGTAAAGTTTTCAAAAGGACATGTAACTTAGCCGTAGAGAAATAACTACTGCACATACACCTTCTGTAACGATATTCACACCTATTGAAAAGATTTAATAAGTACGGTATAAAGTATAATGTTCAATTGAATCATCAATCTTCACGATTTCATTAAATATTATCATTGAACCACCTATTTCACTAAAGACGTTATCTTTTATCTAATAGACACCTTCTATTACGGTATCGGGTCTCAGAACCGTTTTCAATATTATATTAAGACAAGGAGGTTAATTCATTTCAAATGTTGGCTAGTGTCGCATCTCATGATTGATCATTCTGTTCTTCAGTGGGCAGTTTCCTATTTCCTTAATAATCACTTACGTTTATCGTTTACGAAGATCGCTCTGCGTCATCTCAACTTTGTGAGCGGCAATTAAAATTGTATTCTATTTACATTCATTCATTATTAATAAATTATATTAATGTAGTTGCCGAGAGGGTCTCCTTAGTTATTTAGTCATAGCATAAGAAGAGGTTCTATTATCGAGTACTTTATACATGTGTAAGTTTTATGATTTAAAGCACAAAAGTGAACATTACGTAGTCGGTTACAGTAAAGTGTTTTCTAACAATTACAATAATTCGAATCTAATACGAGAATATCAGATATAAATTATTCTATTGTTTAAAAATAAGTGATTCGAAAACTATTTAAAAATCTATATAATGAATTAAACAGCCGACCCGTAGATTCTCCGAAGCGATAATTTGTTGCGCGCGACACCGCTTTGGGGAAGTTGTTAAACTTTTTTTTATCCACTTAAGAAACTGGCGTCGTCATTTTGTTTATTTACCCCGACGTAGGGACTCCAATTTACCACATGGCGCTGCTCATAAAAAATAATATCCACATGATTTGAACGTAATTTGTAGCGAGTTATGACGAAAGGCCCGTGTTTTGAACCAATTTCTTTTGAAGTTATTAACCAGTAACAGTTTTTTTTCAATAGAAAAAGGTTAACGAGTATTAGATGTTTTTGTAGTGCTTGTGATGTGTAGTTTGACAATTTATTGGAGAATTTAATTTCGTGGCGCGGCGGTTGGTTTTATTTTGGGGAGGAAAAACTTTCATATTTATTCAATTTTAAAATTCGATTAAAGTTGCTTATATTGACAATAGGTTTTTGTCTTTTTTATTATGTATCTTTGTGATCTAGTTATTATGTACTAAAAATAAACATACATTTTCTAGAAATATTTTTCTAAAAGGCCTGTATCTACTGGTTAAATTTCGTATCAGAATCAATACTTGGATGCGAATTAGCATTATGTACATATGTATATAGCTGATGTATTTAAACTAAGCTACCATTATTTAAAAAAAATACTAATAATTAAACCTTTATTGATTCTTCTTAACGGTTAATAAATTGTTCTTGTTTATTTCTTTCATTTCCCTTTCATTACGATTGCTAATTTGTATAAGAGTATCAGATGTAAGTATTAATAAAAATAGGCAAAATAAAAATAGGTATATTTTACCATTACCATATTAAGAGGTACTGTTATAATTTACCGTTTTAAAATTACTTGTTTAAGCGCTTCTACTAACGTTTAAATAATTAAATTTGACCTTTAGACATTAAATCCGTAGTTGGTAGCGTTTCCTTGCAAAAACACCTATTTGACACAGTTAACTGTATATCGTGAGAAATGCACACAAGATACGTAACCGTAGATAATATCCGCTAATCATTGGTCAAGCATTGCGGTGGATTAAGCTCCCAAAATGTCTGTAACGTCATTATACACATCCTTTTTTTATATCGTCAAAATTGAAATTTATGATAAGGGCAGTGCAATTTAAATTATATCTTTTTCTGGTCAGCACAATTATGCCTGCTTAGTCGTAATCGGATGTATGTACAAATGTATCTGATTATGTAGTAAGTACCTAGATCGATTAGTCAGAATTTCTGTGGTCAGAATCGTATCAAAATATGTTTAGTGATGGATGAGACATTTGGTAACGAGCAAATATACTTACAAATACAGTGAGGTATATATTTTGAAAATCAGCTTAAAGAATAGTATAATTTTTGACCGACTTCAAAAGAGGAGGTAATCAATTCGACTGAATTTTTTTTTTTTTGTATGTTTGTTACTCGATTACGCTGGTATTTGGGAACCGATTTTAAAAAAATCTTTTTTGTCAGAAAGCATGATATACTAGGTTGGTACCATAAAAAATTGGTGAAGACCTGATGAATATCTTCGGTCCTGAAGACCAGAACTCCTCAAAATTGAACGGTACAGCAATAATTCTTTTTGCACCTGGTTCAGTATAAATGTATTACTACAAAGGGGGGAGGGGGGTTAAAAGGGGTGTGGAGGGGGGAGAGAAAATAGATACTAATGTAAATAGTCAATATTTCGGGCAGTACTTAAATGAGTAGAAATAAACTATTTTGTCGACAAGTATGGTATGTTAGATTTGTGTCATTAAAAAATGGTGAAGACCTGATGAATATCTTCGGACCTGAAGAGCAGAACTCCTCAAAATTGAACGGTACAGCAATAATTCTTTTTGCACCTGATTCAGTATAAGTGTATTACTACAAGGGGGGGGGGGGGTTAAAAGGGGAAAGGCGTGTAGGGGGAGGGGGGGTAAGATAATAGATACAATTAATTTCCGTTTTCAATATAAAAGTTTTACTATAAACAGTAGGTGAAGAAGAGGGAGAGTGAGAGAAATAGATACGTAAATTACCGACGTAAACTAAGAGAATCCGACCTGGTCAGTATCTAACTATAGCGGATATCATGATTATAATGACTTACAATCTTCTCATAATTTCACAGCAATAATATCATGTTTGGTCTGAAGAATTCGTAAATTTTAAAGACATCGTTTTGATTATATCATGATCACCTTTCTCATCATTACGATGCCTATCAAAACTAAAAAGGGACAAATAAAATAATTTTTAATAAAAAAATAAAAACCGACTTCAAAGTGCCACTACAAAGTAACAAATAAAATATATTTCATCGTACTAGTACCCAATGATTAATGTTCTTATTGACTTGACTAGCTAACAAATCTTAAATACGTAATATTTTGAAGGCGGGTCGCTAAATATCAAACACGTATAAATTTAAGCAAATGTTACACCATTTGATATTACATGTAGATCCTGCAATGTTGGCTCAGAAAGGCACATAAGTAAATTAAACACAAATGAATATAATGTGCTAATCCTACGTGTAAATTTATTGAAGTTTTGATAGAATTTCTATGTGTCTTACATGTGTATGGTAGCCTGTTGATAATTATCTAGATATGATCCACGAGACGGTTGACCACCGGAGTCACTTGTGTGTTGATGATATTCAATTACCATACTCTTTAACAGTGATATATTTCAATCATAGTCAGGAAACCTGCATGACATAAAGGCATTTAAGTACAAGAAAGGTTATGTTGTGTCCCATGCTCAACAGTGGACAATTACGGCCTGATATATTAAGACAAATTCATATTCCGTGTAAATCTTGCGTGTTTTTCGCTATAATTACTTACACAAATTAATGTTAAGCGTAAGGCGTACATGTTCGGCACTTAGCGACCCGCCTTCAAAATATTACGTATTTAAGATTTGTTAGCTAGTCAAGTCAATAAGAACATTAATCATTGGGTACTAGTACGATGAAATATATTTTATTTGTTACTTTGTAGTGGCACTTTGAAGTCGGTTTTTATTTTTTTATTAAAAATTATTTTACTTGTATAACTACGCCAAGAAGCTCTGACAACAACATGAAATATCTCTCCGTGTATTACCGTGAGGTCCATGACTTTTCTAAAATCTGACAGGCTTTGTGCTTCTAATGTATGGATAATTTAAATCAATATTACTATTCTACTAATCTCACTGAGTATATTCTGATTTATTTAGTAAACTACGGACAAGCCTTGTCTAAACAAAACCGCAATAAATCCTACGTTATGGTTGCTTGTTTATACAAAGAATGTGTAAGTTTTGAAAATATTTAAAGTTGTGAAACGCCGACCGCGCGCGGCCGCTGTGAGCTTACGACAATATCTCTCAGAATTAACAGCATTAGAACTTATAAAACTGTTAATCCGAATTAGATATCTAAAAATATTTGCTTAAATTTCATTTATATTCAAGAAATATATTTTATAGCTCGTATTTCAATACGCCGAAATAGTATTACACGACGCATTAAATGGTCGGACACTAATCGATTGTGAATAGGAATTGCCTATAGATGTAAGAATATTTGGACGGATGGATTAAGTACGTATAAATTCTTTAATTTATGAACTCCCCTTTATGGCTGCTTGGTAAAAGTGTGGAATATTGATTTCTATTACCGATTTTTCTTCATTAATGGCTACCGAGACTTCGGAATGGACTTCAAGAGATGGTTCTTATTGATCGTAATTTACGTCGGTATGCGTATTGGAGATCAGTTTGGCGAATAAAATGTTTAAATTCTCCGTTCTTCGAAACGCCGGTAGCTTGGTCTGGTTCATTATGAGATATTTACATGATAATTACGCTATGAGCGGGAGCGCTGGATTCCATCGTATAGATTTGTGTCTTTCTATACTTTTAAAGTGATTCTTTTAGATTTAATTATCTAGATAGGTCGTTATGTCGCTATTGAGTTTCGATTAATTGGTGATAAAGTTTTTTCTGTTTGTTAGGCTTCCGGAGATTTTCAATGATGCTATTTAGATTAAGCTGGTTTTTTGGTGATTCATACAAGGTTGAAACATTTACATGATATCCATTAGAACTTTGTTTGTTTTGCAAAGTAGATAACATTGGTATCTCTTTTGGTGCAATCTGTATCTGTATCAGCCTAGATATGTCCAACTGCAGGGCAAGGGCCTCTGCAATTGACAGTACGATTGAGGGGTTAGGCCACATAGTCCACCACGCTGGCCTAGTGGGGGTTGGCGGACTTTATCGCTATGGTATGCAGGTTTTCCCACGATGTTTTCCTTCACCGTTTTAGTGCGTGCTGCGCCCTGGGATTTGAATCCGCGACCTCCGTGAACATGTTGGCAGCCGCCCCGGGTCCGTTACCAACAGATCACCACGCACGTAGGTACAATAAAGTTTAGATATTTTAGTTTTTTACATACATACATAAACTCACGCCTTTATTCCCGAAGGGGTAGGCAGAGGCGCCACTAGGACACCCACATTTCGCCTTGCATGTTCCGTCCCATGATGTGATAGGGGGCGAGCCTATCGCCATATCGGGCACAAATTCCTGACTCCGGGCTGATAATGAACAGAAAAATCCAATATCACTTTGCCCGACCCGGGATTCGAACCCGTGACCTCAGCTTTGTAGTCGTACCGCAGTACAACCACGCCACCGAGGCAGTTATTATAGTATTTTAGTTTTTTAATGTTTTAAAATGTAATGTTTTATCTCAATCATGTATTTGCCTTATATTGAAATTATCTAATGATGACGAACTATATTTATGGTACTATTTCACATTAAGTTGTTAGTCCAACCTGGGATTCGACAGACAAAGCGATACTTAGTTATACTTTATTGAACCTTAGAAAATCATTTCAACTGCTTTCTTGAGAGAGGCTAGTGGAACAAAAGTCTTTGAAGGATAGCAATATTTTGTTGGCAAAGTATGGAAGTATTTTATTAGCAATCAACAAGTGGGTCGACAAAGGGCGAAAGTAACTGCAAGAGAACCTGTCGACTTCTTGCATTAGCTTCTAATGACTAGGGCTGTGCTATTTTTCTACTTGTTTATGTCAAGCATTATAAAAAGAAATAATGTGTAATAATATTTAAAAAATATATTATATAGCTGGAATCCACGTTACTATGGAGTTTTTTAAAATTTTACAGCAAAGGTCTGGCAAACGAGCCAACAATTCACCTGATCGTAAGTGATCACTGCCGACCATGAAAATTAACAACGCTTGGATCATGGATGTGTTGCCGACCCATCAAATCGGGAGGAGAGCGGGAAGGAAAAAGGACTTGAAGAAGAAAAGGGTATTGGGCATCCGGTAATCTCACTCAGTGAACGAAACGCGATAGCAAAGAAAGAAAGAAAGAAAGAAATAATTTATTATTGGACAGTAATGAAATGTCGCTGTCGCTTCACGTCGATTTCCTGTAAGACAGTGGTACCACCCCGGATGAGCCTGCTCATTCATGTTGAGTCATGGCTGACAACAGCGTGGCTCCATCATTTCCAAAGATTAAAGAAAAGAAAAAGAAATTGGTAAAAAATGGTAATAAAAAGATAAAATTTTATCAGAATTCGTCAGAATTAATGTCAAGTTCTATAGCAGAACAATATTAGATGCAGTTTTGTCTTTTGCTAGAGTGGCACCTCCTGACTGAGGTGGATCCATTGTCCTTCAAATTAGCGAAGTGTTTCTTCTTTAGGAAATAAAACTTCGTGCAAAACATTATCTGAGATAGGTACTTAAACAAATAATGTACAATATATACACGACTGTGATAGACAGTTATAGTTTGAATACCTAATATAGGAACTTCATTTTATTGCTACGTATATGTAGGATTTACTTCAAAGAGTAGTAGTTTACTTAAAGTCTTGGCTTGTAAATTTGGCACTGGTCTGGCGAGTAATCTCAGCTTTTGTTCAACAAATCCTACTAAGCCAGGTATGGAAGATATTGACTATATCCTTTCTGAATTGTTTTCCAGTTAAGGTCTTAGTGTCCTCAATATATTTTTTGATAATGTTTTGAGATGAAAATAAGCCCTACGAATTCTTGGTGGTACCGGTCGTATTTCTATCTACTACAACTTCTAACAAAATGACACATTTTACTGTAGAAATTTACTAATAATTCTGAGCATTAGGTCTCAACTCCCCCGTAATATAAAACACATCAAAAATGTTTTTATGGTTTGAAAAGCAAAGAATCAAAGAGTCTTCAATCCAGTTCACTAGTGTCTCAGTCTCTGAAATGTGACAGGCCGCCTGGGTAGGTATCACCCCAATGCCTATTTTTCCTTGTTTTTAAACACTTAACATCTTAAGTCTTAGGATGGCGAGCGCATTGGATTGCACAGTATTGCTTTATAATTCATGGTATTGTTTGGTTTTGCTCCTGTCCATGTGCATGCTTGACTCGCTATTCATCGCAATAAAAAAAATAGTTCGATGTTTTTGATACCAACGATACAAAACACCTGTATAACTATGGAGTTAGAATTAGATGAGTGACTTGAGTTTTTATTTACAATTTTAATTAATATTATGTCTTATTAGCTTAGCACAACCCTGCTATTGATTAGCTGTTACTCATAAAACACATTTTAATACACAAAATGTTTACCTTAACTGACAAAGTAGCGACTGGGAGTATAATGCAAAAGCATCGTAAATTAGTTCCCGTCGCGCATAAACCTAGGTGTTTACAGCCACCATTGTGGGGTCAAACTTAATTTATTTGCTTAGACAACGAGCCTCGAACCATGGACTTCGAACATTGTCACTCAAGCTAAAGGTATTCGCGTAAAAACCATAAGTTACAGCCCTCAAAGCATTAACGACACCGAACAAATTGAAGTAGTCACTCAGAGGATTTAGGTAGCCAGCGTGTGGCCAAAAGTATTTCACCCACTTTATATTCTTTGTGGCTGTAAATTTACTAAGTAATGGTCCGGTTTACAGATGTTCTTATATTTAAAAATGACAATAGGGTGCATAAAATAATTTTGGTTATGGTTGCAGTGGTTGTAAATCTTTTTAGAGACAGTTTTGGGTGTATTGGTAATAAGTTCGAAGATGAGACTTAGTACGAAAAATCTTGGTGTGTAATACGTGTGATGCTTAATGTGGCTTTATTACTCGTTCGTTTTACACTGGTAAGTACGGTATGCGACCATTTTATAGAAAAAAACAGTTCTCATTTCTTATAGGTCACGAATGTCTGGTATATTGCTCTGATAGGTATTACACAGGTACTTTTGAATTCTTCTATTACTATCGAATTGACGTTAATACAAAAATAATTAACGCCTCGAATAGGCACGAAGACTGTTCAACCGACGCACCCAATCCACCTAAGACAATAACAGCAACTAATATCTCGGCATAGGCCGTGACGTCCGCATTACAGATAAAAATTAAATGATCTCGTAAGTGGCGGAGGCGGGCGTCACCGTTGTTTATTGTTGAATAGTCATTATATGTAAATCGTCGAGTCGTGATGATGGCTCCGATGATAGTGACGAGGCATGTTTCGCAACCACACGGAATGATAATTGTCCCAGCCCGGCGTGGGCGCTTCCACCTGCCCCGCTCCTTACAATACTTCTCGGTAATAAACGACAGTTCCGAGATTTACCGCGATATCACTAGATTTCATAAACGTGACGTTTCGAGCACGCTTTTGAATGCGAGTTGCTTTTTTGTTGCTACCGTGTGTCGTTGTGTTTTGTTTTTGGTAATAGTCTTTTATGTTATTTTATGATGCCTATAGTCTTGTGTTTCTACAAGTGTGGACGTCTAGCTGATTTTTATAACTAATCTTTTGTTGCAATCTTTATTTAAAACATATTATTTTTACATTTTACAATTATATTGGAAACTTATATGAATATAATTTTTATATTGATAGTCAATAACTATGTACTTTAACGGTGAAGAAAAACATCGGGAGGAAACCTGCATATCAATGCGATTTATAAGAATTTCTATGGTATGTAAAGTACGCCAACCCGCACTTGGCTAGCCTGGTGGACTATATTATGGCCTAAGGGCTTTCAATTGTATTCTCGATTGTACAGGAGGTCCGTGCCATGAGTGGGACGTATATGGGCTGAACCACATGCATATATTTTTATGTATTTTAAAAACAATAATAATAGACAATATAGCGTTAAAAAGAAAACCTTCACACTCAGAGGCTCATATTCATAAATATACAATATTTCATTCTATTCAGAATTTACGTTTTAATTATAAAATATTATCTTTGAAAATAGCCCACCTTTCTGTTGCGGATTAAAGATTTGATATTACTCGCAACTATATTCAATCCACTGAACTCTCGTTATTAAGTAAGGCAATTTATTCTCATACATCTAAACCGACGTAGGCTACACAAGCATAAACCGACAATGCGATCTCTTTAATCACTTCAGCTACTCAATGAGAGACTTATGGTACAAAAATACACAATTTATACGAAAGCCGGAGCTTGCTCTCATAATAGATTCATACCCACTTCAGTTCCTACTGACTTCTGCTAACGAGGATTAACACCATTTCTCCACTATGAATTATGTGGAAGATTCTTAACATATTTATTTGTTTTGGTTTTATCTTTCTTTCGTCCAACAGTGAAACATAGACTTGAGCACACAGTAAGATACCAAGTTTTGTGAAGATCAAGATCTATGAAGAGAGCTCACCTATCGGTACTGAAGAGGAGGTCAAAAGGGGAAGCCTGGTGTCACCGATGTACCAGTCCTATACGCTTGTGGAAATACTTGTGTGCCACACAAAATGGGTACCGGAGCGGGATTGAACCCGCTTCCTTTCATTTCACAGCCGGTCCTGACCAACTGCACCATAAGGCGGTCGTTATTAACATCGGGAGATAGAATACACCAAGACAGTTAATTTAAAAGTTGGCTCAAAGTGCGATATCGCTATGGGATTTGGCTGGTTTCGTGGCCAGGTGGCTGCCGGCTTATTTGGCTCCTTCGTCTCCGCACAATTTGGCTACGGTCCCGTTTTAAATTATGTATGCGATATACATTGCTGGCTTGTGATTGCATTATTTGTTTTGGATGTTTGGTAAGGTCTTTGTTTGCAGCTATGAACACTGTTGTTTTTTCAGGTTTATGTACTGTTTGCTGTTAACAGCGTAGTGTATTTTGTTCAGAAATAAAATGTCTTTTATAATAAACTATTTTCTTGTATTGGAAACACTACAGCAGCATGTGATTTAATGTGTGATATGTTTAAAATTACGGAGAGATATCAATGTATCAGAATTGCGTCTCGGTGCAGGAATCGAAGTGTAGACTTCTTGTTTTACCGCTAACTTTTTGTTCAGCTAGCTGTCTGTGTCTTCACTAAATTAACTAGTTCAAAATAAAGCCGCATTTGGGGTTTTACTAGTGCCTTGTATTAATAAAAAGACAAGTTGAAGGTCTATTGACACAACCAAATTAATACCTAACAATCTACTAAATAAACCTTTAACATTAACTTCGCAGTCTATATTCATTAAATATACTTGTCTAGGACAGGCACAAAGACATTTTATAATTAAGAAATCATTATCGCAACCTACCACAGACCCTTTAAATTAATGAGCGTGTAATTTTTTTGTCCCATGCCTCGTAATTATCTGAGCTCAAATAGTAATATCATTCAGTTGTCTGTATCGGGATCGACATTGTCAAGCAGATAATCTTGGCTCGCATGTGCTAATTAAAGGACATTCTGTTACACAATGATCGCGGCTGTCGGTGTAGCCAACGCGAAGACGACCGAGCCTTTCTTCCCCTGACTGACTACCGATACCACATCGTAAATACGCGTTTAAAGTCTTTTCAATGCGCATTCTGTTCCGCCGCATTTGTGTCGCTAACCAAGTTTTCGATAGCAGCATTATACATTGCGGTTTTATTATATTTATTGCAAATGAACGTCGGTGTAAGATCAGCGTTGGATGCCGGGTAAACTGAAGGAAGTGAACGCACCGGCGCGAATTGGTTACGCAGTGGCGATTCAACAATCGTCTCGTGATAATCGCGATCGCAGCCCTCTGATATTTCTTTTATTTTATCGCGGACGGTCGCTTTAAGATAAAACTGCAATAAATAATCCAGCTAAGACATCGGCAGTACGTGCGCTGTTGCGCTTTTCATCTGTATTATAAGCATAATTATGGCTTACCAATGTACACTTGTTTTATTCGCAATGCTTACTAGAAGGCTAATCGTTTGTTAATGGTCCGTAATGATTACGTTAATTTATTACCTTTCTTTGATAATTGTAATTGATATGGGCATACGTGCGCTGAATTGTAAGATATATTAAACTTTTAAACGAATGCTACTGCAAAACTTGAACATGCTGCCGATGTGCATAGGATGGCAATTATGTTAATGTAGTCGATGTAAAGGCAATAACGGCTTATTAAGGCAATTTTATTTGCTGATTCAAATTTATAAAGCAAGCGAAATCGGATATCTTCAATGAATTTAGACTAATTTAAATTATTACAATTTAAAATGTTAGTAACGTTATGTCATACGAATTCCTATGGATGTGTTTGTGTTAAAAACAAAACGTAGCCGGTTGAAACGATCTAAAACATTAAAAAACGTATCAAAGCCAAAGCTTAACAGCTTAAAGCCAAGATTCCTAAGACAAGGGTATCGATAACAAAATATTTTTATACATGAAAAAATAGGACTATGCGCGACGCATCTCCAGCGTCGCGTCTTATTCCATTGAATGTTACCGTTGTCGCCTCACCCATTCCCGTCACGCGCTTCCTTCGGGATGTGTTACTGATAGGCTCGATACACAAATCGAACGAGTTTGAACCTTATACCAAGTAACTGTATTTACGTTCACAAATATGCATCGCAGTATTTTTATGTGATATTGGTATGCGGACTGCGCGTTCGCGTCATCTGTTTCTTCGGAAATTTAAGTTGTCGGGGACGAAGTGGCTTGTGGTTGAAGAAATTTGGTGTTATTTGATTTTGTTATGGGATCTGCTGCCGGAGGTTTTATGTAAGCTTCTACGCCTGGTATTTGATGCTATTTTTAATAATAATTTTTTTTATCATACCCAGAGTTAAATTGGTTCTGTGCTCTGCAGTGGGACGTTGTAGGCTCATAAGAATTATGGACAATTATAAAATTCATCCAAATAAGAAATGCTTCTACTGATGTGTTGTATTTAATCTCTTTATTTCTAGCCTTATTCCATGTTTGAGGTAGGTTAGCGCAACGTAATATTATGCATTTTACATTAAAAATGGCTTATAATTTGATACCAGCTCATACGTATTTATATTTTTGGAACTTCTACAAAACGGCCATGATCCGGGAATTGTGCTGGATCTATGAACAGTACCAATATGATCTAACTGGATTTAGATTCAGGACATTAAAAATCTTAAGCATACTTTTTTGTAACACCAAAGAGGCGAGATTCAAATAGTTTATAGTAATATTAATTCGTATTTCCTTTGCATGTGAGTTGCGCTATCTTAGTAGTGGGAGAACATTAAAGCTTTGCGTGCATGTATTTGGAAGTGTATGCAAATGTAACAGACATACCAACATTCTTTACAGTAAATATTGTAGTTTTGCAGATAGTATATTATGGTTGAAAGTGTTCCAAGAATTTTACTCGAATAAGTGAATATATTATTATTATGGCAAGGTGATGATAGAAACATTGCATGATCGTAATCTTTGTATGTTCATACAAAATTTCGAGTTGGCTTTCCTTAAATATTTTGTTTGGCAAAATGCCCAGGCATTAAAGGACATTTTTATTTATTCACATGTAGCATATAACAACTAAGTAACTATTTGAACCAACCTTTGATTCGAAATAAATGATAGTTTCATATTTGGATAAAATAATCAAATAATCCCTGGTGCTAAGTGGCGCTGTTGTTCTACGGTACGATTACAACGCTGAGGTCTTGGGTTCGAATCACGGGTCGGACAAAGTGATATTAAATGTTCCTATTTATTATAATCGGCCCGTTGTTAGAAATTTGTTCCCGATATGGCGATAGGCTTGCCCCCTATCACATCATGGGACGGAACATACTAGGCGAAATGTGGGTGTCCTGGTAGGACCTCCGCCTGCACCGTCTGGGACAAAGGTAGGAGATTATGTATATGCAATTGAACAATCCAGATTTAACTTTGGTCGACTTAAGCATTCATGTATTAAGAGCAGAAAAAATGCAATAAAATAAAATCATTTGCTGTTAGTTGTTACGTAAGCGCGTCAGTGGTAAGCCTTCTTCAATTAACATTGACAGACGAATCGTTTTAGACCGTGTCTACATAACAGCTTTGCTCTTAAGCCTATATGTTACGGAACAGTAATAAGAAGATCGTAATTGTACGTCAAAGGGGCCGACTATAGATGGATTAGGTGACGGCGCTACGTTGTACAAAACAGTAGGTACGGTAGCGCTTAGTCTTTGGAAGAAAATATACAAATTTGGGGCAAAGTTAGTCCTAATTCTCGTCGTGACAATAGAAATATAAACGAATTAGCTATTTAAAAAAGCCCATTTGGACGTGTGGAGATAAAAAAATATTTTAATGTATTTTGTTGCTGAATCTGAGATATAATTAATAACTAATTGAAATCAAACAAAAATCTAGCTTTTATTAATATTGTACTCAGCCTGTCGCCGTCCACTGGACGTAGGCCTCCCCAAGTGAGCGCTAACCATCCCGGTCTTGAGCAGCCGTCATCCATCTGCTCCAACCCGCTTGCCAAGCGTGGTGACTATGGCAAATTCCCCCTTCATCTAGCTTTATTATTATTTTATTAAAGCGAAATTGAATTAAAGTTTTAAACAACGAACACCACGCAAAAAATATTGTATATACCCCAGTCCACTATCTGTAAAACTCGCCATACTGTTCACTCTATACTCACAACATCGATGTTCGTCAGACCAGATTATAAGCGACAATTCAGATTCGGTTGTATTGATTGACAGCAGGCTGTAAGTTCGTTACGAACAGAAATTCATCGAGACGCATGGACGGCCGAGCTTGCTCTCTGTCGCATGCGTTCATAATCAATATTCAATTCAAATTAATAAGTATAAATGTAGCTTTAATACACGATTGATTAGAAATAGTATACATTCCTTATTACATAGCGTAAGTATGATTTCAGTAGAGAAATTCACAATGATCATAATGCCTTTTTTAAATTGTTATAAAATCCGAAATACAGCTGCTATGTTAGTTATTTTATTATTGTTTATAACCTTCTCTTAGTATAATAAATCAATATTTTATATTACTTCAAATCGAATATCGATAGGTACTGAATATCAAGTAAAGCCCCGCTAGTTCTCAGACTCTTACAAAACGTTATGACAAACTCAATTGATTTTTATCCGACCATTACGGGATAAAGAAGTTGAAAAGCCATATATCCCGACATAACTCCTGTATCATTAATTTATCTGTGTGCCAGTTATTTCATAGAATTTTAAATCGAACTGGCGAAGGCGCATCGGCTAGGAATTCGAGATAATATCGCACCGGCTTAGTTTTACGTGAGTTATGGCGCAATAAATAATTGTACCGTTGCTGTGACACCTACATACGTCATCGGGAAGTAATTGACTCGCTAAAACTGCTGGTAAACCCTACTTTGCGTTGTCAATTTGTATGAGTTAGTTTTAAGTAATGGTAATACATATGTATGCGTGTAAAATCGAGAAAAGGCTTTTATTAAGGTCTATAATATTATATTAAATGGTCACGTCCAAATCGTTTCTTTAATTTGTATTCCCCAAAAACGTCCTACTGCAGGGCCAGGACCTCCTCTACAATCGAGAGTACGATTGAAATGGGTTAGGCCGTATAGTCCACCACGCTGGCCTATTGTGGGTTGGCGGAAGGCGGCGGGTTTCTTTAACGAGTTAATTAAATTATTACCTCACTAATTGACTGGGAGACAATACGAAAACTTCGTAAAAAAAAATCTAAGCTTCAAGCCTCTGTAGAACATTTTATGAACATTAAATATATTTATAGTAAAAGAAACCAAAACCGCAAAGGAAGTAAAAAATATATTTTCCTTATCCTTTTAATTAAAAAAATATGATCCACGAACCCAATAAAAGGTGTACCACCTGTCCATCAGTACTTGATAGTCTTAACAGTCCTGCAGAAACCGCTACGAAATTGTATCAAAATAAAACATTTATAACTCAAGTAACGTATTAAAAATATTTTAATTTCAAAAACACTTATGAACTTAAGATAGTGTACGAAAAATAAGCATGAAACCGAGGAGACAGCTTCATAGTCCTGAGCGTTTAAAGTCGACAGATGAGATGTCAGCAGAAAATTGGATTTCTTAAAATAAATATGTCGCATTCGGTTTGAATTAACAACACTCACGCAAATAAATGCTTTATGGTTCAGATTATAAGGAAGAAATTGGAACAGTGCAAAAACCACGAGACGATTTGACGAAAAGTTAATTTTTGAGTGGGACTTTTGCGCTCATAAAAGATTTCTGTACTCGTTGAAAGGGATGTGTTTTTTTGCATAAACGTTATTTCTCCCTTTTGTACAGGCGTGAGGATTAATTTTGCGACAGCTGACTATCATCAGGTAAGTCAACCTTGTTATACATTTGAATGGCACTTGTCAGTTTTTAATTTTGACGTATCCAAATTGAGTTGAACGTCTGGTTAAATCCCTTTGTTTAGCTTTGTTCGAATGGTAATCCGGTAAACCTGTGCCTTTGATGTGTCGTCGCCATTGTGCGCCGTTTTGCTGTTAATTATTGTTAATTCCACGTCTCTATTCTCGATTATCTCAGTTCACTTTTACTTTAGTCCGTTAATCTCTTTTGGCTCTGCATTACAGTTGATCTGTTTTGTTTGACTGATTCAATTTCTTCGTCTTTCTTGCGTTTTTGGTTTCACACCTCTTTTATAATAATGGATTGGATTGTTTGGAAGACACTATTATTTTCAATTGATTCATATTTTGAAGACCCATAATTTTTAATTTTATTATATTCCAAAACACCTTACTTCAGCTATAATATTTCTACTCGTAGTTAACAAGCAACTTATTTGTTCAATTTATGTTAATTGTATATTTTTATTCATTCAATAAAAATACGTATAAGAAAGGAAACATACTTTTTACCTTCATGCATTTATTGAAATATACAATTACGGAGAAGTCTGCGACACTTATTCCTATGAATCAAGTTTATAGTTGTTCCTTGTTGTATAAACGGTAATATTTTCTTCCATAGATGCCTCATGTTTGCCAAGCCACTCGTCAACGTAATTAAAAGTATAAGTTTTACAACCACATAAATAGCAGGTGTAATTATAAGAGGCAACTTCAAACGTAAATAACCCTTTAACATTATATAATTATCCAAATGAATGAGTAAATGGCAACGTAAAATGAACAGTTCATGACACAAACATTAAAGTATAAAACTTCCTGCATAATCAACTTACGGGTTACTGTATTACTGAAGGACCCTCTTTACGACGCTATAAAAATAAGCTAATAAGTACCATTTCACACATGCGTCTTTTGTAGACGGACGACTTTTTGGTTGTAAAATTCAGGGACCAATCGAAACTTAAAAAAATATTATTTCAAAGTTGACGACTGCCTAATTACTAAGAACATTGTACTGACCCTGTGTTTCTTTAAAAAAGAAGTAACAAGTAATCTCAATGATATGAAGCTAACGTCTGGCGAGGGATACCTTCTACGAGTGTATATGGGGATTTATGTGTGTGGCCGATTTACGTTAAGGTTTGCATTTTTTAATATTCCTATCTCATAATTATGGGCTCACTCTCTCATTATTACTTCATTACAACTTGCATTACTAATATTTATATTTCATCAACAAAAAAATTGTCGCCTTTTTAATACTTTATTGTCTAACTACTGCGACTTTTAGTCGATCGTTTGTGACGTTTTATTCCATTGTCTGTTCCTCTAACTTCGACGTGTGGTCCGAATTTCGCATCATCTTGATGATGGAGTTTCGAAACTGTCCCACAGAGCTTCGTAGATAACTGCTAAGTGATAGAAAGAATGCCCGAGCGACCAATAAAACTTACGAAATAGAAGTTTTTAATACGGAAATAATGTTGTTCGCCCACGTTAACTTACAGATTTGACTTGAATACTTGTTATAACTATATGAAATTAATGAGTTTCTTAATTACAGATGTGTGGATTATGGGTTTTGATTGTATAATTAGGTCCTCGAGTGTTTTGACTTATTCATTTTGTTGTATTCTTCTTTGGTGTCACAGATTTATGTTAGTTCCATAATTGTACAATGTGTCGAAGAAAACAAAATGAATCGAAACACGTAATATGTATTAATAGTATTGAAGGATTTTAATTAAATAAATATTTAAGGTAATAATAATGTTAAATGTTCTGATCTTTTTCTTTATCTGATATTTTTGATTGCTCATTTTAATGGCGCATTAACTGATAATATGAAAGTTGAATACAAAGTTTTTGATATTGCTACTAAATAAAATAATAATAAATAGGATAAATAAGGCTTTTGGTTGGCTTCGTCAGACATAACAGTAAGAAAGCCTCTCACAGAAAGAGATAGCAAATCTATTGAGGAAGTGGGAGAGGTCCTCTGCCTACTTCTCTGTAGATATTGTCTGATGGTATGTTAGGTACGTAATGAATTGTACAGCAGTTAAACCCACACCTACCAACAAAGCGTATATTATATTACTTTGGTCATTAAAAATTCAATAAAAAAACAGTAGCAACAAAAGGCATATTCAAGTGCAAGACACATGAATATATAAATAAGCATAAATAATCATCGTTTCATTGTACGTTCTTAATCATTTCGAAATTCGTTCGTCGATTGTGTAAAATTGTCTTTTTATTGTGGTAGTGATTTATTTGACAGCACTTACACGTATGAGCCCAATAAATGTATTGAGTCGGGATCGGCCCTTGTTTCAACTGATATCTACATATATTAAAATTCTTGCTTGCTTTTTGTGCGTTAAATGTTTCTTCAAGACTTCGGTGGTGCGGTTGTGAGGTTTGCCTTTGAATACAATTATTTATTTCATAATATGCAAATTAAAAATTCTGACTGAAGTAAATTAATTTATAGAATTATAAAGGCATTTTTATTTATTAGAAGTGTATTAATTAATTGTTTGGACGAGCATTGATGTTCATTGTTCTGCCTGAATAGATCTCGTTTATATGAGCGGTAATGAACTGGCAGTAACGCATACATTCATAAATTCAGAAACTTTAAGTATCCTTACATAGGTCATCAATAGTACTTTTAACTTTCAAGTAGGCTAATGCTTGTTGAATAATTTAAGAGAAGTAATGCGATAGTTCATGTAAACTTATTGGCCTTTCACAAAAAATTTAGATGGAATATAAAATTCAGTATGAGGCACTGCATTTTAGATACTGATGTAGTTGATGCTACCTGGCATGTTGCATACGTGACCATCGTCCCTTTATCCCAGAGCGATAGGCAGAAATTACAAATTTCCAGCAGACGATCCTGACATGACTATCGCTTCATCCACGTTCAAATTATATCTGACATAAGTGTTCATATTTTAAGACAAAATCACTTAAATTGGTCATATTTTTTGCTGTAATGAATATTTGATCGTACTCATCGGCCCTTACAGGTAATACAGTAGGAATTTTATATTACTGAGGTCTTTTCCCAGCGGGGTCCCTTTAAGGACGTAGAGGATAATCAGAGGATAACATATTGCCGATTTTATATACTTCGATTGAACCTGCCGACAAAGACTAAACGATGAAATTTGATAACTGAATTTTAATTATATGAATTAATTTAGGAATATGAGGTGCCCAATTGTTGTTAAATTATGGTATATTATTTAATAAGATGTCGAAGTATGAAGTGGTATATTTTATGATTTGGTGAAAAAAAGGGCTGTAGTATAATATACACAAAAACAAAAGTAACTTTTATAAATTTTAATATTTTATGCAATGTGGCTTTAAAATATTATAAATACCAATTTCGAAAGCTGAGACCGATCAATCTTATAAGATCTTTATTACTACACCAATCAAAAATTGAATAAATAAAATCTTTTAGATCTTATCAATTATATTACTAATTACGACAAAACCAAGTCATCCAGTATCCCACACTCTATTTCAACAAATAAACTCTTTAATTAAAGACATCACGTGTGACATTATCAAGTAACAAACATTTGTTTAACATATAAAACAGTTCTTGCATTAGAATGCAGTGCATGGCGACGCAGACGGAACTATGTGGTGAGTTGTGGGCGGAAGCGGAAACGGGCGACCGCGGCGTACCGGGCCGGAACGTACGGGACACTTTCACGTGGGATTTGATTGATTGAGTATTGCCTTTTTAAGCCCGGCTTTTAGTGACAAATGATTTTTTAAAGCCGGTTTGTGAGGATGCGTTATGTTAAGTTGGTAGAATTATTCTCATACCTGGTTAATGGTTTATGCCTTATATTAAATAGACTTATGAACTTTTGTAAACATGACATACTTTTGGAGATTTTGCAGTAAACCGAATTGAAAATTCTCATTTAAATTGCCCGGGAGTGGAATTTGTGCCTGGTATAGCGATAAGCGATGTATAATATGTTATTACAAAAATAAGCTCAGCGCAATGTGGCTGGCACCAGTGCCACCTCTGTCTTACACTTCGGGGATTTAGACTCTAGTGTGTGTAAGAAGTCCGAAAACATCGCTTTTATATTTGGTATCATCAGCAGACGAGCATGGGGCCTGCTTGCTTTGTTGTTGCCTGCTATATGGTGAATTATTTTTGTGCCTTGCTTTAAGAAGGCTCGGTTATAACCGAGCTATAGCTCGAGAATGCATACTAGAATTTTATCTCAGGTGTTTAAAAATTTGATTGGACTGTGTATTTGCACATCTCTATCAATGAATGCTTCAGCTACGTTAAACACCGTGACACGTGGAGACGCATCGCGAGGGAAGCTCATCAATCGGCCTAAATCATGACCACGACCACTCTGTCAAGAGTGCACGACTACGTAGAAGAATTCTGTATTTGTTGACCTGTATACCTGACATGAACTTTAATCACGAACAACATGCAATTTGCGGCTTTTAAAAGTGTAACTCCTTCAAGGTGTTCAAATCAAATCAAATCAAATATTTTTATTGTGGACATAGGTTTACATAAGCTGTTACATTTTGTTCATCTGTACAACTATGGCCCGCCAAATTGGCATACAACAATATACCTACAATAATTAATACAACTACAATGTATTATTATTACATTGAGAGGGAAAATAATATAATAATAATAATAAGTCCAAACATAAAAAATAATAATTATGTAGTAGTAAAAACGAATGAGTCTTGTTAGTAATCTTGTATTGAATAGTAGCGTTTATTTGTTCATATAAAAAAACACTTGTTTGTCAAACGAGTGTATAAAGTTTTTAAATGCCATTTAAAGCTGTTGTACAATGAAATCGAAATGCAAACACTTTCATCGACCTTGTGCCGTACTGTACACATAATTGCGTATTGTGTAATTCGTAAGCTGCGAACAATCGCTCTTCAATTGCTCAATTTATTTGCCACACCGCAGTCGCGCATCCATTTGGATATCTTAATGATTGGTTTTAATTTTGTTAAAATTCCAGTTGGACTAAGGTTGAGGCCGTTTTATCTGGTGTACAGGTGACGATCAGCAGTAGGACATAGGAAATTATTGGTTACAGTTTACATAATCCAATGCGATTTGTTGCCAATCGCGCACTTTTCGCAATTCCGATTTGACAAAAATTATATTTCTTTAAGAAAATTGTCTATATCTTTCTCTTCAGCCACAGGAAATCCATTGCTGAACTCAGAACTCCCTAAGTAGAGAATTTTCATAGAGAAAATTTTAGAAAATTACTGTTTCCAAAATATCTAAACAATTTAAACAATATTTGTATTCTTTGAACTGTTATTTAGAGACGTTATTTAAAAGCCCGTAGATTTTATAATATAAAGTCCATACCGTAGATTTTATAATATACTGTCCATACCTATATGAAGTTATATTGTTATTAAAATACTTCAAAATACATTTTATTTAATGCTCTGTGTAAACAATATCCATTTAGAAACCAATTAGCCAAGCAATGTAATGATAAATAAATTTAATGTTATAATCGCTTTGTAAAACATACATACATATTTATAAATTCACACCTTTTTCCCTAAAGGGGTAGGCGAAGGTGCTACCAGGACACCCACATTTCGCCTTGTATGTTTCGTCCCATGATGTGATAGGGGGCGAGCCTATCGCCATATCGGGCACAAATTCTTGACTCCGGGCTGATATAATCAATAGAAAAATCAAATATTACTTTGCCTGACCCGGGATTCGAACCCGAGACATCAGTTTTGTTATCATACCGTAGTAAAACTACACCAACGAGGTAGTCAGGTAATAATGTCAGTACTAATGGTTGGGCGCCTAATAGTTATCCAAGACGACGAGAGATATCGAAACGCAAATAAAACAAATCGATTTGAAGCAGTAATCTAGCGCAGTTAATGCCTAGTATAATTATATGTATGTTTGCTAACAACACCTATCTGTGGCTCCATTAAACCGTGGCCCTGAATGGAGCAATTGATATTGCAAAATTAAATATGGCTTGAGGCGACTAATGCGTATAGTAAATATTTTTATCGGGCCTATCCCACACACGCAAACCATTGCAACTTCTGTGAGTCAATATTAGTAGTTACCCTGCGCTACAGCTAGGGGACGGAAGAACTCACTCACCCCTGCCCGTCGTAAAGGGTAACATATAGGGGTCATCAGGTGTGCTTGATATACTCATAGGGCGGTGCGTCCTCATTGAGTTCGACTTCGAGTTGCAAGACAGAGCACAAGGCCTTATATCTGTCGTGATCGTACTTAACATAACCAAAGTGATTAGTGATCAAAAGTTAAAGCAATGTTATCTTGGAATATAATTTTCCGCTTTATTTTTTTTTCAATAATGTTCTGGAGCACATATTTTATCTGCCAGTTAGTCTGCATAAATAAGCATACACATAATTTCCTAATAAACTAAGAGCTTTTAAAACGTTTCCAATTTAACATAGAGATGTCGGGTGACAATCCCTATCGTGGCATCGACATAATGAAGTAACATCAAAGAGATTGGTCGGTGCGCACGGCTCGCCGCGCCGTCCGATACAATTTGACCAGGGCGACAGACACGCTGCAAAGAACCACGTTAAACACGCCACTCTGTCGTTTAATTAGATGTCTGGAAAAAAACTGGCTATTTATTTTTAGCGTTTCCACTAATGGATGCCAGTTTTCTAATGCATCGGCTTGCGTTGCTTTGTAAATGCTGTTTATTTTTTAATGTGATTGTAAATTTTTTGTACTGTTTCGCGGATGTTATAATTTTAAACGTAAATTCAATGCACCTGCCAAATACGAGTATAGTGCAATCAATACTAATAAGCTACTATAATATACAGCGGTTGCTACCTGTGAGGGTAAAAATATCAAAAAAATTGCTATGATTTTGAATTGATATGAACAAATGCTACAACAAAGCATCCCATCAAACCAATTTTAGTAATGAGATCGTTTAAAAAATAAAGAAACTATTCGGCTGACAGTAATGTTAAAACAGCCCATTAGAAATTATTCAAAATAACACGAGCTCAAGCCAGTTTCATAATTAACGTGTATAGATGTAAAGATAAGTCTTTCATTTATTATTTATTTCTTAATTATGATTATGTGTGTGTTTTAATTATTGCTGGAGGGTAATTTGTGTGCCAGGTTCAGATATATTTTCTATAAATTGAACATAACTGCAAATATTACTTAGCTAATTAATTTGCAACTCATGTAAGATGGCTTAAGCAAATGTATTATGCAATTTAATGACCAGCGGATATGAATTTTTTGATTAGATTTTTATATCAGCCCACATGCGTCCCACTGTTGAGCACAGGCACTCTTTATTATAGAGAAAGGTTTAAGTCTTAGTCCATACTGGCCTACTGTGATTTTGTCCTCATCTTTTAAAAGGGAAAGACCAATAGTCATTGACTTATATTCTACCGATAGACGAGACACGTCAAAGAAATAAAGTGCCCCCATATTTTAAAAGCACACTGCAATATTACATCACTTACCTGGTATTTTATTAAAATATTGTAACTTCAGACGATTTGCTTTCGGTTTGACGGCGAAACATTTATTTATTACTTTTAAACGTATGCGATAAGGCGTCCTGCACTGTCACTGTCACGAAGCAAACTGATTCATGTGTGGTGCATGCACCGCAAGTATGTGGGACACATTTTTTGTACTGAATGTCTTATCTAGTGTAACATTGATATCTATGCCGATAGCTTGTCTATTTTAATGCCGGGCAAATCTGTTTTTACGCTGGACGTATCGAATATGTTGGTTCAGTAATCCTTGGGTGAGGCCGATGTTCAGCGCCGGAATTCTAGTGGTTGATCGGTAGATCATTTCTTTATCGTATCAAACAAACAAAGCAGTGGCGTGCCTAGGGTTTTGGAGTAGGGCAAGCCCAATATTATTTTAGGTTTAATACATATTTATTTAGAAGACAAAAAAAGACTAAGAACGACGAAATCGAATTTACGGCTCGGCGGCAGACCTATCACACAATCTATACAATATTAAAATCTAAGTAATACAAATATAGATAGCTTGTGGTCATGCAACCGTAACTTTTTACTGCACTAACTACTGAGCACTTTTAATACCCGGCATTACACTAGCATAACGATAGCTACTATGGTCCCGTGTTTGACTACGCAGTTAACCAAAATTGCGGACAGAAATTGTTATAAATTAAGGTTAAGTTTTTACAAGTAATTTTAATTACAATTTACAAGTAATAGCATGCCTTTTGAAAGGACCACAATATCATTGAAATCATTACAATTAATCAAAACATTCTAATACACAAGTGTCCATTGAAAAACTTATGAAACACGACTGTTTAATAACCTTTATGAAGGGGAGCATGTAGAAATCGAATAACGTAGTTTAGTAAACTGGACCGATAAAATGCCTCTTGTGATTAACAAGAATTTAAGAAATGCACAAACTCGGCGTAGTTTTCGCGCCAGTTTTAATATAATTGAATTAAATTACCTTTATAACGGCAATGAACACTTTCACCATCACACTAAAACCATCACAGGAAACAATACAAATCATTTTCGTATCAAAAAGTTTAAATAACATTAAAAAAAACGAATAAATAACCTAAAACCGAACTATTTACTATTGCACAATATCAAAATACTTATGAAGTTAGTAGTAATTCGTACAGTATTGCTAGTAAACGAAAAAATAAACATTACAACATGCAATTATAATTTATGAAATAAATATAAAAATCTCATTATTTGTATTACAAAAATGATTAAATAATTTTAAAAAAGAACCAACATAATTTAATAACAATAAATATAATTTGGTTAACCAATAATGTTACACATGACGACCTTCAAACGTACGATGTTCAATCAAAACAATTCTGTGGTCAAAAGCTGGGCTTTTGGTTTAGTACATTATTGCTATATATAAATATCTATAGCTATACATTCGTAGTGCCAGAGTATTGCATTTCACCCGTAAATGTGAAAGAGATAGCATGCGTTGCCAAAAGCCTCGTAAAAGCACACGAGAGAGAAAAAGACAGATACATGTTTTGCGCGTACCGTCTTTTAAAAAATGCGTGGAGCTACGTTCTACGTGAGAGGTAAAATTATTGAATGAATTTATTACAAGCGTTGCGCAGCGCGGGCGGCGCTTCGGCTCGCCGTCTCAGGCGCTTCATTGAAGAGCGCCATGCCGCGACGGAACGCGGTAAATTCAAAAATGGTAGATGTTTCGTAATTACTGTTTTGTATTGAATGTAATGGTTTCGTTCAGAATTTAGTATATACGTATTAAGTAAGGCAAGCCGGGCTTTTGGGCTTGTATGGAAGTACCGCCACTAAAACAAAGGTATTTTAGGACTTCGAACCCAAGATCCTACTAGATTGCATACACTAAACCAATAGAGCGGCTTGTTAAAAATGTACATGCAATGGAGAATATGCTGGCGGTGTCAAAGAGCTATTTGTCACTTTCGGAATTGTAGCAACATTTCACGGCGATGTACTCACATTTTATCTTGCCTCTGTTTTTCTATTTTCTTCACTTGATGTATGGGACGCATTTCCGCACTTTCGAATAACGTTCGTATATTCCCTTTTATGTGCGCACTGCTTTAAAAATGTATTTGCTGTTAGGGCGAGCCATGGGATACGAAGATGCGTAAAGGAATTATTTAACAGCCCTAGTTTTATTTCTATTTTTGTATTCTATTTTGTTCCGATCGCTGTTTTGATAACAGGTAAAAATATAAGCGGTTTGATTTTTGCTGCTTTTAATTTTTTTTTATTTTGGATAGGATAGTTTTAGCATCTTATTTATTTCCTTTTTCTATGATTTTTAAGATAGAGTGACATTGGGTACGCGAGAGTTGAAACCATAATCAAAATATTTCTGCATCATGTAGAAGTAAAATAATGTTGTGCGTCATAATATGTAAAAGTAATATTTTGGGTTTGTACTAGGTCGATGAAATTAAATGTTGTACCTAATTTCTTATTAGAAAGTATAATTGTGAGAATATTTTACTAGTGAGTTTTAATGTTCTTATTATTTTTATATTTCATACAAGAACCAGAAACTTTTCTCTAAGCTTAAAAGGCATGCATGAACGAATATAATTTTATTGGTGTTGACATATTACACACATACAGAAAATAATTTAATCGATATATGTGATAAAAACTAGAATTCTTGTCTCTTTGCAACACTTAAATCAACTTCACACGTAGAAAACTATAAATAAACCCTGTCACCAGTCAATACGGTACATTTCTTAGATTAAACCATAGGAAAAAATTCCGCCAGTTATTGATTGATTCCCAAGAAACCCATATGATAGACAAGACGCAAGAACTCAATACTATAAATTAATAAAAGATAACCATATGATCGTTGGTGATTTTTTCTGGTCTTTTGTTCTTGATTTTTTGCGGGGGATTTAAAACAAAACTAAAGCTGTTTGTACAACAAGAGCTCTAATCAGGGAGCAAAAAGCACTGGCTATCGAATGGAGTACATCATCAGTAAGCCGAGTTTATCTCGCGTAGCATCTTGCGGCCACACGCCGTGTTGTTTTTGCTTTGACTAATTTAATGGCCTGTAGTAATGGCCTTATTTATTTATTAACTGTTTATTGTAAACATATAGATAGATATATGTTTCATAATATTATAGCATTATTTTCTTTAAAGGCCGGCTACGCACAAATCTTGTGGGTGTTTATTGCGATGATGATCACTTATCACGGCGGTTCGTCTGCTCTTTTGCATCCTATTCCATAAAAAGTTTTTATGAGAGACACGCTGTATTTAGCTTCCGTTGCAGTATTTAAGTCAGCTTGATTTGGATGATACCATTATTAACATCCGATATAATATAATTTCAATCACCTATAGTATCAGTATCTTGGAAAACGTAGCGTGGGACGTCCTTTGGCCAGATGGCGGGACGACTTGCATAAAAGGGCCGGCAGCGACTGGATGCGTAAAGCAGCAGACCGGGCTCTGTGGCGTACCTTGGGAGAGGCCTATGTCCAGCAGTGGACTGCAACGGGCTGATGATGATGATGATGATGATGATAGTATCAGTGGTCAGTGGTATTCCCAAAGTAAACATTATCTAAAAGTAAATGCGTGGTGGCCTGTTGGTAACGGACCAGACGCGGCTGCCTATATGTTCACGGTGGTCGCGGGTTCAAATCCCAGGGCACACCTCTGACTTTTCGGAGTTATGTGTGTATTGATAGTCAATCACCACGCACTTTAACGGTGAAGGAAAACATCGTGAGGAAACCTGCATACCGTAGCGATTTTAAAGAATTTCTACGGCATGTAAGTCCGCCAACCCGCACTAGGCCAGCGTGGTGGACTATATGGCCTAACCACTCTCAATCGATTGTCTCGATTGTAGTGTAGGCCCGCGCCCTGCAGTGGGACGTATATGGGCTGATATAGATATATAGATAGAAACATTATCTCAATCCTTGCTCTTTTCCTCCCCATTTATGCTCTATCCTCAAAGGTCAGTAATCGGCCTATAATATTATCTAGATGACGTAGGCATAATGGTGATAAGTTCCTATTATTTCAGCCGTTTGAGCATTACTGCCCCTATGTTATAAAAATCGTATGGTGGTCTTATCGCTCACCACAATCTTGTAGATGCGATCATGGGATGCAGATGTTTTAAATTAAGAAATATTTCCACATAAATTGGTATCCAATTGTTATTGCAACAGACATATGAAACAAAGTATTATCACATACAGCATATAATAATATTACATATGTTAATATACCAAACGATGACACAAAAAATACAGACCCCACACGCAGATACAGTTGGGTATCAAAACCTAGGCGAAACTTTTCGATTTCAAAACAGCCGGACACAAGACAAATAGTTGTAGATCTTACAAATATTGTACCTATATCATTACAGGAGTCGAACCGGCGGCCCTTTGTTTCATACCCGCCTTTTAAGCAAATTATGTTAAGGCTTATATTATATAATTTATATTACTATGTCTTATCAAATATGTCCACCATGATATCATTTTTGTACAACCATTTCTAATTTCAATGGTACCGTTTAAAAACTTTGAAGTATGCCAACGATTCCACAAGTACGCTCAAGTAAATACGAGTAATAAATAACCAACGCAAATTACAATTACCGTTTGAGAAGCGCATTTCAATGGGCGTTTTGATATCGATCGGGTAGCATTTCATCACGGGGACAGCGGCATTATCTAACTACAGGAAGAGATCGCGTTTCTCGATCTATCTCTGCTCGTATGCCAATTAGCCAATTAGAGGAGCACCAACAACTCGGGACGGTTTAGATAAGACGTTTTCGTGGTCTCATGGGACATTCCTTTTATTCCTTCGTTAAACCATTTATCGGAGTTTGTTTACTTCGATTTAATTGTCACGAGTAATTATATAAATTGAACACTATATACCTAAAATATAAGGATAAATTATACTACATAATATGTTAGTTACTATTTAACATAAGCATAAATATTAGATTTGAAATATACCAAATTCAATGACACTATAAGTTTCACTTACGACGCTTTTATTTATAAAACTATGAACAAACACATAACTTCGAAAAGGCAGCGGTGCGTTTCACGAGTTAGAATTATCAACTCCTTGTTATCTTAGTTTTAAACAAGAATATATTATTTTAAATTTTCAATAAAAAAATAACAAAGTACCAAATTCAATACTTGAACACCTCCTTGGAATCTATTGGTGTTCTATCCGCGGTTCTCAACGTGTACTTCAATGGACTTAGTCTAATTTTTAATTTAATATTCCACTTGGCCAATGGCAACGGAAACACCAACTATAAACTTCTAGTTCCTTAGTCTTATAAGAATACAATATTTTTAATTTTCAACAAAAAGTAACAAAATAAGTTAAATGACAATTTTTTATGTAATGTCTCGGTGTTTTTCCCGCGGTTCTTAACGTGTACTTTAATTCACTTAGTTTAATTTTTATTATCATATTCCACTTGGTGACTGATACACCAATTATATGAATGTCGGATGACAGATGTGTACAAAATGGTAACGTTTAGAATGATGCCCGTTTTGGGCTGTGTCTTCGTGTTTGGAGCGGGATTCTATTCTCAAAGTTAATCGAGATCGATAAAATACGATCTAATTTGTAATACTGTAACAATTGTGTTTATTGCAGTAAAAACTAGAAAAAGAGCTGAATTGGTAATCTAAAGTTCCTGACCATGTCAGTAGAGAGATAGGCAGGAGAGCCAATAATGTCTTCTGAAGTTTGACGAAATTGAGGCATGAGGTGAGGCAATCAATATTTAGAAATAAAGCTATTAAGTTTCGTTATCAAGCAATTATTTGCGTGGGACAGCTTTAAATTAGGTTCAAACTCAATTTTAGCACATCAAATTATCGTTTTATCTAGAACTATTTATCTTAATCTATTTGATTGATGTATCTTGAGAGCAGGCTTTAATTGGAACCTAAAGCGAAACATAAGTCACGATACTGACCCGAGCAGCTAATATTAGCTTTTGAACAAATAAATCTGTAATGACTTATTAGTAAGGTTGCGGAAAAAAAACAAATATGTTCTATAACTATAACCATCTAAATAAATATAATGCTATTATTATAAAAAAATATCTGAAACAGCGGCTAATTGGTTTTCGAGTACACAAACCATTGGGCTCGATCACCATGGGGAAAATATTTTTATGAGCTACAAATAACCCGGATTTAGGAAAATCCGTCGAAGTAACTCCCGCTAGTTGATTGGGTTTCGAGTTTATAATGTCATATGTATAATCGGGCATTGCACTTCATTCACCGTTGTAGTCAGTGTATCATCCGCTGTAAAAAAATATCAGTCTTGCACTCTTGTCAGAGTCGTCGTGGTTGCCGCGATGGCGGTACGTGAAGAGTTGCCTGCGTCGTCCGCCCTCTCTTCGATTTTTGTAGAGCTACAGGGCCTTCGCCACTTTTAGCGGTTAGTGGCGCTCCGTGTGCACTCTGTCGTGGAGTGTATTGAATTAGGCCAGTCCAGCGAGTGGATGATTGCCTCTAGACATTTTGCCCTCTACCTGCCCCTGGATTACCAATCTTTACATAGAGTCTTCGTATCTAGTGAGCTGTTAAAAAAAATATCATTTTTAAAATGTTATTTCTCGTGACTTTGAGAATAGTCACCGTGTCGGGAAGAAAGTTTCATAGCTCGCGCCTAATTTGGCGAGTAATTAGATGTCACGGAATCGAGTTAACTCGCGCGACAGTCGACTTGACGATTCGAGAATGTACATCACTAAGCCCCCATCATCGATGATCGCTTGTAATCGGATAATCGATTTGGAAATTATTACTTTTTAGCTTAAATTCTTATTGGTCGTATTAGGAAAGTAATTTGGAATTAGAGTTTAGCAATTTGTTTAATCTTATTGGTGTAAGTTGGGTTCTGTTAAGATGACATCATGTTGTAGGATGCAAAACATGGTTATAATTGGATAAAAATATAATCTTATTATGGAACTGCTTGCTTCGTGGTATTATATAGTTGTGTATAAAAATATTTAAGTCCCTTAGGTGGTAGGCACGGTTGTCAATAGGGCGACGGGCAGTTTTCCGCAGTTAATTGAATAACACCTATGTGTGCAGATAGTTTCATTATCCCACCATGCAAATTCCACTGACATTTTTTCAACTGCATTTACCGTAGCGTTTCGGATATAACGAAAATCCACAGCTTATTTACCAACGGGCCATTCCACGTATCAAAGAGCTAAAATCCTGTGTTAACGAAGGCTTCCTGTGTAATCCGGGAAGCACGGGGACACAATTAACATGGCCGGTCGTCTAGCCGTGTAAATTAACACTAAGTTCTGGTATTACTGGACGTCTTGTGTGCTGTATAGAGATCTTAGTGCCTTGTGAGTCTTAGAGTCTTGGGAAATAATGGGGACTTCGTGTTATTAAGTGTAAGATTAGTTTATGGTTGTTTTGGTAATATATTGTGCGAAATTTAAAATCCTAATTTTAAATTATGTTAATAATCATAATTTTAATTGATATATTGTGAGAAATTTATATTGTTAGAATATATATTATATTGTTAGAACTTTAATTTATATTTGGTCTGAGTGATTTAATATTTGACCGCGTTTGAGCAAAAAAGTAAAAAAAAAATACGTTGGTAGTGTTCTTTGTACAAGAAATTGTTTCTTAAAATGTTAATAAGAACAAAGTAATTTTATTAAAAGCATTGTTAACCAAAAATAAACTTACAACGTTTTTTTTGCTAGTCCCGTCTTTTAGTATGAGAATTAAAAGGATTATTTTGAAACAGACCTGACACAACATCTTACTTAGAACTAACAAATAAAATTTATTTTAAATTACATTTGGCGACTCAAAATCTCATTATCCATTTTCGATGGAACAAAGCGGTGACAGTTTATAATAAAATATTGAAATTTATTTTAGTACTCGCCAAGTACGATATTTAAGCTTACAGTAAATAATTATGCAGGTCCCCTATTTGGCGAAGTTTTAATTACAGAATGACGAACACTCGTCCACGGCCGTTAATGATATTGAGCCGTAGTTGGCGAAGTTCGCTTTTAGCAGTGTCTTGCTAGAATTAGAGTGGAGGTATAACAAGCGAAATTCTGAATGGAGTTAGCCATATTATTCTCCTCTTTGTGCCTAGTTAAGGTAACATCATATGGCGCCTGTTTTTTTAGGATTAATCAAGGTTCGTGAAGTTACATTTTCTGAAATATTGGTATTAGGAAACAATCATATTTATTATATCATATCTTATTTATCATATTTTTTATAATGTTTCCACAAAATTACCGCACTGGATGTTACGGTATGCACTGTGTCGTTGGAATAGACCATCGACTTGCACAAATTGGCCTGTCTGGTCTGTTGTTAAATCCAGACGTCAAGTTAAACACATTTAAAATAAGTGACTAAGTACGGTTCCCGTACGTAAGCATTCGTAATATAAAACACTTTCAATGAAATTTATAATAAAAAACCTTATATTTTAATATTACAAATACTCTCCCACTTAATACATTAAAAAACTAACCTACTTCACAGCGAAAATATCCATCTAATAGTAGGGAGCGTAATCAGGAATAATGTAGTATTCAATTTTAATTAATTTGATTCATTAAATTTAATTAGGCCGAGTTTACACGAGTCCTCGATCCGAAGGTTTTACTATGTTAATTATATACCATAGGCGGCATACGGCGAATGTTTATTCTACTAATTAAAAAGTTGAATATTTTAAATGTAACTGTATAAAGAATCACAGCTGAATATATTTGTAATTTTCTCGCCATAGCGATGGGCTATGCTATTAATCTATATATATAAAAGAGGAACCTGATTGACTGACCTATCAACGCACAGCAGAAACTACTGGAGCTAGGAACTTGAAATTTTACACAGGGATTCCTATTGTGACGTAGGGTAGCACTAAGAACGGATTTTGGGAAATTCCACCCCTAAGGGGGTGAAAAGGGTTAAAAACTGTTGTATGGAAAATCTAAACTATTAAAGTTGCAATTGTCAAACTTGGCAGTTTAATAAATCATTCAATAAAAAAAATTATTGCATACTTTATTTTTCTAAAAATTAACATTAAAGGGGTTAAAATAAGGGTTGAAATGTTTAGAAATTGGGTGATTTCCTTCCTACCCGATCAACGCACAGCCAAAACTACTGGAGTTAGAAACGTGAAATTTTACATAGTGGTCCCTATTGTAACGTAGGGTAGCACTAAGAAAGGATTTTTGGAAATTCGACCCCTAAGGGGGTGAAAAGGGTAAAATACTGGTGTATGGAAAACCGAAACCCTTGAAGTTGCAAATATCAAACTTGACTTTTTAGTTACTCATCTAGAAACAAGAACAACTGCATACTCTCTTTTCTTATAATTAAACCAAAAGGGGTGAAAATAAGGGTTGAAGTTTTGTAAAACCAAACTGCCGGATCAACGCACAGCCGAAACTACTGAATCTAAGAACTTGAAATTTTACACAGGGGTTCCTATTGTGACGTAGGGATGGATTTTTGGATATTCATCCCCTAAAGGGGTGTAAAGGGTTAAAAACTGATATAGGGAAAATTTAAACCGTTAAAGTTACATTTGTCAAACTTGGCACTTAAGTTATTCATTCTGAGACAAAAATCATTGTTGTTGCATCTATTGTTTATCTAAAATTAACCCTAAAGGGACGAAAATAACGGTTGAAATTTTGTAGAACCGAACTGCCGGATCAACGCACAGCCGAAACTACTGAAGCTAGGAACTTGAAATTTTACACAGGGATTTCTTTTATAACGTAAGGTAGCACTAAGGAAGGATTTTTGGAAATTCAACCCCTAAGGGGATGAAAAGGGTAAAATAATTTTGTATGGAAAATCGCAACCGGTGAAGTTGCAGATTTCAAACTTGACACTATAATTACTCATCTAAAACCAAAAATAAATGTTTACTTAAATTTAATCCTAAAGGAGTAAAAATAAGGGTTGAAAAGTTTGTATGGAAATCAAAACTACTGAAGTTATTCGTATGAAAATTTACTTTTGTCCTTTTCGAACGACTTTTCAATTCAGTTTGAGCGAGAAAACAAAAATTCGATACCTAAAATAGGTTTTAAAACTGTATATGAATAAGGCCATTTAACTACTGATCCGATTGGTCTCAAAATCGTTATCTGAGTTCCGATAATCTAAATTTGTATTCAGAATTGAAAATGTTGGCCGTCATTTTGAACTTTTTATTTATTGTTCCGATTGGTCTCTGATACGATAACTGACGGACCCATTGATCCGATAATCTAAATTCAGAGTCAGAATTGGAAATAGAAATGCTGCACGTTGATTTTTGTTAAAAGTTTACGTAGAGGTTGGAATATAATAGTTCTATCGATATAACGTCTACATTATCTTAAACACGCAGACGAAGTTGCGGGCAAATGCTAGTAACTTTATAAAGCATTTAATTAAATTCTTTGGTGGTCTTTTCGGCCTAGTACCTGCATGGACAAGACCATGAGATTCTGTATTCGAATCCCAACCCAGATATATTTATTTGTGTGAGTATTTGAAATAAGCTCATTGAATGGTTTGTAGAATTAGTGGCACGTTTGTTTTCCCTGTGGTGATGTGGGTGTGAATTTATTTCATACTATTTCTTCATTGGTGCCTCAATGGCGTAGTTGTACTACGGTATGATTGCTAAGCTGAGGTCCCGGGTTCGAATACCGGGTCGGGCAAAGTGATATTGGAGTTTGTTATTCATTATCAGCCCGGAGTCAGGAATTTGTGCCCGATATGGCGATATGCTCGCCCCCTATCACATCATGGGACGGAACATACAAGGTGAAATGTGGGTGTCCTGGTGGCGCCTCTGCCTACCCCTTCTGGGAAAAAGGCGTGAGTTTATGTATGTATGTATGTATTTATTTATTAGGATTCCGTCTCATAGACTGAGACGCAAGTGATAGAGTATCATTTTCGATGGTCACCTTGCTTCACCAACTCTCGCAAAATAGTTAGTAGTATATTCGTATTCACTCGGACAGATATACCATACACAATAAGTAAAACCGCTATGGTGACCTACGATATCAGAACAGTTTAACTGTCCCTTTTGCTAGTCTTTCTAGATACCATTGTATTCACAGGAACAGTTTCGTCACTTAAGCCTCCACAAAAAGAATGCATTAATAAATTAAGTAACGTCAAAAATAGAGGCAGGGCGTGTAAAACATCATTTGAATAACTCTTTGGACGACATGCGACTGTATTGTGGTCGTCGGCCCAAGCGGCTACCTTTGAACATTTTTTTTTCCATTGTGCGGCTCTTCATGATACGCAATAGAGATGGAACGTGTCTTCTGAGCGATGAATACTCAAAAAATATTGAATATAAATTGAATAGTTCAATTTATTTTTGGTTTTTTAAAAGATCTGCTTGTGTAAACTTACGTGAGGTACGTCTTCTTAGATGAACAAATGCGTGAAAGAAAAAGATAATATAAGGAGATTTTTTAAACTCGCTTTCGTAAGTAATTGCATTCGTTTTTGTCACGAATATTAAAAATAAAAATAATAAAACCCGCTACTGAATTTGAAATAGTTATGTTTATGATCCAAGTTTAGTATCTTAGTAGTGTTTGGTTTATTTATTTTAAACAAAATATTCATTTTTAATGCACATTTACTTTGCCTTTAAAATGAATAAATAAATACACCCAATAGTCACATACATGGTCCTGACCCCACACTAAGATCGAGTCTTGTGTCGTGGGTATTAGGAACTACGAGAGACTTTTCGATCACACAACCACCCAGACCCGAAACAAACACTTATGGATCACACAAATATGTACTTGTCTCGGTGCGGGGATCGTACCCACAGCATAACGTTTCACAGCCGGCGTCTAAGCAACTACGCCATAGAGGCTGTCAAAAATGTTTTTATAACAAAAAAAATGGTTACTCTTTTGAACAATAGAATATTTTTACAATTTATTAAAAAGAAAATTTTGATATTCCAACCGCAGTAACATCCTTACAATATTGTACGACAAACTCTTAATGAGGTGTTTCGTGCATATAAAGGGAGACAAGTACCATTATTCCCTACATTTTCATATTGATATCATGTAAATGCGTAGTGGATTGTTTATAAATTACCACGATGTGAGTGGCGTGAGCTTTGACGCTAAGCGTCGACCACGCATCGGCGACGTTGATAAAGATAAACGTCCACTACAGAATAGTCTGCTTTCTTAGGACTTTTCGATAGACACAATATATGCTGGGTTAATTCTACCATAGTAAAACAAATATCAAATACATAGTAATAATAGACTTATTGTAGCGTTTTTTAATTAACGAGTAGCTTATTTGCCTGATGTTAATCAACACGTTTTATCTATAAATACAAGCAAAACCATTCGGAACTTATTATTACTATACGCTGCATGGCACTGCACTACGTTTAATGCCGAGTAATTTCATTAGCTGCATTATTTAAATTGGAAAAGAATAAAGCTTACACATAGAGCTTGACAGAAATAATAAAAGCGTTAAACACTGAAGAAACATTAATCATCATTATCTAATGGCAATCTAATTACGATATATTTGTTTGAGATGTCCATGACTGACTCTAGCAGAAATATTGTCTGACCAAAAATACATCATTCAAATTTCCCATCAAATATTCCCGATGAAATAAAACCAGTTTAATGGACGTTTACCTTTACTGAATGCAGTAGCGTTAACGTTATAAGGTATTTACTATGCATCCGGTGTTGGAGTCATGTTTTGTACGTGATCGCAGTTGAATATTGGGTTCTATTGGCACAGATATTATGATCATAAACTATAAAGAAGTTGCTTTTTGAGTACTAATAATTTGTTGATCGAGAACTGAAGGTCTCAGATCGATGAAGATTTGAGTAATAGGGTATAAAGTTAATGTTTCATTGTAATGAAAGTTCCAAGGTATATATAAGGTATGTATAAGATTGTATAGATGTTTCTTTTTTAGGAATAAAAAATGCTTATTATTGAGCTTTTACTAATTTATTTTTATAAACAAGATTTACCAGGAATTTCAAATTTTGCCGTGGATCGCGTTGGCTTATTAAATTTTATGACGGTTTACTTTTATTAAGAAGAGAAGATGTCATTAACTACCTTTTAATTCATACAGATTTGCGGAAGAAATCAACAATACACATATTTTGTACATCAAACATTAGATTTTATTCTGAATGAACAATATCGTAATAAATCGCTTTATGACAAGAGAATTAAATTACAAATCATAATAGTGTATAATACAAGATAAATATTTCGTTCGCCACGCCTTACAGTGGTATAATTAAAATGATCGTTCATCACCGCCAATAAAATACTTGCCTTAATAAAACATGGCGTTCGTTAGCGAATATATTGTTTATCAATAAAGTACCGCTGTGTGTTTTTTGTCTGTTTTAGTTGTTTAGATAAGTTGTCCTATGAATCGTTAGAAGTTGGGTTCGAATCTCAGGCTAGGATTTTATGATTTTTTATACTGGTTGAGTAAGGTTACATTGCACTTACATCTGACTGTAAGAGTGTAAGCAGAGCTTCGACTGGTCATATATCATATTATATAAAGGAAAATGCATTATATCATGCTCTACGAAGTATTACAGATTGTTTGAGCTTTTTTTTAGATACATTCAGAGAAGTGAATCGAACCCAAACCACGCGAATTTCACATGTCCACTGCCTATAAAAAATTGGCTCGCAGATTACTAAGTAGATACGTTTAAATTCGAATGGGAAATGTACCATACGACCACGGAAGAGATTACATTGTCTGCGTCTTTACGGCTCATTGTTGATCATTGCAATATTTCATAAAGTTATTCTTATCTGGAACCGCATAAAAATATTCTTTAAAATTACAAACCCCATACAAAGGAATAAAGGATGAGTAATCACGGTTTTGAATGGACGGTGGTGCATAAAACGTATATTGCTACTTGTAACAGATTTTTGACATAAGAATGAGTATGATTTTATGAGTGTTTTTTATTGCCCGGGCCAAAGAGCAAGGCTTTTTGATGGTAGATAATCGCCCACGAATATTGTAGATGTGTAGATGTATATTGTAGATGCGTTAGATTCTATACTACTTACGAGAAATAATGTGGTTGAAAAGTTTGTTGAATGTATCAATCTCTGGAAGTATCAGTGGAATATGACTAAATCGACAGTTTAAGAGAAAATTTTCTTTTATTTAGAATTAAATAAATTAAGAACAGATTTTTTTTGACTAAATTGAAATTTGTTTACGATAAACTATTAAACTTCTTATCTATACTTATATTTGTTTAAGTATTCTTTACAGATACTTTTATGTATCGCTGGCGCCTATACAGGATGCGTTAATACCTTGTTAAAGCTCATTTAAGTCTCGGACAAGTTTGTCAAACGAATATTATATACATGGGTACAAAAACCTAATTAGCATTAATGTATTCCGGACACGATGACAGCGTCCACCATGAGGGCTTTTTAAAAAGTAAAACAAACAAAAAACAAATTCAAAACACTATAATAGCAGGCCTACATACCTTGAATTTAAATCAGCGACAAATAAAAAATGTACTATGTATTTCATGCATCAATGAAGAAAACCGATGTGTGTCTAATAGTGAATTTATTGCCTTATTCCGATTGTTTTCTATTAAAGAATAATAAAACGCAATCTCCGCGGGACATGAGTAATCGCTTCAATTAGACACGACATACCCTTTTGGGATTTATAATAAGGCACTAAAATGCGGGACACAAACGCGCGAAACTTTAATATGGTCCGTAATAATTAATACAAACAAAACAAAACGTATGAATGTCCATAAATTAAGCGAAGCGGAAAGGCTCCGACGCGTATCGGTGGACCTTTTAAGAAACCTGTACACTCGAATTCCATTCCGAGGGCCATAGTTAAAATGCTCAAAGAATAGCTATTCATTAGTGGGTGCGAGAATGAGAATTCTTCAGGCACTCTGAATATTCCATTGGCTGAGGGACTTGTATTGTCTTTAGAAAAATGCCTTGCCGGGCCCGGGTGCTAAATTATGCCGACGCGATGTTGGCAACAGCACCGCTCGCCGCTCGCCGCCCGCCGCTCTAGCCGCTTGATAAAGACAGGAGGTGCACACAGCACCGGCTCTCGCCACCTCGAACATCCTACTTCATTATCTACTGATTCTATAGATTTTATTGCCTCAGGCGGAGACAATGGATGGGATAGTTTATTGCCGCGCAATTAATTTAACTTTGATTTTATTACCCTTGATTGCTTCCTACATTTATGAGTATTTATACGTAAGTCAGATCGTTATCTGTTCTTAATCAAAGCCATATAAATTTCAATTCACCGTGTCAACGGTACACAGAGAGGTTGAATTAATACGACACGCTAACCATTAAGAGCGTGTAAAATTATTCAGCACCCTGTCGAAAGAGTACAACAAAGTTTGCACTTTGCATATTTAAAGAAACACACGCCTTATCTGGCTCATCGGTGATTCTGTTCACAGATATTCTCGGGCGAAAAACGGAGCAACCGGCCGCCGGGATTCTTACGGCCGGCTGCTCGCATTAGGACAAAATTAAGTGCTGTTATGTGTACGGTTGTCACATTAAAATGCCTTTGGCTACTTAACACCGCCGCCGGAAAAAATAAAGCGTGGAGCTATTGGCAATACTGCGGTTCGCTGAATCCTTCGCACCTTGTGAAGGCTGGGATTTACTGGATTAGTGGCCCAATAAATTGACAATGGTTTCGCGATGTTTACATACCATTAAGTGTTTTAGTGCTGCTGTCTTGCGCAGTGGATATTTTTTATAAGTATATAAACGTCTTACGGGGACAAAAAAGCGACACACTTGATGAAAAGATTGTCGCCCCTAAACTCATAAATTTTGTTGTTTATAAGTGACAGCCGGCGCGGCGCAGTTGTGTGAGAAGCCGACTTCAAACCGAGATTTCGCGGGTTCAATCCACGTAAAGACGAATGTTTGTGTAGTACACCCAATGATTTCCATTTCCATAGCATTCCATTACTTACTGTAGGTAGCCTGCATTCATCATAAATACTATATCAAGACACTCTATCATAGACACTGCGTCATATTTTAGGCATGATGAGTCAAGCGTACAAAAAGTCATTTCCGTGTCGAGTCGATTAGTCGCGAGCATTGAGATCAATTAAATTGTATGACCGGTCCACCGACGCTACGAGATGGAATCCCGAGGGAAGTGACGGTTACCACCGGGTTACGCTTCTTGCCTCGGGAAAAAATCGTGGGGCTTCATGCGCATTAAAAACTTTTTTTGGATTCTTAAGTTCGGAATGTATTGGTGAGAAAATGTGTGCAGAGTAGGCAAATACTGTTTTTTTATTGATAGGACTAATTACCTACAAGATAAGTAGAATTATAAGTAAGAAACAATCGCTGTGTTATTGCCACCCAGTAAACCAGTTTTTATTTTTTACATTTAATTACTATCATACTTTAGATATATAATAAAGAGTATAAATAAGTATTAAGTGCAATTCAAATAGAGTATCCACTAGAGAGAAATAGTTATAGTTTATCAGTCGACATGTTTATGCCGGCCTAATAGATACCGGATATAGAGGCTGAAGCAAAAAAATACATTGCATACGTCACTATGATTGGTTTCTCACCATCGTGTAAGGTGGTCTCTATCGGGCGCGTACAAATATTTTACTACCATGTAATAATTATGTTTGGTGCGGTTCAAAGTTCAGCTTAGCGGAAACAAATCCCACAAATCATTTGAAATTACAAGTGATGGTATGTAGACAATCGTAATAGGTGAATGTGAACAAAAAGTGGTATTTTACAAATGATAGAGCTATGTATGTGACCAGTCTTGACTGTTGTAGACTGTTGTGAATGGGACGTACAATCTTATAGAAAAGTGTAGATGAGATTGGAGTGCAAGCGAACACTGTTTCATTGTACTTTAAGACTGAATGTTAAGAACCTATTTTTTTTGTACTTTTGAGACTACGATACAATAAAATATGTATTGAGGGATCTTAAGGACTTAGGTATGCTCTCATTTCCAACAAATTTCCGTTCTATTATATCCGATAGGAATATATCTGTGGCCAATGATGGACAAAATCTTGAGAAACTTGTTTTACAATGAATGGAAACATAACTTAGAATGCTCTATCTGGAAACTGACCTATGACCCCACAACCAGTTTGTATGCTGACAATAAACATATAAGGTGATATAATAAAAACAAAATTAGTTATCCGATCTTTAATGTTTTCATTAACATAATTAATTCAAGCAAGTAGCAACTCGTTATTTCTACGCAGATAGTATAATGTCCATCAATTAATAACCGATATAAAAGCAAAAAAATATTTACAAGACACGAGTCGCAGATAAATTGCTTTTTTATATTACCGAGACACATATTAAATATCGGATGTTATTAATTACCATCGCGGTCGATTATGATTTTAATGTGCTTTCGATATAATTAACAGACTCGGAGAAAGAATATGAAATGAAGAATATTGATAAAGAGATAATTTATTTGTATGACCTACAGAAATTCCAGTTCTGTTTTGATATGTCTAATTTGCGTACACACGAAAATCGTAAAAAAATCAAATGTGAATATTATTTTCTTAATTAGAAAATTCAAAAAATCATATTTCCCATCACAATCCCTTCGAGTGCGCTATTTTTTTATAATATAAAGAAAGCAAAACTAATAATGTTTGTTTGTATGATTTAATTGTATAGTGGGCGTATTTGCATTTCAAGTTATTTTATACGCATCTTTATACCTTTAAAATTTTTATTATGATGTTCTAGACTAGCTTTTGGATAAGGCCGTTTATTAATATTGCCAATCATATCCATATTCTTGTTTTATTATTAGTATTCCGTATTATAGTGACCTCAGTGGCGCAGTAAACGAGTAGCCGGCATCAATACGAGAGGTCACGAGTTCAGTCTCAGGGGGACAAATCGTGCTATCTGCAAATATTTGTTCCGTGTTTGGGCGTTATGGCACTGAACTTCCTTATTGTTTTGATCTATCACATAGGGAATATTAATGATACCCGATTTAAGGCCTGCGACTGTGAGATTTGTACTAGAAATAAGTGCGAATAATAAGCTCCGGAGTGCAGAAGTCTACGATACTTGAGAATATATGCGGCCTTATTCTTAGACAGTTTTAAAACCTATTTTAATTATCAAATGTTTTGTCTGAATTCAAATGTTGTTAGAACGGGACAAAACATTCGATAACTAAACTAGGTTTTAAAACTCTATGAATAGGGTTATAAGTGTTTTGTTGGCTTTTGTATATTAAGAAGACAGAAAGAGGAGGTAATGACTGTCAGATTTCTAACAATATTACCAAACAAACGTACTACTTTTGTCATGGTTTGTTATTATTTCGTTTGTTATACTTATGTTTATTTGCGCCTCCAATAAATGTTCTTTCTTTCTTAATATAAGTAATTGTAAAACTTTTACATCGCCATTTCTACTTTGTTGTTCTATTGTCTTTATATACTATTATATTTATTCTGTACAATAAAGAATAAAAATAAATGAATATAACCGTCAGGAAAGCGATTAGAATATGTATCTCGTCCAATTAAGTATACTTATTTATAAAATGACACAGATGTGACTATTGCAATGACTTGATAATAATACAATTCAGTTCAAAAAGTGCATCCATGACATAATACGTGTTAATCTAGATGAAATGTTGTATGCACTATAGAGTTTGGGCCTAAGTTCCCTATGCTGGTATAGATAGCTTGGTTGTCATAAGTAGGTATAAGGCCATTGGTCCACTACTCACTAATTTAGTGTCAGAATTTCCAACCGACCCGTAAGATTTCTCACGAGCCTTAACGTCTGTTACCATTCGTCAAATGTCAACCGTGACCGGCGCTTTAACATGCTCTCTAAAGCATGAAAGAGCTCGAGAATTTTGTCACCAAGCAGCGGTTTTCTAAAACCGGAGTATCTACTATCAGAAGACTCTAGTTGGACTCAAAATATATCTATACTATTAGATTCCATGTTGTTAATATCATTTTTTTTATTTTTCTATTTGTAATGTTCATCCAAAGGTTGTCTGGCAGAAATTGCCTAGTGTGATAAGACCGCCACTTGTACCATTATTATTATGCAATTTCTTTACTGTAATTGATTCTCTGTATAGTCCAAAAAAGGATTTAATAAATTGATGAATATATGTACGGATATTTTACACTGTCCATTCGGCTAAGCAACAATGTAGAACAGGGGTTTCGATTATATTTTTAGTGTATTAATCGACCTTATAATTATTATTCTGCTGTTGAACATAGGTCTTCCTAACGATTCACAGCGAATTGTTAGAAGTGACCTGCATCATGGCTCATGCGACTTCTTGTAATCTTTATATAGATTTGGGTGTTATGGCACCCAATTTCCTAGGTGTTTTATTATCTATATGCTTTAAGAAATAGTGCGTTTGATACACCCTAAGCGAGTCATTTCCCCCTGTAATATCTTTAAAGTCTAAATGTCTTTACTCATCACTGACCGCCTTGGTATCCCGAGATAATTGAATGGTGAGTCAAAAGTATTTTTTAAAATTTTTAACTCTCGCGCCGACCATTCTTCCCCAGATTTTTATCGCAAACGGTTCTGTTTTTCTCACGATCTTTTTTCCCATTGATGCATGATTTATAGTGAGATTTATGGTTCAAATAGTGGAACTTAGGTCTTTGAAGAAAATAATAAGGCAATACGTGAATGTGGCAAAGAAATGTCTATTTAATAACTTATGAAATTGTACCTTATTCATTTCTGTATTGCACCTGTAGTGCAGTATGCTGAATATAGCTTTTAAAATTGCTATGATAGAATCCAAATTTTATCTTACATTCTTTATTCAAAGTTTCCTTATGCGCCATTTACACGGCTAGAGTTTCTCGCGGTGAGAATTGTGTGCGATTATCGCATGACATAACCGCCATAGATTATCGTGTTCTGACGAATGTTTACACGATGCAACTTTTTTATATCCTCACGCTAATCGTACCTTCGAGGCGAGAAACTCTCTCCGTGTAAATGTATAAGAATATAATAGCTGCAGCTTATTGAATTTTATGTTTATTTATTTCCGTCACCAACTTAACGCGCATACACCACACCACATTACCACTATTAGTACTAGCAATATAATCTCATACTTCTACGATTCCATTCCGATATAACCCATCTCAATAATAAACCCTAGATATCACTATACACATCTGAAGTACAGAATCCACTTTATACCTGGGAGGGCTTCGCAGATGTGTAATCAAGTAGAGACAGCAGATCGGCCGACACGACGGCTACCGTTCGCAATGGCGAATTAATTATTCTACCGTTAGAAACTTGAGATTGAGTAAATAAAACTAGTTTGTGCGGTCGGGATCTCTGAGTCTATCATTTTTATAGCTCAGGTATTTTCCAATAATGAACGGTATCGGGGTTGTGATCAATCTTGCCAGCTGATTTTGCTGTGATAGATATCTGTGCTTTAACTAATATTTTATTTATATGTTTATGTGTGTGAGTTTTAGAATCTGTGGCGCAATTGGTTGATGGCAGGCTGAGAAACGAGAATCTGCGGGTTCAATCCCATATATATTTTTTTGTAAAATACACGCATATTTATTTCGATATTGAAAGTTAAGAACATGAAAAAAAAATTTTAGTGTTAATATTGGTGATTTTAATACAGTTTTTGTGTATAGGCATAGGTGGGCATATGCCTATGAAAGTGTCTGAAAAATATACTTATAATATTTTATATTAACGTTTCCAAATTATCATATGTATTTGATAAAGTAAATCATACCTTTGATAAACAATAATTAACGTTTCCACAAAAGTAATGTGTGCTCGCAGCGGTAGTTGTTTTTTCCTCACATGAATTTAAACAGTTCTCAGTCAAAGTTTCTTCTTAGAAACTCGATCGACAACAATTTGTAGCATTTTTTCTTCGAAATCAATGGGCTGCCCACATTTTAACGTATTGTTTCACTGTTTTGTTCGCTAAAGAATGTAAGGAAAAGAAAATTTAGCAATAAGTTGATATATAAGTCTTATTTAAGCACTACAGATTAATTATTTTGCATTGTAATTATTTACATAGTCATCCTAAGTTTACGCTTACTATTTTTTCCGTATCAATTAATCTATGAAATCAATTTATTTTCATATCATATTTCTAGCTGTTTTTCTTTTCTGAAACATAAGTATACTAGATTTCCGAAGGTATTGTTTATTAGTAAAATGCCAAGCCGTTTAAATATTGAAATAAAATTGTTCACTGATTTCGTATAAGTATAAGATAAGACCAGTAACATTAATATTTTCTATCTCATATACAATTAGCCACTTTCAATCTAGCTACTGAAATAAATGTTACAATACGCTTCATTTTGTAATCGGTAATAATATAGCAAGGTCTTAATATTTCCTGTTCATCTCTCAGTATGTGTTTAGAGCATTATAATTTCACATTAAATCATCATTATGGGTGCTATCTGTTGCCAAAACCATTACATAGTCAACTTTACAATCTGGCTCACCAATTTCCGTGCATTACTTTTCAATTTCGATATGTTCTACCGTTAGCTAAATGGTGGTATCAATCATAATCTTTGGTGAGATTTGCCCATCTTACTCGATTGTTATTAAGGTTACGGAATGCTCTGGAGTTGTGGTTGATGAGAACCGTAATTGAATTTTAATAGGCCATTTTGATTAATTTCACACAGATTAGATACTAACAAATGCTTTCGAGTGATCTTTTGTTTTCACGCGATGTTTGTGTATTCATTCAGGTCAAAGAGTATTTGCGTACATTCATATTATCTATTATTAGTCGTTAGTTTCTCTTTTTTATGTTAATCCTTTTATAAATAATAATAAATAAATAAATACACCCAACAGTCACACACATGGTCCTGACCCCACACTAAGATTGAGTCTTGTGTCGTGGGTATCAGAAACTACAAGAGATTTTTCGGTCTCACAAACACCCAGACCCGAAACAAATACCTGTGGATCACACAAATATTTGTTTCGGTGCGGGGATCGAACCCGCGGCTTCTCGTTTCACAGGCGGCGTCTAACCAACTGCGCCACGGAGGCTGTTTTATCGTACACTTTTTAGGTTGTTGCAGAAATATTAGGGTTATCAATTTACGACGTAAAGCTAATTCCTTCAGAAAATATTAAGTCCATCCGATATTTTTTTGTAAATCCAAAATTCAATCTAGGAAATAAACCTAAGATTGTACTCGCCTTTGCCATTGGACAAATAAGGAGACACATTGATATTTGTGACCGGGCTCTTGGGCGTACCTTGGGAGAGGCCTTTGTCCAGCAGTGGACTGCAACGGGCTAACGATGATGATGATAAAGATTTATTTTTGTAAAATAATATCCCATTTGGAGTCCATGTACATTATCTTGTTGTTTGGAATACAGGCATAAAAAAGCATACTGAATACGCAGTTACGCATGAAGAAATTTACGAGTGTGCAGTAAACTTGAGAGTAATACAAGCATTTGCATGCCTGTCTTGCATGAGAAACATCTTAAGAATATTAGTCGTTTGTCCGAGAGTATCAGAGGATGCTGATTGTAAAATGACGTATAAACCGATTATGGGCATGCAATTTTTGTATTCTTTGCTGGTGGTGAAAATGTGTCTTTTCCTAGATAAACTACCGTAAATAGTAGTTGTAGTACAAACACTCGTTGTAGCGACCCAAGTAAGTGTTCCGCCTTTCGGGTTCATCTTGTAATTTCTTCATATACCATCAATCCACCAAGATTGTCTCGACGATCGAAGTAATCCATATCTCCATTTCATATTTATTGATAAAATATCCCTTTGTATACTATATTTTCTTATATTTGTCGCGCCAGGATAAAAATATAATATACGAAACGTCGAAGGACCGAAATTAGGAAGACCGACGTCCCAATACAGGTTGCAGGAAGTGGGGGGTACCAACCGCTTCCAACAGGTCATTGAGGAAATTGTTGAGGGGAGACTAGTACTCCACTGCTTAATAAACCAGTTCAGTTCCTATAGACGAAGATTATAGTACATATCATCATTGACCAACGAAATTACATATTACATCCCGCCAAAACCTTTTAAAACTCAACAAGTTATCTCAGGATGTCTTAATGCCTACTTCAATACATTTTACAATCAATAGCCTTAAAAAACGGACACGCGATCTCGTATGTTTTATTGGTTCATACCAGAAAACGTTTATGGTGGAACATAATTTTGAGCCTATTAATAAAATTGTAACTAGCGACAGTGTTACATTGTAATGAAAGTTAAAACCGTACCGAGGTATGTACACGACGGGTTTTTATGGCCACTAAATGCCGAGTTATTAGTACAGTAAAAAGAATATGTGTTTTGTAATAGTTGCTCTTCGCGACTATAATAGCGTGGGTCGGTTTATTGATACTCTGCTTTGTTAAGTAACATGTCAAGCCCCTAACTTAGTGTTGAATGAATTGCTCGAATTAACGATTCGTAATTATTTTGTGATGTAAGGTGTTGTGTTACTATTTATTCTCCATCTTGAGCGTAAAAATACAAAAAGACATATAAACATGTAGATTCGGATTAAATTTGCTTTAGAATGCCATAGGTTATTAGTTTACCCGCAACTTGCAGAAACTTGTAATTTTAGCAAAAAGTCTACCAGTAAGTATGTATTGTATGTCAATTAATAGCCACCAAATTATTGTTTATTTGTATAAGAAGTAGAAGTTCTTCGTACATTTGGTAGGGACGTTATAGTAACAGGCGATAGTTTTCACAGCAGTCTTACGGGATACACGTAACATCATTTATTCGGACCAAATATGTCTGCAAAAAGCAAATGCTAACAAAAATGACGATTCGTTTAGATATAACGCTATTAGTCTTAAAAGATATACTATACATTAAATATACGTCGGCATTTTTTCACTATGACAATTCCGATGTCAAGTTATGATGTTTCTTTCATTACGTCGCTATCAGATGCTGGCGTTATTTGACCTGTCACCGGTTTGATTTGTCCCAGACAGTTCATTTAGTTTCGGTGCTCAGTGCCTATCGAATTAACTCATCATCGAGCGACACTATCGTATGGTGACATCGGGCCGGCCAAACGCGAGCTTTCGTATTTATTACACTGAAGACAGACAAGCGTCCGCCGCTTGTCACTATGGGACACGTTAATGTTTGTGATTCTTTTATTGATATTAATTGATTTTATGGTTATGAGTTAATTGGTAATTCTTGATTTGATCTTTATTGACTAAAGGATAGGGAGTTTTAGTATTAGGTCAGTGTAATGGAATAAGGCCTAATTCTACTCTCAAAGGAGTTGACGGATGGTCGTAATGTTATAATAAGCTAATTTCTATATATTAAATGAAAATGAAAATTTTATCGCGTTTGCTCTTAAAAATGAAGTTTAAGAATACTTTAATATTTAATAAATTCGGGCACAAATAAAGTTATAAAAAAATCAATAACGGATATAGTATTTGGATCAAAGATAAAAAAGTATCAAGACAAAAACACAGATCTTCAATCATATGATAAATTAAAACCGTGTAAATAGGAGTTATATATAATAGTATAAGCCTCTTCAATTGATGCTTGTAAATACGTACATAAATAAAAAAAGAACGCGCATTAAACCCAAGAGACTGAGTGATATCGAAGCGCACTTTTGTTAACGTTCGCAAAAGCAAGGATGTAAATATCCGATCAGAGTACAAAGCTCGGACATTGGGAGTCCGAAAATCATGTTTTTGTTTTATGATGGCATAAATATGAGGATGTAAGATTTAAGAGAGGGCCGAGCGCGGACACGGTCGTTCATATCGCTCGTAATTTTTGAACAGTGAACAATTTCGGTAAATTTGTTTGCATGAACTGTTTTGTTTGGACATTAGCGTCGGCGGAGTTATGGATGCGATCTTAAATAACAATAATTGCGCTTGTATCGTATCTATATTTATGGGCCGGTATTTTTTGCTGTGTCTTTAATGTAAACACTTTTAAGCGTACAATCACTGATGGAGATTGCCCCAACTGGTTCCATTTGCTGGTGATTATACGAAATATTTAATGTGCGATGCTTTGTGTGGGTATTAGAAATGTTAGGAATATCAGGCCATCGATGGTATCGTAATTTCGGAACGATTATCCGACGCTATGCACATATCAAAATGATTTTAGGTTACCTGATTAAAATACTTGATGAGCAGGAATTTAATGAAAATTCCTTCTTATGTACAATATTAACGAGGGGAAGAGGCACCATATTGAACGTGATGCAACTGATAGTTTTCGTTTCAAATATTCCAAATAGACTAATATCCGGTATTTTAATGAATTATTCACTTGAAATATGACTTTTTTTCGACAAACTTCGAAAGCGATTTGTTATTGAATTGACATTTACGATGACCAAACATGTTAAAAGATTAAAACAGATGAGGATTACAGCATTTTATTGTGACGAGCATTTGTCTTATTTCTCTTATAGTCAAGACAAAATCAGATAATTTTTAATGGTATACGAATGATTTCCCAATGACCTTTAAAGGTACGTTTTCACTTTATCGATATCGATATAACGATATAAAACATGTTTAAACGATGCATTGTACTTAGTGTCCCACGCATCTTTAAACCAACTAATGTAATCAGATCGAGTATAAGAATTAGCCATCAATCATATCACGATAATGATATTTGACGGCCTCTTATGATTGTGTGATAAGTAACCATATGTAAGCGGATGCTAATATTGCTAAGTTTTATTTAAGTACTGTTTTATTCAGTCCGGCTTCGCTAGGTTAGTTTTAACGGTCGAACTATACTAGAGTATAATAAATTGTAATGTTTTTTCTCTTTCATTATCAACTGTGGTTTTATTGAATTTGCCAGGTCACTGAGGGCCGTCTCACTATGTCACGAATATGTACACCCCATGATGGGGCTAACCTCTGACATAACCAGTATAGGCCAGAGACCCTGAAAATATGGAAGAAAAAAAAAACAATATTAAGCACACTGATTACCTCTATCTTTGTTACAAAAATACCTATTACATTATCCACCCAGCTTCATAGTTCTAATAAGAAAAAAACCCCACATTAATTACCACGGCACAGGACGTCGAGGCGTGTAAAAAGCATGGGAAGTGTCGCGACACCGGCCTGTGACTGTCACACTACCGTTATGAGACATTCTAGTGCTCAGTACATTTCGTCGGTTAGCCAGTTACTTTGAGAACTTTGAGAACAATTATAGCCAATATTATAGGAGCCATGGATACATCAGTGGTGGTTTACATCGGCTTCATTTTGTACGTTATTTCATGAACTCTAGTGTATTAAACCAATATTAAAGGAACCTTGGATCTATTTGTCCGTAGTGGTTTATATTTGGCGGGGCAGAGGTATCACTTATCAATTTTTCAATATGTGGTAATTAATTAGAGGCGACCCTATCGCCATGCATAGCACAATATATTTATTGCATTTTCTATTGAAAATAAAATTAATCATTAAAACTTTGTTAAAAGCAATTACTGGGCAATAAAGCACTCGATTCTTTTCGTGTTGTACAATGGTTTAGTTCATAATTTCTATACCATCCGCCTATCCCACATTATTGCTTTATGCCCTTAAAAGAATAACGACCTTATTAATAAACAGAAAACTCATTTTAGTAATCGAATGTTTTGTCCCTTTCGAACGACTTTGGTATTCAGTTAGAGCGAAGAAGATAAAATATTCAATAACTAAAACAGGTTTTAAATTTGTCTATGAACAAGGAAGGCTATTTAGGAACTAATTCTGTACTGTGATAAGTTTAAAAATAAATTGTTCCTGACCATCGCTCCTATGACTTGCAGTTTAACAATGTTCTATTGTTAAATTGTTAATTGTTATTTTACATTTTGCATTTTTTTTGCAACGTTACCAAATTGAATTGTATTGCGCCATCATCATTACAATTAGTTTGTCATATTGTAGGTGTTAAATTACAGTATAAATTTCCGAGTCATTCTCTTCGTCAGTTATTTAATTAAGTATTGTCTTTAATCTTGTATTATATTAGCGTGGTAGACTATTATATGATTTTTTGCGGATCCTCGGAATTTCTGTGACAATGGTACGCATATAAATAAGTACCAAACCATATATCTTATAACTCAACGCGGGATTTAACGATTATTCCATAAATTCTAATGGGTGGGTACAACTCCCATTCTGATTCGACTGGAACTCCTAGAGACCACGGCTATTAGTAAATTGGTCGGATCCTAGGGGAATAAACAAAATAAACAAGTAGGCGAAGTAGAATAATACCTTTAATGTAATTTTCCTTAATAATTCTTTCTTCCGTTTAAAAAGCGAAGAAGATTGATGTATGTCGATCTTAAGCCATTCGTTAACCAGCCCGCATTGGTCTTATAGTGAATTATAGCTTCAACGTTTTCCCACCAGAATACATTTTTTCTAGTCTTACACACGCAAATGCCGTATATCAAAGATAATTAATTAAACCCAATTAATTCTAAACCAATAATGCAATTATCTAAGAGCCCCTAGTTCGCCAGCTGCTCTTTAACACTGAAGTAATTACGTGTTTCACATCATAATCGTCATTAACATATTGGAGCCAGCTTTGATCATCAATTGCACACCACTAAAAATAATCTTTGCTTTTTCCTTCATTCCCAATGGATCATTCTGTGATGTTTGTCCCCCTATCTCTCTCAGGACGTACTACACGAGATTTGCTGAAGTTCTCGCTCCAGAACGAGTGATAATCATTGGGTCATGCCAGTCAGTAACGCTAGTACGGAACTATTTGTCAAACATTTCTCAAACATGAATTCTTGTCTATAATTTCAAAGAGTGTAAGAATAGATTGAACGCGTGTTATGTCTACAGTCTGCAGTACTAATCAGCGGTATCGTGTGTGTCCGCGATTGTGTTTACATCGAGACTCGTGATCTCGGATTTGGACGCCCCACTTCCGCGTGAGGAATGCAGTACCGCCTTTAAAGAGATAATGCGTGGACGCGGCAAAGTATGGGTAAAGTTTGTTACATATAAGAGGTTGAGGTGCAAAGACACGAATAAATTTAAGATGTGTAATTATTAATGCATTTCAATTAAATCATAAAACAAACTTGTGCATCCATTACGCTTTTTGTGAAATATGAAATATTTTGAAGTACCTACTCTACTACATTTTGCTTCGTTTCAATATTTATACACGAAATTTGTATATTTAACTTATGTTATCTGGTATGCCTGTAGTTTCTAATATCGATTTTTCACCTGTGTCCATAAAATATATTATTTATTGACACAAGGGAAACAGATTTTTATTTTATCTACGTGTTCGACTGTTCGCGCGCACTTACCGCATCCAACAATTTAACATCACCGAGTACAACCACAGCGGCTCCAATCAAATTTCTACGGTACATATTTCACAACACATTTGTCAAGCCCACTGAGTCTTTGTAATTACTCATCTCGGCCAAATTGATATTATAGAAAGTGGATTATTCGACCCGCATCCCGATGGAAAACGGCTGCGATACGAATCTATTATAAATATAATATGACAATGGTGTATTAACAATGAAGTAGATGAGACGGTAACCGAGAGCCGATAAGGATCGGTACGGTCCATTCATCATCCGGGCTTACTGAACGTACTGTAAAATATATACAAACAAAACGATAATATCGCGCTTTAAACTATTAATAGTTTGTGGCGTCTGCAGTCGATGATGAAAATATTAATTGTATGGATATTGGTTTTGATTTCTTTTGTTCAATAGACTTGCTTATTAATAATGCAACGAAAAATAAACCTTTTTAGATTAGTACGGAAAATTCATTGCGACCATTGTACATAATGTAAAAACTCACTGTAATTGTTAAAAATACGAACTATAAATTATTGAAGCTAGCTGTTTTTAGTTTTTTTTTTAATACGAAGTATAATGTATTGACAGTATTATTGTGGTTTGTGTTTTTTTCTTGTTTGTTATTCGATGGCTTCGATCAAATAAAGTTATAATGTGCATAATATGATATGATTTTATATTTTACTCGCTATACCACTGTGCTGTTTTTAGCTACAGCAATGACCCATATAAATGTGACGCTTTCCTGGATCAGTCAGAAAAATCCTAGCTTATGATGGACTTTATAATATTAGCTAGAAATCTTTCGCCAATTAATAGGCTATCTGGCTATCCACTACATATCCTCGGGCGTAATAAATTAGCCGTGCAGTATAAAAAGTCAGATAGATTCTCCTAAGTCCTAACTATTTAAATACACACCCTTTGTCTATGTCCAATTCATCAGCGCTAAAGAACCAAAAGGAAGGTCTCCACTAGGTTCTAAAACAAAACTTGTTTGAAAAAAGGCACAAAAAGGCTTACATTAAAACCTTCCATTGTGTAACCCTATCTCACGCGAGATTATCGAAGCGCGCCCTCGAATAAACAGACAATTCATTAAGGACTGTTTGATTGATGCACTCGATTAATGTTAGGTCGTGTACACAGGACATTTTTTACATCTTTTTTATAGATTGGTTAACTGTGTAATTTTTTTGTGTTTTTAAAAACTGTTTTCTAAATATACATACGTACATAAACTCACGCTCTTTTCCCAGAAGGGGTAGGTAGAGGTGCTTCCAGGACATCCACTTTTCGCGTTGTGTATTCTGTCCCACGATGTGACAGGGGCCAAGCCAATCGCAATATCAGGCACAAATTCTTGACTCCGGACTGATTTTGAGTAGAAAAATCCAATATCACTTTGCCCGACCCGGAATTCGAACACGAGACCTCAGCTTTGTAATTGTACCGTAGTACAACTGCGCAACCGATTCAGTCATTTTTCTGAATATTGACATGGTAATATAAACAATAGCGCCTAATAGCTAATACAGTACGTTATGGTACGCGTTTTAAGTGTGCGTTCAGTATGACAAAAGCGGATTCATGAGTGGATTTTGAAAGGCTAATTATCAGCCTAGAAACAAATACCTTCTGTTTTAATTCTAATCTATATTTAAACCCAAATAATTACAACTGAGATACTGAATACACTACTATCTTTACGTAACATGGAGGAAGTTTAAGAACGCCGTTTTAATTTTACAATAAAATACTTATATAATAAAATGGAACACTCTTTGATCTCCAAGACTAGTTGAAAAGCTAATCCAGGTGTCATAATTTAAGACGTACGTGTTTATTAATTCTGAGTGTTGTGAAGTGTGGATTAAATGTTATTTATTCCAACTAATCCTCACTATTTATTGCTATACTTAAAACAGAAGATTTAACATATTAATATATGTCATATAATATCAAAGTTTTGATCAGTTGCCAGCGCATTTTAAGCATGTAATTGTTGCAATAAATTATATTTTATTTCTAGGATATTTTTTGACCGCCAAATCTTATGAAATTTGAAGAAATCTGATTGTACATATTTTATATACGTCGGTGAATATTACTCTACAGAACAACAGCTCTACAGGCAACCAATATAGATAGGTTGTCTGATATTATTATGCAAAAATACTGAAAAATATAATATAATAATTAAGATTTCGATACAACGTTGCTTGTACTGCAGAAAAGCATAAACGTGAAATGTGGTCTTTGGAAATTGGAAAATTCATAATTTATCATAATGTAATTGTAATAGTAAATAAAAAGTGTAAGATCAAACATTCTACATTTTAATATAAAATCTAATTACGTATCACCGTAATCAGCAATTTTATTTTACGAAAATTGCAAATACATTTTTGTTTTTCCGAAAAGCTTTAGCCAGATATTCTCTGTGTACGAGTCCTTACTATCGCCTCAGTCTTCCCGACACGTGCGCCGTATCAGTGCAAGTGTGAGCATTTGAAGCAATAATTAGTTTTAGTATATCGCACCGTATACAATCTATTGGCTTCGTTCGTGCAGGTGAGAAAACAGCTGTCACTAATTAATTTTAATTGTAAGATTTGATTCCGGGATTGGTGTGTTTTGGTATAGTTAACAGATTAATTGTGTCGATTGGTGAGTGGTAATCATCACTCGTTAGTCGAAGCTTTAAAGACACATGCACTGTGTTTTCGTCGTGTCAGTATAAAAAGGTGTTTTCTCTCTATGAAAGTAATCTTATTAAAATCATTTTATTTAATAACTATAGGGACTAATATTGGTTAGGACATTTCTGTGAAAATACTGCTGTAATAAATAGCAAAAAATGTAGTCCCATGGCTGGACATTTCCCTCCTATGACCATTTCTTTCAGGCTGCGGTTTTGAGTGATTTTAAGCCAAGACTTCCTATTCTATATTTCAAAATTCACCGCGTACAAAAATAATCACAAAATAATTAACATCTTCGTTGAAATGGATCCTTGGTACTTAGTTACTTCCTTCTTGTTGGTCGGTCTGTGTTCTATATATTTTAATAGGGAGATCCATTCATCTTTCAGTGGGATCAACAGAGTTGATTCGCGCCGGCGTGGGAGCAACGTCATCATAAAACATTATTGCACGACAGAAACTGTACCGCCCGCGTATATGATTGAATTTTATTGTGCTCTTATCGCATACTTGCATTTGAACATGTAAATTTTGAATTTGCATAGTTACTGCGGATGGTTTTGTGATTGGGACTGGCTTGGATGATTTGATGTGTTTGATTTTAATGTTGTTTAGTTGTATGATATTATTTATTTGAATGTAGTGGTAGGGTGACGATAGATTGCTAAAGAAAGAGAGGAAGAAAAACTAGGGAATGCGACAATTGATGTGCATAAAGCAATCGCACTAACAATAATAAAATTGATAAAATTAATAAAGGTAATCTTGTCCTATTTCTACGAGGCAGTAGTACCACGGTACCACCTCGGTTGAAACAGTTCACCCATATATTAGTTTAAACTAGCTACATGACGCCCTACTACTTCCCAACATCAGAAAAACAATACAAATAACTGGAGCATTTGAGTTGCAATATTCCCTAATCGTTTGATTGTTCGCATTTTGTTCCAACTATGTAAGAGCTCTTTACAAAGCAGGCTATTTGCACCCGGTCGAATGTTTACATCGTTGTTGGCGAATGACCACACACTGTTTTTACTATTGACACACCTCCCAATAAAATCGAAGCCGTAAACGTTCCCCGAGGGGCAAATAAAACACCATCCCGTCCGCATGATGATACTATAATATGCATAGAGTCCATTTTATTTGAGGTTTACTACGAAAATGCAGTAAATACTGGTTAGGGAGGATACACACCGGCGATATAAAAAATTCAAATAGTATTTGGGGTGCATACGGTTGTTAAGTGTACACATTCATATACTGGTTTTTTGTATCGCATTGTCCCAAATCTTGTCGGCTTTCGTTTTCTTGCTACTTTTTCTTGTTGCATTTTGTTAATGCGATGGATCAGGTTGATTACTTTTTGTACAATGTGATAGTATTCATTAATTTAAATGAGTTTATATGCATTTTCCATTATTTGCTTACTGTTAGAGTATAATATGCCTTATAAGGATTATACCACGTTAATTTAAACAGTATCTTCTACATTTCAAGTATTTACAAATAGCAATCACTTTAGATTGTTTATAATTTTTTGTATTTGCATGTCTCTTCCCGGATTCATTGCTTGTTAAGGATGTTTTTTTTCTCCAATCATCTCAAATCAATATCGGCATTAATCTTCAACTGACAACTGCTCTGCTACATCAGCCTCGACGTCAGTTGATTGATGATCTCCTGACTCCTGTAGGCAGTCCTTGGCTCGTTGTAATCTCACCCTACTAGACGCACCAACCTCGCATTGACAATTCGGTACTAGGATTCGTTTTTACGTATTTCATGAATATTATATGAATGTAGGTGTGGAGGGTAGGATTTATGAAGGGTGGCCGCGGTTTTAATCTTGTGAAACGACCATAACAAGACGTATAGGCAAATTACTGAATCCGTTATGAGGCGATTTAATAGCTTCTTCAGTTTTAGGATAGAACCCTTTTAATATTTTAATTTAATAGATCAAACAGACGGGCCTGATGTGCGGCTTGATTTGTCGGCTTTTAAATTTCAATAATTATTTTATTAGATGAGTTCGGTTTAGTATGTTCCTGGGTTGGGTTTGTAAACTTTTATGGGTCTAAATTAACAATTTTGTTTTTTTAGGTTGCATTATCTATGATGATGATAATATTCTCGATGTGTGTATCTTAACGTTTAAGCATCTATGAAAGATTGCCTCGGTGGCACAGTTGTACTACGGTACGTTTACCAAGCCTACGTCCCGGGTTCGAATCCCGGGTCGGGCAGAGATATTGAATTTTTCTATTCATTATCAGCACGGAGTCAAAAGTTTGTGCCCGATATGGCGTTAGGCTCGCCTCCTATCACATTGTGGGACTGAAACACAAGGCGAAACGTGGGTGTTCTGGTAGTACCTGTGCCTTCCCCTTCTGGGAATTAAGGCGTGAGATTATGAATGTATGTAAAAGACCTTTTTTAAAACTTGTATTTGATTTTCTGTTATCTAAAGTTTTAAAAGTCATTTACCCCTAGACAACATCAACAATAGCTTCTAATACAATCAAACTTTGACCAGCTTCTATTGTCTTTCTTACATTTATAACTATTACATGATTTATCGTTTTATATCAGTGCTTCTAAGGAATTGTTATTCTGCATCTAATATATATTTTATTTTATTCCACTTCTTTATTGCGTTTTTTGTGTAATTTATGATCGAATTTATACCAATGAGCTGTCACATCAAAATCTTATACGATTAGCGATTTTATAGCTATATACTTGGAAGAAGGCAGGACATTGGTAATACTGTTCGCCCATCGGTAATACTTTGCCGTTTTGGTATCGGAACAATATTGATATCATGAATCTCGTAAAATATGATAGGCTCATAAAGTACTGAGTGCGTCTTCATACTTTGATATACGGGTATTATGGGATGTGTCTTATGTACCATCCTCGAGATTTATTTAACTTAAAGGCTCTTAGGTGGTTGAGATATCAATGCCGTATGTGGCGTATATTACCATCTTATCGTCGAGAGTTTTGTACCCAAGAGCTTGATGGGATGGAATTGAGTTTTAGTTTTTTTTATCGGTCAGTTTGAAAGCCATGGTTACTAAGAGTATCGATGTGTTTTATGCATTTTGAATTTAGTATGTGTATAAGAATGCATTATAGTTGTACACTGACGTCCTTTTTCATAGACAAATTTAAAATCTGTTTTAGTTTCGAATGTTATGTCTTCTTTGTTCAAACTGAAATCTAAAGTCGTTTGAAAGGGACAAAACATTCGATAGCTAAAATAGGTTTTAAAGCTGTCTATGAATAAGGCTGTAAGATTCGAAGAATTTTTAAATTAAGATAGTTATTTTAATTTGTTTTACGAGTATAGTATTGGAATTAAGATGATAATGAAAAAATAATAAAGTGATATGTTATTTATTTACTTTGTCAACTACAGTTGTTTCGATACACAAACCCGCATTGGTCACGCATGACAAATAAAACCGGAATACAACGTAATGCGGGATTCTGCTGTGTGGTACGAATTACAGTAAATACTACTTGTATTATTAAATATATAATTGTATTGGTCTAGTAGGAACCTGCAAGTAAGAGGGTCAATATTTATAAGATTTTATTTCTCAGATGTTGAAGGTATAAATTTTTTTTTTGTCTAACTATTCCCAATATATCATTGTACACATTTATTATATAATACAAGATTTCTCGTTTATTAATATGTAGATAATTGAACTAAGTTATATTTGTGCTGAGTAATTTATTTGATGCATTATGTATTTTCATCGTCGTGACGATTGACCTATCTAAGTGCCAAGTCGTTATTCTATTAATAGGTGCAAGATAAAGCAAGGCGGAAGGAACACATCGTGAGTTTAATTGCGTGTCATTGGAATTATAATTGCTATTGCATTCGCAATTTGCATACGTAATAGATTCATAAAGGTAGTATTAGGGCGCACTTAGTAAGCTGTACGCGCCGTAAAGTTTTTATTGTTAACGGCATAGGATATCTATCCCATTAACTCCAAATGGGTTTCGTGGAAGTAATTAACAATATTATTTTAGAGATACGTGTGTGATCGTAAGTTATTATCGCTTCATAACGGTGTATTTGAATGCTTCATTGCGATTGGATCGGCTAGACTGGTGTAATAACTACTACCTCACTGAAAACTGAGGCCGAGTACATTGTTGTTGTGTTTCGATTGTTGAGTGAGATAGCCGGGACCTTAAAGCAAGTGGTAGGGTATTCATATTCATAGGAATAGTGACCGCCGTAAACGTTGACGGAAAATCTCATAGCACCAGTGTATATTCTTTTACATTCACCATAAAATGCATTAATTACGAATTGTCACATTGTCGTGTTAGCTTAAAAACACAAGTTTTAGGCTTAGTGTGATTTGTTTTGGGGCCATTTGATGCGGAAAACATGATTTGGCAAGACCTTGGCAAAAGGATCTGACATAAAAGAGGCACTTGTTAAATAGGAACAAAAATGTTTACAGCATACATACAAGTCATTACTAAACTAGACGTCACGACAGGTAGAAAAAATATAGAATAAGTTCTTATTTATACAAGCTTAGTCTTAAAGCTACAAGTCTTATCTTTATTTATCTTAAAACTGAATATACACGTTGGGTTCGATTTGCGAAAGATTAATTAAATTGTATATGAATAAGCCATAATGATCTAGCAAGATTAATTTATGTCATTACGAGGTACACGGTGAACAGGTTATACCGATATTACTAGCAGCTTCTTTTTTCTTTTTGATATTAAGACATTGAACTTGCCGTGTAATTCAATATATATTATTATACTAAAAATATATACATACATAAACATCACGCCTTTTTTCACAGAAGGGGTGGGCTGCGATGCTACCAGGATACCCACGCTTCGCCATGTTTATTCCTTCCCACGATGTGATGGGGGCGAGCCTATCGCGATATTGGTCACAAATTCCTGACTCCGGGCTGATACATCAAAGTAACTGTGGTTATTTCTTGTTTTTCTAAATATTTTGGTGGTCTTATAGTTGGTGGAAGTAAACACAATGATAAGTAGGTACTCAGTGATCAGGGACTGGAATTTGTGTTCGGCACGGTAAAAGACGCGCCCCCTGTCATATTTGGGCCGGAAATAGTTCAGGTAGTACCAGTGACACCTTGTTAATTTGCCTATGATATAGGGTTGAACTTATATATATATATATTATATGTACATGCCTAACTGGCATCATATATGGCACTGCCTCGGTGGCGTGGTTGTACTGCTGTACGACTACAAAGCTGAGGTCTCGGGTTCGAATCCCGGGTCGGGCAAAGTGATATTGGATTTTTCTGTTCCTTAATTATCAGCCCGGAGTCAGGAATTAGTGCCCGATATGGCGATAGGCTCGCCCACTATCACATCATGGGACGGAACATGCAAGGCGAAATGTGGGTGTCCTAGTGGCGCCTCTGCCTACCCCTTCGGGGATAAAGGCGTGAGTTTATGTATGTATGTATGTATATGTACATGCCTATATGTATTTGTTTTGAAAAACACTATCAAGTCTCTACGTTTTTAACAGTCCATGTTGATTGATTGTCCATGGTCTATGTTGATCTTTCCCTAGTTGCCTATCAAGTGGACACTATCACACGTTACCCTAAGTCACTGGAATTTAAAACAGAAAAGGTTTAACTAGACGTCCTTTGACCTTTCGTATTTGACGATAGTGACTTGGAAATGTCTGGAAATACGTTTGGCTTCACACTTTTTAAGGCCCATACCTTCTGAACGACGTCACAAAGTTTATACCCAGGCTTTTACATGAGAGGCGTAAAAACCAAATCAATTTGGAAAGGCTGGCTTTGGAGAAACCTTGACCGAATCTATTAAATAAAGCATTTCTTGAGCTCTATCAGTGAAAAGTAGATCCTAATCTATCTAAAGGAATGATCCTCATTTTTTTTTCGTATTAGAAATAGTATAATGTTGTACGTGGTTGATAAAACCTATATACAAACTTGTTATTCAATTTTTATGGTGACTTGAGAATTATAAACCAAACCATCCTAAATATATCCATAATGTTCACGTGTTACAAACACAAAATTCCGAGAACGGATTACCCAAGTCCCATAATTAATATTGAGACCATAATTTTTATTGAATACATATTGCCTTATTACATGCAGAAATAACTTTTGTTTTGAGACAAGTATTTATGAAGCTCGTCGGATTTGATTACTTGCAGAGTGAGATGTTACTTGTAAAAAGTATATTTGAATACATGTACAGTTGCATTGAAAAGTATGAAATAGGGTGTACATTTATAAATTGTTTCAATACAGATGGATGGGTACGGAACTAAATTTAAAAATGAAAGATCTTAAATAAAACTTAAATTACTCTAATTTTGACCTCATACAACAAATAACAATGTTACGTTTTAGTAATAATGACGCGTTTTAATGCTCGCCTAAAACCAGGCATAACAATATACCTTTAATTCGAAACGATAATTATGAATAGTTCTACACCAAAATTTTATCCATAATAGTAATTTCTTGGAAGTCAAACACCAGTCCTCAATATTTCTTTACAGATCGGGTGAAACCTCGAAGACTGAGCAAAGACGAAAGGGCCTGGTACTAACGTGAATTAAACTAACTTGAAAAAAAAAGTTAAGGTTACCTATCTTATTTACCCGTGTTAATTATAACACAGTTCATCGCAATTTGTAACGTTAAACATTGTTTATTTTTTCCATTCATAATTATATTATCAGTGTTTTTTGTTTTTTTTTTTCCTAGAATGGGTTAGGTACGTTGTATATTTCAATAGTAATAATGATTTTATAATAATTTCTTAGATTTACGCGAATGTTACACATTGAAATAAAACTATTTTTTACGGATTTTATCGCGATTTGGTTTAATTTTTACATTTTTTAACATCCCGACGTTTCGATTACTTTACAGCTTTCGTGGTCACGGGGCGGACTGACCCCGTAAAGTAATCGAAACTTCGGGAAGTTAAAAAATGTAAAAATTAAACCAAATCGCGATAAAATCCGTAAAAAATAGTTTTATTTCAATGATAATTATTTTTTTATGGATCATGTACGTCATCAAAGGCGCGCAAAATCGAATCTGCGCGAAGTCATTCTACCATAGCAGTCTCCAGCGACATACCACGAAGACCATTCAACACGACAAAGGACTTACCATTCCAACTGTACATAATTAATTGCCACACCTAATATGCTCTGGGCATGGACAAGGGAGCTCGGCCTTAACGTCTGCCAGATTCCCTTTGTGGCGTATACTAATAGGTCTCATTTGCTTTCTCTTGAGTCATGGGGGCATCATGCCCGGCTCATGACACCGCCCGCTTGTCGTGCTCGGCTTAATTAGCTTTGTACCGAAACGTGATGCGATTCACGTGTGCTTTGCGGAACATTGGCTGATTTTTATTCGACTGTGATTGTCTAGGGTAAAAGTTTAGGATAGTGACGTCACTTAAAATTCATGACATTTTATGAGATGAGATTTTTTGCTAAGAACTATTTAACATACATACATAAATACATACATTAACTCACGCCTTTATCCCCGAAGGGGTAGGCAGAGGCGCCACCAGGACACCCACATTTCGCCTAGTATGTTCCGTCCCATGATGTGAAGGGGGCGAGCCTATCGCCACATCGGGCACAAATTCCTGACTCCGGGCCGATAATGAATAGAAAAATCCAATATCACTTTGCCCGACCCGGGACTCGAACCCGAGACCTCAGCTTTGTAACCGTACCGCAATACAACTACGCCACCGAGGCAGTCTATTTAACACTATAATATAATAGCACAATTTGTCTTGTCGGGTGTATGTACAAAATTGTATTTTTAGAATCGTAAAATATAAATGTGATTTGGTATAATCTTGTACAGATTGTACTGGTGAGGCGAATTTGTTAGAAATATCATAGTAATTTGTGCATCTAAAGATACGAGAAGATACATATTATCGCAGATGAAATTCTTTACCCCAAACCTGACACGAAAACCACCAGATTATTAATTCCAACAATCATTCTTAATAGCAATCACGATCAAAATCACACGAACCGTTACAAAGTTTCACAAATCACATACCACCTCGGGAGGCTGTGTAAATACTAATAAAAGAACATTATAATTACGATAACATCGTTTGGACTAATATCGATGATCTGGTGAACATTGTCCTCCGACGCTTTACCCACGCGGGCCCGCCCATATCACATATTGTTTTTTGTACCCACATCTCGACCATCAGAGAATGTACAAATTGATGTACCGTTAGGATTATTGGTTATATTGCATCGTGATTATGTACATCAGATCACCTTTCGTATGTACTTATTAGTGTCGGGATTGTGTTGAGAAGAAATTGAGGTTTGATAGTTTGAAGAGCGGATTTTTCATTCGGAAGAAACCCACAGTAAATGAAGATGTTGTGAAAAGATCCTGGTGTAGGTATAAGGTTAGGCGTTTCATCTTGAAGTAGAACAAGTTATTGGGTCCCTACAAATATCCGTTACAGTTTTCCAAAAATATCTTTTTTTCGTTGCGGGCATCATGAGGAATCTAAAAATGTGATTGGCATGTTAAATGACATAGTTATATTTATTTATTTGATAATTTAAAACTGAATAACAAAAATGAGTACAATATAACTGACAAGCTGAAAAACGAAGATAACATTGCAAATGCAGACGTTTTAGTGAGTACGTTTAATGTTCCTTTATGTGCAGGCACGACGCTACTAAGATACGATCGTATGCAGCAGAAGCCACAAACAATATAGCTACTTTACATTGCGAGCTTGTACTTAAAAAATGTATAAGCCCTTTGAACACTGATGAAATACAAAATAGTAAGAAGTCGCGAGGAGATTCACAAAAAGCTGAATTAATATCGGCATCATTTCGCATTCGAGCCGAGTGCAAAAAGGAGTTCCAATTATGCGTAAACGCAGCTTCCACTTAAACCAAACATTGCCTTCTTTCTTCATTGAAATAAATTGACTGCAAAAATTGTTAACGGCTTAAAAAAAGGAATGATGAAGACGAAAGTTGATCGAGAAAAACTGATGGAAAACGCATTGGTTCCGAGTTTTGATATTTTTACATTCCGCTGCCTAACGTCAAACGGGAGCTACTCCATGTGTCATTGTGTCAAGCGGGCTCAATGCATAATGCATTGTTTCCATTGCACTACGATTTTAACATAAACTTGATGTTAACGTTTCTTTCATGAATAAAATACGATTTTTTAGTTGCCAAGCGACTTTAGCCTCCTCGGGGTATGTGGATCTGGCGCGACGATGCCAACGCTTTTTATTGGAGTACGATTTTTGTGGTATATTTTATTAGGTTATTTAGAAAGTTATTGGTCGATTATGCCAATGTTCCAAGCATGGATAAGATCAAATTCTAACTTGGCCAAACCAGATTTTAAATCACTGAGTCGAGGTGAGGAAAAACACGCTTCAGTTATTGAAAACGTTGCGCAATCTAACTAAGTACAATGAATGAAACACACTTGAGAATCATAAGAGTGTTTCATTTAAATTAATGACTACGACAATATTTGCATACAACAAAGTTTTAATTAACATTGCTTTTTAAATTAAACACTTAACCGTTTAACAAAGTTGAGCAAACACTTAATTTTAAGGTTGATTTTGTTAGCGACATTCCTGTGTCATTGGCAGCTAACTGTATTGAACGTTTACAAATACAAACCCGCTCCAAAGTACGCTTCTTATACAAATACAGTGTGATTTGCTATTCTGTACCGTTGCTTGTTCATGTCTAATATTTGTGTTTGTCGCCCAAGACAAACTGAGCGTGCCTCGGCGCATACTCACTTACACTCGACCGGCGCGCACCGCACTAATGTGTTATTATTAACTGACAGCGTAACAATCTTAATAATAGGAAAAAGTATTCGAGTTACTCAATAACGTCTGCATAAAGAAGCAGATGGCGGACCGGAGAAACGAGAAATTATGTGTAAAATTTTATTGTGTTTTGCTGCAGCTTTTTGATGTGGCTTTTATGCATAAGAAGCTTGGAAGCACCATTTGAAAGAATGAAAATGATCAAATTAATGTCGAAAATTATAAAATGTAAAGAAATATTTATGTGTAATACCTGCGAATGAAAATAATCATAAGTAATCGGTTAATAAATGCTCAAAGAAAACCCACATGGATAGCCCATTTATCTCAACAATTTACTGCGTTACATATTTAATGTTAAGTATTACGAACCACTTGTGAATCAATTACTATGCAGTCTCCACTGACTGCAGGCTTGCAAAATATACAACAGCTAACTCCCTTAATTACGTTTTAACCGCAAACCAACTCGCTCAACAAGTTAATAGAATCGTTACAATCTCTATCGAATATAACGTTCATAAACTCGCACTTGAGGCAAATAAAGGAGCAGCGGCTCCGCGAGCGACGCGGGACCACCAACGCTGAATCTAGACTCGCAGCGACATCATAATTATTGCAACCCACTTCTCTCGCATACGCGGACCCGCTGCGCTCGCTGCTTCCCACCGCATTATAAATAGTGCACGCTACTTGATTATACTGCGCTGACATTTCAATTTGATTGCTTCCCATCGTTGCCCTTATCACTTCTCCGTTTATTGATCGATTTAGCTAGCCGTATCGTCGCGATCTATGGGCGTGTTATAAATTACTCGCACCGGTCGGTCGGATCGACCACGACTATTGTCAAAGGAAGTGCATCGGTTATTGTTCGCATCGTTTTGCGTTTTATCTGTACCGCTCGATCGCGATCGGAACGCGTCGAGGACTGCAATTTATCTCGCCGTTTATTTGATCTTATTTCACTATTGAAAATTGTCTTGTGATATTGACGCATCATTTTATCGTTTAAAAGCTTTTTATCGTTAACATGCGCAACGATTCATCGAATAATCTGCACGGTAATCGTATTACTCGCGTGTCTTAATCGTGCTTTAATGAAAATTGACTTGATTAAATAATCGGTAACATCCTTTGTTACATCAGCAATATTGTTGACTCCGTTAAAATTATTTCATCAGAATTTAAAGAGCGTGTATTAAATTTAAATGTTTGGACATTATTAAAAGCCGGTAGATGAAAAGAGAACGCCGAATTATTCACATGACTAAGTACCGTTTGATAAAAATCGGAACATCGATATCTTATTCATAAATCCATTGCAATCGATTGTGTACATGTCATACCGAGTGACGACCGATCAACATAATCGGTTTACGAGCTTCCTGTCCCGATTGTTATTGTAATACTCATTGTACTACTAGTTATTAATGTCTCACGCGAGACACCGAGCGTCACGGATAATAATATGTTTATGTAGCAAGAAAACGTAATAATGAAGACTAGTGGTCTCCAGCCAACGATTTGACACTAAACTTAAGCCATTAATTAAGGCTTCCATTAAGAACTACGAGCGTGTAAGATCGCAAGTTTGACATTTTGTGTGTCTCCAGATGAATCGCTGCAAAGTCACGTGGTCTGCTACATGTAAATTTACTCTGTGTGATGACAAAATGAGAACACGTAACCTGATGTTCACTGCTCTTTTATACCTTTACAAAACTACAGCATTCGTATCTTATTTTATTACTTAAGTGTATTTTATTAAAATTAAAAAGTATGAATGTAAGGAATACGTGAAGTAATGAGTGTTTTAAAGCACATCAAGACGATCAAAGCGGACAAAAAGATAGAAATTGAAAGAGTTGGACATAAAATATCATATTGATTTTATGCATATTGACTTTCACAAAACCATCATAGCCGTGAATGTTTCTGTTTAAATAACATATCCGAATGGACCACACGTGATTTAAATAATTTGGCAATTTATCGATGCCAGATATGATTTGATGGTGGTTGCACCTAGTTTAATGGTTGGTGATGCTCATAATGTAACCAAACACGATGCAGCCGATATTGGTTTTTATTTGCAGTGGCGATGAAGAATTTTTATAATGATTAATGGCGATCATTATAACTGTTGATTTGTTTTGATTGAAGCTGTTTAGTTTTATGGCAGCCGTATAACTTCGGTTAATTAAAATCATTTTTTTTATCACGAGTGTTGTGAGTGTCTATAACACCTCGGAGTTTGTTGATGGGTGTCTTGGGACATTGAAAGTGAACAACCCCTACTTCAGTTATGATTTATGGCAGTTTCCGATCACCTATAGCTTGTAAAACCGATTTATAATCTCAGTGATTTATTGACATGGTAAAACTTTTTACATCAGCCGTCTTTTATGCAATATCTTCTTTAACGCGTTTGAGTTAGCAAGCTACTGGGTTCTTTTTTGCTTGTCCTGTGATTTGTTATGACGAAAGAGATTGCTTCTATAAAATTTATATATTTTTGTGACATGCCTTTTTGATGCATTTATTTATTTTGTTTTACACTGTATTAAATAGAATTTTAGCTGTATTTCTAATTTTACATAATAATAACTCTGTTTAGAGACATCTAACCTAATAATGACTCATAAAAGAATTAAAGATTTAAATATAGTAAAAATCATAATAAAACCTGACTCAGACTACCTCGGTACATGTAAGCCGCTATCTTACATAAACGTACAAAACCAACATTAATTAACATTGATGCAGGAGAAATTGCATGAGAGCACAATACGCGTCGTTTTGAGCGTAAGTGGCGTAAAATCACGCGATATGCAATAGCAGATATTGTGGTTGCTGACATGAGGTCCCATTGAGAGCGCTGTTTAACTCGAGCAAGCTGTTATTAACCGTTCATTGCTGTTGGATTTATACCTTCGGCGGCGTCACGGACGGTTCCCGTTCGCAATTATCCGACTTGCAATCTCCCCATTGTTGTCGAAATTTAAAACAAATTTCCTGTACGAGGGAGGTCGCGTTTTTCTGCCCTGCCAAATTGGATAAGCACTATAATTATTCGTTTAAGTTCTGGCCGTTGGTTGGTTTGTATTACGAATTGGTATGCGAGGATCTCGGCTGTGGTTCATGAGCCGGAACGTGGGCGGCGATCGGACGATTTTCGATACTAATTTTGGGGTGCCTTGTTTCGTTATTGTTTGCTTAACAGTTTTTTGTTTGTTGAGCTGTCTGAGCGGTAACATGTCTTTAGCATTACTTGAATTGTATTTCTGCTTTGTTTTTTAAAGCTATTAATTATTATAGTCTTGTTGTACTTTAAGTTCAGCCATAATATTCCACATAGTATTTTATTTATGTAAATTAATTTTATTCTTTTTTGTACAGTAAATAAATCTTAATAACTAAACGAATATTTAATATTAAAGTACAAATGGCGGTCGTATCGCTCGAGATAATCTCTTACCGACTACCATGGGACCGACATAAGAGAAGGAAAAACATAGGGCAACTAGATTTTAGTACTGTTTAATATTATCATTACCTACTATTTATTTAATATGAAATAGCAACCGATCAATTTCTATATATAAATTTCCATTCAAAAACACATATACTATAACATTATCTGATTACAAATTTTCGAATTGGCATCAGTGGCATCAACCACAACACAGTTGAAAGCGAAGATATATTCCATTTGTACTTGAAATATGTGTGTAATGTAAGCAATTAAGAGATAAAGGAAATACCAAGGCGATGGCAGATTATCGGGAGATACGAAGCAGTTGGTCCGTTTATAGGGGTCATGTTCGGGATTTTATGCGACATCGCATGAGTGATGTCCTCCTTGATCGGAGAGATTAATTGTTTGTATACTTGGTTGGTTGGATGCTATGATGGAGTTAAATTTATTTTCTAGATTTGTTCGTTGATCTCACGATTTGTTCTCGTAATTTTGTTACAAACAAGGACAGTCAATTTTATGCCTTGTGGTAAGTAGTTTCGTAATGAAAATATTTCTCATAGTTCTTAAATATCTATCAAAAATTGTATTTTGTTTTGCGAAATGGTAGCGACACAAGACACATTTTTATCATAGTATGAGATAAAATAGGTAAATACATGGAAGACCGCAATTAAGATTCTTACATCATGATTGGTATTTGTCTGGACAACAAATATTTGCTTAAGGTCCCGGCATTGGGATGTTTGTCTGAAGAATTTCAAGTACCTAGTTTTGTACTCGCGTATATTATGTGAATTAAAATGGAATAATTTGATGAAGCTGTTTCGAACATAATGTTATTGAATTGCTTTTCGCAATCTCAGGACCTTAGACCTTTTGTAACACCCTCCGTTTACGTTTTGACAGATGAGGTGTCAGCGGAAAATTGGATTCGCAAAATAAACATGTCGCTCTTCTTTGGACCGGGCTTACTGCCATTGTAAAAATAACCTTAATGTTTTTTGTAATAAGAACTATTTTAAATTCGGACAATGACGTCAGAGAGTCCGTTGCAAGAGGAGAGAGCATCGGTGGCTTTGTGAGTGTTCTTTTAAAAGATTGCCTTCAGTCAACAGCTGTTGGCTGAGAAAGGCGAGAATCTTTATTTGTTCAAGTCTTACGGTCCGTATTCATATGCAAAACGCGTTGATAATAATCTTGATGGCTATTTGATGAGTTTATTAAATTGCAAAGTAGTATATTATGCATGTTGGTTATGAACATGATATCTTGCCTATCTAAATGTAAGCTTTAACGTATTAATTCTCTTGTGGAATTTAAAAATGATGGAGAACGCACTCGATACCCATTCATCGGTATAGCGTTATCGAAATGACATTAAGTGACTATAAAAATATGTAAAAGTGGGCACTTTATTTCTAAATTACGTTAGTATTTAAGCATTTTTTAATAAGTCACAAAATCATTCTTCTGTTTACTTTTTCCAAAAACAAAGTAGGTTTTTATAGTATTAAAAATAAATATAATTTACTACGTACAAAATTAACAAAGCGGAGCCACTACAAAACGTCGAGGCATGATTATATATTTTAATAAATTATTTACAAATATTACAAATATTCCAATCACACAAATGTAAATTCCGAAACATTGGCCGCGATAAAAAATAATTTAATTAAAAAATGACCCTGCGCATCGCACCTGTCACTTGTGACAAGTGACGTTCGATACTCGTGACATCCCGGCTTGGAGTCAAACGTCACTCTGCAATGACGTTTAATCGACGTGCGACTGGCCACGTCACGTCACTCGGACATTGATGAGCAGTGAAGGGTTAACAATGCGGGCGTCTGACGTCACCACTTCCCAAACTCCTATAATGGAATGTAAATTGTTGTTTGTTTGATATTAGATTTGATTGGAGAATGCCTAATATTGTTGTTGATCGATGTGTGAAATTATAGAGCTATTGTAGAGTTGTGGTATTGTATAATTGCTATTTTATTTCCTTTATAGTTATCATTGATGAGGTATTATCGCAGGAGCTCAGAAGATTTTTGGTGTTTGGTTCCACTTTAATCCTTGTACAAATAAATAGCTAGTATGGCATTAAATTTTTTTCTTAAGTATGATTTTTGAAAACCATTGTCATTATGCTCTTTATTTTTGTATTTTTAAGCTTCTCCAGTAATAAATCTTGTTCTATCAAAGCCTGGAATAAATTATTTTGTTTCAAACGCCACTAACACACACACACACACACACACACACACACAGAATGTTATTCTAATAGCAAGCAATAAGCAAATCCAAGTCCACCATCTCACAGTTTGTGTGTGGGATAGTGACACGGCCCGGCCGCGCAATTTGTCTCCTCAAGCGATATAAATTGATTGTACACACAGCATGGAGTCCATTTCTGTCCGGCTTCATATTTATAAATGGCTTTCATAATACAAGTCTCACGAGTCAAACAAGATGCCAATAATAGTTTAATTATGTTAATGAGCCACGGTAGGTAGCAAAATTAGTGTTGAGATGTGTTCTCAAAAATGTTTTGTTGAATTAATTTTGTGTGGAGTATGGGAACATTAATTTTAATTTTAGATGCGATTGTTTTCTTACCATGGTCGTAAGATCCAATTTATATAGCATAGGTGCAGTAATATTTAAGAATTCTATATAGCTAGTCTAGACTCAGTATGGTTCGCTTAAGCCCCTGTATCATAGAGGAGATCCATGCAGTGGGACTTACATGGTTTAATATATTATTATATTATCACCATTGACCCACAGCATGTGTATCTCCAAATGTCCTTAAACGCTTCAATCCTCATTTCTATTTTATCCCCAGCAATCTATCAAGATCCTCTCATAATCACTCAATTTCCACTCGAATTCTTGTCGCTTATCGAATTTAATTCAATTACACTTGTATACTTGTTATTTGGGGGGTTAACGAATAAAAGTGAATTGGTATATGAAAGGGTATTGCCAATTGGCTCGCACGGGTCCTACTCCCGTTTACGTCTATGATGTTATCTGTGGTCTGTCTGGGATACGGGCGCGCGCTCTTTTATTAAAGTCCCATGTTAAACGTTTCACAGAGAAATGAATGGATGCTATGTTGAGTTTGTGGATTATTTATGTTAACATAAATGTGCTAAAACACACTTTAACAAAAGAAACTTTTATACATAAATATACATATAATCTTACGCCTTTTTCCAGAAGGTGTAGGCAGAGGTGCAACCAGGATACCCACATTTCGCCTTGTATGTTCCGTCCCATGATGTGATAGGGGGCGAGCCTATCGCCATATCGGGCACAAATTCCTGACTCCGGGCTGATAATGATTAGAAAAATTCAATATCACTTTGCCCAACCCGGGATTCAAACCCGAGACCACAGCTTTATAGGCGTACCGTAGTACAGCTACGCCACCGAGGCGGTTAGAAAGAGATAACTTTTATGCTAATTAGAATGGTACTAATTTTCCTATAGAAATTACAATAAGGTTTTATTCGGTGAAATTTGGCTTCTTAAATGTATGTTCATATTTCGAGTAAAAATTAAATGCAGTGCTTTAAATTAATAGTAATAGTACCTACTCATATCGTTTCAGATTATCTACTTAGTATGCATGAGGTTTTCAATTGGAAACAGTTAATTTTACTTGTCTCTCATATGTGAGAGCAGTAAGCAGCAGTGTAAAATGCTCTGTTGTGTTCCAGAGTGAAGGACATTGTAGCCAGAGTAACTACTGGACATAACGAGACTTAAAATCATGGCGAGCGCAGTGGAATGCCAAGCATTGCTTTATAATGAATGGTGTCGTTAGGTTTTGCTACTGTGCATGTGTGTCGTATCGCTTACCATCAGGGGAATGGCATGCTCGTATCGCCATTCACAGAAATAAAAAAAGATAAGTTGCACGATACCAATGTCAAACAAAGGGATACTCAGAAGATTCACATTCATTGCTGTAACCCCATAATACAATTTGTGCCTTATATCGTGAGTATAGAAAATCACGATAATACTATGAAAAATATCGAAACAAAAAATTTTAAGCCGAACCCGACTCCACGGATGGTCCAGTTTTGTTAAAGTTTGAGGGTGTGTGTTTAATGAAAACAGGACAAGAATCTAAATTTAATATATTTCTTGCGTCTGTATCAATATCGCTTCTCGATAACTTTATTAAATTATAACGAGCGGGTAAAATTACACAGCACAGATATTAAAGGGACGGAATAATAAAAGGTTCGGGCTGGAAACCGAGAAGGCTTCTATTAAAGGTTTTACGGAATTGTCTATATGAGTTGATTTTGTCTGGAATGGCTGAATTACTTGCAGGCTGCATTGGAATTTTAGGTTATGAGTAGTCATAGCTGTCTCATTTATTAAACCCTATCATGATTTGGATTTTGCCTGAAATTGACTCGTTTGGTCAGTTAAAAACAAACCGCCTTAATGACTAGTGACGTTGAAAGCCCTCATTACTCTCACTTCTTCTCCTTTTATAAACTTTTTGGATAAATGTATCAAGGTTAATGGTATCAAAATTTTAATTAACAATAATAATAATATATTTACATATTGCATATTTCTTTTTTAAATAATTCTATCCTCTATAATTCTTAAACTTCTATGTTTCTATCAATTATATTGTTATTTATGTTGAAAATGTGTTTGTCTCTTTGTGTTGCAGATTTAAGTCATCGTGGAATTATCCAAGTCTCCACAATTTTTCTTTTAGTTTTTCATTTGAAACACTTGATGACACTGGCAGAATTGCGGGGTGGTAATATCGGAAAGACTATAAAAATAAGAACTGAACTGAACTGAACTGAACTGACTGACTGAACGTTACTAACGTTGGCAGCACAATAAAATATTCATAGCTCGCTTTCAAATAAGAGTTAATTCCGGACAAACTTTTTCAGATAAGAAATAATAAGATTTTAATAAAGTTTGTGAAAATATTCGAAGCACTTGTAGGTTTCTGACATGACTCAACCGCTGCTGCCCTTTCAAAATTATCGTAATATGAACTACTTGCAATAACATGTCGTAACATCCTTGTAATACCCCTGAATCCGAAGCACTTCCATCACAAAACTGCATTCTCCCACCTCACCAACATGCCTTTCCCTAAATAATTATTTACCATTCAAAGTGTACAGATAATAAAAGTTTTTCACTCGAGGTCGTCGCCCTTCGAACCTGGTAATGGTTGCTCACGTCACTCCGCTGTCGCCCGTCACTGGGCAAGAGGAGTTAATTTCCCTCCTCGTATAATTTACTTATTAAAAAACAAGCCGTCGTCCAATCACTATACGCTGGTTCAGTACGTATAATTTTATAATCACATTTTTGTTTTTAATATTTACATGTATGTTTTGCTGATTCCGACCAGCACTGTAATTATCTCGTTTGTGTTTGTTTTGTTAAATATTTTTATGTTTTACGCTGCATCTGGATAAGTAAGAAATTGACTTTTTAGTGTTTTGCGTGGCAAGGTAGTCGATGCTGCCAAAATGATTATATTGAACATGTTCTCCAATTTAGACACCAATGAATTGCTTTCTAAATATACGTTGTTGTAGTTATTATGTGATGTCTCACAATGACTACATTCTAATGTGTTATGATCTTATCTACTAAACAATTGAGGGTTTTGATACAAATTACTTGATTTTCACTTGGATGCTCATATTTGGAAATGAATTACACGTCAAAATCTAGCCTTTTTAGAAAGTACCTTACGTATCAAAACACACCTATGGATTCACGCAAAGTAACAAGTATACAAAACCGTATTAAAACTTATCCCTTTTACATTAGTAACTTCTGAATCCAATGATAATTTAACACTTCTTAGTCCTAAACTACGAAATATAAAAGCAATTGGTTCCGTACCCACTTTCATACATTCAAGGAACGCCAAATAACCAGAAACAGCAGACCCCCACGCAGCCGAGAGTGCGCTTCAAATATTGTTTATCTTTAATTAGTTAGAAATAGCTGATTCATCTACGAGACGTGATAACGGATGGCAGATGATGCATCGCCTTATTGTTCTACTTCGGTGTAGAAGTGTCAAGTTCTAACAAGTTCTTGCTTCACTCGCATATTTGGCATTTTTGAAACTGCTTCCAGTTTGGATGATATGGAAATAGATTATAGATTGTGTGGTTGCACAAGTTCTAGAGTTAGATGCTTTTAAAGTTAAATTGATTATGAATTTATTGGCTTCCTTTGGCAGTAATTTGCTATATATGTAGTATCTTACTTCGAAAACGCAAAATTAAATAAAAACTACAGTCTCTTTTTTATTTTACATCAAATTAAACACACTTTATGGTGATTTGACAGCGATTACGATGTTCGCATAGAATATGCCTGACTCTTTTCAATTCGTCGACGTATTCTGCTCGGAAAACCTCCATTTACAAACTGCTTCAGGTAACCACATAACGAAGAAAGGAGTATGCAAGAATTCCCAGCCTTAACACTAAAGTCAAGAAGAGTTAAGCATCAAAAACGTTATCTTGCGGAAAGCCATCCCACCTGGATAATACGGAGAATGCCCCGGGTTGAGTGAAATAAAGCGCACAAAACCCATTGCGCTAGTTCCATTTCAGTTCAGGATAGGGGTGAATAACCGGCGTGAATTTTTAAAGAATTTCACGTACATCGTGTAGTGCAAACTGCTATGAAGTTGGGTGAAGCTATCTCGGGAATATTAAAATTGTTAACTGTGACGCTTTTGGAGTTCAGTAGTTCAACTCCTAATTTGTAAAAAAGGTTAAATTGTTGTATGAATTGTTTATAAAATGTTTGTACAGAATTTATTTATTATTTGTTGTATAATGTTTATTGATAAAAGTGACAAAAGCTGGGATTTTTTTATTAAGCCTTAGATGCTTTCAAGGATGAATAAGTGGCTTTTAAGTTTTTGAGTTATGCGAAGTCTTTTGACTCTTGGAGTGGTGCCAAATAGGGATAAAAGTAAAGCTTTTCGAAAAAAATTGTGGTATCCAAATCTTATGCTAGATGATTTCATAAAAAAACGAAAAGAATATCATAGTAATCCAAATAGGAATTATTTGAAAAACCCTGTTCTGCCAATTTTAGAAGGCTTTAATTTCCTAATATCAATAATTTCAGGAGTCTATCACTATGACCTATTCCGGTTATTATACTTTACATGTCTTTAAATTTAGTTTACGAATGATTATCCTTTGATACATTGAATACCGTACTAACAAACCTTCTGATATTAATATCCCACCCAAAAACCCGTACAGTAGCACCCCTGTATCAAACTAATATGCATACTGGCCGCACATCATCTGTGGCCAAGGTTAGCGCTGAAGTCTTGATTCTAAGACACAATGCACATTGTCAACGCATATAAAGATACAGTGTTGCCTTTATAACGCCATTGTGTTGCACCCTTGCAGTTTCTTTGCCGTTTCCACGGCGTATTCTAGTATTTTATTATTCATAGAAGTGCCTTATGTGCGCCTCCAGTAATGTTAATAATTGAGGACACCGTGACGTGTGCCCAGAGCAGTCACGCTCGCAGTATGTTATTTACGATTATTTTTTGTTTATATTGTTTTATATTTATAACAGTGTTTTATGTATGAAGTGAGGAATTCAATGGTAAGTGTTTTGTGTGTGTGCAGTTGTGTTGCGTTGCTACTTTTTTTATTTATATCAGGTTATGTGCTGCAAAAGAATATGTTATATCAATGTTTGCAGCAACGCGAAGAATCAATGATCGAACTGTGATGATTTGTTTTCAAAGTTTTGTATAATCTACTACTGTTCTATAGTGGTTACAATTTTATTAACTTTACTAATCATTCAAATGTACTCTTCACGGAATAACGAACGAATATGAAGACGCAAAATTGGTTAAGTACCTGTTGGGTTATGTTTTTCTAATAGTCAAAATTTTACGCCCATATATGTAAAATACATCCTTTTCGCAAGTATTCAAACTTATTTCAATTTTATTATGCCCATTACATTCCAATGTGTGCTTTATATTTCGAAAACGTCGCCATTAAACATTCATTATTTACCGTGTTTATAAATATACCATTTCACAATTGAATTATTATTTAAATCCCAATGGCTCGAGAAATGATTCAGAGCTTTACATTCGCTTCAAATACATTATTGAAATAAAGGCCGTTCCTTCATGGCGTAATATTACACTTGATGACCGCATGTTTATAGCTCATTGTTCTTCGATATTATACTTAGTATTAATATTGTTTCTTTACAATCTCAAAGCTTGAGACAAAGGTTAATCTCCACTTGAAAAATCCGTGGGCGTTAATTTATTTGAATATAGTTATTTTATTTTGTGTGTAGAATATTGAGTCTTAATCGAATTCTACCCTCAAAGTAAACTGATGTTCTAATAAAGTTAAAGCACTGCGTCAGTAGCGTAATTGTACTACGGTACGACTACAAAGCTGAGGTCTCGGGTTCGAATCCCGGGTCGGGCAAACTGATATTGGATTTTTCGATTGAGTATCAGCCCGGAGTCAGGAATTTGTCCCCGATATGGCGATAGGCTCGGCCCCAACAACATCGTGGGACGGAATATACAAGGCGAAATGTTGGTATTCTGGTAGCACCTCTGCCTACCCCATCTGGGAAAAAGGCGTGAGTATGTATTCTAATAAAGTTCACAGCAGGGTTTTTAATTTTGGTCACTTCTTATAATTATAAGCCTATGTTTAGTTGTGGCTCCCGTAGGATATGATGGTGAAGATAACAAAAACAATGAAACCAATTTGACAGGGTAGTAATTTATATATCGCAAATAAAAAGACGGATACTACCTTGAATAAACAATACTCGAATCAGTTTTATTTGTAGAAAGCTCTCGTGTCCAGCGGTATAATAACTTCTATATTAAATTGGTCCAATTTTTAACCTCTACTATCCCACTGGTGGGCAAAGGTCTCCCTCAACTCCTACTTCTCCGTATCGTCGAAGTCACGCCACTTTTTCCGAGGTCTGCCTCGTCGCCTCTTACCATCTCTCAATTTGATCCCCTAGGAATATAAAATAAGAATATTGCTGATATAATACCAACCTTTTAACACAACACAACTTGATTTACCTCCTAAGACCTATATCACGATATATCAAACATTTTTCGTCGGGTCCTAATCGGGCTTTTAGCTGTTACGGAGTCACTCACATTGCATTTGAATAACAAATTCGTTACTAATTGGGTGTTATTTGGCCGGTAAATATTTATCCCTCCCATTTATCTTTATTAAAATTAACGGTCTCACCACAGCAAACGAGTTCTGGTTGGCCAAACGCTTTCTCATTAGGAGTAAATTACAGTTGATACTAATACATAAAGAAGCATCTGCCACATTTGTACAGTATTAGCTAATATGGGCTGAGACCGCGGCCTTCACAGGCACGTAGGTGTGGTTGGAGTCGGGACATATCGTAAAATAGAATATAACATGAAAACTCTTTTATATTACTCTAAATTAAAATAAATAGAAAAATAAGGCTTAAAAACTTTTTCATTAACTAAAGCCCCTTTAATTACCCATCCCATTAAAGAAGCAACGGGTTCCGTAATAATTTTGATTTTATTCGCTTTAACGATACAATAATATAATTAACCTATATTTTATCAATTAATTTAAAGTAACAAGATAAGCAACCTTAGACAACATTCTAAATGAATTCAAACAAATGTTTTGTTTAGTAACACTCAAATCAATATTCGTATTAGCCATTAAAACCCGTGTTGAGCTACCGAATCGAATTCTCGAGATAAAACCTAATCTTAAGACATGAATCGGCATATCTTATTCAAACTTTTTATTATAAGCTTTATTGCTTATATTGTTTTAATTAAACAATACTGACCCGAGGTATACCTGTCTACAAAAATGGAGGAATGCCTGTGGGAAGTTAAAGTTTTCCTGGTTTCTTTTGTACCACTTTTCACTTCTCCTGTCTTATTCCCAATTCACAAGGTTCTTTAAAGATTAGCTACCTAACTAAAAAAATCTTAAAAATCTTTAAGCATGGGGCTGACAGGTTAGTTTCATGGTTCTGAGATAGAAAAATGAAGAACTTTTGTATAAAAAAGGATTTATCGTATGTTAGGATAAAAATATTTTTGATTATTCCATGGAGGAATAATATTGCCAGTAAAACTTCATTGAACGAGTGAATCCGAAAGTAAAAGTTAGTCAAAAGTATGCGTGATCGAAAAGAGAGCCGCGCACAAAAATTTAAGCAGAAATAAATAGTAGAAGTAGTTTCGGCTTCAGCGACATATAAAATGCAAAGTAATGGAGCCGCAAACTAGGGTATCGCCACTTAACAACTGTAGAAGTTTTCCTTTATCCGTTACACTTTTATTCCATTTTCACGGGGAAACCGCTGAAGGATTTTTTTCACTTAAAAAACTTAATGATATTGCGCCGTATTCATAATTAGACCACACGCGATTGTGGTAAGGAGGTAGAAGAATTTAAATTCCAACAGTTCGTGGAAAAAATTCACGCTGCACCACGAATGTTATACTTTCTACGTTTCATTTTGACAAAAAAATGTCTTTGAATTGTGCGCTATGCGCTGCGTTTTATTCTCGGAAAAGTTTAGCTCCAGCACGCGAAGCAACCGTGGCAATTTACGATGTGTTACATAAAACTCACGTTCCTCGTGTCTTCCACTTGGGTGGCCCACATTGATAACCATTAGGTTTTTGTTAGGTTTTAATGGTCACTTAACAGTTGCAATATGCTTGCGTTCTTTGTTTTATCAGCCGTTGAGCAAAACAAGAGCGGCTGCAGAAAACTCGCGTTAAAAGTTTCTTAGTCGAATGAATAGATGAAGCGAAATGACAACTGAATGAAATTGCATAAATTAGTTTTTATTCAGGACTGACTGGAAAATTGCGCAATGATTGTGCTGGCCACGTGCTTATTTTAAATCGGCTTTAATTTTTGCATATCTATCTCATGCCGTATATGTCCAACAGCTCAGCTGGAACCACCTCTACAATTTTAAGAATATATTGTAGTCCACTACGCTTGCCTAGTTTCGTTTGGTGAACTTTGCATGTATTCTGTCACATTCTTCTCATGTATGCAGTTTTTTTAATATTTTGCTTTATCGTTAAGTATATGATTGTTTACTGCATTTTTCTACACAGCTTTGATAACTCACAGGTAACTGTCCTAGCTGAAACATACAACCCTTCAGGACTTCAAAATATCAAACAGAGAAAAATACATCGAACATATTGCGACAATAGAAACAATATAAAAGGGGACCATTGACTATCCTGACATTAAGAGTGTTGAGAGTGTTGAAAGTTAAGGAAGTGTCTCAGAGGTTGAGCGCGAAGAATGCACTAGCGCTCGAGTGTCGCACTCGTGTCAAGTAATGTCACGAGACTCTTGCAATTCAAGTCCGAGACGCGTTTGCTCCGGGACAGTCGGTTGTATGTGCACTGGCTGTTTTGGTATACGTTTCATTTTTATTTCTATTTTATTATTATTTCTATTGAAATTTTTAAATTTTTAAAAGGAAAACAAAAATGATTTTTCTAAACGAAATAAAGTGATATGTGTCTGTTTCGATAAATTTCACTTTAATTTTAAGCAGTGATTACTTATTACATAAGCCCAATTTGACGGTTGACATTTTTAGGGTGCAGAATTGTCTCCTTAAAAACTTGTTGTAATCATTTTGATAAGGAAAATTATCTAATTATAATTCCATTTCGGTCACCAAATGCATAGTTTAATGTCTTCATCAAAGAATTACTAAATTTCTTTCTAGTTTAACATGCTCTCGTTTCTTGTCTATCTTTAGCAAAACATGATCATAATCTCTAAACTTTGACCCACTTACGACTGTATTAAAAATAAGCCTCCCAAGCGATGCTGCACAGGCCATCATAACACTATTTATCACGTTTCAAAATTGCTGCTATAACGCCTCTAAAGCAGTCCTGATGCGCTGTATGAAAGTGCATTCTTAGGTTTCAAAGGCATATTGGTTTTGAAACAGCTCTCAGTAGCGCCACCGTCCACCAGATCCTACGTGACGGCAATGTAAAACAACTCCCGCTGTGTATGGGGATCGTGAAAATGGACCCCCGTTTTACTTTTGACTAGCTGATGCTCGCGGGTTTTCGCGTGGATTTCTGTTATTTAATAATGTTTATAAGTTCTAACATCTCAGGTCTGTACACTCTTTATAGAAGGGTTACTGTGATAAGGTAGAGTAAGCAAAAGTGACATCAACATTTGCCGAACCTATATAATATTTACGTCCTAATAGATAGGGTGAACATATCGAATAGCCCACATGAAGGGTGATACGTGGAAATCTAATTCAAGGTACCCCAGGCTCAATTCCAAAGCTCCAACTCCACTTTCATAAGCTACTGTGGACCAATTGACGTTGTTACAAGTATTTCCCGTACGCAAAAAGTATATTTTTTTTATTTATTTAAATCTTTATTGTACGCAGTAAAATAACATACAGTAACAGAAGAAAAAAAAAGTACAAATGGCGGTCTTATCGCATAAAGCAATGTCTTACAGACAACCATGGGATGGATTTAAGAGAAGGAGAAAGAGAGGGCAGTGTAAAAAAAAAGAAATTAAATAAATAAAGAATGGGAGACAAATAAAACTAAATAAGCATATAAATACACAGACATTAAATACTTACATAACAAATAAAATAAATACATAATAAATAGATATACATACATACATACATACATACATATATAAATTAAATTAAATTAAAAGTAACTAAATATAGAAGAGCTAATATCAATAAAATATATACAATTAATGATTTTTATATATTCAAAGAACCAAATTTAATGTCAAAGGAATAAGACAAACAAACAAAATGTTAAAAGCATTATTTTTTGAGTGATTCGCGTACAACGTTAGACCTGAAAATCATTTCATTCATATAGAAGTCATGGTTAGTATGAACAAATGCCGCTTAACAGCTGTCGGCCGGAGTAATGTTAGCGCGAATCGCAAGGAATTTAGCGGGTGTTGTCGTAGTAGCGGGAATTGTTACAATTTAGCCGGCTTTTTGGTTTTGTAAGGAAAATGTCTTGACATAACTGGTGCAGTTATTTCGGTTAACATTTTATGCTTTGAAAAATGGAAAATGCTAATAAAACGTACTAACAGCTTTTTGTTATTTACAAAAGTTACAAAATTAGCACCGGGTGTTAACAATAAATATTAATAAAAATACATAATGTATTTTACCTAAGAATCTTCTGTATGTGATTTTTTTAAATTCATGTTATTTAGGCGATTTCCTTGTTTTATTATTTGACATCTGAGGCGAATAAAAATGTATGATTTCAGCTGTCAGCTAAGTGTTCTCTTTATTTTATTACGATAATACTTTTTTGATAATCAATTTTAGGTCTTACCGTTAATTTTTCTCTATTTTAATCTATTAACCACGACCAATATAGCCTCAATAAACGCCGCCTTTACACACGAAATTAATCACACTTACTCAACACAAAAGTGTTCGACTAAAGTGTACCGGGGCTGTGTATTCCGAACATTTTTCGAAGCGTTCTCGTTTAAATTTAAATTCTTGTTCGTACAAAAACCGCAATAAAATAGACACTATTTGACGGCGATACACGCAACTTCACTTACCTGCGCAAGAGCGCCTTGTTAGCTCGACCGAACCATCTTCGGCATCTCCGACCTCCGAATATTCCTTCAAGAGGTATTTATTGGTCGGACTTATTTCGCAGAGTATGCGCGGATCGCGCATATAAACAGTAATTAAATAAGTTTTATTTGCAGTAACATTTGGGACGTGAGAAAGCGGTGGAATTTGATTTGGATATCGATTTTGATAATGTTCTTTGTTTTTATTAATTGGTACATTAAAATACATTTATGTAATTGCAGTATATTTTAGTTTTATTTTATAATTATGATTTTATAAAGTAATCGTAAGCCGTTACAGGTTGGCTCCCTATCACCTTAGGATAATAAGAATATAAGCCCGACAGCTAGCCTTATTATCCTTATATCCCTATTATCCTTTAGCACGTATTTTTCTGAACCATAAAATATAATATCACGTAACATTGACAAACATTTTAGAAAATAATACATAAGAAAATATAATTCAAATACCTATATCATAATATGTATTAGCACTAAACACTGTCCCAGAAAACCCTTTCCCATATTCCCACCAGCAATTTGAGTAAAAATGTTTATGTTTACGCGTCCCAACATAGCTTCACACCGAGCCATCTATCAATCACAAAAAGTCTTACTTTGTTTTTGATAATGTCGTGCATCAAACCAGTAGAACACTACTTCACGAAAATCTCGCTGCTGTGTGTCACACCGTATTGTAACGTGTTGACTGACTGCCTGGCGCAGTTGTACTACGGTACGATTACAAACTCTGAGGTCTCGGGTTCGAGTCCCGGGTCGGGCAAAGTGATATTGAATTTTTCTATTCATTATCAGTCCGGCATCAGGAATTTGTGTCAGATATGGCGATAGGCTATGGGGAAGGCTATGATAAAAAAAAAGAATCAATAAAGTGACTGCACTAAAACTAAGGGCAAATACATTGCTGCCTCGATAGTTACAAAAACAAAAAAAATAATTATTCCGCCGTCGTTATTAACTTGCAAACACACGATGGTGTAACCCCATGCCGTCTATATCCGGGCAATGCTAACAAATCCGGATCTTGGAGGCATTTGGCAAAGTGGTGCAAGCGCGGCGACGCCACGTGCCATTTTGCCTACAAACAGCATTTTGCACTCTGTGATCCCACCGGGCCGCGCCGACTCACGGCGAAAAAGTAAAAGTAATTATTAGAATTGAGGGATTTTAGTGGTGGTCAAGGTGAGGTAAGTGGGCGATTTTTCAGGTTACGGTAAAGATAATGGATTGGAAATAAATTAGTTTGATTTTCAAAGTTGTATTGGAACAGTCAGACTATCAATGTATCCTAGGGGATTTTAACTTAGGTATTATAAATTGGAACTTACTACACGATAAATACTAATTAAGAATATGAACTGTCTTGGTAAAATTGTTTAAATCATTTAATATTTAATTTTATTTCATTTTAGCATGTTATTAAATTATAAACATTTTAAATTCAATAATCTAAAAATTTACTATCAAAATTGTAGAGGGTTAAGAACCAAAACTAATCATTTTTATTGTAATCTTGCTTGCGTAAATTATGACATTATAATTTTGACGGAAACTTGGTTAAACAGTAAAATATTGAGTAGTGAGCTATTTGATAACCGATACGTGGTTTACAGAAGGGACAGGGAGACAGCAGGTTTCCAAAATAATAAGGATGGTGGTGGAGTTTTGATCGCGGTTTCAACGCGAATAAGCTCGAAACGTATTGACACATGGCAAAGTAATTGTGAAGATCTTTGGATAAATATCGACACCTGCACTAATTCTGTATCGCGTCAAATGGCTCTCTGCGTAATATACCTTCCTCCGCCTGTATGTGTTTCGGCAATTAACCATTTTATAGAACACTGCAACATGATTTTTGAGACCACGAATGCTCCTATCTTTATCATAGGTGACTTTAACTTGCCTAAAATAAATTGGAATAAAAAAGCCATAAACGATTCCCTCCCACAAACGTGTCACAATTTATTAGATTTTATAAATATAAATAAACTTTTTCAACACAATAATGTTGAAAACTGCTCAGGACGTATATTGGATTTAGTCCTATCAACAATCGAATCATGTAAAGTTACCGAATCCTATTATCCATTAACACCTATTGATAAACCACACCCATCACTGGATGTAACCGTTACACTAAGTAAAAACTTACATCTTCCATATAAAAAAGTTATTACAAGACCCAACTTTTTCAAAGCAGATCACGAGCAAATATTGAAATATCTAAACGAGGTTGATTGGGATCAGCTTTTCGCAGCTAAAAATGGGGTGGACAGCATGCTTACAGCATTTTACGATGTTTTAAACACAGCTATAAAAAAGTTTGTGCCTATTGGTGAATCATCAACAAAGAATTATCCTCCATGGTTCAATAAAGCTCTGAAACGTAGTTTAAAAGAAAAGAATAATATACGACTACGCTTAAAAAAATACAATAACCCTAGAGATAAAATTGAGCTCAAATTAGTCTCAAAAAGATGTCAAAACTTGTCAAAGAGTTTATACCAAACCTATATGGATAACATGCAGGATAATATAAAAATAAATCCAAAAGTGTTTTGGAATTTCGTTAAAACTAAACGTGGTGGAACAAGTGCTTATCCTCTGACAATGACTGATGGACAGACAATATCATCTCAAGGCCCCACAATATGTAATCTTTTTGCAGACCACTTCTCCTTGGTTTATGATAACTCCAAAAAGGATAGCATGGATATCGAATTTGGATCACAATTTTTAGATTTATTAAAAGCAAACAGCCAATGCTTAACTATTCCTCTCTTGGAAGAAGACTGTATACTTAAAAAGCTGCAGTCCGTTAATATTAATAAGGGAGCTGGCCCTGATGGAATCCCACCTTTCTTTATCTATGCTTATGCTCCGGCCCTGGTTACTCCGTTACATCATATCTTTAACACGTCCTTAGCCACGGGAACCTTCCCACAGTTGTGGAAAAAGGCAAAGGTTGTTCCCGTATTCAAATCAGACAAAAAGGAATTAATCTCTAACTATAGACCTATATCGATTCTCTCGTCGTTTGCGAAGATATTCGAATCACTGGTATGTCCCTTTATACAACACCATCTAAAATTATACATAAGTGATCACCAATACGGTTTTGTCCCATCAAGGTCCACTAATACGAATTTAGTGACATTTACTGAAGCTATTGTACAGGCTGTTGATTTCGGTGACCAGTACGATGTGATATACACCGATCTAAGTAAGGCTTTTGATAAAATCTCTCATTCCATACTTGTAAAAAAACTCTGTGCATATGGAATTACCGGGTCTCTTCTGAAATGGCTAAATTGTTACTTGAACAATCGCGATTTTTATGTTGTAATAAATGGCTATCAATCCGAGAGTAAACGTGTTTTATCCGGAGTTCCACAAGGTTCCAATCTGGCCCCATTGCTGTTTAACTTATTTATAAACGATCTACCCCACTGTTTCCAATCCTCAGATTGCTATCTGTATGCTGATGATCTGAAAATAGCTAAAAGAGTTAAATCATCTGCCGACACAATGCTCCTGCAAAATGATCTCAACCAGCTTGTTAAGTGGTGTGGAATAAATCATATGGAATTAAACTTAAAAAAATGTTACCACCTTAAATTCTCTAGAAAACACCGTGAGATAAATTGTGACTACTTCCTAAACAATAATAAAATACAAGAAGTAGAAACGTTTAAAGACCTAGGGGTAATATTTGACAAGAAAGTTACCTTTGTTCCGCACATAGAATACATGATAAAAAAAGCAAACAAAATGCTGGGATTTGTTATAAGAAATACCAGGGGTTTCAAGCACAGTAGCACAAAAATTATTCTATACAAAAGCCTAGTACGGAGTATTCTGGAATATTGTAGTGTTGTTTGGAGGCCACATTTCGCGTCACATTTACTACGTCTGGAAAGAGTCCAGAAGCGGTTTCTGTGGCACTTAGCATATTCTATTGGTAAATCGAAGCATTACTCCTCTTACCATAGCCGCCTCAAGTTCTTTCGAATTCAAAAACTATCCTGTAGATATAATATTGTTGATGCTCTTTTCCTATATAATCTTTTAAGAAATAAAATAAATTGCCCTAAATTACTAAATCAAATAAGATTTCGTGTCCCATCGAGATATCCTCGATATAGCATTACTCCACTCTGTCCTCCTCTGCGAAGGACGGTTCTAGGTGCAACCTCACCAATTCCAAGACTGTGTAAAATCCTAAACAGCGTTAGTGATGAGGTAGACGTGCACTATGACAATATAAATAAATTTTATAATAAAATTATTGAAAACTGTTCTGATTCCTACTAACGGATGCATTGTGGTCTTATTGCCATGCTATATGTGTTTATACTATCATACAATTTGTTTTCACTGCTCATTAAGTTGTTTTTTTTTTTTTGTCTCCATTGTAAAATCAGTGTCTGGAATAGTATATTTTTTATGATTTTTAAAATTTAAATTATAAATTATTATTATTATTATATAAAGTCGTATAATAGAACACAATTAGGTATTTAATGTAAATGTAAATCCATATTTGTATTTTAAGGTTATTTCTGTTATTTTATATAAATCTTAGCCTAATCATATTGTGCATGTGGTATTAGCCTGTAAGAAATTGTTGCACTTATATCTCATGTAAAACTTTATATTATTATAAACTTGTATTGGTGTAAACAATTGTTGGCTGATCTAATAAATAAAATAAAAAAAAAAAAAAAAAAAAGTTAACGATATTTTAATAAACCCTTTCCGCTCTCCTCCCGGTTTCATGGACTGGCAACACATCCATGATCCAAGCGTTGTGAATGTTCATGGGCGACAGTGATCACTTACCACCGGGTGACTTGTTTGCTCGTTTGCAAGACCTACGTAATCATTGACTTATATTCTACCGATAGACGAGACAAGTCAAAGAAATAAAGTGCCCCCGTATTTTAAAAGCACACTGCAGTATTACATCATTTATCTGGTATTTTATTAAAATATTGTAACTTCACACGATTTGCTTTCGGTATTACGGCGAAACATTCATTTATTACTTTTAAACGTATGCGATAAGGCGTACTGCACTGTCACTGTCACGAAGTAAACTGATTCATGTGTGGTGCATGCACCACAAGTAGGTAGGACACATTTTTTGTACTGAATGTCTTATCTAGTGTAACATTGATGTCGATGAATGAAATAAAAAAAAACATAATTTGTGATTGTGTTTGAAAAATGAACACGCGAATGAATCAAATTACTAATTTTAGAACTATAATACTTCCACAACCAAAGGTACGTAAGCGTACGAGCTGTATAAGCAAGCACATTCACATTAAACAAATAGCGCTCACGATTGATGGTATTTAAATAAATTGAGAAAGGTTAGCGGGGAATTGTTTACTTGGAATTGATATAAATCGCCCTGACTCGATCCATCTTCTTTAGGTCCGTCGAACGTACCAAACGGCTGAATGACGTCTACCTTTGTCTACTGAACAAATAACCGTTTATTTACTATTGACAAAGTACATTATTTGAATACATATTTTTAATTATTATTTGCAAACAGTGGGACGGTCTTCATAATTGAAGTTCGAATTAAATTGCTGTGGGAGTGGAGCATCAAAATTACGAATTGCACAAAGGAGCACATACTCGTAGACACTTAATGGAAATGGAAAATATCACATGAATATTACCATAGAAAGCAAAAGAACCGGGATTTTTAATAATAATTTACAAATATTAAAGCTTGGTTTTAGATCACTATTTAAAGAGATCTGCACGGTAAATGGTGCCTACCCTTTAGAGCCTATTAAAATTATCAAAAGTTAACAAGTTTCCAATAAAAATGAAAATATATTTTCAGCGAGAAATTTTTTTAAATCAGCACACAGATATTTTAATTAATTGACGGCGTCCATAAAATTTTAACACAATTAATTTCGACTATAAACGGACTCGTTAAGAATTAAATGATTGCATTTTTATCTTGTTTTATGCAATAACCGTTCCAATTTTAATTAGTCAATATTTTATGTTCACTTTTAATTTATACCTCAAGAATTGTTCACAATTTATACCTGAGTTTAAACAATAAATTGATCTGAGATAAGCGGGCTACCCAGATACAGAACATAAATGTTTTGTGCGGTCTTTATAGTTTTTTAGCGAATACTCGTACAACCTTTCATGTAAATAGCCGCTGATTTTTATTTAAGAATCGAAGTCTAACAATACTATTGTTAATGTCCTTTATGCATTTTTTCCTTGATTGAGTATGAAATAGAGATATTTGTGGAGGAAAACAACGTTTACAGGTTGTTACACCAAATATTTAAATTGTCGAATGAAACTTTCAGAGTTTCATGATCTCAAAACGAATTCCTAAGGAATAACGCAGTCAGTTATTGTTAATTACTTATTTTGACGTTATTATTTCGAAACAGCAATTAAAATGCACATCGTACAAACGCATGCATTAAAAACACCTACAAAATGTTACAATTTTGACGTTTCCACACATATTTTTATTTTAATAACCTCAAACAATGGTTTAAGCACGTTATCCATCTCTCTGTCATTCACGTGTTGAAACAACGCTTAATTAAATATTTAAAGTACTATAAACACAACTAATAAAGACAGGAACATATAACTTAATGTAGGATTATACTCTCGCTCTAAGACGGGGGCCACATTGTGTGTTTTCAACTTTTAAATGTGTTTTTTGTGTTGGGAATTCGTTCTTAAGGTTAGCGTGTTATCTAAAGTCTAAGCAATCCTACCGCTGGGTAAAACCTCCCTAAACGTAATAATTAATGGTATTATTTATCAAATAAATTTTCATTTTATTTTTGGGATAGTGAAAAAAGAAAACTTAACTATTTATTTTTAATCTTCAATAACAAATTAATTTAAATTATATATTTGAACTGCACTTAAAGCTGTTCTTAATATTTTGAGTTTTAATTATATTGAGCATTGCAATTCAAGAAAATTAGAGACCATTAACAAGCTCAAATATTACTAAAAAACTTTTTTTTTTTGTAAAAATAAATGTCTGAAGTTTTTTATCGTGCATTGTTCCCTTACTCGACTTTGAAGAAAATTGTTAATCGTTAAGTAAATAAGTGACTTAACAAATCAGATTTTAAGTGGCTCAAGCGGCAGGATGTAATGAAGCTTTGTTTCACACCCGACGATACGATATTTTAGCAGATAGAGATGACCTTAGTTTAAAAATAAATTTATTTATTGCCGTTCCTTAAAACAAATTTGAGTGATAAATTAATCAAGTGCATATTTATGTTATTGAGCTACTTAAATAAATAAGGATAATTTATTCTTCAAAACTTGTTCTACTGAATTTTGTCATTTGGAGTGGTCTATGTAAATCACTAGATTGGCTGTTGAAGTTGATATGCTATTCTACAACAACAAAATATAAGATATATTCATGAGCTATTTATTTATTATTAAAAATATTTTTACTTTCAAAAATATTGTTAAAAACATTCATAATATGTATGAACGACCAATCATCGGCTCCGATTAATCGTATGACTGTAAAACGCTTTGATGTCGTAATCTTTGCTCTGATCAAATTAACTCATGCGCTCGCTCCCTACGGTTTATTTGAGGATAATGAGAGGTAATAAGTAACTAGTAGGAAATGTTACTGTATAGTTAGCATATAAATTGACGCATAAATGTTTGTGATGTTTTATTAATGAGGATTTCTTAATGTAGCTCATTAAGTCTTTCTCGTCTAATACTTTGATCCTTAGGCCTGATGGCTTTATAAAATACTGTTTAGAAGACAACAAGGAAAAAGTGCTTTATTTTAATTTTGTTTACTTAAACCTTCAAAGTTTTGCCTTAATTTATGGCTCGTGAAATGTTGAGTTAATTATAAATAATGGTCAAAATAGGTCTGATGGTATGTAACAGACTATTAATTATTGTTATATTGTTTCTTATCTACCCTTTGTCATACATCATTATGGCTATTATTATTAATAAAAAAAAGTAAATTTGATGACCATAAAATTTATTGTATTAAAAAGCGAATGTGAAATAAATAACTGATAATATAATAACTAAATAACTAATTTTTTTTTCAGATTTCTTAACTGATATAATTCTACATTAACGTAGGGTCACCGGTTATATTGTATTGTATTGTATTTTATCAGCCCATACACGTCCCACTGCAGGGCACAGGCCTCCTCTACAATCGAAAATACCATTGAGAGGGCTTAGGCCATATTGTCCACCAAGCTGGCCTAGCGCGGATTGGCGGACTTTACATACCGTAAAAAATCTTTAATATCGCCCCGGTATGCAGGTTTCCTCACGATGTTTTCTTTCACCGTTATAGTGCGTGGTGATTGACTAGCTATCAATAGACACATAACTCCGAAATGTCAGAGATGTGCCCTGGGATTTGGATCCGCGACCACTGTGAACACGTTGGCAGCGTCTAGTCAGCGGTACAAAATTATATTATAACTCGTGCCTACATCTTAAAATTACGGTACCTATCAATCATTTTTATCCTATTTTTCATAATATCTTATTGATAGTTTTAAAATGTTATACATTTGTGATAAAATATTTAAACGATATTCAAGTACCAACGCAAAATGTTGCACGCTATCCGTACTAAACGTATGATTAAATTTAAAATTGCAATGCCCACACAAACCGCTTTTAAAACTGCCTATCGTGACGCCCTTCAGGCCTCCCTTGAATAATCCGCTATCTGATAGCCATGCTTACTGATTAACAAGTCGCCCGCTTACACTTTAAAAACATTCAATTACTACATAGTTCATTGTTTTACAGGTTATAGAGCGCCGATCAATCACTGGGGTTAAACGTGGAACTCAGGTTTGTGTGGTGTAGCTTATGGCTTGTAAATGTCAAATTATTTTTATAGTACTAGAGAAATACAATTCTAATGATTGTATTATAAGGAGATTTGTCTTGTAACTTTGTTAAATTTTAATCTATTTTATAAGATTTTTTCGGTTACTTCTCTGATTCTTATGTGCTAAAAACCTGACGATCCGGTGCATCTTTGAGAAGAACAGGGAGCTCAAAAGTGTTTTTGTCATAATTAAAGTTAAATTTTAATTAATTTAAGGTAATAGTCACAAATCATAATCAAAGTTTATTAAAATATATTATTTATAATAACGATGTCTTCTAATATTTTCTAAAATTTTAAATAGCGATCTATACAACTAAACAGGAAATCGGAGATAAAAATTTTAGAATGTGAACATAATTTAAGTATTTAACCAGAGATTAATCTTTATTTGTACACCAAGTTTATCGAATCAATTTACCGTAATCTTGGCTTTTATCACTAAACACAAGTATCACTGTGACAAACGTAATTCGTTCACCGAATCACTTACCAAAACACGCGCAGCAAACTTTATAATCAATTACTGAATAGTCATAATAAATTGTCACCAATTAGATTTCCATTATGGCGGCGGCCACAGTCCGTAATTATGCAAATTAGTTCTTTGATTGCGTGCGAAACTAAATTCACACGTACGGATCGATAATAAATGTCACTATCAATTAAATGTATTTTTCATTTAGTAAATGTATTTTTATTTACTTCTTTGTTGCGTCCGTTTATTGCGCTCCGGCTATAGAGATTTTTATCCGCGGTTATTAATTTATGACTTCATTTTAATTAGTGTTTTTATCTTGCCAGTATTTTAATTGTAATACAAGTTGCAAATTGCATGCTTCTTGTAGTTTGTAATTTGAATCGATGTCGGTGTTCTGTTAGGGTTTCTTATTACGCGTTTTTTGTATTCCTTCTTCGGAAGTTTTAGCTTAAGGGTAATTTAGTTTTGTAAAAAATGTTCTTACAAGTACATGATTTAATAATAAATTTATCTTTAAATTTTCTAATTAAAATATTTTTGACAGCTATTAAACGTAACTGCCTGTTTAATAGCCCTTAAAAACTTAACGCGTGAATGTGATTTTTTTTGCAGATGAATGAGCGAAGATATTAACCGAGTGCACGAGGTCTGTGAGCGAGATGCTTGACTTAGTACAAATTTATAATTCTAAATAAGATTTTTGCAACTGTTCCTCAAATTAATTGAATAAAAACAATTAAATACATTGACACTGGGGATTGGCGTGTTTTACTGGCGCATTCGCTAAAACGGAAGATTTTGTATATTGTATTATGGAGTGTTTTAAATAAAAAGTTTTGATTATTATTCTATACGGTTTTTTTTTAATTTATTTTATTCATTTGAAGTTAAACTATTAGTCCATGTAATAAAGTATCGCAAAAACCTTTTACAGGTTTGTCTGGATACTGAGTCACTCTTGATAGTTTATTAATACATATAAGCAATCTATACAAACCAATGTGTTTAGACTATATTATTATAATATCTATATAATATGTAATACTTATATGATAGATCATTAACTACACATCTCACTATTTAACACACAAATTGTTTAAGAAGAATTAAATAATAAACAAATAACTCAGCAATAAAAATATAAGACAACTTGAGGGTAAGTAAATTTTTTATCCGATGTTACAATGTAATATTTTACTTGATTACCGACTGCGAGTGAGCGACCGGCTGCATCAATTAATGCAATGCATTATACAGGACGTTTTAACCTAATCAAGCCTACAATTTACATTTTTGGGCGCAGATTATCTTCGGGTTTTTTCAGTTGAGTTAGTACCTACTAAATATTAAATAGTTGGCAGTGATGACAGCAGTTCAACCACCTAATTTATTTTAAGCATGTCTTGAACATTTTAAAGTTACTGTCTGATTCTAATGTTTGACGGAATATCTTTAATAAGATCCATTAAGTTACCCTTAGTTCATACCGGACATTATTTAACGGTGAAGGAAAACATCGTGAGGAAACCTGCATACCATAGCGATTTGCAAGAATTTCTATGGTATGTAAATTTCGCCAACCCGCACTACGCCAGCATGGTGGCCAGCGTGGCCTATATGGCCTAACCCATCCCAATCGTACTCTCAATTGTAGAGGAGGCTCGAGCGCTGCAGTGGGACGTATCTACATGGGCTGATACAGTACAGAAGGACCTTGTTTTCGAAAACCCAATTAGCCAATTTGACAGCCGAAACTAGGTCGTACAAATCCAATGCAGGCTGATACAAAATAATAAAAAAAGTATCGGGAACAAAAGAGTGATGTGAATATCAAAAGCCATTTGTACGGTTGCATTACACACACGTGCGACAGTGGCAGTCGGCGGCGATTTGTCAGTTGTCGTCGCACGCGTCTCGACTAATTGGCGTTATAAATCGACACACGCGCAATCAGCGGGCCGATGCGAGTGTTGATGGGTGGGTTCCGCGCACTGGGTGTAAGGTTCTTGTTTACATTATTTGTGGAGTTATTTGTGTTCTGATCAGTTGTACCTTCTGAAGATGATGGGTTACGGCAATTTGTGTGTTTGAGTTTGAACAAGCGGTATAGTAATCTTCTTCGGAATTTAATAGTCGCGACTGCATCAAATACTTGACAGAGAATTAGGTTCAATCGAACACACTTGCAAGGACAAAATTCTTGTATAATATTAAGGTATTTAAAAACAATTAAGCTACCCACAGAGTATTCCTATGAATGTTGCGAATGAATTTGATAAAATTAAAATTGACTCACCCCTGCTCGCCACTTCGGTGGAACTGGCACGGACTTACCTGTGGATTAAATACAGCTATGTAAATAAATAACGTCAGTACTACATCCCTCTATCTCTATACTTCAGAGGGACTAAGCCATTACTCAACTGCACTGGCCTAGTGCGGGTAGGTGGACTCCAACTACCATCATATTCTACAGGATATATTAAATTGATAAATCACCGCCCCTCCACGAGCAAGATTAACTCTATTGATATTTCATGAAGTGCGTTTATGAAAAATGGCGACCGCTCTAATTATATTCCGTTGGCAACACGTGGGGTTAATGTATCGGCAGCGTTTATAAATGAGTGCTGATTGGCTGTTTAATGGCTGGCAGTGTAAGTACCTTCAACTGATCCTTGTTGTATTAATATTCGTATTGTTTACTTTACACATTTAGATGACGTGGTTGTTTTGTTTGTATGGGTTGATTTTTAGGTCTCTATGGTGCATATTGTATCCTGTTTTTATGCATCAGTATCTTCAACCATAGCCAGCCCTCTTTCAACATAAGTCTCTCTTAAGGCTTTACACATCGATCTATGGAAACGGCTTGCCTCTAACGAATTCCTGAAAATTAAATAGGTCTTCAGAACACTGTATGCATGGAGGTCCGCTGCTACGCTTTCCAGGCATTGGTGCGTCGTGGCCTCCACTCGAGAATTTGTTTATGAACAGATTTTTTAATAATTTTAACACCCGGGACGTGAATTGAAGTCTAACCTAAAATCTTACACCAATTGCATCTTATGATCTCCATGACATATGACCAAGGCTTCACAATTGACGGTCTCGTATATTGTCATGAGACCTAATTGGCTATTGAAGTTAAGACTAATAAATAGAAAAGACCTCTAGTAACTACTTCAAATTCCTATGGTATATTGGAAAATCTATGATGAACATTCAGTGACCAGTAATAATGGAATGTTTGAAAAGTCATTAAGCTAACTGCAACACGAAATGAGGAAGTTTCATTACATAAGATTTAACATGGGAACGCGTAATTTGTTTCAGAAGATGCATGGTAACTGCGCTTGGTAATTATTTTACGAGGTACGTATATAATGCCCATGTTTTAATAAGTACTTGTAATAGGATATTCTTCTTCAAATAACTTTAAATCTATAACTAATTCATAATGGAAGACTATGTGCCACAGTTAGTAAGAAAACAAGAAAAATCGGTGTTTGAACCTCGCTGTAGATCGTTAAAGCTGGGGTATCATTTTCTTACAGAAAACTTAGGTAAAATAAAAGCTTTGGCTAATGAAATTACCGGAGAACCAAAATCTAGTGGCAGAATATCTTATACTTATTTATTACTTATTACCCGAGTGACTACTGCACACATTGAGACTTAAAATCTTATGTCTCAGGATGGCGAGCGCAGGGGAATGTCAAGCACTTCTTTGTATTTCATAGTGTTGTTTGGTTTTCTACACTCCATGAGCAGTCGTATCCTTACCATCAGGTGTATGGCATGCTCGTCTCGCCATTAATCACAAAAAAAATTATACACTGTGGTAGCGACCATCATTCACAAAGTTGAAAAATAACGTGCTTTAGAGCCATTTCATCATGTCAGTATAAAAAATGCTCGGCTCTAAATATTTGTAGGATTTAAAAGCCTAGAAGATTGAAAACAAAATTAAAAACTCCAACGGATATATTCTGCCTTTCCTATATCTTAAACTGTTAAAGGCTTCATTCTAACAAAAGCTTCCTTCCCAGCAATTACTTTCCAATATTCTGGCCAATATCGGTCCACGGTTTAAACTTTAGAGCTCGCCGTTTACCCCACTTCACACAGTTACTGTGCAAGCCTTTCACAGTTCGTCGCTCCATTGGCCTAGGTGACATCTACGCTTACCCCAACGGTTATTGTTCCTTTAACAAATGTGAACAGTTTGCTATCACTGGGTTTACCAGGGCCTGCTTGCTTTATTTTAAGAAGTTCGATACGTTTTAGAACGTAGTTATTAAAGTTGTTAAGAGGTTAGACTTCAGTTACATACAGAGTTAAGGTTTTAAATAATAATAATAATAAATAAATAGATTATTCTATAATAAATTATTCTAAAAATTCTTAAATGTATATAAACCGGTAGCTTTAAGATGCTAAATGCTAAATGTTTAGGAGTTTTCCAGAAGTGAACTAATACAGAACATAGATTATAATGGTGATCTCAACGATCAAATAACATCTTCACTGTAATAGCTTCAAAAGTAACAAGCAAATCTACGCCCTCAAATCTATGAACATTGCGTACAAGTATCAATATACCTTTATCAATGAACGACATACTAATTTCGCATGCCTTTGTGTCGGCCCGCGCTCGAACGAACGCAATAATCCGTTTGCGAGTACGGTTATGACGCCCTGTGTGGTTACTGGCGAAATCCTTTGTGCTGCACCTTCGATTTCTGGGATATGTGAGAACACGAAAAGCTTTGCCCCGAATGGAATACCTCCGTCCGATTGTAGTGGATAAATCGGCGTGAGGTTTAAGATGCAGATTACGTATAAAGGTGGTATTTTTGCGATTTATGTAGCATACGGAGCATAAAAGTTAGCAATGCATGGTAGAATTAATTATGTGTCGTAAGAGTCTCTAAATAAATTAACTATGTCTAGTGTTAAATTCGCAATGTTGAGCACAAAAATGCACTATTTTAGCCGTTGCGCTAATCAGTAATTGGTAATAATGTAAAAACTCTAGTGTCGACCTCTATAATAATTGGGCTTGTTTTCAACAATATGACAGTATCTACTAGATGTCAAAATATAATTTATCTAGACGTTATTTAGTAACCACTACACTTTACTGGTGGTAGGTCTCTCATATGTGAGAGGCCGCCTGGGTAGGTACCACCGCAATGTCTATTTCTCCCGCCAAACAGCAGTGTAAATGCACTGTTGTGTTCCGGTTTGAAGGACATTGTAGCCAGAGTAACTACTGGACATATCGAGACTTAACATCTTATGTCTCAGGATGGCGAGCGCAGTGGAATGCCAAGCAATGCCTTGTAACTCATGGTGTTGTTTGGTTTTGCTACTGTCCATGAGCGGTCGTAACGCTTACCATCAGGCGAATGGCAGGCTCGTCTCGTCATTCATAGCAATAAAATAAAAAAAAAAAAAAAAAAACACAAATCGGTGCTTATGATTTTATTGTTCCATTTTTAAATCGTATATGTAGTAATTCTCATTCAAAATAATTATTTTAATACTCATAAATCTAACCAAGAGATTTATAATGAAACATGACTTACCGTATCTCGTAGAGTCAGTCGAAAAATCTCGACGTTAAGCACGAATATTTAATCTGTGGCTAAATCATGACACGAGCGCTATCAGGCCGTGATTATTTGATCTAAAGTGGTTACTCGTAGACCAGACATTATGCTGTCATATAAAGTTAATTTCATTTTGGACGCTATAAAATCCGTACTTCGCTTACTTCATCTCAGGTATCCTTATTAAGATTTGTGATTTCTTATAAATATGCAAACCGTATTAAAAATGAGATATGCAATTTCAGCTTTAAGACTTTTCCTTATTTAGTGATAGCACCTATGACAAAGTGTATGTATTCGTTGCTATTAGAAGGCTAATAAAGATTCAGACAATATCCAATAAGCAAATAAATATACCCAACAGTCACATACATAGTCCCGACCCCACACTAAGATCGAGTCTTGTGTCGTGGGTATCAGGAACTACGAGAGACTTTTCGGTCTTCCAAACACCCAGACCCGAAACAAACGCTTGTGGATCACACAAACATTTGTTTCGCGCGCGGGGATCGAACCCGCGGCCTCTATTTTCACAGCCGGCTAACCAACTGCGCCACGGAGACTGTCAAGGCTTAAGACAACATCATAAATCAAAGAATGTCCACTGCTAAAGATATTTTCAAAAAGCGTCTACATCTATATCAATTATCACGAGCATAACAGATGAGATAAACTATAGTCGAGAATTCTTCACATCACAGAGATCATACACGGATTTTCATGTTATGTGAAATCCGCCAACCTGCAATTAACCATCGTGATGGATTTTCGTCTAAACTGTCTCAATACGAAGTATTAAGGGCTTATTTAATTGTTTTATCCAAGAGCCTGTGAGAATGAGCCTGGATTTAGAGACCTGCTTTTTCAAAAAGATCGTGTTAAATCAGGCCATATTCCCAAATTCAATATTGTTTTCAAGCAGGGGTTGTAATGCTACATAGGCATGAAAAGTTGCATATATTTGGAGACAAGCAAAGTGGGTTCGCGTGTAGTGTGCACGTGACTCAATTTCGTGAAACTGTACCGTGTGTTAGAATAAAACTTTCAATCCGTGCGCCACCGCGTCACGTATCTCAGCTTATTATATTACCAAAAAATTTATACTAAAAGAATGGCAAACAAAGGATTGTACGCAAAAATGTAACTAGAATTTTAAAAGTGCTCCTTTGATAGCTATGTTAATTGGTGCAAAATAACTGCATTTCAAATGATGTTTTTAATGTATTCTAGATCCTTTGTTGTAGTTGTAAAGTGATTTTTTAAATATTTAAATTAGTTCTTTTGAGTGTTGATGCCAGGTGCCAGAATCATAATTTAAACTTGCTACATGTTGAAATAAAACATTTCTTTAACATAAAATTAAATGTTCGTTTCGACGATTTAAGAGATTAAAAATACAAGTTGCAAAAATTATTATCATCCACAGGAAGTTCACTGCCACCCTCAAGAATTTCTACATTAATTATTCGTACAAAGACGACCTAGTACTGATTGCTATAATTAATATAAACGAATTAACCTAAATAATGAATGTTCAAGTTCTTCTAATTTAAGCTTTATGGTATGCCCATCTTTAGAGTCGAAATACAATACTTTATAAAATATCGGTGCGTTTATATAATAAAGATTTTATCATTAAAGCGACTTAATACCCCAACAACAAGTAAAAAATAATGAATTACCAAAATCAACACAGATCCGATGCGATATAAAAATATTTTCATAAACTTGCGTCTCTTCATTATCAAATCACTCCACACAGTCCACAGCGGTGTCAGTTAATTAGTCTTTATCTCGTTTTATCTCGACTAGTCTTCCACGGTGCTCGTAATTTCGTATTTAGTAAATATTTTCCTTGATTAGTGGCCTCTGACGAAGATAAGCGAGCATTTACATGTGTAGGCGTGTGAGCGGAGTTCGCGCCCGGCACCCGAACGGATTAAGCTTTTATCAGCTTGGGGAAATTTATGTTCTATTTTTAAAATGTTCTGTTTAAAATTGTTCTAAAATTTTACACGGGGATTAATGTCATCAGCATTTTTGTTAGTTTGTTTGATGGTTATGTTTGCGTCATGATTTTGGTTAACTTATTTAATTATGATGTTAAGTACAATAATTATTTCATCAGCACATTCTATTAAGTAGACAATAACTTATGTTATTTTCCGACCAACTTCACCAGGTAGTGACACAACTTACTAGCTAAATATTATTCCTTTGAAGATATATATAATTAGAGTAATCGCAATTCAATTAATTTGAGAAGTGATAGAAACTTACTTGTTCTAAGAACCTATAACTTCGTACAATCCGGTTTATATGGTGCCACTAGGCCAAAAGCGGGTAAAAATGCGTAAACACGCAGATTAACCTAAAATATATGTTTAAAATTTACTCACACGGAGATTACAGTTTTAATCTGTAAAAGCATGTTTAAAGACTTTTACACAAAATAATTAGTTTAAAAATAATACCACTACACGGTAAACAAAATATTGATTACTACTTTGAACTCGAGCGGGGTAAATTCTAAAAATATGCAGAATAATATTTAAATTATTGGTTTTAATTTTGTCATAAATTGTGTCACTTATAGTTGGCGTTTTTATTAGTTTTATAAAAATATTAAACTCAATTTTGTGTTTTTTTTCTAAGATTTATTTACGTTTTATATTAAATTCTTAAAAACGTCTCCGTTTGCCTCATATTTTGACGCTTTAAAATTTGATCGACTTATTTCATTTCCCCTCTGTAAGTATTTAGTAATAGTTACTTCATTTATGTATAAGACATTTCGTTGCAATTCCTTTAGTTGTATCATTTACTTTCATTTTCGACTGCTATTCTTTTTACTTTGTACTAGTCTTATTTATTTCAAGTCCAATCCTTTCGATAAAAAACAATTAAGCCTACAGCAAAACTTAATCCCCTATTAGCTGAACAAAACGCTTATTCCTCGACTATTTATCATCAGCAAGATCTGGGATGTCAGAATACCCGCCGTTGAAAGCAATGAGTGGTAATTTGCGTATAGCGAGGCGAACGTTTGCAGTATGCTCTATGTAATCACCGCACCGCTGTACTATTAACAACGTTCTTCTATACTTTTGAAAGCAGTGTCCTTGGTTCGATGACCTGTAGTTGTGTTAACTATTGAAATTCAATTGCGGACAGACGACAGTGGGGTGTACGTGGTACAAAAACAATAGGAAGGATTTAGTACTTGATATCAATTCGGAGATAAAATTGACCTGAAGTTCAGGTTAATTCGATTCTGTATCAGCCTATATACGTCCCACTGAGCCACGAGCCTCCTCTATAACCAATAGTACGACTAAGAGGGGAACATATAGTCCACCACGCTGGCCGAGTGCTGGTAGGTGGACTTAACATACTACAGAAATTCTTCCAATTGGCTACGATGTGTAGGTTTCCTCGTGATGTTTTTTATTCACCGTTGTAGTGAATGGTGATCGACTATCAATACACACATGACTCTGAAAAGTCAGAGGTGTGCCCTGGGATTTGAACCCGCGACCACCGTCACAATGTTGCCAGCTGCGTTTGGTTCGTTTACCAACAGACCACCACGCACTTTTATTCGGAATGAATTGGTAATATTGTTGTATTTAAAGTATTTTTTTGAGTAACGAAAAAGAAAAATCAGTGTATATCAAAACTGGATCGGAACTTGAGTGTGTTTTTCAGGTTTAGTATTTGCATGAATCGATGTCTACAAGATAGCTTATGCAAAATTATATACATTGTTGTATGACCTCGCATACCTTAAGTGCCGCGATCCAACCTCCCCAGTTTAATTGGACGAAATATTATTCGTATGAGAACATATCTTAATTGAATTCAAGCAAATTAGTTGGAAACGAGTTGGGACGCAAGATCACGGCGCAAATCTCACGTGGCGGCGACTCTTTTAACAAAGCGAAACAATTCCCAGGAACACTAACGAAGCCAGTTAGCATAACAATATTCGTGTCTCGGATACAGTCACTACTCTGTATACCGGATTGTTCTTAAATAACGCAAGTTATATGTAAATAACCATTCCTGCCCGGGGGTGTGCGATATTAAAAAAGCTTTTGTTGGAACTGAGGCCGGTCGGGCCCGTCTCTCGTGGTCTTGCGACCTAACAATTTTGTTTAATATTTTAATGTTGAAGAATTTTTAATTTCGGTTTCAGCGAATGTAAAGGCATTTCAACTTGTCCGTTTATTGTATTTTTTGGTAACGAGGTTATACGTTTGGTTTCGTTTGTTGGATGGAGATGTTACCGTGAGTGTGTAATTTTGAAATTAACGAGGTTTTTTGAACAGCGAAAATAATTTTGCGTGAATACAAAGTTGGCTAATTCGTTAGTAATTTTGGGTTTGTCCTATATGATTTTCATTTTTGTGTAGGTATGCTAATTAAATAATGTAAGCAAATCTTATTTTTAAATACGGAATTTATCAATAAAACTCATTTGTTTTGCGAAATCGTTGGTAAATATTAACTTACATTGCATTATTTTATAATCCAAAAATATACCATAATCTTAATACTAGAAAAGACTATATTAAAATGTTTCATAACTTACAATTGATCCTATTTTATTCGTTGTGGTTCAAAGACTACCTTTTGTAGTAATCCAGAATATTTATTATTAGTAAGATTACTAGGTACTGTTTAGCATTACCCTTAATGTTTTGTCTTTCATCAATAAATTAAACAGATACATTCGAAACAACAATCACAGCTTTTCATTTGTTATTATTAGCAGTTCCTTCTTCATTCAACGTTCAAATGAAATGCTTAGTATCGGCATCATTAAAAATGGCTGAGGTCGGCCGTCATAAAGCTGAAACTTTAATACCTCCATACAATATCAAAGGATATTGAGATATTAAACAAACAAAGCGAAAGGGACATGACAGAAGTTAATTTACATTTTGTGTTTTTAGTAGACAGACTTCGTCATTTACCCAATGACTCGCGGAGACAATATTGACAAAAGACTTTTGCTCAGTAATGCAGAAAATATGCAAAATAAGATGCGGCGAGCGACCAATTTCGTCTTTGTGTGGTCCGCTTGGTAACAAACGTATTTCCATACTCGATATTAAATGGAAACAAATAACGATGTGAGGATAGAGATCATATTACCATTGAGAACGCTTTTGTGCAGGAGCAAATGCAAATCTTTACTATATTGTATTACTGAATTTTAGTCTACTATGTCTAAACTCGCCTGGAAGGTAGGGTTACCAAGACTACAGTTCAGTCAAGATGATGTCCATCATGTTATTTCTGATCTTTTCTGTTTCTGCTATAGAGTATAAATTCATTTTTGGAGAAGTGGATCCCTCAATGAGATTTTGTACCACCAGACATACTTTTATACCATGCCGGCATGACGTTCGGATGACGACAGTATCACCGTTTACCATCACCATCACCATCAACTAATTTACGAACCCTTATGAGATTACTATTTATTTAATAAGAAATGTGTCTCAAAATCAGCCTTCGTGGCGCAGTTGGTTAAACGCCGGCTGTGAAACCAGGGGCCGTGGGTTCGATCCTTGCACCGAGACAAATATTTGTGTGATTCACTGGTATTTGTTTCGGGTCTGGGTGTTCGTGAAATCGACTCGTAGTTTCTGATGACCTGATACAAAACTCAAACTTACTGTGGTGTTAGGACTATGTATGTGACTGTTGGGTGTATTTATTGATTTATGTACGATTAGTACCGATGGCTCAACAAAAAATTGAAGTATGGCGTAGATTTCAAGTCAAAACATTCGTGAGTTTAAAAAAAAATATATAAATGAGCACAGTTTACGCGATGGTAAGTGACCAGCGCCCATAAATATCTATAAAGTTTAGGTAGTAGATGCGTTACCAGCTCCTCACAATAGGAAAGGGATGGTAAGGAAACAGGACGGATGTAAGGATTATCAGCTCTATGGTTATGTTTTGCCTTCTAAAACATTGCCTAGGGAGATGCCATCCATCATACAGCTAGTGAGGAATAAAATGTTTTGGACGTACGTCATTACGTGTCAGAAGAAGGTAAACAATCTGCAGCAATTTGTTTACAGATGCTAATTTTAAAATTAACGTCGTGAAATACAACAAACGTGGCTGGCAGAGACCACCGTGCTCGCGGCGCATGCGTATTCGCAAAAGCTATTTATTATGGTTTTATTCTCATATAGACGGATGCCCATGAAAATCTGCAGCAGTTTCGCGTTAAAACAAATTTGTTTGTTACCTTTTGTTGGCTTTGAGCATCGATTTTGAGTAGGATTGTTGGTATTAATAGTTTATGTTGTTGTTAAAAGAACGACATTGTAGATATAAAATGCTATGGTTTATTTTTATTCAAAATAACGGCTTTAACGAGTACTAACGAAAAAGACAAATTCCTTATAGAATTTTGAATACCATGAATTTTGATGCAGGAAAAATAAAATATATGAGAAATAGGGATAATCATATTGGTAACTGCAATTATTCGAGCACAAGACATAAGTAGAAGAAAAATAGACTCCAAAATTTAAATGTAAACTTTTACACCAAAGCCACAAAATACGTTTCGCACTGAATCATTTCCTCTATTTTTCATTCTATAAACGTGTGATTTGCTATTCATTCTAACTTCATTGTATTTGTAAAGAAGACATATTACACCATTGTGTCGTTCCTGTGTAATGAACGATAAATTTAGTTCGGCTAAATAGAGTAATAATTTACGCAACAATGTAATGTTACATCTAAGAGTTTGTTCAGATAGCACCCCAACAGCGCGCGCGTTAGCAAAACGAGAATATATTAGCCAAGATGTTTTCAATGATAAAGTTTGTAATTTGATTCTAAAATTCGCATATATTATGATCTATTCTCTTACTTTTCTAAGTGTTTAACAATGAGGGAAGAGGCTGAGATACCAGATGAAAGCTATCGTATTATAAGTAGAAGAAATGAAAAAGAAGGATGAACAGAAGTCTTAATATAATGGTGTCCTAGGTATAGAAAATAAATAGAGGAAGGATGTGCCGGAGATGGAAGGATGATGACAGGAAGAAAGTAGCCCGTTTAGTTTGGACCCAGGTAGCGAGTAATAGAGGAAAACATCATGTTTCTGAAGAGAGACATCATTGAGACGAGGCCTTCGTGGAAGGTCACGCTGTTGGGCAATAATGCGACTCCGGTGGTTAATTCAACAATGCCAACAAATATTTAAGAGCCAATATATTTTACTTGAAGGCAGACATAACAGCTTTAATTATTTTTATTTTATACTTAAGATCGCTCTTGATCTAGTATCAACGAGATTCACCAGACATCAGGAACCTCAGTATATCTATGCAAACATAAAATCTTGATCCTATCCTAATCTCAATACGCCGAACAGTATCTCAATAAAGACGGATACTATCAGAGGATTATAAATCAACGTTGCTAATGATTAATACGATCCACGACGCAGTGCGTTGTCGTTATAACGGACGAATGCAATTAAATTCAGCTTCCGTATAACCGGCCGCGTAATAGAGAGTTACCGGTAAACTTATCTCAGAAAATTGAGAGTTAAACGCAGAGAACTTGGCTGATTACGGTACTTGAGTAGCTCGATTTAGGATTTTGAAATATTTCACTGGTAATTGTATTATTTTTATTTATTACGATGCATGGCGAGAATAGCATGCCATTCGCCTGATGTTACGCGATAAGACCGCTCATGGACAGTAGAAAACTAAACAACACCATGAATTAAAAAGTATTGCTTGCCATTCCACGGCGATCGCCATCCTGAGACAAAAGATGTTAAGTCTAGGCAGAGGTGCTACCAGGACACCCACATTTCGCATAGTATGTTCCGTCCCACGATGAGATAGGGGGCAAGTCTATCGCGTTATCGGGCACAAATTCTTGACTCCGCGCTAATAGGGAATAGAAAACTCCAATATTACTTTGCCCGACCCGTGATTCGAACTCTAGACCTCAGCGTTGGAATCGTACCATAATACAACTACGCCAATGAGGGATTCCTCAATCCTGATCTGGTCTCTTTTGGAAGATATTAATCACGGTGGCCCTACAACTGAGTAAAGTTGTAATGACAGCTCATTCAGATAACGCAAACAGCTTTATAGGTTCGATCGAGATTGCCTCGAAGTTGTAGTATAAAATATCAATAAGTATTGTAGGTAGTTTTCCGTTGTATAGTTGGGAGCACTTAGGAGTTGAGAAACTTAAGGTCGAGGGTTCGATTCCCAGATCGAGTGATGCATTTTGTATGAGTTTTTCAGTCTGGAAAATGTATGAGTTGTCCAGGACTGAAAATTGTGCCTGGTATAATGTTACACGTGCTACATATTTTATGTTGGGGCGGAAATGACGATGCCATTAGTGTCAAAATAGCATGCAATAACCCTGGTAATCTTAGCTTTACGTAATCTACAACTTATCAATCATATTTTTAAATAAAACGTCAAAATATTAATATATGATTCAAATTCCTTTACACATCAAGACCCTTAATACCCGCTCAATTATGATCACAGACAATATCCAGCTCGTGTGGCCACTGTCAGTTTCCCATCTCCGCTGAGCTTCAGATCAATTAGCAATAAAGCATTTGGCGCCACTATTGGATTTTACTCGGATTCAATTAAAATCGATCGACTTAGCGGTCCTCGAAAGGGGAGCGAATAATTTACTGTGTATCAATGGAGAATTATAGTTATCGGGACATTTCGATGTGGAATAATTGAGCAATGGATAGGGCGGCATGACGCTGGACACATTTGTTTATTTGTTGTTAGTAATTTAACCCATTGAAACTGTTTTAATTGAAATTGATTACGTATACTATTTTAGGGTATTTTTGTATTATTTTAGGTTCGTATTTTAGTACTATTTTAGGTTTGGAAGAATTCAAATAGGAAATAAAGTTTTAGCATGATTTTAAAAGCAGGTTTCTTGGTATTTTTTTAGAGTTGATTTTATGTTATTTTTTCACAATGTAAGGTTACGCACCTTATTTTATTCTTTTATCTTAAAATGTATTGTACCCGGATATATTTTAACATAACGGTACAATACAAACACATTGGTATATATTTTTAGTTTATATTATCGTTAATGACTCATTTTTGTCATTACTGAAATAATAATAAATTTCAAAAGGTACTTCTTCAAGCCATAAACGTAATGACAACAATTCGACACAATGCCAATATAATTTTATTGGAATATAAACGGCGCGGTTATTCTTTCACATAGCAATCGCGGGTTTTGTTGTTAATTATAATGCTTTTTAATCTTTATTGAGCGATAGTAAAACTACACCGGAGGTTTGTTATCTTATGGTTTTCGCGCGAATTCTTAATCTCTTAGCACCTCTAATACGTCATTTAAAATTCGAATGTGAAGATGGCTGATCTTGTTTTTTAATTGTTTTTTTATAGATATGGCAATGAGTCTTTTAAGCCAAACAATGTACATATATTACAAGTAAAAAAAATATTTTGAAATTAAGCTTTATTAAAATTCTTTATTTCTTTGAAATACCAACGTACACCTGTAAAATTGCAAAGGATTACCAATATCTAGGGTTCGATCCAAACGTTTTCAAAGAAACCTGCGAGTTTTCTGTGTTACACTTGGTAAATTACCACTCTCTTTTACGATGAAGGTTAATAAGAACGTATCAATTTTATATACAACAAGCCATAGTTGCATGCCCTTAGTAATAAGCAGGTGTCTTATACCGCACCGGAAATTCGATTAAACGCTCTCAATATAGAAGTCGATCTATTCATCTTATCATGACAAGGGCGTGAACCTGAAAGTATCAAGTCGTGATAACATACATTCATTTAATGAACAAATAATCTTTATGGAACATGAACACCTGTTCGCTTATTATTTATGAAGATTGTTATCGTGAGCAATAATTCACTAATTTTCAATTGAACAAAGCTGCGCCTAAACTACTGTAGAATATCATGTTTTAATGCAAACAATTTTCAGCTGTACCATCACAAATATACAGAACGATTTCGCTTGCTTAAATTTTTATCTAGTCTTAAATTAATTAAAACTCGCAACACATACTAATCGTCAGTGCGAAACATATAAAGTTTTAATAATAGGTTTAATCCGGCTATTATGGATGTTGAACCATTTTGCAATAAAAAGTTTATTATAGCGATAACATACATAATATATTATATAATTCATAATTTATCGTTTTGGGAGGTGTAAATTAGAATCACGTTTTTCCCAGACGGAGATTGATAGCTTAGGAATGAATGCGATGTAAATTGAAACGACTCAGATCGGTACAAAACAAAGGTAAAGAAGCAACTGATTTAAAATTAAATTATACTTTGGATGGAGATATTAACCCTTAGGCGATAAATTAGATCAAACAGATGCGGCCTTACTCATATACAGATTTAAAACCTATTTTACTTATCAAATGTGTTGTCGTCTTCGGTCAAACTGAATTCTAAAGTCGTTTGAAAGGGACAAAACATTCGATAGCTAAAATAGGTTTTAAATCTGTCTATGAATAAGGCCGTAATATTTAGCGGCATGATGGTCGTTGACATTGATTTTGAAATTGAGGATTATATAGAGACTACGAGGGCGCAGTCTGGTCTCGGTTAGTGATAAGGCGAAGTTCAAAAACAGACTTCAACAAGAGCTTCTTTAACTCCTTATGAAAGGAGAAAGATTAAGCATAAACAAGAATATCTTGTAAAATCTTATTGAGGTGTCAACGTAAGACCTCCAGACTATTGTAAACAGAAACGATAATGCACCGCCAATAAGAGCAAAGTTTAAAACCAGAACAAATTTTAATAAACAAATATTTAGGGCTTTCTAAATTAAAGCTTTAATAAGATTATTTGGGTTTAGATAATTGCATTACTTTCCATAATATTGTTAGGATTTTAAAATAGAGAGACCATTAGATAATAGTGGTCAATCCTGTGGATTTTAAAAATCAAAATAATTTATGAGAAATTGTATGAAGCCCTGGAGAAAAGCAATTCAGATGTCGTAAAATTAAGACTGAGGAAGGAAATTTGCCTTTAACAACCAAACAGGCAAGCAAAGGCGGAATGACTTGAACATACACCTGGTGTGTGGTTTACAATATGATTGCAGGTCACCGCTAAAAGTTAACAGCGGTTGTATACATAAAATTAATACGCCACAGACGGAATGTTGACTTAATTATTACGGATTTTTGTATTGCACGCAATTTGATGATTGCCTGGGTGTGGTATGTGTGAAATCAACTTGCTCATATTCAACAAAGGAAACATTATTATTTTTGCCAAACTGCGATTCGTAATTTATTCTGATGTTGTATAATCGAATTAGCAATGACATATAATTTATTTCTGTGTTTAAGGTTACATTGATTTGGCGCATCCAAGGTCAGGAAAGTTTAGTTTCTATCTCCTTTATACCTCAGCTTTATATTTTTGTATCTATAAATTTCCAAATTTCCCTCACATGGTCATGGTGAAAATAATACTTACAAGACGTAGTGGATCTTTTATCCAAATTCAACGAATTTGGTATCAACCAAAAGTCGTCCATCAACTCATCAAATAAATCGAAATTGATATGACCAATTTAGAGATGTAAAGTTAAATTATCCTGCCATTTAACATTACCTGGTTGAATATTCTTTGCGTATGATTAAATAAATAAAATTCAATACTGCACCGAAGAAATAAATGACCGACCATACAACTTGTTACAGATAATACCAACCTGAGAGAGGATCATTACATTCTGTTTGTTTGTTTTATAGTCTCTCGGAAACCGACGATTAGCCAGAGCATAAGAGAAGGAAATACCCGACCACTTGAGACATGCAACATTATACTTATTAGCGAAATGGTTCGATAAGGAATTAATAGTTTCGATCGAGTGAATTTACGTCGGCTTATTACACGTTTACAGTATTGGTTATTATCTACGGTTTTAAAATATGGTGCGTTTAGTATTGAGACCAATTTAAGATACTGCTTTAGTTTGTATTAAATAGATGTGAATATATTCGTGGTTTTCTAAGTAGATGGGGAGTTATTCGTAGCGCACAAATGTACGGGGCTGTTGTTTAAATCTTAGTTATGCATTTCGCAGAACGGGCCGTATAAACACCATACGGCGCCGTAAAGAGCAGTTTATTGTCCATTATGTGCGTGACATCAACCCTTTAATGTTCGATGATGCATATTTCCGGCTTGATAGAAAGGGGTGTACTACGGTCATTAGTAGAATTAACATCAAATTGAACCTAAAGATTATAGACCACGCTGCGTTTACAATTACAAATCTCTTTTAAAATTAATACATACACTTGTTATCATTAATAGTTCAATATGTACTGTACTGTATCAGCCCATATACGTTCCACTTCAGGGCACGGGCCTCCTCAACAATCGATAGTACGATTGAGAGGGGAATTATCAGCATTCAGCAATTATTCAAGTACCAATTTAGATATTTTATGTTTCTTAGTAAACAATGCCTTTTCGTATATAATTCTTTATCAAAACATCTCACTTTCCATATGCATGAAATTTGATTAGCATCCGAGTTTCAATGTCATTTAATTAGTCTCACAATACCGCATATGTTAATGTGCGTAAAAAACAAGTGGGTTCAATTAAGAATACAACAAATTCGTTAAGGGTCCATTTATCATTCATGATTGACGGGGCTCGGTCACGACGCATAGAAGCTTCGTGGAGCTACTGGCGAAACTGCATAACTCAATTACTTCTTTTTACATCGCTTTTTGTTAGACAAATAACGTGAGTGAACATCGCTTCCGATATTGTCGGTGGAGTTAGGTTTGGATGCTGTGTTTGCTTGGATTATTTTGGTAAACTTGTCCATAAAAGCTGTAGATAGAGCTAAGTTAGCCTATTTGTGTCATGTCACTGATTAAAGGGCCCTTGCTAGCTACCCTGGAGTAAGTTATGAGTTCCAAGCGACAGATTTTACATCGACATGAAATTACATCAATCGTCATAAAGCGAGTAGGTAACTTTAATAATTTGTTAATTAATTGAAAATCGACTTGATGAAGTAAAATTAAAATGAAAGTATTTGTTTATTTGTATACATTAATAAATATTTATAGAAATTGGGATTAGAAAGCATTTCAAATCATTCTCATTATTTAAAATTACAATATTTAAGTTGAAAATTGTACCTACACAAACAGCTCCATCTCAAATCTATATGAATAATCGACGATCAAACAAAATTGTTTTGAACTCGATGAACTTTCATTTAAATAAATGATTGCCGGAGATTTAATTGCGGAAGCACCGACTGGCATGTTGGCAGCCATTGTAGATATATAGATGGCTAATTATTTGTCAATAGCGGGCTGTAGCTAACTACGCATTAGTAGGAGGATGCGATTGTAATTATAATCTCTGGACTATAATTAATCGGAGTACCGACTTGATTTGGATGAAGATTTTTTGTGCCTAAGTTGTCTATAGATTTGGACCGTATTTTGATACAACTTAATTAGACTGATTATTCAATTTACGTACTGGCTTTTTACTGACGTCATTCTATAGGTATTGATTTCTGCGTACATGATGATGCGAGATTTTCCTTTACATAATGTTTTTGAACGTTAAATCTGTTTCTATTGAAAAGTTACCTATTAAAATTACAGACAACTTCATATCTACTTACTAAAATAACCGTTTTCCAATTTATTAAATTGGAATATTATTTTTTATAAGTAACTACTACGTTTTTACTTCTCAACTTCATTTCCTATGCAGGTTGGATTTCGTAATGTTATCTGAGTCAGGCGTTTAAGATTTAATTTACATAAGTAGATGATATGGCCATGGGATTGCTAACATCATAACACAAAATACTTCTAGTGAACATGCGGCCACTACTCGTGCCTCTGTACTTTAAAATATTTATTCATCGCAACATCTCCCGTTTTATTGCAGATTAGATTGACAACGCGGAGACCGGCGCCCATTTGTTGTGTACACAGTGTTTTATCCTTTACATCGGCCACTATCATAAAAGTGTCATGGTTGGGCCGCAAACGAGGATTTACTGGCGCGTCGTGCAAATGAGCCGGCGATGGCATAAATCGCTTGAGGTGATATTTGACATGTTAACGATGATCATTCTACGTCATAGAGTGACGTTTTTAATTCCTCTTTGATGTGGGAAGCATTTGCTGAATCTGGAGTGATTTGTGAATTACAATGTGTTTTAGTGTTTGCATAATTCTTATTGAGCAGTCGTAGTAACATTTTGTGTTAATTTATACACAGTTTAATTTGTCTTTGTTTCCTAACCCGATGGAATTATAGTAAGAGTTTTGAACATTCATTTCATTTGCGTTAATTTTTTGGTGTATTCAATGTCTCAGAGAATTTTTATCATTTAAGGTCCTTCCTGAATTCGGACATAAATTGAGTTGCGTTGAAAATTAGTACAGTCTCAGATATTTTTTTAATTTATTTGTTGCTATTTACTGATTTATATTGTCTTTTTTTTTCTAAAAAATCATGCATAATTAATAATTTTTATTTTAATAATTCCGACTGCATTCATTCCCAATAAAACAGATGCAATTACGATTACGTTTCTGATCGATATAATTTCAATTATGCATGAATGATGTTGTAAACCATTTCTCCACCCATGACTAGGTGCGTTTTACTTTGTTCCACCCCAGCACAAACAGTGGATGCTAAACAGCTGTAATTTTATGGGTCAGTCGTGTGGGCCTTATAGCCGTCATTATTTCCGCTAAACATGCAATACTTTAATTCAATAAATACACTCCCGTCTGAGTTATCGGGTTTACGACCCGCTGGTGGAATGGAGGGACCGTTTTCGAATAAACAGTCGGTTTGCGTAACTTGGTTATATGAAAATTTGCTTATTTAAATCTAAGGTTGGAACAGCGAATGAAGGTATTTATTGCAGTTGTAGGCTATGGGAACTGCTCTTAGTGGGTTGGATTTTTTTTGTCGAAACATTTTTAATTTATGTTGGAACTATTTTCAGCTTAGATATTTTTTTTATTTAAAGCTTTACAAATGCAGAAGTTGGATGTAAAGCTCCACGAATTGTAGGTATTAAGATCATATTGTAGTCGTAACTAATTTTAAAGCTAGTATAGTACAAAACTCTCATTTTGCGTCATAGGATACGAAAGTAAACTTAATAATATCCATGTCATTTCTAATTCTATAGCATGCAACTATAAACCATTCTTTGCACACTATTCATCAATTATAATCAGATTTAATTCAATATTATCCTCATAATCAGCTTCCAGCTCATACCTACTTAATGAAAATGCATACTAAAGCTGTGTAGTGCGCGTATACATGTTCAATTACCTACTCGTATTGTGGTAGTCGCACAACTCCGAATACCAATAAACTGTTCCTCAGTAGTGGGAGCTGTAATTACGTGAAGACAACTAACTGCAATATATTTTAATTTGTGTTCTTGGAACGTTAAAATTACTTATTCATAATGCGTTTAAATTACAAAAAATGTAATTTTGTGTATAATAAGTGGGTTTGTTAATGGTGATTGTGTTTGTCAATGGTTTGAGAGGATTTTGAGCGTGTATACTTGGTTTTTAACCGACTTCAAAAAAAGGAGGAGGTCCTCAATTCGACTGTATGTTGTTTTTTTTTTATGTTTGTTACCTCATTTCTCTGTACTGGGTGAACCGATTTCGATAATTCTTTCTTTAATTGAAAGCTGGTGCTTGTCGTTTGGTCCCATAAAAATATGGTAACGATCTGATGAATATCTTCGGACCTGGAGAGGGGAACTCCTTAAAAGCCAAATAAACTCGACATTATACCTGACAATATTAAATGACAACTTTATGAAATCTATTTTATACGAATATCCTCTTATACTAGTATGTGGTTTATTAACCTTAATTCAATAAAATATAATATCTGACGTTTATGTAGTTACTAACTCATAAAACTTGGATGACACCGACTCCAAAAATAACAATAATTGTACATTATTCTAATAATTTGATTGTCTTTTAAGTAGTGCATACATAATATATTTCAAATTTTAGCTTAGGTGAACTGTAAGTATATGTTTTTATAATTATTTGTTACTCAAAGGTATGTGTTGAGTTAGATGTAAAGTTTAACTTCTAACCCTACACAAAGAGGTCGGTCGTTCAGACCCCAAGATTGAGGTTTGCAATTGTATTGGCGATCGCTAACCCTAAATTGCAGTGCGGACACCATGTTGTCCACCAGTGTACTATTGTTATTTACTTGACGTTCATAGTCTATTTACCCCGTATACTCGTTTTATTGGTATGCCTTCGGGATTTGTTTTTGGTATTTGAAGTCAAAAGAAGAATTGAATTGAATGTTGAAATTTCCTGCATCTTTTATACTAATTTGCATAAGTTGTATTACAGTTACAACTTTGAGATCTCGGGTTCGAATTCCGGATCGGGCACAGTGGTGAATTTTCTGTTAATTATAATCAGCTCGGAGTTAGGAATTTGTGCCAGACATAGCAATAGGCTCGCCCTCTATCACATCGTGCGACGGAACACCTAAGGTGAAATGTGGGTGTCCTGGCAACACTACTTTGTCTACCCCTTCTGGGACTAAGATTTAATCGTAAGTGTGTAAAAACATCCATGCATATTTACAGATTGGCAAAAAAATGTAAAAATAAATGGAGGCGCCACTGAGCTGTTTATATGGCATCCCCGTATAGTTCAGTTTTTAGTTTTGATACTAAGTTTAAAATAAGATAAAAACATTCAATTAAATATAATGGATAATGTTACTAGGTATGCCAAATCGCTTGAAATGTTGTCTCAGTAAAGCCTTTATGTATACAAACACACTAGTTTTTGTTGTAGTCAAAAATTCATAGTAGTTTTGATTTTATAGGTATTCAAAGTTTTAAAAAAATATCGAGTCCCGCTACAGTCACGTGATCGCTTGTGACGTCATTTCACAACGCGCCGCACGGGCCACGACTCGCTTCGTATCAATTCGCCAGCGATTATAGTAGTTGTAATAGCTTGCGCAGTGTTTTGATGTTGGTTTTCGTTCGCGTATTAAGTTAATAGTTTAATAATAGTAAATATTATTCGATTAATAAAATGGATGAAGGATTCGAAAAAGGGCAATCGGATAATCTACCTAAAATAGATGGATTAATGGTTGCGCATTACTTATCAACAAATAGTGATTTCGTTGCCACCGAAATGCGAGGAATAAAAATGCAACGGTAAGTGAAATTTCCGTGCTACTACTTATGCTTAATAGTTTATCTGTTCTAAATTGTTTTATCAAAACAAAATACCCAACTAATGTCGTGATTTCCTACACAACACATGATTTCCTAGTATTTGGATTGGACATTGTTAAAAGTCTTTAGGTATAAACGTAATATTATAGTATTCTGTGGGTATAAATTCAACGGCACGGGCGCGCGACCAAGAGCGGACTGAGTGAGCCAGTGAGCGTGTTGTGCTATGACGTCACACCGTAACCGGCAGCCCGGGTCGTACGGTTACAACTTGTTTTACTTCTAAATCGGAAACTAATTGACATATCGAAGTAATTCTTTCACTAGTATTTTTTATTTTTGCCAGAGAATATGGAGTGCTAATAATCAAAATTAGTTAACATTCTTCATTCAATCAAATTAAATTATTTAATAGCGGATAATGAACTCAAATGTTAACTTGAATAGTCACTATAAAAACGTATAAAGATCGAACTCGATCGAAAATCGACACTTGATTTTAATTTAAGACTGAATGTTGGTAGGTTTATATAAAAGGATTATATAAAATATTACTTTAATTATTTGGGTGTTATGTTTACAGTTTGTCATACGAGTTATGATAAAGGTGTGTTTGTCTTATAAAAAATTAAACCAAAATTTATTCATTTTGTTAGTTTATTTAGAACTTTAGTAACAACATTGTAATTTTCAGATAAAACATTTCTCAGTGTGTCTTTTAGTCTGAGCAACTCTTCTAAATATTCGATATCCGAACAGATCGATTCAGAACTTTTCTCAGAATAAGTTTTCGACTTCCATTGAAATTCAGTTTGTCCCTTGCCACCGGAAAAAATTCGCAATTTTAGAACCTGAAAATAAAGTTAATACTTAGTTATAGAAAATATTTATATATATCCAACAACATAGCAATTGAATACAAAGTTATTATTCCTCTTTATTTTAAATCTTAGTTTTTTTTACATATTTTTATATTAAAAAAAACTAAGATTATAAATACCAAATGCATATAAAAATATTATTATTATAAACTATAATATACAAGAAAGATTACAACTTCAAGCTAAATTACATTAAAGTAGTACCTGTTTTCTCACTGTGTAGAGGAACTGAACTTTTTGCCTCATGGCACATAAATCAAAGTTTCTTTTTCGGACGACCTTGTTTATGTTTTTCAGGTGTGGATAATACACCCTTATTTAGTTGCTCTTCACGAGCAATTTTTCTAACAGTATTGACGGATTAACCTGAAAATTATGTAGAAATTAACACATCATTGATTTAAAAGAATTATCAGCCTCTGTAGCGCAATTGATTATACGCCGGCTGTGAAACACGAGGTCACGGATTCGATCCCGAGCACCGAGAATTTTTTTTGTGTAATCCACAGGCATTTGTTTCGGGTCTGGGTGTTTGTGAGACGAAAAATATGACATAGTTTCTGACGCCCACAATAGACCACAAGATTCGATCTTAGTGTGGGGTCAGGACTGTGTATGTGACTGTTGGGTGTATTTACTATTATTAAGATAAAAACCTCCACTTTTTAAATCAGAAATAGTGTTCAAAGATATAACTAATTATTGGTAAATCAAGCAAAAAAGTATCAAGTTGTGGTAGTCAATCTCTAAACTGATTCTGTCACTTGAATGTAAACATAACCTAAAGGCTTGATAATAATATTGTTAATTATGAAAGAATACGTAGAACAAGAATTAAAAACCACTCTATATCCATAGAATAATATAAGATTGACTGAAATATAACAAAATAAACTTCCACTTACCAGTCATATCGGCGGTTCTTTGGTAAATATCATCGAGGTCCAATAAACTTGTTTTTGCTTAATATTCTGCAAGATAGCGTGAGTAAACTTTATAAATAATTTCCCTTGCGGAACTTCTAATAGATTTATTCATTTTGTATCACTAGTCGCTTCAAATAAAGGTTCTCACTGCAAGTATATGACTAAAAACGAAAACTTCAGCGCGGAATCCAATGAAAATACACAAATGTCAAAGATGTTACAATGTAGCCAGGTGAAATAAAGGATTAGTTCCGTTTTTACACTTTCTTGCCAAGCTTTACTAACCAGAATGATGGTTACTTTTAACTTTCCAATAATTCCTGAATAACATTTAAAATTATTAATGTACTTTAGGGTAACTGTTTCTCTTGTAGTAAAAGTAACCGTGCCAATAAGGTATATTTTCGTTCATGTATTTTTTTGATAAATGTTTAGAGGAGGGTAGTTAGTTTTCTTGTGCCATCTTGCTGGACTACTAGTTCAGTTTCTCGTGAACGCTTGCAAAAGCAGGACGCATGCTCCGCAGCTGCGCAAGATTTCTTGCCTAGTTTAAATTAAATTAATTTGTGGATTGAAAGATTATTGATTTTTTGATTATTAAAAAAAATTTTAATATTATGGTGAAAGTGACAAGTGTTGTGAAGTGCTACAATAGATCGTCATTTTCTTCTACTACTATCGAGCTACGGGTGCTGAATTACGGTGAGTGATTTACACTTGCTTTATTATATTTGTCGTCGGATATTGTGACTTTATTTTCCTCTGAGTGTCCCATTTGCAATGTGTAGGACCTTACCAATTGTATAAATCATATTAGGTTTGTCTTCGTGTCATCCACTGAGCTTCGGGTAGCAGAAATTTGGTGAGTGATTTAGACTTGTTTTTTTATATTTGTCGTCGGATATTGTATTTTCCTCTGTGTGTACATCCATTCGCAGTGTGTAGGACTTTACCAATTGTTTAAAATATATTAGGTTTGTCTTCGTGTCATCCATCGATATCAACGATGAAATTGTTTGTCAAATTATTAGATAGTATACAGCTTCGTTTAACGCGTTTGTCAAATAGTCAAAATTTTCGCTTAATAAATAGTTATCTTTGACCAAATCTACGAACAGAACGTTTGATCATCTAAGCTATTGTTTAATGGAAACGTGAACCAACAAATTTGCCAATTTGATCATTTACAGCGTTTAGACTTATTTTTTTATTATTTCTCGTCGGATATGTTTTTTTATTTATCTATTTTATGTGTATGTTGTTTGAATTGTTCCGTGTACAATATAGTGCAAGTGGTGTCTAAGTACTACAATTGATCATTTTCTTCGTGTCGACCATCGAGCTTCGGGAGCTGAATTACGGTGAGTCATTTATACTTATTATACTACTATTATTTCTCTATTTATATTGTTTCTCGATATTGTTTACTTATTTCCAGATTTGTGTGTACATTCATTCGCAGTGTGTAGGCTATACTTTGCCAAATGTTTAAGGGTCGTTCCGTGATTTCGTGCAAATTTCGTCGTTCCGCGGAAGTTAAAAAAATGACAAAATATCAAGAATTTTATTCAATAAAACAAATCTAGCACGCTTTTTTAATGGTATTCAAAAGAAGGCACTTTTCTATCTTGTGTAGATTTATAGATATAGCTTCTTCAAAATTGCGCTATGGATGGCAATAATTATACATAATTGCGTATTCTAATGTCAATAATGTACAATCTATTCAATGTACATATAGGTACGATCTATGAGTTTTCCTCGCAAGATTGTATTTATATATTATGTATCCAGTTAAACTTTACATCTAACTCAACACATACCTTTGAGTTACAAATAATTATAAAAACATTTATTTACAGTTCACCTAAGCTAAAATTTGAAATATATGTATGCACTACTTAAAAGACAATCAAATTATTAGAATAATGTACAATTATTGTTATTTTTGGAGTCGGTGTCAGCCAAATAAACTCGACATTATACCTGACAATATTAAATGACAACTTTATGAAATCTATTTTATACGAATATCCTCTTATACTATTATGTGGTTTATTAACCTTAATTCAATAAAATATAATATCTGACGTTTATGTAGTTACTAACTCATAAAACTTGGATGACATCGACTCCAAAAATAACAATAATTGTACATTATTCTAATAATTTGATTGTCTTTTAAGTAGTGCATACATATATTTCAAATTTTAGCTTAGGTGAACTGTAAATAAATGTTTTTATAATTATTTGTTTTTATAATTATTGACGTTATGTCAATACTTATCTTTATTTTCAATATATTTTTTAATATTTTGTAAATCTATAGATATATTTTTTCTTTAAGCTTTGGTTTCACCGCAGGCTGCTTCCAAAAGGTCTATGAGGTGATCCATGGGGGAGGCCTATGTTCAGCGATGGACTCCCTGTGGCTCAATAGAGAGAG